>JAQQAC010017683.1:22273194-22346295 GCA_029783875.1 Phataginus tricuspis | reverse complement strand
TTAGAGAGAGACCTCAGTTGGCTCTTGCAAGCTGGTATGAGCCGCTCCAACACATTACTTTGTGAGTCATAATTAATCATTCTATTGAAAATTAGCATGCCATATTTGGAGATCCATGTGTCCAGGATATACCTGGAGCTGTTCGCCTTGAAGTTTGTTGTTTATAGAGAGCTTTTCCTTTGTACTTAGCATACAGATGTATTTTAAGAACTGAAGAGCTGGCAGGTGTAGGTGACTGAACACAGGAGTTGAAGAAGTCAGAGACGATGACATGGACAGTAGTGCCCTGACAGTGACAGGGAGTACGGGGCCGGCGGGCTGGGAGGAAGACATCCCTATGCTTCCCCATGGTGAGGGGTGTCCTCTTCAGAGAGCTGGGGGTGAGGGATTGAACTCAACGTTAGAGCCTGTTCCTAGACATGGAGCATCGCTTGTAGAAGTTAGAGAAGAGGTCAGGACACAGAATCAACCGCGCAGGGAATTAAAAATTCAGGGAGAGAAATGAGAGGGTCAGATATTGAGTCTTGGAGATTTGAGAGACGACGAACCAGTTGTAAAGAGGCAGTCAGGTTAGTAGGACAACTAAGAAGCACCAAGAAATACCAAGGAGGAGAAAGACGAAGGGAGACAAAATGGTCAAATGCTTCATCAAAGTGCAGAGAATAAAGGACGAGGAAAGTTACTGGATTTCAGTCAAGGGATGGGGCCACAAAACAGGCTGCAGGCAGTATGTGGGTCACAGAAACACACCGTTTGGGAAGAGTGCCCCAGGTAAGTCAATGCTCCTTTCTTTAAATTTGAAAAGCAGCATTAGAGCTGAAGGTCCCTGTCTGCCTAAGACATGGTTCATATTTAAGGAATCAAGGAAAACTAACGGGCCAGCGAGTGAATAAAGCCCAAACATGCCATGAAGAGAGCCGTGTCCAGGAAAGGGGACTTTTCCAGCGACAGGCCAGCCGAGAGGGCTGGCTCTGCAGAAGACGGAAATTCTGGCACAGCTCCTCAGCCTCTCCGCGTCCCGAGAGACTGGCCAGCTCCAGGGTGGGAGGGCCCGTATCGAGAACCCCAAGATGGACAGCTGCCCTGAGTGAGCCATCCTATGGCAGAGGGACTAGCGCAGCAGAAAGCGCCGAGAGGGTGGCAGCTTGGCACCAGAGTCCCTGACGTGACAAAGCTGCTCTGAAGTGAAATTTCTACTAACAGGAGAAAAGCTGAACCAGGCAGGAAGCCCAAGCTGCTGGGCAGCACATGTCGGCTGGACCCAAGTCTGCACAGAGACTTTTGGTTTCAAAGGTCGAGGCCGGCTCTGCCCCCCGGTGTGTGTGTGCACACCCGCTCTTCCAGCTGGAGGTTTTCTGGAGGCCGGGCCTTGCCTCGGACGGGGAAACGTGCTGACTGTGCCGACCTCTTGGAGCACGCACAGCCTGCTCTTGCCGTAAGAATGGTTGCCTAGGAAACGGACCTCCAGCGGGTCCAACCCTGCTCACGTGGGTAACCTTCCCTTCAGTTTCCTCTTGCTTCTCCAGCAAAACCCCTCCAAGGAATGGTCGGTTCGTCCTGGTTAGCAGGCCTGAGCCTTTCTTAAGATCACCACTCCGATGCCCCTTGGCATTTCTCCTGAGTTTGCAAGGACTCTTGAGGAGGAGTATTTACCTGCTCAGAGCTCTCTTGGGCCCAAGGACTTGTCAGCAGTCTCAGAGGCACTGGCCTCAAGGACATATTAAGCAGATGGGAAGATCATATGAACGCTCAGGAAGCAGCTCCCCATTGAAATGCAATAAATATTGGGGTCATTGTGAGTTAAGGCTGGGAAATGCTCTGTGATTTCAGGGCACGGAGGGTTTCACAGAGGGAGAAGCTTGGAGCTGGATCCAGGATTGGAGGACAATGACCCGGCTGAGGGACCAAGGCAGGAATGAGAAAACCCAGCAACGGGTGTTACTTCCATGACATGACCAGCTACCCAGGTTCACTGGCTCACAGAGAAAATGAACAGGGGGCATCTCCCCGTCTCACCTCTGCAAGGCCAGTGGGAAGAGTTTGTTCCAGAACACAAGATGGAACTGTGAAGGGCTGTTTGTTCTTAAGAGAAAAGAAGCAAACAGAGCAGGCGAGCGTGCTAGCTTAGAGCCCGGGGGCTCTCTGGGGGCTCCCTGGCTGCAGGCAGAAACAAGGTGCCTGGCCCTGCCAGGGTCCCTGCTCCCTCCCGCCTCTGCCTCTGCCCTCAGGGGAGGGCAGCGCCTGCTGCAAGAACTCATTTCCCAGGCCTGGGACTCACTCCTGCCTCGGACACGCAGGCATGAGGGGAGCTTGGGAAATGCTTCTCAAACTGGACTGTTTGCTACACCTGGGGACCCTGTTGACATGCGAATTCCGATTCCGTAGGTCTGGGTGGGGGACTCAGATTCCTTGCGTCTTATGAGCTCCCACTTGTAGGAAGACGCCCCCTTGTCTGGTCCCTGTGTCTCCCTGGGTGCAGCAAGGAGACAAAGCATTCACAGTGCCAAGAGCTGTGGCCTCCCCTCCCTGCAGCTCTGTCCCAGCTTCACAGTGGCAGGCACTGGACCCCTCACCTCTGACAATGGGGAGCAGCCGGACTCCGCTGCTGGGGCTCAGCTGGGTGACCGCGATAAACACTGCCCACCCACCAGCCTAATCAGAGACCTTCTGCTAAGGCCTGTGCCCACCTTCCAGGCCTGACCCAGCCCCAGGGGAATTCCTGAAGGAAAGCTGTCTTGGGGCCTCTCCTACTCCCCGTGTACCCAGGAGCAAAAATACAGCAAAGCTTTTGTGCACAAAGCTCCCCAGGGCAGACTTCCATCCCCCGTTCCCAGCTCCAGCCTGGGGAGGACCCTGCACCCAGGCAGCTGCCCCCCAGTCCAGGCCCTGCCTGCGGGATGACCCAGCTCGAGGGAGAGTCTGGGCCACAGCAGGGCCCCCAGCTCCTTGGAGCCGGGCAGAGGGAAGGCGGCACCGTGGCTGGACTGGGGCTTCTGCTGCTTGGAAGACCCTGAAGAGCTGCGCTTCTCTCTTTTCTTGAGCCTTTTCTGAGGGTGTGGGGCAACATTTAAGCCTACCCTCAGAGGCCTGGGGGACGAGTGTCATGATGTGCGGTGTCAGTTGAAATATTTTTTAAATCCTACCATTTAATTGAACCAGACAATTAAAAGAGGAAAAATGTAAAGCTGAAGAACATGCCGGCAGAGGAAGGGGGACTTTCCCTCAGGAGGCTGGGAAGGGGTCTGTCTGCTGGGTGGACCTATACCTAGTACCTAAGGTTATCCTCACAACCACCACTGCACTTAAAGGAAAATGGGGTTCAGACAGGTTAAGGGTCTTGAACAAGGACACCAGTTTTAGGCATTAGGCTGGGGTTCCGTCACGGGTCCGTCTGGTGCAAAAGCCTATGCTTCTTCTTCAAAGTCATGAGCACACACCCTGCATACTAAACCCTGGTTTGAACCCTAGCTCTACCCTTGGGAATGTTATTAATCGGAATGTACCTCTGTTTTTCCATCTACAGAAATGGAGACAACGCCTGCTTCCAGGGCTGGTGTAGGAGGAGAGGAGGCAGATGCGAGCCCAGCGCTACAGGACCCAGGACCATCAGCATCAGGTACCGCCCCTCTCAGCTGTGGAGACCGTTTCTGATGCCACACCGCCTCTCTAGCCCCACTGGAGGTCATGGCCCTCTGACCACACGCCTCTACTCCCTGCTTCAGGTTCTCCGCCAGAACCTCAGCTTGTCGGTGTCAAGCACGCGAGATGGGAGCACAGGGCTGGGTGCAGAATAAAGGCCTAGAAGGCAAGGGCCGTCAGTTCAAGGAAAGCCCTGCAGGGTCCCTGGGGACTCGGGCTTGCTTTGCAGGCTCTATGGCTGCCAGAGATTCTGAACAAGCAGGTGACTTGGTGGACATAAGGGTGAGAACACTGGGGTGTGAGGTGTTTTGGACACGGGTGGGGAGATCTGGGGGTGCGGGACCCCTTGGAACCAAGTTGAAAGGCACAGATGCTGCCCCCATTTTGCCAGCTGTGGGAGCTCAGGCCATGTATTTCACTTATTTGGGTTTAATTTTTCCCACCTGACAAATAAGGTCTCTTCGCTTAGACTGCGGTAAATCCCGCCGGCAGTGAAATGATGTGCTAGACATGGCTTGTCGCAAGTAATCTGAGCTTGAGATGCTAAAGGGCAAAGCCGGTGGGTAGCGACTGAATGCAGAGGGGCACAGAGTGGAAGTGACAGGGCTAATAAATCACTCCGTCCGCGGCCGCGCAGGAGGAAGAGGACCACGCTGATGATGAGTGTGTCACTTGGGCAGTTCCAAAAGATGGGATCTGGTTTAGGGGGGCAGGTGGTGAGTCCTGTTTAAGTAATACTGAGTCAAACTGAAGACGAGTCACTGGGGGCCCAGACCAGGGCCCCCACACAGCCCCTGCAACGTGGCTCCCCGGCCACCCTCCCCACCTCCCAGGAGCCCCAGCTCTCGCCCCTGGAGAGAGTGTTTAGAGGCCGAAAGCCAGGGGCTGCAGAGGTGGGGCCGGGCCTTACCTCAGACCAGTCTCCCACGGCCAGGTGTGCAGGGCAGTCCGTTCTCGCACAGGACTTATGGGAAGATGCCTTGGGTCCCGGGCACCGTTCATCTGAGAGACTCAAAAAGCTGCCATCTGTTAACAGCTGCCGGCAGGTGACCCTCCGGTTCTGAGTCCCCCCGCCACATGTCCTGGAGCACTGAGAAGAGGGCGGGAGGAGGGGGTCAGAGGATCTGGCCCGCTGCGCGTTAGTGCGCCCCAGAGCTCTCGCCGTCCTGCCTGGGGCCTGCCGTGCGTTACCTGCTGCCATCCCTCAATGTGCCAGCTGGGAGGACAGTCAAACTGACTGCAGGCCTGCAAGGCGTGGGGCTTCCCGTCCCTGCATCCCTCAGGAGAGGCCGGGGACTCGCCGGGGTGCAGGCAGTACACATCTCGGGTCTGGATTCCGACACCACAGGTAGCCGAGCAGGGCCCCCAAGGGCTGGTGTGCCACCTGCACAAAGACAAGCAGGGCAAGGGACTGTCCCCTGAGGCCATGCGCACCGGTCACGGCATAGACAGCCTCAGGTTCTCAGGGCTCCCTGACCTCACCCCCACACACAGATCCGAGGCCACAGCATCCCCACCCATATATGGGATCAAAATATAGGAACATACGTTTTAAAGGCCAGAAATGTCAGGAAAGTGGTTAAAGATTTTACACATTTGAGAAGGTCCAGAGTAAAAAAGAAGCAGATTTCTCTCCATCCTACCACCATATATCAATAATAAAATCTTGGTTTTGTTTTGAATAGAGCCCCAAGGCAAGGATGATTTATATAGTTGTTAAAAGAAATTTTAAATGCTTAAAAGCACACTTCAGGAAAATTTCAGGGCACCTGGATTCACTCTTTGGACTACTCCTAAGAAAATTTTTTTATGTTAGGATTGAATTTACAACACATACTATAATGTGATTCCTTTCCAGTAAGATCTTAGAAAAATTAGGTTTTCTCATGAAACATCTGTAAAAATGAAAAACCAGGGTGGCTGCTTCTGACACACATTTCCAAGTTTCCTTCAAGGAATAGTCTCTCAGTTTGCAGTCCCATTAGAAGCGCATGACAGCACCTAGTTTCTACATCCTTTTCAACCCTTGACATCAGAATTTTTAAAAGTCTCTGCCCATCTGTTGGGTGAAAAATTACACATTATGGTTATTTTAATTCGTGGATATTTAATTATTAGTAAGCATTCATTTTTAACTAGTTACCACCAAGATTTATCATGAGGAAACAATTTTACAATGCTTTAAGTTGACATAGAAAGGATATTCGCTCCAGGGTCAGTTTGTAATAGAAAAAAATAAAAAACTAAATTAAATTTTACAAAATGGAAGGAGATTAGATGTTTAACAATGAAGGGCAAAATAATGGGCTATTCATACAGCATAATGCTAGTAGCCATTAAAAAATGAAGTAGGTATATAGTTATTGACATGGAAATACCTTCATGATATATTTTTATTAGAAAATGGATCATCTAATACCTTAGAGTATAATTATATTATTTTATGCATTTATATATAAATGCATGCAGAAAAAAATGTCAAGATCATTATACATTGAAATGTTAACAGTGATGATTTCTAAGTGAAAGATTTTTATTTTCTTTATTCTTGTCAGTATTTTTTCCTGACTTCTTATGATAAACAGTCATGGTCAGAAAAAGTCAATGCTCTGAAAAAAAAAAATTAGTGTTTTGTTTATCTTTAAAAAAGTTAGTGGTGATTTCCAGTTTTTCTGATGTCTGATTTTCTAGACTAAATATGTTTTGCTTGTGTAAATAAGAGAAAAAATGAGAAATAAAAGGTGGTATTCAAGACAAATATAATAGGACGAAACGAGTAAAATTTTTACTTATGAAGGCAAAAGTTCACAGTGAAGATATGGAAAGCACACAAGTATGAAGCGGGAATAAAAAGCATGACTATGAATGAACTATGAGCTGTTAGACACGAGAACAATGGAAGGATGTGTAATAAAAAATATTCAAAGCTATAAAACCTTCTCTAAGCCCCTGGCACATGGAGCAAGCAGACTTTAATGAGAACCTAGAGAACTTACAATACATTTAAAAATCTTGATGATATAGACATGTTTTTAAGAAGCTACCAAAGGTCTACTCAAGAAAGGGACTAGATCCTGCTAATTTTGTAGAGTTCCCACAAATTTTCGAGAAACAGATAAATTCCCATGTTATTTAAAATGTTTCAAAGGTTTTTTTAAAAAGGATTAAACTATTTTAATGTATATTATGAAGGTAGGAAAAACCTGAGCAAAATATGACAAAAATATATAAAGAAAAAAATTTTACAGATGACTATATATTCTAAGTCCTAAGTAAAAGAGAAGTGTAACTCCTAAGTGAAATAGAAACAAGATAATCAAAGGATAAGCATAATACACAGCACATGTCATGGACTGAATGTTTGTGTCCCTCCCCAAATTCCTATGTAGAATCTCCAACCTCCAACCTATTTGGACATTAGGCCTTTCGGAGGTAATCAGAGTTGGAGGAGGGCATGAAGGCGGGCCCTCCTGATAGGATTAGTGCCCTGATAGGAAGAGAGACCAGAGAGCTCTCTCTCCCTCTGATCAGAAGGAAATCAATAGCCTTCAATGAATATGTTAAAAGAAAGAAAGGCTGAAAATAATCATAACCTAAGTATCCACTTCAAGAAGTTAAAAAAAGAGCAGCGAATTAAACCAAAGACAGTAGAAGACAGAAAACAAGATAACAGATATATGAAAACGGAAGTCGGCACTTCAAAAGACTAACAAAACTGATGAATTTATGGTGAATGAGGAAGAACAAAAAAGAGAATACACAATTTACCAACTTCGGAAATTTAAGGGAGGATCTCAAAGGCATTAAAAATAATAAGAATATAATATCTATAGATGAAAATATTACATCAATAATGTACTGTCCTTATGTCAACAATAAATTTAAAAATTTACATGAACTGAAAATATTCCTACAAAAACGAACTTACCAAAACTAACACAAAAATGGAGAGGAATCTGGATAGTCCTCTCTCTCTTAAACGTGTAACTTAAAATATTAAAAAAAAAAAACTCCAGTGTCAGATGGCTTTCTTGGTGAAATTCTATTAAACATTTAAGGCATAAAATATTTCAACATTTACATAAACTCTCTAGAAAATATAAGTAAAGGGAAAACTTCCCAATTCATTTAAGTCAATGTCACTCAGAAACACACATGTAAAAATCCTAAACAAAACATTAGCAATGAGGTAACATATAAAAAGAATATTACATCATGACCAAGTAGGGGTTATTTAAGGGGGGCAAAGCTGGTTCAATCTTGGAAAATTAATCGGTGTTTACGACTTTCACATAATACAGGAGAAATCATGTGATCATTTCAACAGAGGTGAAAAAACTTTTAACAAATTTCAACAGATGTTTCATGATTAAAAATTTTCTGACAAAAATAAGCTCTCCAAAATGCAAGTGGTGGGGAGAGAAGAAGAAGAAACAAGATATCAGAGTTCCCCTCTGTGTCAAAAAAGTATCAATAATAATTAAAGACATAAGGGTAAAAACATTCTCCCATTAAAACAAAAAAAATCGGCATCTCGGTAAACCAAAAATCAAATGGAAATGGTGCTGACGTGAAGTTCTCCAGGCTTACTGGATGCCAGGATTGGAAATTTGCAATGTCAGCCGGGAGTTCAATTTGTACCAGGAATTTAAACTAGTAGCACCACGGTGAGGTGGGTGACTGACGCTCAGCTCATTTCTAGGAACACAGGAGTAGGTTCTAAGCCCCATAACTGAAAGCTAGATAAAAGCTTCAACTGGAGCCTGTATGTGACTGGAATTTGTCAGCTGCCTGGGGTGACATGAAAGAATGGAGATAACCTTCAGCCTGGTTGTTAAGCTAAACTCTCATACAATTGTGGGAGGGGTTCTGCAACAATTCCCCAAAAGCCTAAAGAAGCCATAGGAGACCTGGTTCTGATCTGGGGATTGTGGGGAGAGGTATTTGTTCACGTAAGCACAAAAGTTCCAGATAGGAACACATAACTCCCATTCAATATGGGCTTGCAATCCAACTGGTCCAAAGAAAGAAAAAAAATTGAACGACATGAAAGATAGCAAACACACTCAACAGATGAGAGAAGTCTCTCCTAAGGAAACAGAATTAACAATAGCAATATTTGCATAGTCCCTACTTCCCACACTAGATTTTAACATTACACTCATTTCATCGTCACAGAGTCTGAAAAAAATCTTTAATATAACTGTGTGTGTGTGTGTGTGTGGGTGTGTGTGTTATTCCCAGGGACTAATAGCGATCCAGGAAATATCAGAGTGATTCCATGCGCTTACTTCTGTTCCTTTCCACCCTCACCCAAAACAATATCCACTAAAAAGACAGTAAGGGGATTAAACAAAGGCATATATCCACAAAGACAATGAGACTGTGAGAGATACAGCTGAAACATTTTGTGAGATGGAGAGTGGTGATTCATTTAACAGCCTGGAGAAATCTGAAAACTAAGCTGATAGTTGGGAAAGTCAAGAAGCAAGAATCCAGAAAAGGATCAGATACAAGACACTTTTAAAAGTGGGATACAGTTGAAGCTAAATAGGTTCTTTGAAAATCTATATAAACTTGAAGTCCCTTTGTCTATCCTGGACATGTGGGGGATTCATTCTCCCAAGCCCAGAAGATTGGGGTTTCCTTACAGACTTGAGGAATAGCAAAACATGGAGGACTGTCCTGAAAACAGGGATTAAGTGAGGGTCTACATCTTGTCCAGGGGGACCACCAGACGTCTCCCCTGCCTCGCTCGCAGAACACACTACCAGTCAGGCTTCTATCCCTTCCTGACTCTCAGGCAAAAGATGGCAGAAATCCTCCCTGGAAATATTAACTAGCTTCAGAGCAAAGAATAAATAAAGTTGGGAGGTTTCCCCACGAAACAGCAAATCCAGATTACTCGAAAAGAGATCATTTCCCTTGCAATCTGTTGCTCTGGGGCAGATTTTTTTTCTAATTGGCTTTTTCACTGAGGTAGATACTGGCTTTATATGGCATCTCCATTCCACTCTTTAATGTCTGCAGGTCCAAGGAGCTGTCTGTTGCCAGGAAAAAAACTGTTAAAGCAAAAAGGTCACGATTACTGGGATTGGCAACTGTCCCCTATGGAGGCACCACCTTTAATACGAGGTTACCACTCTAGATTCATGCTTTTCTGTTTTCTGTGGATTCCTTTTACTTCCTTCAAGCTTAGTTCTGGATTTCAAGTGATTTTTACATAAATATCTAGTGTTTTTAAATCTTTTAGCAGAAGGGCTTTCAGGAGATCTTGTCTGTTCCACGGCTAAAAATAGACATTCATGTTCACAAACTTGACATAACAGTTTAACAAATTAAGCTCTAGGTGGGTCGTGATTCCCCTACTCCTCTAATGATACTATTCATTTGTTTTCTGGAAACTCCAGTTGTTACTGTTTGTAGATAATACGTCTTTCATGTCTTGTAGCTTTTAAGATTTTCTCATCTTTCTTGATTTTCTACAGTTTCACTATTATGTATCTAAGCAGGGATTTATTTTCATTTATTTCTCTTGATACTTGGAGATATTTTTTCTTAAGTTTTCATAAATAGTTTCATACTTGTTTCTCTGCTGTTACCTCCCTATTTCTTAATTTTCTTCTCTTTTCCCCCAATCGTCAACTTTCTGTGCCTTCATTCATTCAACCTCTCTGGCACTTTATTCAAATCACCAGTTCTTTCTCTAATTGTCTATAGTCTATTCCTTTATTTCATTGACTTTTAAAACTTCTAGGTTTTCTAACTTGTTCTTTTTTAATACTCCCTTATTCTTACTTCATTCCTGCTATTTATGTTTCATAATTTCTAGTTCTTTATATGGATATTATTTATCAACTTGCATCACCAAAGAGCCTAATAATACGCAGAGTCTTTTTCAGATAGTTCTGTATTCTAATTTCACCTGGAATAGATTCATCTTTCGACTGCTGACTCTCTTGGCTATCTTCGTTAATACTAGATTTCTTCACGTGCTCTGGCATTTCACTTGGCAGGCTCAGGCTGAAGGAGGCTCTTGTCTCCACCTCCCTTTATCCTTTCCTCTGTCCCTTAGCCCTCCCCGTCTACTTCATTCGCCTCCCTCTGGCTCTCCAGTCTCCAATCTAGAAACAGATCCCATGCGGACAACATGGTAGAGAAGCACTGAAAAACAGATCCCACGCCTTTCCTGGCCCAGGCAGCCACCGCTTCACACCTCCATGCCTTCCTTTCCTGGCCCAGGCAGTCACCGCTTCACACCTCCATGCCTTCCTTTCCTGGCCCAGGCAGCCACCGCTTCACGCCTCCATGCCTTCCTTTCCTGGCCCAGGCAGTCACCGCTTCACGCCTCCACGCCTTTCCTGGCCCAGGCAGCCACCGCTTCACACCTCCATGCCTTTCCTGGCCCAGGCAGCCACCGCTTCACAACTCCATGCCTTCCTTTCCTGGCCCAGGCAGCCACCGCTTCACACCTCCATGCCTTTCCTAGCCCAGGCAGTCACCGCTTCACGCCTCCATGCCTTCCTTTCCTGGCCCAGGCAGTCACCGCTTCACGCCTCCATGCCTTCCTTTCCTGGCCCAGGCAGTCACCGCTTCACACCTCCACGCCTTTCCTGGCCCAGGCAGTCACCGCTTCACGGCTCCATGCCTTCCTTTCCTGGCCCAGGCAGTCGCCGCTTCACACCTCCACGCCTTTCCTGGCCCAGGCAGTTGTCTTCATGACTGTGCCCAGGGTATGTTGTTTTAATTTCCCTGTTCTCATCCTGCATCTATTATTGATCTGTATTTGGAGCAGAACGTGAAATTAAAATACCATCTTAATTGGAAGCTTATTAATTAGTTAGATTTTAATTGATCCTGAGTTTCCAGTACCTTTAGAGATGAGGGAGATCACTAACCATGGATCTCTAAGTCACACATTAATGACAATTGGACTACAGAGGTAAATGATACATGGCTTTTGTTTCACTATAAAAACAATTAGCAATCTTAAATGTGTAACTTTGAATGACTTTAGGGTGATCACCTTTTGAGAAAGTATATAGCTAGAAGGATCAATTACAGGTACATGTGACTAGAAATGGAGCCATTTTTATTCAAGAAGTGGGTAACAATTTCTCATTAACAGACAATGGACTAAATACAGAATTTTTTCAATTCAAGAACTAGAGAACAAGTTGGTACAGAAACACATCAGACTTGCCTCTTACTTTCCTCCTTCCGTCCCAACCGTGTTAAATCCTGCCAGAGAAGAAAGCTCTCCTCAGACTAATGGGACCATTATGTAACCCTGCCTGTTTCTACAAGCTGCTGCTTTCTCCTGGAAAAAGCAAACTCCATGAATAGAAGACACTCAGCAGTTGTAGGATAAGGGGAGCAACACCACAAGAGAAAATAAACATACAACCCCCTGCCTCGCAGAGCCCAGGCTAATATATCAAATCCATTTGCCTTTGGGTAAATAAAGAGCCATTGACTGTCCAGCCCAATCTTGATGGTAAGTTTCTCCCTGGGGTGATATTTTATTGCTATTGCCCTTGGAATCAGTAAATATTTGTATGGAAAATATTGTGCAATACCCTGTTCCTGTGATTCCTACACCACTGGTTCCTAGAACCTAAAACATTTTTGTAAACTTACCTTTGTTTTGGCATCAACTCTTTGTCTCTGCTGGGTTTTTTCCAACATAACTCTCAACCTTCGTTGAGTTTATTAAATCTGCAATTTTGAAATGAGGAACAGTATTTCCCATCACATAAAAAAAAGAAAAACCAGACTCTTAATTCTGCAAAGTGGCCAAGACATAGTGCGTGCTGTTATTCCTAGCTTGGAAGCTCTGTGGGCCAGGCGCTGCTGGAGAAGGTAACGTGCCCTGCTGAGGCACAGTGACAAGGGGAAGGGGATACTGCACATGGGCCAGCACACAAATAAAACAGCATGAAGCCTGCAGCATGCCTCACCACACAGTTTCTAGACTTGATGCTAAATTCTGCTGTGATCTGGAGAGCAAAGGAAGACAGCACTGTACATTAGCCTCAGCCCTGCCTTGACCCTCCGGGCAGGCCAAGCAAAGGCTGTTGCTCTTCGCACTGAAACAAACCCTGAGCATCTCAAGCTACTCAAGAATAGGCAGGAGGATTACTGCAAAAAGGCTAGGCCTAGTTCTGGAGATGTGAGTGAAAAATGCAACTTGAAAGTACTGCTCGACAACGAAGGACTGGAGCTGAGGGGGACTTCAGAGATCATAAAGTCTAGCAGCTTTCATCATTATTCAGATTAGGAAGGTAGGCCCAGAGCCAAGAGGCTTGTCTGAAATTCCTCGAGAGGAGTAGAAATGGGGTGCTGCCCCCCGACCCTGACCCATTCCCGGCTCTCTTCTGACCACTGTGTTTCCCTATCAAGCATCTCAGGTTAGGATCCTACAGTGAGTCAATGATTGCTTCTGCGGGAGAGAACTAACTTACTGCATGGGAGAGAAGGGCTCCAGGCGGAGGCCACGGCATGTGCAAAGGTCCCAAAGGTATGAGACAGCCCGAGCATTGGTCACCATGCCAATTTCCTGTGGCCGCTGAGCCAGGTCCTCAGGGTGGGGGAGGCAGGTATGACAGGCAATGTGGTTCAAGAACCTAAATTAGGCTCACAAAGGACTTTATATGCTCTTATGGATTGAATTGTTTTCGCCAAAAGATGCTGAGGTCCTGAATCCTGGTATCTATAAATATGACTATTTAGAAACAGGCTCTTTGTGACCACATTTGGATGAGGTCTTTAGGGCGTGAGCCCTGATCTATTACAAGTGGTGTCCTTATGAAACAGGGAATTTGGACACTGAGACACACAGAAGGGCAGCAGCATGAACACACAGGGAGGACACCACCCACAAGCCAAGGAAGGTCTGAGGCCACCCGGAGCTAGGAGAGAGGCAGGGAACAGGCCCCCCAGCCTCAGAAGGACCCAGCCCTGCCCACACTGGGCCTGTGGCCTTCCAGCCTCCAGAACTGAGGGGTGGGCAATTTCTGTTGCTTAAGCCCCCCAGGTTGTGGCGCTTTGTCATGGCGGCCCAGGAAACTAATACACATGCCAAGAAAAGAAGGTGGATTTTCGTCAGCAAGTAAAGGAAAGTCACCGAAGGGTTTTATGTGGGAGGTTCCAGAGTCACTCTACAGTTTAGAAAGAGCTTTCATAGCAACACACATGCACATGGGCCAGAGCAGAATCATAAGAGGCAAGCGTGTATTTAGATCCTCTTGAAACAGTTCAGGCAAAACACGTCTGAATTAAGGCAGTGGCAGTGAGGAATGGCTACGACAGATTTACAGAACAGTGTGATGTCAGTTGTCAGGAGTGCCCCACCTGTGCTTTTGGAGGATAACTGAAACCAGAAAAAGCCACTTGGTATGAATCCCCCTCCAAGAAGGGACTCAGATTCTATCACAAATAGTGGGAAGAACGTTTGACTCGGACTTGGTAGTGAAAAATCAACTAAAAATTACGAAATCAAGTTACTATCTTATATTGAATGTTATTTAGGTTGTAATTGCAAGCGTGTACACTCATCTTTAGAGAGGGAGTGAACTGTTTCATATTTTCATATTTTTTTTCCTGAAGAATCCTCATATGATGGCACATTATGGCTGTCTTCACTTGCAGAGTAAGATCGCAACAGGGTTATTTTTAAACAACAAAATTGAGTTTTGTTCTCAGCCCCTCTGAACCTGTGACCGGCAAATCCCTCTCACTGCAAGCACCTTCCATGCTGCCATGTGTTTTCATTTTCTGTTTGTTATCTGATCTACTTTTGCCAATATCCTCCTTTGCCAATGGCTTGGGCTAGAAATACAAGACAGAAGGGTGGTGAAGACTAGCTTTATGCTGATATGGAATATGGTTGGAATCTAGAAATAAAATACACCTCAAATTTTGGGGTAGTATTTTCTTTTTGGTTTTCTTTGTTTACGGCTATGAGAATTTCATGCTTGGCCAAACCATGGTCACCGTTTAAAGTTCATACAAATTTCAAATAATTTCCTTCTATGGTCACTGTCCCAGAGAGTACCTGGGGGACGGAGCACCTGATTCCAGCATGCTGAAGTGGCGAATTCTGTTTCTTCCCCTCCCTGGATATCCTCGGGTCCCTTACCCCAGTTCAGACAGGTAGTTATCACTTCCCAACAGTGTAGCCTCAGGGGAGGGATGTGTCAGAGAAGGAAAATAGAAAAGCTGGCTTTTCCAAAAAGTCTGAGTCAGTGGTTCCATTGTTAGAATAAGAAAAAGCCTGAGAAACCTAGATAAGTAACTTGGATTACTAAGGTTTACACGCTCTGCATAGGTGCCACTTCCCTAAGGATGACAGGGATATCCCATGTGGTATGTCTGGCTCTCCTCCCCATACTGGATGTTCTTGGAACGCTCTGAACACACCTGACAAAGTGGGCATCCTGCCCCGAGTCAGATCAAAGCTTCCTAAACCCCCTCCTGAATTGTCTCTTTCATGGGCCTCTGCCAGCATCCTAGTGTGGACCGCTCTGGAAAGCAGCATGCTTGGGCAGGGGACCTGGGGGAGCAAATTCCCTAGGCTGCTTCTGGGCCTGGCCCACCGAAGTCAGCCTGTAGGTCTTTGCAGCTTCATCTCAGCTACGCACAGCACAACGGCTCTAACACAAGCCAGGAAGCTCCTGGCACAGACATGCCCCAGAGGTACAGAGAGTTTGGCTGGGGATCACTGCAATGGGGCAAACACCCCAATACAGTGAGTCCATTGAATTTTCTGGTCTCCCAGTGCACCTAATAGCTATGTTCACCCTATATGGTAGTTCATTAAGTGTGCGAGAGCAGGATGTCTAAACAAAAACAGTGTACATACCTTAATTTAAACATACCTTATTGCTAAACAATGCTAACCATCCTCTGAGCTTCTAGGGAGCCCTATCGCTGACCAAAGACACCATAAATATAAGAATGAAAAAGTTTGAGATATTACTAGAATTGCCAAAATGTGACACAGAGACGTGAAGCGAGCACCTGCCGTTGGAAAAATGGTGCTGCTGTCAGTTGGGGGCAGATTCTGGAAGGTCTTACTGCTCGTGCTCAACACCACACTGCCACAAACCATCAATCTGTAAAAAAAATTCAGTATCTGCAAAGTGCAATAAAGTGTAATAGAATGAGGCATGCCTGTGTCTCCTTAGCATACAACTCAAGTCAGGAATAGGATAAAGGGCCTAAACTACTGTCGGGCTCACGGTAGGGGTGGCCTCGCCAAGGCTGAGGCACCCATGGGAGCTGCCTTTCCCGAGACTGTCCAGGATGGAGAGTGAGGGGCGGCAGGCAAGGGCCCGTCTCCGGGAAGCCGAGGGCTGGATTCCCAGGCAGCACTCGCTTAGGCGATCCCCACCCTCACACCAAAAGGCAGGAGTGTTGACATCACAGCCAACTCTTTTCATGGCATCAAAATCAGAAGGGTCAAGAGAATTCCAGAGGCACAAATTATGTCCTAAATAAACATAAAATAGACCTGTCCTTACTCCAGCATGGCAGGGGGCGTGACAAGCTTCCTCAATTATGGAGATTCCTAAAAATAGCAAAACTTGCCATTAGCCAATGAAGGTGCTTCATTCAGTGGGTGGATATAAGCGCCAAGAAGCGGGAAAGAGATCCTGGCAGAGAGAGAGGAGGTGAGGGGAAACTGACTCTAAAAATTTTGGCGACTGATTCTAATCACAGAAGAGCGATCAAGACTGTACGAGTAAAGGCGAGAAGAAGGGAAAGGTGGGGGCGGGTTCTGGGAGGCCTTCCAGGAGAACCTAGGGGTGCTGTGTCATGATGCTGTGGCCAGCGACATCCAGGGTTAAGGGGATGTGGGGAAACCTACCCTCCCTTCTGGTAAAATTCCCCAAGGTCTTACAGTTAAACAAGGAAGCAGATTAACTTTTAAGGTCAACTTTTTGGACCTAGGAGACCAAAAATAAGTCAATCTCGCTATTCTTTGGGGCCTGTACATTATGCCCCACAATCTGAGATCTAAGGCCAGTCAGTGGGAAGTGTAATGACGTCCTGGGATGAGTTCTAGGTAGCAAACAGGAGGGCACATAGTCATTCATTGAATACCTACCATGACCCAGGGCCTCTCCACCTCAGATCTCGTGCTCTTTGATGCGAATTTAGGCAAACAAGTGCCTCGAGGAGACAGATCAGAGAAAGAGAACAGAACTGCTGACCCCATGGTTTTCCCAGCAGCAGCCCAGTTCATGTTCACTCATACTGGGTGCAAACAAAGGTCAACAGGGCAGTATCTGTGTGTATAAGCAAGAATCTGGTTGGAGCATGATTTGGGCAGAGAAGAGAGAACTCTGAGGTAGGCAAGACTGATCTACCTTGGCTGAACCAGCGAGTCTATGCACATATGCATTTCTTGGCAGAAGAGAGAGTTGTCGCCAGACACAGCGTGTCCCGGGAGCAGAGGACGGCACGCACCTGGGCGGGCAGGGTTCCGTGTTACAAGCCTGGCTCATTGCTGGAGGACGGTGGACCGTATCACACAAGGTGTCATTGACTGTCTGCCGGGTCTGGATGTGCAAACACACTGCTATGGCTTCCTGGTGCCCTGCGGGTTGCAAAGAGAAAACAATGTAAATGACTTAGAATGACTTACTGCAGGAAAAAGAGAGTAGGCACTTGGGCCTCTGGGTCTGAAGCCACTGCCCCTTTGACCACACCGCACGGCTGTAGGCTGCATTCTGGGCACAAATGGGAGAAAACAACTGCTCCCATTTTTCCAAAGGCTCCCAGTCTCTGATATGCTCTCAGTCTCCTTTTAAACTCAGCTCCTCTCTTCTTTCTCCCCCAAATATATTCATCTCAAAACTTTAAAGAGCATCCCCGCTCCTCATCCCCCTTCAGACTTATCTGCATTCCAAATGCACTCAAATAAAAAGTTCCCTCAAACGAAGCATCAAAACATTCCTTCCAAACATAGACAGCTGTTTCCTGAAAGGGAGTTTTCATGTCAGCTGCTAAGGAATGTTTTCTGTATATTATTGCATATGTGCCAACTTCGATGTACAAGCCTTATGGAAGTTTTCATCAAACCCTGAGTTCTCATTCACTGTTCCTGTAATTGGTGATATCTGTACTAGCAGCAAAACAACAGAAATACCTCCCAGCGGGAGAGTGCTTCAAGGGCACCAAGTGCCTTCAAATATATTAGCTGAGCCCACAGTAACCTTGTGAGGTCAAAAGAATGGTATCATTATCTCCATTTTATTAATTTCATCATCAGAAAACTGAGGTTTAGAGAGAAGTTAAGACAACACAAAGTGGTAGATACAAAACTAAAAATCGGATTTCCTGCCTTCTAATTCAGGGGTCTCTCTTTTGTACACGAGGGATTCCAAAATGCAATACAGCTCACTGGTTTCTCAAATCAGCAGCTGCGCCTTGTTCAATAGGAACTTTCAGAGGCACACTTTTCCTCTGAGGCCAGACAGGCCCGTCTGATCCCAAAGTCTATGTCTCAACTACTATTCTTTGTCAGCTGAGACAAAAGGAATTACTGGGAAATCAGAACTGAACAAAATATAAATCAAACTTTTGATGAAAAAAAATCAAATAAAAATTGCCATGCTATTTGAAATATGCAAATTTATTTGGTTTCATGCAAGAATGTGTGTTCCCTTATAATAAGATTGTGGTTCTTTTTCCAAATGCCATGTTTCAATTCAACCATTTTACAATGTTTGACAGAATGCAGTATGGGCCAAAAGTGTATATGAAATATGTATCTGTGATGTTCAGTTCTTTCCACTAAATCTTCCCCTGTGTTCTTCAGTTATAATCTCACATTTCTGGCCATGGCAGGATGCCCCATCTTAAGCCTCCATGCATCTCCCATGAACTTTTTTTTAAATATAAACACTGGGTAACCTGAGATATAAGGAGACAAATGCTATAGTTTAACAACTAGTTCTCATTTGCAAATGTCCAACTTCCTTAGTGACTTTACCGGGACAGAGATGTTTATCTTGTGGCAGGTTTCATTTCTTTTTAATCTGAAAAAAATTCATCTATGTTTCACATATATTTTAATTTGTAATCAAAAATCTTTAGAAAATATCCACAGAGACTATGTTGGAATGTTTTCTGGAGATTGAGTGGGTGGGCCTTAAAGCACCATAGTTGTCTCATTTTAACCACTTGGATGATATTTTGTAACACTTGTGAAAAATGTTGCTGGCTTAAAGCAAGTCTATGCAAAAGAATGTAAAAGGTAAATAGATTCCTTAGGATACTTATTGAGGTAGAATGTATTTTCCAAGGATGGCCACAGGGATCTCTCCCATCCCACCTTCTGCATCTACAGCATGACTTAGACACACTTCACTTCAAGAGGCATGATCAAACCTTTATCTTCAAGAGTAAAAGTAAAAATTATAAAAATAAGTTTCCTTCATTTTACACTTAACAAAATTTGGATAGTAATTGCAAGAATGCATTCAGAAAATGTAAATCAAATCAGGTGCTGAGATTTCAGTATAATTTTTATAATAAATTCCTTGGTAGCATAAGCAACACCATTCACTTCACATCTGACTTCCGCAAGGTCAGAATGAGAGGATCATTTTGGTGTTTTGGGATTTTTTTGGCAAAAAACATACGCAAAGCCTTCATCAAGAAATGAATCAGTCGTTCAAGGGTAAAACCAGGGACTCTTAAGAGGGGAAGATGACCCAATAAATGAGCTAACATATTCCTTTCTGTTGGTTTCAGGTTAGTGTGAGTGGGGTTTCTTGCAAACAAGTCTTGACTAGATCAACATGCCAATAACATAACACATATATGCCCAGTAAGAAATACCCAGAACAATGAAGAAGCTTTAAGTGCCACCCAGTACTTAGTGTATCAAGCTGTAAAATAAATATGGAAAAATGATATGAATAGGAAAATTATCTGGACTTAATAACCACATAACCCTGGGCCCTAGAAATTGATGCAATATGCTCTTTTTTAGTACCAACGGAGCATTCACAAAAATTGATCCTATATTAGTTTATAAAGAAAAATTCAGTAAGTTCCAAAAGCCAGAAATTATGCAGATCACAGTCTCTAACCATAATAGAGTCTGAGTTTAAATTAACAACAAACAATTAACCCCCCCAACCCCCAACCATTAGAATTTTTTAAAAGCCATTTCTTATATAAGTCCTAGGTCAAAAAAAACGAAAGACGACACATTATCTGTGGAAAAAGAGAAGAAAGTGACTTACAGCGACTTGAGGCTAGATGGAAAGTGTCATGAAATGGATAACTTCTTTCCAAGAACATCTAAATTATGGAATTTACTTAAAAATCAAGATCTTGACTATCACAATAAGCAGTGGAGGGGCTGGAGAAGGATGGTTAAGAGCCAGTCAAGATGCTCCCGCCTCCCTCTGGCTCCCATGAGGGAAAAATAAGAACACACCATTTAGGAACCAGTTCTTTCAAATTTTTAAACAGATAATATCTATGATGTCAACCATTTAAGATGATCAAAGGGAATGGAAAACTCCAGTTCTTCTTACAAAACTACTATAACCCTGATGAGAAAAATCTATAAAAGGGAAAAAATAGATCTACTTCCCATAGTGTGGCCCTGCATGATGCTGTATTACAGAAAAAAGCCTAGAGCCATATTGAAAAGAACAGCTAATAGACAGATTTCTCTCTGCTGACTGGCCAGTGTGATAGGGTGAGTACTGCATCAACTCCCAGGAAATGGAACAGAGGGGAAGCATAAAATGCTATGGGCCCAGCCAAGTGCCGAAGAACAGTACCATTTTTGGTGTCAAATGCAAGTTTTACAGCCGTCCAAATAGGTGAGTTCTTTTTAGGACCCGGTCGAGGAGACAGCTGGTAAAGATTAAGGACTGTTGAAAGCCACTTGGCCTTACGAAGGCCGTCATAAACATCGCTGGAGCCCGAGAGGAAGTGACCAATTATATCAAGAGTAGCTGGAAGAAACTACAGCTAGAGGCCTGTCATGATTTGCAGGGTTCAAAGAGAACAAAACAGGGATTGTTAATGTACCATGTTGGGAACAGCCTCCTAGAGAGTGTGCTTAAAATGAGCCCACAGTAAGCCAGTTCTGAGTTCACGTGTTTTCCTGTTTGCGGGAAAGCATTTCTGTACTCCACCAAGCTAAACGCAGGGCACCTACACACAGCAATAGCCTTCAGGTCTGCGTGTGTGCAAAACCCTCCAGTAAGTACTAGCACACTGCAGTCAGCACCGTAAAAAAGAACACAGGATGACCTCAAGCGTCTCTCCGTTCACCCACCAAATCCCTGGCACACAGGTTTGCACGCACACACCAGACAGGGACACGTCACCCCAGCTCTCGCATCCATCCTATCCTTTTCTCTCTTTCCCCGTTTCAGGGGGAGCCGCGCCTCCACCTGACCTCCACCGCTGTGCTTTGGATTTCATTTCATTCCCTTCCATCTTCTCGGGAAGGGGGCTGATCACCCCGCCTTTCACTTTCATTCCAGAACTTTCTCACTGCCTTTCAAATATACCCAAGACTCTCTGTGATCAAACAACATGACACACACACAGCACCCACCCCACCCAGAGCACCTCTGGCCGTCCTCCTCTCTTCGGCTTCTTGATCACAGATTTTGCCACGAAGCCGTGATCTATCCTATTCAATTCCACTTTGTCACCTGTCCCTCTTCCCCCCATCCTTTCACACCTGGCTTCCGCGTCCACCATGCCACTGAACAGCCCCCGTGCTGAACCCTACGCAGACTCCAGTCCTCGCTCCCAGTCCTCCTGTGTCCGTCGCACGGCTGACCATGCTCGCCGCCGCGCCACACCCTCCCGGGTTTCGTCCTGTGCGGCTGACTCTTATTTTCATTGACTTTGCAGCTCAGTGTCCTCCCCTCCACTAGCAAATGCTGAATGTCCTCAAAGCTCGTTCTTAGACCCTCCTGACGGGTATTCCCTCCCTGAAGGCTCTGGTCCGTGCCCCCTGCTTCACTGCTCTCCGCACACAGGGTCCGCACTGATCTCATGGTTTCCTTCTGCCCAACCAGACCCCCTGTCAGCTCTCATCATCTCAGGAAAGAATCCCAGGACTCAGACGTAAGCCCCCGCTCCTGCTGCCCACTCCACAGACAGGTTTTTACCTTGACACACTTCTCAGGGACATGGCTGTCCCCGTCTCCACCCGCCACTGCAGCCCAGGCTCTTGCCGGGACTAGGCAGTGACTTCCCAGCTGGTCTCCCTTACGTCTGTTCTATCCCTTCTAATCCATTTTTTACAATACGGCTGTATTAAGCTTTTTGAAATAAATAAAAATTTGATCATGTGACTCCCATTTTAATTTCTCAAATGGCTTACCCTTGATCTTGGGACAAGAACAGAATCAGCACAGCCAGCAAGGCCTTGAGTGTCTGGCCCCTACTTCCTCTCTCGCATCATCTCACACTGAACCCTGACTTGCTCAGACTCCAGCTGTGCCTGACTTCTGCGGCTCCGAGAAGGTACCAGGCACCCTCCTGCCACCTACAGCCCTCGCACAAGCTCTTTTTTCTGCTGGAAATTCTCTTTGTGCCACCCTTTCCAGTGCCTCTTTTGCTTAATTAATTCCTTGTCTTTTAGAGTTAAGTATAAGTATCATTGTTTTTAGAGAAGCTTTTCCTTACTTCCTTAATGACGCCAAGTTCCTCCTCTTCTCTGCTTTCACAGCCCCAAATGCTTTCTTTTAGCGGCTATGACTGGCTGTTATTTTACATACATGCATGTGGTTACGTGATTAATGCATTTCCCCCACTAGATGATGTGAGTTCCAGAGGCAGGAGCTACTGAGTCACTGCATCCTAGCCCTGTGCCTGCAAGAAACATGCAATAAATGATTTCAGCTGTATTTGAATGAGACAGTCGAGAGGTTCTTGCTACTTCCAGGGCCAAGGGAAGGCTGGCATTATCCACATTATTTGCTATTGTTCATGAAGTTCTAGACAATCCAATAAGATATAAAACTTAAATGAGATAAATAACTATTGGGAAAGGAAAGATGACATCATCATTAATTCCAGATGACCATTTACCTAGAGAATTCATAGGAATTCTTGGACGCTTTCAGGGGTTCAGCATGCATTAAGTTTAAGATGCACTGAGTTTAGTTCAATCTGACTAAAGAAATTCAGTCAGGTTTTTTAAAAGAGAAAAAATACAGTCATTGTAAAATAACTGCGATGATGATACTGTGAAAGAATGGCCCCACTAACATTTACGGCAGACTACGTGTCAGGCACTGTGACTAAACACCTTTCTGACATCATCTTGTTTAATAATTATTTTCAGTCCTTTCATTAATCCTAACGAGGCAGGTATGGTCCTTCTCATTCTACAAAAATAAATCTCGACAAACTTAAGTTCCTCGCCCAAAAAGAGTGGCAGAGCTATGGGTCAAGGGGTCAAATGGGGTCAAAGTCCATGCGTGTATTACTAGCCTATGCCGCTAGAACATGCAAAGGTGGAAATGAAAGGTCATTGATGCAACAGATAACATAAAATGCACAAGAAAAACTTTGATAAGGCATGTTTATGACATCGCAGATCACAGAACCTTACCAGAAGGTATTAGAAAGGTGAGCCTATCTTCCAGGGTGCACGTGCGTGAACTCACACACACCAGGGTGCACGTGCGTGAACTCACACACACACACAGTGCTCCATGCATATGTACATACGCTCTGGAAGCAGGAAACTGAATATGTCTGGATTCTTCATGCTTTGCAGATGAAGAAAGAATGCTCTGTTGCCACTCCAATATGAACGCTGACTTAGGAAAGGTTCTTAAGCATCAGGACCTACAGCAAATGGATTTATTTTTATTTCCCGTATGGCCGTGAAGACAAATCGGAAAACAAAAGTATGAAGAATATCAGGATGTGACCAAAAGTTTATCTTTCCAGAAATCTGTAATTTGCATGTAGTATCTCCCTACCAGAAGCAGGAAGGGTGAAGAAAGAACCGTACGCCTGTGGACGTTCCATTTTTCCATGGTTTACGGTCACTGCGCTTTCCCTCACTGTTACCCAGATCCAGAGTTAAAAACTGACGTTTATTAAGCACCAGTAAGTGGACTTGCAGAAGCCAACCCTCCAAAACCCCACAGAAAAGGATCACAGAGAGGCAAGGGTCACTGCCTGCAAGCAGTACCGTCAAGAGCCAGGAGCTGAGCCCCATCACAACCAGGACCACGTCTCACTCATTTCAGATCCCAACATGGAGCCCAGAAGTCAGGGCAAAGCCACGAAACAGATACCCAGTTCCTTACCTTTAGGAATTCTGGTTTCATGTCTTAGCTCTTGAGGTTTATGGAGTTCACTTATTCATTTAAAAAGAAATTTTAAGCTTGACCCTAAGAAATTAAAAACAACACTTTTTGCCAAGTTGGGAAGCTTACTGTATGCACTTAGGAGTTCAACTAACCCTCTCAAAAGGAGAATTAAATTGTTTGTTGTCTATTTTGGACTGCGCGGTGGCCTCTGAACCTTGGTTTCCCAACTGTAAAGTTTGGGACAGTGGGTGTCCAAGGTTGATTTAAAAGATATTATTCTAGGATTGTATGATACAATACACCCTTACAAGGCTAAACTGCTGTTTAACCAGCTGTTCGTGTTGAAAGATTTTACCAGGTTGAGCTAAAATTTGAGTTAAAATTTGTAAAATGTGTTCCAGATATACAACCAGATGCCAGAAAACAGACGGCACCTTTGCATGAAGCATCTGACCCCAAATTTCACTTCGTTACAAGGCAACTTGTCTTCTCCCAGCTGGCCAAAAGGTGCGCAGTGCCAGGAAGGATAAAGTCAATTAGTGAAGTTTCACATGATTCGTAGATTTGAAGTGGATTCAAAGGTCATTCTACTCTTCTAGGCAGATACCCAGGAGAAATGGAAACACATCCGTGAGAAAATGTGTACATCAATGTCCACAGCAGTGTTATTCATAATACCCAAGACATGTAAATAATCCAGATTTCTAACTGATGAACAGATAATAAAATGTACTCTATCCATACAGTAGAATAGTATGTGAGCCATCAGAAGAATTGAAGTGATTCAGGCGATCACAGGGGTAAACTGCAACTGAAAACATTAAGCTAAGTGAAAGAAGACGGTCCCCGCAGACCACACATCTGTGATTCCATTTACACGCAATGCAGAAGGTAGATCTGCAGTTGCCAGGGGCTGCCACTGGCTAGGAAAATGGGGTTAGAAGGGACACGGGGAGTGACCACACATGGTGCAGGGTTCTTTTGGGGGTAAGTAAAGTGTTCTGAAGTTGACTGTGGTAACGGTCACACAACTTTGTGAATATACTAAAACCCACCAAACTGTACACCTTAAATGCATAAATTGTACAGTATGTGAATTATATGTCAATAAAACTGTTAACAACAACAATAAAATAGAAAATCATTCCAGTAGGTTCCAGCCACCCTGGAGGTGGAGCCTAGGCCTATCTTGCTGAGTGCTGGGCACACAACAGCAGAGTCCGGCATCCTGGCATCAGCCTTCAGAGATGCCATCCGACACAGCCAGCTGAATGGGGTCCCCCACCATCTGTCGTTGGGCAGGACAACTGGTCTGGTGAGAGCCAATGACCCTACATGCCGTATGCTTTCTTAAATGCGGGGGGCCTTTCTAGCTAGGAAAAAAAGGTCTGAACTCAAGGATGGCCGAGGCCCGGATGAACCAGTGAACCTCTCAATGCAGTGACTGAAAGCTTGAGGCTGATGAAGTTTGCGTGGGGTATATAAGCAATGCCAGGGCTCATGCCTGCTCTCAAAATAAAAGACAAAGCTCCAGGCCTCGGGGGAAACTGTGGCCACGTGGGCAGAAATGGCAGAGCGCTGACATTTTGTAGGAATGTTGTGAAAGTTCCAGCCATCTGTAATTGTAACTGAATAGGGGACCGTTCTTGCATCTCAACAGCTACCTCTCCAGGGTCTCTCCAGACTCATCAGGAAAGTAGAAATCAGCTCCCTGATTGCCAAGGGCATGCGCTGTTAAGGTTCCCAAGATATAACAAAAGAGGAATCCAGTCCCGAATACTCGACTCAGAGGGAGCAGTTTGGGGCAGCACAGACAGGAGGCAGTGTGGGAACAACCAACACGACGTGCCCTGGAGGTCAGAGACACAGCAGACCTCTAGGGTACAGGTGAGCCAGAAAAGCTAAATTCCTAGCTAGCTGAGAAGGGTTTCTAAGAACCAACAAGGAGCGAGAGAGGGAGAGAGAAGCTGGAGGCGGCAAAGGCTTCTTTTCCCAGACACCGCAGGTAGCACTCCACGGCACAGGCAGTAACTTGGCCGCAGCTGGGGGGCAAAGAATATACTGCCTTACCTGGGTTTATGGCAGGGGCAGGCTGGCAAAGCTAGAGAACAGGTGTCCCGGATGTTGAGAGGTTGAGTTAGGTGGGAGAGGAGAAAGACCGACCAGCATTATGTCACGGGACTGGATGGGACGGGTCGAGAATTTACTTGGGTCTGGGGAAGAAAGGGTAGGGGTTCAGGCCCAATGACCAGGTCTGAGCTCCAAGACCTGGGAGGGAAGTCCTGCTAACAGACTCGGGACCACCTGGAGGAATGGAGCGCACCTTTGAACTAATGCCTCACAAAGCAGCAGCCCCTCCAATCTCCTCCATGGGCAGGACCGAAGACAGAGCGGGCGCAGCCCAAGTTTCCCCAGGACAGCTCGGATCAAGGGGTAAGGCGGCAGGGGCTCTGGGTTCCTGAACAGACGAGTCTCCTTCGTGTGAGCGGAAGATCTAGCTTTCCTATTGAAGGTTTGCATCCGTTTACTGCCAGCAGAGACAGCCCTGGAGAACGGCCATCTGGACGCCTGCTCCCTGCCCGCCCGCTCCCTTCGGCACCCTGGAATGCTTGAATCAGCCCGAGCCAACCTCCACCCAGTGGGGCCACCTGACCGTACTGCTCGTCCCAGCCCTAGCAGGGCCACTGCCTCTGCGGGTTCCTCACACACACACACACACACACACACACACACACACACCACAGCGTGTGTGCTCTGCCCTGCTTTCTGGCCCAATGTGCAGATATGAACCTAAGTGTTCCCTGAGGATGACTTCTGACTGAGAGCAGATCAGAGATGGTGAATCCCAGGTGGCCCCAACCTGCAGCACTGGTTTATGCACAAGACTGCCTTGACCTCAATTCTGCATTTTCCTTTTTATTCCACAGTCCTCAGCGGCAACTCTCCCCATCTGGCTTATGCAGGTGCTCAGGCCAAAGGAACCTAACTATGTGGTCAGGATATAGTCCCGCTATCCTTCATCTTCCTAAAATAATCCTGAAGCAAAATGAAAGAGAAGGCCTAGTTTTCAGCTATTCGAATGACTTAACCCCCTTTAGTGTCTTGCCAATGTGCATGTTTGTCTCAAGCTCAGCTATTCCTCTCTCCAACCATTAGCCACACGAGATCCGGCCGTCCCATTTGCAAGGGTCAAATACCTCCCAAACACGTCGCTGTGCAAGGGGTGAAGCCAGCGAACTCCCAGTCGTAAGTCACGTCACTGTCCTTCTCCTGGAGAGAGGCGTCCAGCTGGTGGGAGGCAGGGTCCCCGTCACACGCTTCCAGGAAGCAAGGCTGCTCCGTGGACGGCTTGGGGCCTTCACACTCTTCCTCCGGCAGCTCCGTCTCTGTCTGCGTGAAGGCGAGGAGCACGCGGCACTTCACCTCCCGGACCTGCACGCCCGGCCCACACGTGCGGCTGCAGGCTGACCAGGGGTCTGGAATGAACCTGAGGGGAGCCAGGGAGCCGTGGGAGGGGGACACCAGCAACCGTTAAATACGGGCTACAGAAAGGAGGAGTGGCAAATATTCAAGGAAGCAAAAAATTAACTTCATTCAGAGAGGATTCAATACATTTTGAATGCTGCACTGTTATTGATGCTGTTACATAATTAACACATTTTTCAAATCTTAGTAGGAGAAGAATTTTTTCACTATGGATATACCAAACTTTTGTGTCTGTTTCAGAATTCAAATCTATTCATGACATCATTGAAAGGTTTTCTTTAAGATTTGGTAATAAATAAAACATTATGGAGAGATCATTTCTAGTCTGATGTCTTCTATAATATGGAGATTTTCACCAACATTTATTCAACAAATCTTCATTGAGCTTGTCTTTTGTTAATAGGCAGAGTTTTATGAAACTGTCTCAATATTTGGGAGCAGAACTGTAGGATAACAAATGTTTTCTGCAGAGTAGATGAAGTGTTAATACTCTTCTATTTAATATATAAAGACTCAAAACTTCCTAATCTGGAAAACATCAAGGGTATTGCACAATCTGGCTGAATAAAACACTTATTTCTCATCCTGAATTCCTGTCCACTAAGTCAGAGGTCATCCACCTGTGGCCTATGGGTCAAATCTGACCCCACCTGTTTCTGTACAGACTACCAGCTAAGAACGATTTTTATAGTTTTCAATAGTTAAGGGGAAAAAGGCAGAAGAAGGATAATATCCTGTGTCATGTGAAAATTACATAAAGTTCAATTTAAGTACTCATAATGAAAGATTTAGTGAAGATAGCCAGGTCACCTGTTCACCTGTTGTTTACGGCTGTATTTGTGCTATATGGCAGAGCTGAATGTTTGCAAGAGACTGGCCTGCAAAGCCTAAAATATTTACAATCTAGCCCTGTACAGAATGTGTTTATTGATTTCTACACTTAATTTAAAAAATAGATTTGGTTCAGACACACATATTTAATGTGCTCTGAAGCAACAGTTGCATCATGAGATATCAAGTGACAGAAAAGAAGTTCAGTGCTAGAATACGTTTGGGAACCCTTGAGTTCAGTCATGTTCAGCAGATTTATTTATCGCAAAACTTTCCCCAAGACTATGCTATGTGAATGCGTACTAGAAACACCTACGAGGGGTACATGATGGGCATCCCTTCATAAACTGAAGTGAACACAGACTTCTAGTCACAGGATACTGCTGCACTACATAACTTCAGAAAATACCGCTAAGATGTCTGCTGAAGGTGCCGCTCCAAGACTTCATGCTTAAAATCTCAGAAGGATGGGTAGTCAGGGCTTCTCAGTCATCCAACTTTCTCCAGACAAGACTTTATCACGGTTGTCCGCAACAGCACATTCCCACTGGCAGAATGAAGCACCACTGCTATATTTGAGCCCAGTAAAGAAATACCAATAAACCCCCCAAATTTTGTTTACTGTGCTGAACCCGGCAGTGGGGAATGCTCTCCCCTGACCCTCATGTTCCGTGAGCAGGCTTGCTCGGCTTCCCAGGATGGAGCATGTCTAGTGTCTTTTTTGTACAGTTCCTCTTTTCTTTCCCACTGCTTTCCATGGCAGAACTGTAAAGAGGGAGGCTGATTACATGTGAGATGAGACATCCTTACGATGTAATAATATGAGGTTATTTACAAGGAGGAGGTAGTCTATGAGTCACTAAGGAATTGTCTCCTCTTGGAGATGGTTAAATAAAATAAGGATGGGGTAGTACACGTACTATGGTCTTTCATCTAAATATATACAAAAGGTATGTGTATGCATATACAATATATATATTACAGATATAGTATATATCTGTTCATAGCATATATGTCTATGTATGCTGATTTAGGTATAATTTCTCTTTTCTGGAAGCAATTGCAAGTGCCAGGGACTGGAATGGGTAAAGAGGGAGGCTCATACTTTTTGTTTTGTAGCTTTTTAAAAGATTTAAATGTTTGAATTTTCTGACCATTGTGCATATTGTACTTTTGATGGTCATTCATTTTTTTTCCTCTTTCCTCCTAGGTAATAAAAACTTAAAATTTGGGATTTTTTTTAATGGGAAGTAGGGCTTTTTTTTTTTCATTCAAATTGAACTCCTGTGTCTAGTAATTCAGAATCCTGAAAGGAGACAGAGTAAGTCAGAAGGCTCGCCTCGACTCCCAATAGGGTAAATGACGGTCAGACCCCATGCTCGCCTGCGTATCCTGATATTTCAGGCTGTCCTCTTAAGATGTCAGTGCTGTCCAGGTCAGCCATGAGTAGTTTGGGGCAGAAAAAGCCAGGGCAACTCAAAAAAAATGTACAGTCACTCAGTTCTGAATCTTGTTTTCTCCCCACAGTAATTTTTCAAAAAGGAGCAGAAAAGAACCAGTTGTACAAAAACATTAGAAGAACCATATCTGGGCAAAACACAACCAGAGAAACAGAGCACGTTACCCACATCTTTGCGCAACAGTAGAACGTAAGGACAGCAATTTGCTAATGTGAGAGCTTAGCCATGAGATGAGGAAAGAGCAACATAACAGTACAGAGCTGAGGAAATCGATGCGAAACAGAACAGCATTATTACAAACCTAACAGGTAATTCAGGACCAGGGACAAACAGAAGAAACACGGCTGATGATCAAGTTAGTGATCTAGAGGAAAGACTTGGAAGGGAATGCAGTGCTGAGAGAGAGAAAGAGAAAGAGCAGCTTTTAAAGCAATTAGAGGGGTGGAGGGAGGCATGGTCAGCCCAGCAAACTTCTGTCCTGTATCATCAGTGGGGCTTGGACAGCTTTTCAAACTCACCACTTTAAATAAACACAGTTCGCTGCATGCAAATCATACCTCTCTAAATCTGATTTTTTTAAATACGGTTTTTAGAGACAAAACAAGAGAGAACCTAAATAGTCCAGTATTGAAGATAATTGGGTTCTTCAAGTAGAGGCTCAAAAACAGAACAGAAAAAGTATTCAGAAATGAAATCTGTAAAAATGTACCTAAGATACAGTTGGAAAGGCATACTTGTCTTCCAGGGAAAAGTGGCAAAAAGTGATTTACATAGAAACCTAAAGTTGGAGGCAGAATAAGAGCCCCACAAAACGCCCACCCTAACCACTAGGTCACATTCCATGGCCAAGTGGATTGTGCAGGATGTGATGAGGGTCATGGACCTCAGGACAAGGAGGTCACCCGGGCCTAATCTCATCACATGAGTCCTTAAAAACGGAGAACTTCCCTTGCCTGGAGTCAGAAAGATGCAGCAGAACAAGAGGAACGAGAGATTCAAAGCACGAGGCACTCAAACTGCAGCTGCTGCTCAGAGATGGGGGGGTGCCGGGGGCCCATCGCGGGGAGAACAGCTCGGCCACACCAGCAAGGAGACCAAGATAGCAGCTCTCCAGCGCCTGGGACCGACTCCCACCAACTGCCCCCACAGGCCTGCAAGCGACTCTGGCCCCAGGGCAGACAGAAGCAGACACTTAAAACAGAGGCCAGAACTATAAGTAATGATTGTAAATTTAAATGAATTTAATGGTCCTATTAAAATATAATGACTCTAACCTAATTTGAAAACCTATATAAGATACAAATGAAATGACTTCAGAAATGTAAAAAGCATAAAGACAAAATGAGGTAAGAAAGGCACAGACAGGTGTAAATATTGGAAAAGAATAGGCAGAATTAGACAAAATTATCATTATTTGAGGATGACTTTATAACTATGAAACATAGTAAAATTGAAAATTTTTGGAAAAATATAAAGTTCAATAAAATAGTCCCTATCTGTCCTGTTGTTACCAGATCTCCCAGAATTCAGCTAACTTGCTGTTTGTATTAGCTGTATGCACTGTGCTAAGAATATCACTTGTGCTATTTGATACAATTTTCACAAACTTATTGAACAAGCAATGTTATTTTCCTGATTTTACAGATGAGCAAACAAAGGCATAAAAAAATGTAAGAAAACTGACAAGATTCTGTGAGCTTGCAAATGAGATCATTATATGGGACGTGCAGGGCTGATAGGATTAAAACTGCGACCTATGGAGCGGATTCTAACCCCAAAGATCTGAATTAAGGGAGAGAACAACACAGGCCTCTAAATGCAAAGACTCAAAATTATAAAGATGTGTCTTGTCCCTTAATTTATATTTAATTCATAAATTTATGAAATTAATTAATTTATGTAAGGCAGTTCCAATCCAAATCTCTTAGGCAATTTTTTTGGGAGGTTGGAAATAGACAAGACAACCCTAAAGTTTTATGGTCAGTTAGGTGAGAACAGTCAAGAACATTTTTAAAAAGAATAATGATTACACAGGACTTACGTAGCCTGATGGAGGAAAGCACTAAAAAATCACAGAGATTCAAACAGTAAGGTGCTGGCCATGAGTGTTCAGTTCACACAGTGATGGTATTTTAAAATCAAAGTGAATAGTTCAAATTATTCACTAGATTTTGCTAGAACAATTGGTTAACCATTTGGAAGAAAATTAAGTTAGATTGACACTACGTATGACATGTCAAAGTAAATGCTCCATGGATTAAAGCCAAGTGTAAAACATGAAAACAAAAAGTACTAGAAAACAGCATTTTTTCAAAAAAGTTATTTCCCCGTGTTCCTGAAAGTGTGGAAAAGAGGGGGGGCTGGGTCACTGCTTATTGATAGGTGAATCAGGACTGACTTTCTAAAAAGGAAATTGGAAGTAGAAATCACATGCCTTCAGTGTACCTGTCCTCTGGCCCAGAAACTTCATCCCAGTAAATGTGTCCTGAGGAGACAATTGGTTGCAATATGAGAGTGGTTATAGTTTGGTTTATTATAGTGAATAATGAGAAACAAGCTGCAGGAATTTCTAAAATGTAACCGTGATTACATCATTTGTTAAAATCCTTCAGTGGTTTGTACCCACTGCCTCCAGATGAAGTCCAATCTCCTCAGTGAACTATGGAAGACCACTAAGACTTGCTTCCTTTCCCAGCTGCATCCATGCTGTCTTTACTAGCTCCCTACCCTGCAGGCTATCCACACTCAACACCTCAGCATCCTGGCATTCCCTCAAGGGTCAGTTGGCCTGCATGCAACCCCAAATGCCTGGTCAGCTATTGACACCTACATACATCTTAGGACCTCAGTTCATGTACCACCAGGTATCCCTGGACCCCACAATACCGTAATATAATCACCAACTTCTCTGTCTACTTATTAGACCAACCTAAGGAGGGGTGAGACTTGAAGTCAGAGCTCTTCCTAGTATCACATGCCAGAGAACCACGATCCACCACTCAGGAACTCTGCAGCACTGGGCAATCCCCTCACCTTCCTGCACTCTGGTTTCCTCTCCCCCAAAATGCCTCCTCACGGGGTCACTGTGAAAATTTCACAGAAGACTGTCTGACACAAAGAAGTTGTTACTGTCATTGTGAGAAAAACAGATGCCTGAAATAATAACCTAATTTGATTTTAGCAAATACGACTTCCACAAATGGAGAAGCCAAAATAGCAATGAAGAAATTGTACAAAGTGTTCTAAATCTGTCCTATTTCCTTGGTTTTCACATACGGAAAACACAGGAGAGGGGGAAACACATGGCAGCAGAAGTCTTGTGAATCTCATAGAAGCTAGGAAGACTCCGGGGGAGGACTTTTAAAACGACGAACTGTATCAGATGTCCACATATTCCACAGCTGAAAGCTAAGAAGGTCAAAATTGCAGTCGCCTTGGCTTAGCTTTATAAGGTATAGGTTTAATTTTTTCCTAATTAAAGAAAAAAAAAGCTTTTGAACATCCACCTCTTACGTAAATTCAGAGCTCGGCTCATGGTAAACCACAAAGGGCCTCCGGGTGGGTTTGGCGGGCTTTTCCGGGGCGTCTGGAACACAGCTATGTGCATCTCCTTCAGTGTCAGCAAGCAAGCATCCCCAAACCACAAAAGACAGCAGCAATAAAAGGATGAACTGGAAGCTGAGATATGTTGCGGTTTTGTTTGGAAATCGAGGGAATGAATAGTCAGAAGTGGTGGGAGGCAACTATAAACTTCACTCTAGACAGCCAGGGACAGGCCAGAAAACACCAGAGGTGTGAATTATAAAGGCAAACTGCACAGAGGCCACAGGGAAAACGCGTGGAAGGTGGGGAGGAGGCGGCCCCTCAGGCACAGAGCAGGTGCCACGGGTTCAGCCTTCCAGGCCACGGTGTTCTGCAGCAAAGCACATGTTAGCTTTGCTCAGTGAACAAGGCAAAGTCAGGTGGGGTCTGAAGCCACTGTAGCTTACATGCTATCACCCTTTTCCAATTCAATAACATGAACACTATTTTCAGACCCTAGGGACTCTCTGATTCAGTGGTTCCCAAATTTGGATGCATCCCCCCCAAATCACCTGGGGTTCTTGTTAAAATTGCTGGTGACAAATTCATAGAGGTGGAAAATAAAATAGATGTTACTGGGACTGGGGGGTGGGGTGGGGGAGTTCATCTTTAATGGGGACAGAGTTTATGTTAAGGCAGATGAGACAGTTCTGGAGATGGATGGTGGTGATGGTCGCACAGCAGTGTTAGTGCATTAATGCTACTGAACTGGGTGCTTAAAAAGGTTTAAAATTGTCATTCTTTAAAATTGAAATATAATGGACGTAAATACCGTATTAGTTTTAGGTGTACAGCATAGTGGTTCAGTATTTTTATACATTACGAAATGATCCCCACAACGAGTCTAGTTACTATTGGTGGCCAAAGTTATTACAGTTATTATTGACTGCATTCTCTAGTTATTATTGGCTGTACATCCACAGGACTTATTTATAACTGGAAGCTTGTACCTCTTAATCCCCTTCTTTTATTTTATGTTATGTATATTTTAACATATTTTATTTTATTAATTTTTTTATTTTGCTATCATTAATGTACAATTACATGAACATTATGGTTACTAGACTCCCCCCATCATCCAGTCCCCCCCACATACCCTATTACAGTCACTGTCCATCAGCATAGTGAGATGCTATAGAATCACTACTTGTCTTCTCTGAGTGGTACAGCCCTCCCCGTGCCCCTCCAACATCACATCTGCTAATCGTAATGCCCCCTTTTCCCCCTTATCCCTCCTTCCCACCCATCCTCCCCAGTCCCTTTCCCTTTGGTAACTATTAGTCTGTTCTTGGGGTTCTGTGAGTCTGCTGCTGTTTGGTTCCTTCCGTTTTTGCTTTGTTCTTATACTCCACAGAATGTATATTTTAACATATTTAAAAAAAAATACCTGGCAGAACAAACAAACAAAAATGCTCCCAGAGTGTCTGACCTAGTGGAGCCCAGAAATCTGCATTTTACATTGCACCACAGGTGATGCTAATGGAAGTGATTTGAGGACCCACTTTAAAATGTGGTGTTGTAGTTATCAAAGAAAAAAAAAAAAGGAATCCTTCTCTTTTAGAGATATGTACTGATATATTTACAAATGAAATGATACACTGTTTGGGATTTTGCTTCAAAAATGGCCCAGGGGTATGGGGACATGTTGGTGGGGTGGGTGAAACTAGAGTGGTCTTGAGTTGGAAACTGGTGAACACATGGGGTTCACTAGACTATTCTCTCCTCCTCATATAAGTTTGAAATTTTCTATAATCCCACAGAAAAAAAGCTTTTACAAAGACTTAATCAGGCAGGGGCCATTCTCCAAAGAGAGGGGAGCATGACTCAAGGGATGGGAGGGAGCTACAGCCTTTGCGGTCAGGAACCATCCACTGGCTCGGCGCGGCTGGAGCACCCCATTCGGGGCGAAGCAAGGGAGCGGTCAGAGGTGACCTGGGAGCCGGCCAGGGCGCCACCCCGCTAGGCCTTGATGGTCCGGCGAAGGAGCAGGAATCTTTGGGCCACGGGGAAACCCTGGGGCATTTTGAGTGCTGGAAAGAAAGGGTCAGATCTGTGCCTTCGCTGGACTCCTCTAGGAACTTTGAAGAGGACCTTGAGGGGATCAAGTGAGGAGCACATTAGAAGGCGGCTGCAGACGCCCTGGACAAGGATGTGGTGGGAGAGGACAGGAGTCAGAGCTCAGAAAGCTTTTAGCAAGCATGACTGGCACACCTCAGTAGTTAATTACACATAAGGGAAGAATGAGAAAGAGGAACAAATGACCCCAGCTCTACCCTGGGAAACTGGACATTAACTGAGAGGACATCCCAAAGAAGAAGCAATGATCTAATAGTGTTTTTGAGAATAAAAGATCCTGGTAGAACACATCATTCGAGGCTGAGAACGCTATGACCTTTCTTCCTCGTATGACAACTAACATACTCCCTTTTAGGTCCTAAATTGCTTCCTTTGTATAGGTTCCTTCCCTTACAGAATCATAGGAGGTCAGAGTTGGGAGAAGGTTCCAGTAGCATTTAGTCTAACACCTCCTTGTACAATTGGGAGGTATGGAGATGTTAATGGACTTAACTAAAATCCTTAAGATTTTTTTAAACATATTTAAGGCTGTCCTAACTTATAACAACAGCAGAATCAAACCTATACATCTAACCACTCTTTTCTACCCACCTGACTGCCAATCTTCACTCCTTCTTCATAGTCAAATACCCATTTCCTTCTAATTCGGAATTCATTTCTTCAACCTCCGCAGTATTTATTTATCCACCCTTTGCACGATATTACCCTAAAATGAACTGTGTAAGACTTTTCTTGTTCACATACACAGCCTTTTCTCCATCATCACAGTTTTTCCTTGGCTGTCTGTGAGCTTTGAACACCACCTGTAGGGCCCCTCTTAAACTCTACTCCTGGTCTTTCTAACAGTGATCTTCCCTCGACCCTCCTTCCTCCTTCCACTCCACTTCTTCATCATCCATTCTCCTAATACCCCCTCTTCCTCTAGATCTCTAAGCTTCTGTTGTGAGCCCACTTCTCTGTTCGATCAGTTACTCTGGGGTCAGTCTCCTCCTTGTCTACACTTTCTTCCTCCAGGTTCAAATCCAGGCCTGACAGCAGTCTACGTGGAGAAGTTCTGTGCATGTCATCAGTGTAATGTGCTGGTTCTCTTGGCATGTGCGACTACAGGCATGGTGCCTTCTCAGAGAGAGAAACAATCCACGTTCCCCAGGGCACCCTGCTGGGCTGGCCCACAGTTGCAAGGGCCACTGACTAATGAAAATGTGTTCTGAAAACAGCAATGAGGTCAGTAAGGGATCTAAAAACAACAACACATGAAAACCACTGAGAAGGCTAAGAATGATGAGCTTGGGAAAGACAATGCCCTTGGGAACCAGCTTTCTTCAAATCTGTGAGAACTCGTCACATGGCATGGGACACTAATGTGTCTTTTCTGTTCAAGAAAGCAGAAATCTGAAGGAGGTGTAGTTTAGCTCAATAGGAGAAAAGTCTTGCAAATACCTCAAGTTGTACAAGAGGAGCCTTCTCTCAAAGCAGTGAGCTCTGCCCATCGCTGAGGTGCTGAAGAAGAAATGTCTGCTCCAAGAGGGAAACTGGCCTCTGAGATCCCCTTGCCTCTAACCCCCTGTGAATCCTTCTCCTGGTAGAGAGCCTGTCAGCACCACAGACAGCACATGCTGGACGTGGATTCAGCCGTCCTGTCCAATTAGCTGAGTCCATCACTGGTGCTGTTGTTCTCTTAGACTCCTGGACTGGAAACCTGGGGCACCTTTGACTGCTAGCTCCTGTCAGATCCCTATCCTTCTGCCTCCAGAATGTTTCTTTGATTTTTCTCTTATTAAATTCCACGGATACTGTTACAATCCACATTTGCCAAATCTCCCATAGATAAAAGTCATTGGATTTTGTAATTGGAATGGTCCCTGGCAGGACGCAGCCCAACCTGTGTACTTATAAGTCAGGAGAATGAGACACAGAAAAAATAAAACACTTGTCTAAGGTCACACAGTTACCAGTGGTGGTTCTAGATTACACGTCTCCTAGTGCCACGTTCTTTCTGTCGTCCCCAACCACGGAAGCTCCAGGCCGCCCCGATACATTTCAACTTAACGGGCTTTATAGAGATCGGCCACGACTTAACCATGGGATGACTGGTTTATTTGTACAATCCCATGATGGTCCCTGGTCAAATCATATTCGTGAATCTAGATCTAGGAATTATCCCCATTCTCTTCATTGTAAGAGACCTCTGGGTCCGCTTTGAGCTGAATGACAGTCCTTTCCTGTGCTCCTCACAGATACTGCCAAAGGACGACAGATGAATTGTGAAATAAAGAAGAATTCTAGCCAGCTCAACCTCTCTAGAGTCTGCAAATCCAGGTCATTTGGATTGGAAATTTATCACTGCACTCCAACGAGTACACAAACCCCATCTATCATGTTTGCTGGCTGCCCCCTGGCGACCCCGTGAAGGGTCCTGGACTCACACTGGTTCTTCCGTCGCAACTCTTCTCTCTTCTATTTCTTGTGCTTGTTTCAGCCAAGGTAATTTAGCTTCCACTGGGCCATTTTCTAAGAAAAGAGGAATATAAACATCAAGTTTAATTATCGTTACCCATTAAGAAGTTGGATACATGATGGCTATTTGTCAAAGACTTCATGAATAAAGCAGTTGTGCCTTTTAAATGCAAGTTGAATCCTGACACTGTACAGAAAGTGGCTTCTGGATGGAACCAAAAATTTGTTGTATTTTTTTTTAATCAACACATTATCAAAATGTGATACAACAAACCGTCCATGGCACAGTTGAGTATGTCCTTCAAGTGAACATAAAATGCTTTTTATAAATCAATATGGGTTTCTGTTGTGTTGGCCTATTACAGCTCTTACTTCAACCACATCAGCTTGCTTTTGCCACACTTTCTTTTTTGTGCATTGAATGAAGAAATTAATAGAGGACAGCAAATAACACAGAGGCTTAGAAAACCAGAGGATGAGATTCTGTGCAATGGTTTACTTAAACTTTTATTGAGGCTGTTGAGGAAGATGATTACCAATTACAGCTGGCATGCACGAACAAGCCGGCCCCCTTTCTGTCCTTGAATCTTTCTAAGACGTGAAGAAAGAACAGTCTAGTTATGAAATGAGAAAGGGAATCATTGAGGGCTGCCTCAGGGAAATCACAGACACCAGCAAAATGGCTGTGGAAGTGCAGCAGGAAGGAGAGAAAGGCCTCCCTGATGAAGCCATGCAGTCAGTATTCACACCTCGCATGGCAGCCAGGCATTTTTCTTGAAGATAGAGTCAAGTAAGTTTTTGCTGAAAGGTTAATTATGAGGCAATTTGTATGGATAATAAACCCAGAAATAATGAGGGAGCATCCCCTCTCCAGTACTAAAGACCCCTCTTTCCATTTCCAGAAAGGAAACACTTGTCGTAACTGTTGGTTGTGCCTTACCGAAGCCTAAGGAGATGATCATGTCTAGAAAGGCATACACATCTTAGCGATGATGCCAAGACTCCCTATCCAGGGGCGCTGCCGTTTCTGCTAATTCATGCGGGACAGATGGGAACTACAGGAGAAATTCTAAATGCACCTGCAGACCTATGCTGAGACCCGGGTGCATCCTTCATTCATTCCACAGCGGCAACAGAACACAGGACGAGCACGATGTGCCTCATTCCAGCAGAAGGCGTGTGTGACGTACTGGGGCACAAAGGAGAAAGACCGTGGGGCGATTTCCCGGCTCCTCCTCCTTTCCTTCCTCCCCTTTCTCTATCCCTCCTCATCCTCCTCTCCTTTGCTCCAACACTGGGACTTTGCATCAAGAAATGTTAGTTGCCGTCCAGACAGACAGGAGCCGCTCTACATATACTGAATCAGCAAGAGCTCCGTCTTCCCTCCAGGTCAGTGAATCACGCAGGTCCAACTTCTTTGTGCACACGGACAAGTCTGTTTTAATTTCCAGTGCAACACTTTTTATACGAAAGTTAGTAAACTGAAATACAGATGCCACAGTATCAGACCACTGGGTTTAACTTGAAAAGGCACCACAAACTCACCCTTTGGTTTATAACACGGGACGGGAACGACACATTCTTCTTTGATGTGTAGCTTCAGCTGTGGGTTACAGCCACCGACGTGCTGGCCACGATGGTTGACGCACAGGACAACCCGGTACCGTAACCCTCGGCCGCAAGTCACCGTGCACTTCAAAGAAGAAACGAGAATCCGGTGAGATTCTTGTTTATAAAGAACTCACAAAGGCATTAACATCTCATGCAAAATGATCTACATGAATGTTAAACACGAAAAGTTAGATAATAACATGTACAGAAAGCGCTAAGGCTCATCTGTGATTCCTACGCTTCGGGGACCCTCCCTTGCAAGGCCTCCGTCCATTTCTCAGCTTGAAAAGTATTTCCGATGAGGTCACAGTTTAAGAAAAACTGATGTGGCCTGAAATCTTTCTGCTCAAATATGAAAGAAATTTGAAATAGCCTTTCTCAAATTTGATTAATAAAGTACATGACATGATCCAGTGACGCCCCTCCCCCACAAGGTTTCCTCTGCTGTTCACACGTTGCATTTGTGTGATGGTTGTTACAACTGCTGAGCCAATACTGACACAGTATGATTAAGTCCAGAGCTTATATTAGAGTTGTCAGGTTTAAAAAATGTGTGATTTCTAATCATTTCTTTATTATTCTAAATAAAAATTCACTTAGGTCCCCGATATTTGCATTTTGCATTCTTTGTTCTTAAAGAGTCTTCTGCAAACTATATAAACCTCCGGCCCCACCAATCCAGGATCCACCCCCCCAGAGAGGCTGACGGTCCAGGGCATCCATTACAGAACAGGCACCATCCCGCCTCTGTGACCTCACTAACTGTCCTAACACAACTGTATGTCAACAGCTCCATTCCCTTTACAGGCGAGCAAACCAACAGCCCACCACCTGAGGACCTTGCCAGGGCCACACGGTTCCCATGAGGCAGACAGGAATCGCACACCAGGGAGTCCTGCTGCCAGAGCCGTGGCTTTGCCACTTTTCTGCTTCGATGCATAAAGCTCAAAGCTCCCTTCCTCAGTGTGCAGATGCTGTCTGCATTGCCACAGACAAGCTTCCGGGGGTCTGGAAGCCTTTCAGAGCACACACACACCCAGGAGGAGCAGAATGAGGAAACCTCCCTTACTTCTCCATGCCCTCTGAGGGCCGCTGAGCAGATGCTGCCATGAATCAAGGAGGTCTGAGAGGAGACCCTATTTCTGGAAACTGACTCCCCTACCCCTAAGATTTATCAACTTGAAATACATATGATATTGACAGGCTCTTTAATACTGACCGAAAAAGAAAACAAAAATTCCGCCCAAAGAGAAAGACAGCAATATGACTAGGCTGGTCAGTCCAAAGGCATATCAGGTCCCCCGCCCAACCCCTCCAGGAAGCTGGACACTTACCCAACGATGCTGTCAGTGTTTACATTTCCAGAACTCCCCTCTGGAGCTTAATAGATCCTTAATGATCACTGAGGACATACTTGATTGTTTTTTTTTTTAATGAAAAGTATTAAGAGCAAAAAGGTGAAGGAAATGAGTTGGTTAACAATCTTTGTTTTGATATTATAAGTGATGATAAAGTCATGATACTGATGGGATGTGGGTGGTGATATAGCAGTCAGCACAGAGCATTCAGGTAGGACTTCTAAGAGCTGAAACAAACCCTGCAGATTATGGAAGGAAAGTGTTGATTTCTGATGGTAGAGCACATTGTGATTGTGGGCACAGAACTCAGTTCCAAGAACTGCATGCATGACCTCGGTATAATAATATCCTTCCATCTCTGTTTATTCATGTCAACAAGCTTTCCCAATGTATATGCAAAACAAAACAAGAAATTAACAGTAAAAACTAAGAATAAAATGATTGCTGAACCCATATGTCATTCTGGCAATGGACTATTTTTTAAGTACCACTCAGTTTCTTAGAAAGACTGACTTCAAATGAATTTTATGTGTAATACATCTACCAAAACTTGAAATATATTTTTTTGTGTTGAGGGTGTACTAAAATTTAATAACAACAACCCAGGGGCACGTTTCTAATACTTAGAGCCTCAGGGCCACAGGAACTTAAAATAATTTCAATTGCACATTTTTCTTGGAGAAAAGCAGAGTAGTGTAATCAATAAGATATTTCAAGCAAAGAAGTGCATTATATTAGGATAAATGTCCTTGGGGAGAGTGGATTGAAAACATGAGGTCAGGGGGGAAAATGCAAAATATCCAAATCATTCAAGAAGAGCTGGTTTGTGTGTGTTTTCAGTGAAAGATGTAAGAAGGGGAATCATGGGGGCATTTATATTCCACTAGACACATTTTTAAAACACTGTTGACACATTTACTTTAAAAATGTCAGCATTCACAGCAAGGAAATGACATGCATTGACATTTTTTATTTAAACTTGTGATAAGAAAATTTTAGATGTCAACTTAAATATCTGTGAAGGGATATGTAATTTTCCAAACGTCTTTTTAGAGCGTGCATGAAAAAGAATTTATAACACATGGCAAATAATCATTAAAATCTGAAATTTAACTGAAAGTGGCACGTTCTCAAGTCTTACCTGAGACCACTCCATGGCGACCCACTTGGGACAGTCAAACAGATTGCAGGTCTGCATGACCTTGGGTTTGGGTGCGTACATGCACTTCCACTCCTCCACCTGCAGGATCTCTCCATGCATGGACTCCTCAACACACACGAAGCTCCGTCTCTGAATCCCACCCCCACAGGACACTGAACATGCGGTCCAAGGATTATGTTCCCAGCTCAAAAGCAAACAGACAACACCAAGTTATTTATTGTTTCTTTCAACTTTGCAAAGATGGTTGCTTCACGTACAGCTTCAAGACACCAGTTGTGGTTCAGTTGAAAGAGCAGGGCATTTAGAACCCCAAGACTTTCATCTTAACTACCACCCACAAGCGACAGCCACAGGTGGTAACTCCTCTGTCCCTGAGGTCACTGTCAACTGGGAATCATACTCCTACCTCGCTCCCCTTCAGAGCGCCATTCTGAGAATCAAATCAATTAAAATTCAGAGTGTGAAAACATCTGCACAATGTCTCTGAACTGTAAACACTAGTGGATAATATTACTAGAGAGTCAGAAAAACTCAAAGCCAGAGAGGACTATACTCGTCACTGGGTGCAAAAGAGGATTCAAATTTTTGATCAGTTTGAAACCCTTGTGCTCTGTGTGTAATACCCAGTTATCCAAAATAGGGTTCGGTCTCCAGGGATGGGACATGTTACCTCTAGGACCAGCCTATGCTGTCTTGTTCTTAAAAAGAGCTCTCTTACTGAATTGAGGTCTGTTTTCCCTCAGTTCTCTGTAAACGGTCTTTTACCTATTCCTCTTAACATTTTAGGCCATTACTACAGGCACTACAGCTCCTTGCAAACTACTCAGAGTGGATTACAAAACGGAACAGGAAACAGTAACTCACCGTGGGAGAGGTTGGAAGTGGTCATAGGGCATGATCTCTTTAAATCCATCACTACAAATGAAATCGTTGTGAAAATATCATTTCTAAGTCAAGGAGTATACTGATTGATTTGACTAATACAGATTTAACATCCCCAAAGACAGAGCTCTTTCAAATTGAAAACTAAATTTGCAAAGGTTGTGAACTATTTCCCCAAATTCAGCCACTGTCTCCTTAAGTTGCAGGACCATCTCTGACACACACCATCCCAGTTACATGATAATACAGAAAATGGAACTAGTGCTATGTAGTAATCAAAGGAAAGAGTTTCCCTTAATTTACATAAGTCTATTTATTCCCTATTGATCTAAAAAGCTTATTCTGATAAAATACATTGACATTAACACACTGTCATGTTAGTAGCATCTTCAGAAAACCATTTTACTTGACCGAATTTGTACCTTTAAAAGGTCTCTAGTAGTAGCTCTGTTCACTGGGGATTACAGGAAATGGGCGGGTCAGTAATGGGACATGAAGCCCACTGAGAGTGCTTCCTTTGCCACTTGCACACTTCTACCTTAGCCCACTGGCAGATATCTGGGGGCGGGGTTTGGGGCTTGGTATTAAGCTGTTATTTTAAGATATGGTAGTAAAGCCAGGAAACTTCCTCCAGCAATTCAAGCCAGCAGGTACTACTACGTTATGCAACAGGGTAGTTTATGCATAGCTTTTCTGCTTTGGCATTAAAACTTTTTGCTTGCTGGCACAATGCATTATTTATACCGAATTGAATGTGACCATTTCAGAAGTCAAAATGTGGTAATGGGTGATGGCAGTGTAAAAGCTAAAATGCGGAGTTCAAGATACTCGTGGTTGGCAGATGGACTAGACATCCTACTTAGACAGAAATGTTCATTAGAAAGGTTCATTATAAAGAGTTCAATGTCACGGCACCTGGACACAGCCTAGGACAAGGGAGGGCTGGGCTGAGGAGCGAGAACTCTGACCACAGCCACAAACGCAGCTAACTGTCCCTGTGTGCGTCCCAGGTCATGAATGGAAATGTCCCTCTGCAAAGACCGAGCAATCTCAGCTGCGGCTGATTTCTCTTCAAAGCACAAAGGGCAGGGGCGAGTATGCAAACCTTGATGGGCAAGGATCCATGCCGCATTCCTTCAGTTTGGGTTTGGGTTTTACATTTTCAGGGTAGTAATGGCAATAATGGTCAGGAACCACCCTCTTCAAGCGGATATCCACACATTCGGCAGAATTGAGCTGATAACCTAAAGGGAAAAAGGGGTCTCAATATTGCATCTGGGTCACTTTTACTTGGCAAAGTTGTCACTTGTGCCCACTTAAGAAACTCAGTCCAGCGGCTCTCAGCCCCAGCTACACTGGGAACCACTTGTACAGCAGTGCTCCGGTTCCTCCGCAGTCCAGTTCGTAAGAAGCAGCAGCTCAAACTCAGTGTTTTAAAAACAGATCCTCAGGGGCTTCTGAGACGACTAGGACCTGTGGCCAAGAATGACTACTTGGACTGATTGTGATAGTTTTACCGATTTAACTAAAAAGTTACAACAGATCCCTTTAAAAACCGCTCGGGCCACTGTGCAGAAGGCTGGCTGTTCCTTGCTGCTCCACCTCACTGTCACCTGCCATGGGGCTGGGTGAAGCCCCTCTCTGGTTTCTTTATTTCCTCTCCTTCCCTGTTGCCACCCCCGGAGACACCTATGCACACGTCTATGCTCTGAAATACACACCTGTCAGGTAAGGTTGTGTGTGCATCTGTCTTATCTAAGCAAGTGATACTGTGTCTTCAGTCTTGCTGTTTTCTCCATTTCTCAGGCAAGGTTCCATTTTTGAGAGCCACCCCCTGCCTTCCCACTGTATAACATCCCATGCGGCATAAACCACATTGTAGTGGTTTGCTGTCCTGGGGCATCTAGGGTGCCTCTGAGGCCAATACACTTCTGCAACTGGAGAACAAGCCCTGTCCATACAGCGAGGAGATCAGAACCCCCTACAAACCTTCCCCTGCTCACAAGCCTCCAGAGGAGAAGGAAGGAGGACTGACTGCTGGTTCTACTAGATTCGACTTGTACAGTCTCCAAGGAAAGTGAAGATGCCAAGCGGACAAGGGCTGTACATTAAAAAAAAAACAACACACAAAATGATGCTAGTATTTCCTGAAAGATCTGGTTCCAGGATTCTTGTCACTATATAAGTGTCATGTTAAGTTAAAAAAATAAAAAGATAATTCTTCAAAACCAGAATGATTTTCAGGGGGAAAAAAAGGCCTCAAGCTAAGCTCTCAGCCTCAGCCAATTGGTCTTAAGGTCTAAAAACACATTTAAAGGCCTGATTGCTGAGAGGAATCTGATTTTGTGAACCAGGAGACAGCTTTCTGCAAGTCAGCTTGGATGTCAGCGAAGTGTAGAAGCACAGACTGGTATGCATGATGAAAAGCAAGGTCGAAGCCACAAGAACAAAAAGCCGAGTGGAGAGTCAATAAAATGTTACTCGGCACCAATATCCACCAGAAAGTATACAACATCAGATGGCGACGGCAGATTTGGTATTTTCTCCAGACTGATCTTATGTGTCCCCCACACATGATTACAGAAAGGACCAGGAAAGGCCATCCCAGCACCTTAGAGACCAGTGAACTAATTTCCCTGATTATCCAAAAGGCATTGAAATGCCATTTATACAAATCATGTAGATTCGATTACTAAGGTCATTAAATTTTGGTATGCTTTCCTTGTGGTGTTTTTATTTTGTGGTGTGCTTTTATTTTCCCCAAAACAAGAAGAGAATGAGACTGCAGCTTCTTGAATCAAAAAAGAACCTTTGTTCTAAATGGAAACATACTTCTAGAAGGAAACAAGGCACATATAGGTGTTTACAGTTTGAGGAGAGACAAGTAATTTTCCTCTTTAATTTTAAGGCAGTCCAGAGAACCTAAAAGTGAAAGAAATGAAGCAGATTTGCCTTCCTATTTTATGAACAAATGCACTGAAATTCTGCCAGCCTGCAGAAAACAGCAGGCTGCAAGCAGACTCCCAAAGGCAGCCCAAACTTTCCCTCTGTTCTTACAATCACCGCTCTTTGGCAGACAGTCTCTTGGCTAGATGCTCCTGCTGACGGTTCCAATAGGGCTGAGTGTGTCTTTCCTTGGGCACCCAGGTCCGAGACACATCTGTCCTCTTCCCAAGCATTTAACCAGCTAAACTAAGCTGAGTCCCATTATAAATGTCCCTCCCAAAGTAGAGTGTTTCTCTTTATCTTACTTATCTAAATGGGAACATCTCTGAGAACTGTGTGAGGGCTAGGAATAAATAAAAAAGACAGAGATGGCTGCTCCTCTGCTGAGTTAATAAAATAAATTTAAAAAATCCCACCATCTCTTTGCTTTCATTTTGGCATCCAGGAGAGACTCCTGCCTTCCTGGAGCCGTGGTCCACCTGCCTGTAAGTTGGCGGGATTCTGCTGCTAGGTATAAAATATACGGTCGGGACCTATAGGTATATTCCACTCCTCCTGAGAGTTGTGTGAGTCATGTATGCATCTCATAACTCATCACCAGAGAATGCCAGGAGGGGGGACAGCCCTGGCACCCTGAATCCCAGGAGGGGGATCTGTGGGTTATACGGAGGCATTTTTAGCAAACTCAGGTTTAGATTCTGACATGAGGCATTTCCTGAGTACCCATGACTTGCCAGGTGCTGTACTAATGGTCCTTGACATACATCATCTCATTTTGTCCCTCAACAATGTTATAAGGGGGATTGTCACACCCCACAGATGAGATGACGGAGGCTCAAATGTGTCTCAGAGTTAACTGGTGAAAAAAAGCCAAGAAGCGAATGCAGATCCTCGAACTCCAACTCAACTGCTCCTTCATGCTCTGTCTCCAGGGCCCTGCTACCTCTTGCTATAGATTTTGCTGCCCTATTTTGGAGAACAGGATTGGTCCAAATGTATGTGTCTCAGGCCCGGGTTGTAGGGATTCACTGCATTTACCCGGATCACAGTCTCAAATGTAAACAGTGCTTCACCTCACTCAGCTTCGAGGGAGAACAAATGTTTTTAAGAATTTCCCTTGCAGCCTGCTGCAAAATCAGACGCTCAAAGAGCTGAAGCTAAAGGAGTAGTTGCCTCAGAGCAATGTTTATAATATTCAGCAAGATACATTACTTCTGCCGGGAGAAACAATAAATGGAGAGAACCTTGGAGCTGGTAGCGACTTAAAGATCACCACTGTTCTGTTTGTACTTGTCTTGGAATACTGTCCTATTTATGGCAAGGGCTAGTTTTCTGCTTCAGGTAGTAATATTAAATTCTTTTTGTAAACATGTTAATTTTTTTTAAAGGTTCATTTAAAGAAAACACCCTAAGTGCGTAACAGTACAGGGGTAATGCAGATAGGGCCACAACAGTGACATGAATGTGCAAAGACACTTCTTCAGAGAGGCGGCTCTCAAGCTTGAGTGTGTGCCGCGGTCTCCCGGAGGGCCCATGGGAACAGGCAGCTGGACCCCACCCCAGAGATTCTGATTCAGTGAGGCCAGCATGGGGCCTGGGATCTGCATTTGTGACAATTTCCAGGAGATGCTGGTCCAGGGACGCCCCTTTGAGAACGACAGCTGTAGGTTCATAATCAAGTGGCCACTGCCTAAGCCTGGCTTAAGAAGATGAATGGGATTAACTGGGAAGATTATGGTTTACTTTCTTTCTAGTGCCCCATTCAGGCCTCAGACTGCTTCTCTTCTGTTTCCAGGGACAGCAGCCTCTTCTGGGATCCGGGTGGCCCAGCACCCCTCACAGAAGTGTCTGCCTCCTGCTTTATTAAGAAGCCTAAATCCCAGAGGGAAGGGGTCTGGGCTGCATATTTATGGAAACCAGACATTGGCCGAGGAGCCCTCCTTGATACACATCATGTATAGGAGAGAGTGCAGAGTCCCTGCTCGGTTCCGGCTCTCTGAGTAAGGAAGTGGATATTCTGTAGCCCTGGAGGGAAGAAAAGGTTTGGGGCTGGGCTGAGTTAGGCTGGGCTGAAGGAGGAGGGCTGATTCTAGCTTTTCAAACAGAACCATAAATGAGCCTGTGTATGCTGACTGGCCCCATGCGTGGTAGGTGGTTTGGGGGAGACGCGGGACAGTCACCTTAGCACGTGGCCCTGGCATCTGGCAGACCTGGGGCTGGGTCCTGGCTGAGCTGTTCACTAGCTGAGCAAACTTGAGCACACTCTCTACCTTCTCTAAGTTTCAGTTTGCTCACACACAGGATGAAAACAGACTTTTCTTAGGGTGGTTTGGAAGAACACACATGTTGACAAGTAGCCTGGCATGTGGCTTGACACCTGGCAGGTGCCCAGTTGCCTGGAACTCTCAGGGGGAGAGTCAGCAGAAGTTCCTCTAGCAATTCTAGTAACTCATGGTTCCTGGGTTGGACTAGTTAAGACTCTTCAATTTAGAATTTCAGTTCAGAAAAAGAGAATTATCCTAACGGTGGCTCTGGTGGCCTCTTTGTTTGCTCCAGAGGGTCACTATTTCTCCATGTTAGACCCAGTTACCGTCCACCTGAACTTCTGCAAAGAAGTGAAGTGTGTGTGCAGAGCCCTCAGCTACACAGGGCCCAGAACCTTCCTCAACTGTCTGTGAAATCCTTGAACGAAGAACACAGCACACAGGACTTTCCCCTTATCACTTAGCAGATACTCTTTCTCTTCTTGCTAAATTTATCCTCTGGCACCTGAGCAGAGACTGGCTGGAAATCTAAGCACTAGAACCAACCCATCCTTTAACTGGATTAGGCCAGGCAAGTCGCTTGGTCTCTGTTTCTCAAGTTTTCCACAGAAAACTAAAAATAATATAAGCCTTATGGACGATCAGGAAGAGAGATGTAAAAACGCATGTAAACATGTTTCCAGCTTTTTGCTAAAAGCAAAGAGTGTTTTCCAAATCCCGTTTGAATTTATCCTCGGGAATGAGGCGAATGCACACACACCAGCCGCGCTGTGTTCCAGGCTGCGCTGTGTCATGGCCTCTAATCACTGCACAATTCTAAAATCAGCTTCAAACAGGCAGATGCGTCATTTCCAACCCTGAGCTCTAACTACGCTTGAACGGAGTCTGGGCCTCACCTCCTCCACACGTCGCAGTGCAGGGAAAGAAGTCGGTCTGTCTCCACTGATGACTGATGGGCTGGTAGAAGAAGAACTGGACCACACTGTCCTTGGCGGCAGCGTTCCTGGTCTGAACAGAGAGAGCGGTGATGGCGCAGCTGCCCGCAGGGAGCCAGTGCTCTCCACGCCCTTCAGAACGAAAGGCCACACTCCACTTTCATAGACGGGCACACGGTTATCATAACAAAGTATGGCACAGGAATGACTCCAAGGATTTGAACATGTGATGGATTTACATATGTCATAAATTGGGGCTCAGAAGATCTTCCACCAACGTCCCGGGAGACATTTTTCCAGATAATTCCATGCCTGTGAGTTCAAAAATGTAGATGGACTTTTTAGTTTGTTTGTTTAACATTTTTCTCTTCCTGATACCTCTGGTTTCAATTTCCACACCAGCAAGGACTAAGGCAGTCTGGGTTTGTTCACAACACAGCACATAATTGGGATTCTTATATTTTTAATAATAACATCTTTAAGCAGATCCTTCTGAAAGCACAATTTCAGAAACTCAAATGTAGATGAATATGTGGTGTTTATGTATAAGCATTCCAGTACCCAACCAAAGAGGTGTAGGGACACCGCTAAGAGTAAGCAAGTAATTATTAACAGCCATATGGTGATTATATGCAAGCAGCAACTCCCTCTCTACTTTTTTCTTTTCTTCCCTAATGATTGAACAAATGAATGAATTGAGGAAAACTCCCAGAATGCACTACAAAGAGAAAAGAAAGGGAAAATGAAAGTTAAGCTCATGGAGGACGGATCCAGAAATGCCAACATATACATGAGATCAAGACAGAGAGAACAAGAGAGCACAATGAGGGACAATATCTGTTTATGTAATTGCTCGGCATTTCCTAGACCTTAAGAAAGATAGTTTAAGAACATTCAAGTTCTAAGGAGAGATTAAAAAAAAATACAAGGTTAAAGAAAAATTCTAAAAGTTTTCAGAAAGAAAAAATGATAACCTACAAAGGAATGAGAATGAGATTGGAGTCAGACTTCTTATACGTAATATTGGATGCAAAAAAACAAAATTGTAACTTCGAAGTGATGAGGGACAATAAATTTTTATCGAGAACTCTGTAACCACATTATTACCACTTATCACTATCATCAATCTACGACCAAATTATCAATCAGCGAAATAAAGGTAGCTTCTGACACAAAATGACTGAAACTTTAACATTCAGAGACCCTCACTAGCCAAAAAAAAAAAACAAGAAAAAACTACTAAACAATATTCTAAACAAGCAATAAAGTTCAGAGGGAGATCATGACCTGTAAGGAACAATAATGATGAAGTAAATAATTGTATCTAAGCATAAACAAAGATCACTCTAAGTCTAAACAAGGGTTGACTAAAAAATAAAATAATAGTCTGATGTATTTAATTATAAAATGGTATAACAATTCCAGACATGAGGTGCAGGGTAGGGTCATGGTGGTGGATGAGGTGGGCACCCTGGTCACACAGGGAAGAGACACTTACAAGGAGCTTTGCTTCTGGCTGTGGCACAATGGATTGTGTCTGATGACTCCACCCAGTGAGCACAAGTAAAAACACTGCCTACAATATTTTTAAATGTATTTGAAGGCATCAGAGAACTACCATACTCATGAGTGTTTGAAGGGCCAAGATCCCAAACTCAAAGCAAGTCCAGAAAGGCAAGCATAACATCTGGCACACCTCTGGCACATTTCTGCTCAGGGCTTTTTCCATGTTGCAAGTGGTGATGGAGCGGCTGAGATGCTGAGCAGACCTGTCGTCACACTCATGTGGCAAGGCCAGCAAAAACTCAAGGCGCACCAAGGGGCAGGATCCTGGTAAATGCCCCACGCTCCAGCTGGGACCCCAGAAAGCTCCATCCTAGGAATAAAAGTGAACTGGAAATAGACCAGTTTTCAAAGAGAAGAAAGCCCAGGTTCAAATTATTTCAATTTGTAGTTAGATGAAGGTGTTTGGATGCTAACTGAGTGGTCTTCCATTAGCAAAAATTAAGCCAGTCTCAAATTATAGTTATAATCTTTAATCCACATATGTAGCAAAACAAAAATAACTTGGTAAAAAGATAAAATATAAAATTTAGTAACTAAAAAAATAGGAAAAGAGACATTACAAACAAGATTACAGGAAACCCAGATCCTGGCATAAATGGACAGGAACTTCAAAACCTTAGTATAATTCTAGCAAACCCTGCACCCGGAGCCCTGGCTTCAGTCTTGTTTCCCTGCTTGAAGGGCCTAGTAATACCTCACACTATTCCTACAGTCACAAAACATGGCTTTTGCCTTAGGCTCTGTTTTTTAAAGAATCTAGACAATAATACTCTGGTTCAAATGTTTAAGAAACTACATGACATGATGGAGAATTTCACTAGAAACAAAGAAGCTATAGCAAAAATAAAATGGTAACCCTAGAAAGTTTTTAAAAAGTGCAATAATTTAAATCAATACCTCAATGGACAAACTTAACAGTAGATTAAAACTTTTTTAATTTTTTAAAAATAAGCAAATATTTTCTTAAAGAACCAGGTAGTAAACATTATAGTTTTCACATATATATTGTCACAGTTGCAACTATCCAACTTTGCTAGTGCAGTGCAAAAGCAGCCACAAACACCATGTGTACCAGCGGGTGTGGCCTGGTTCCCATAAAGCTCCACTTACAAAGACAGTGGTTGGCTTGCTGGCCATAATCTGCTGACCCCTGAACAGAGATCAGTAAACAGACAGATAAGAATGTAATGGAAATTAGATACACGGGATAAAAGTATAATTGTAGTCCCAGAAAAAGAGCACAGAGAATGGACTAGAAGCTTTATCTAAAGAAGTAATGAAGAACGGTCTCCCAAAACTGATGATGGATATCAAGCCAGAGCCATGAAGCGCCATGGACCTCAAGCAGAAGAAAGCCACTTATTACACCATAGGAAAATTTCTGAAAACAGAAAACACTCAGACAAAGGAAAAAGACACATTACTTTCTAAGGAACAAAAATAAGACTGACAGCTGACTTCTAACAGAATAAATGGAAGACAGAAGACAATGGAGAGATATCTTCAAAGCGCTGAAAGAAGTTTCATAACAATAAAAAGGGTCAAGTCACTAAAGAGGCAGCAATTCTAAATGTAAATGTACCTAACAACCTAGCCTCAAAATATATAATCCTAAATTCACAAGAATAGAAAAAGAATTAGACAAATGTGCAGTCACACTGGTATTTATAGCATATCACTTGTGGTAACTAATAGTATAAGCAGACAAAATCAGTTGGGCTATAATTTTGAATAAAACCATCAATAAACAATCTAACTGACATATAAAAAAACACTTTGTGCAACAATAGAAAACCACACATCATATTCTTCCAAAATTAGCTATATTCTGAGACAAATTTCAAAAGATTGGAATAGTATAGAATATATTCTTTGACTAAAGTAAAAATACAGTATAAAATAATAATGAGATTACTGGAAAATTCCCACATACTTGGGTGTTACATTTTCAAATATTCCATAAATAGAGCAGTGTAAAAAATCACCATACAATTTGATTGAATGATGATGGAAAATATTTCACATTAAAATTTGTGGAATATAATATAAAGCGTGCTTTGACAGAAATTACAGACTTAAATGTCTATGTTATGTTAAAAGAGGATGAAATTCAATGTCCTAAACATCCATTGCAAAAAGTTAAAAAAAAGAACAGCATATTGAACCCAGAGAAAGTAGAGGATGGATAATAAAGAGTGAACATTAATGGCATAGAAAGGAAACTACATTAAAATATGTTCTATAGCCAAAAGGTGTCTCTGTGAAAAGTCTAATAAAATCAATGGCTCTCCAACATGACTAATCAAGGAAAAAAGAGAGAAGGGACAAATAATATCAAGAATGAGAAAAAAGACTCACTACAAATCCTACAGACAATGAAGAAATAATAAGAGGATACTATGAAAAAAATCAAAGCCAAGAACTTTTTAAAAGTTAGCTGAAATAAACAAAATCCTTGAAACAAAACTGACACAAAAAGAAACTAAATATCTGGGTAGTTCTATACCTGCTAACAACACTGAATGCACAATTCTAAATATTTTATGAATATTTTCAAATATTTAAAAAAGAAATAACAACGATTTTACACAAACTGTTGCAGAAAATAAGGACAGAGGAACTATTCCTCAACTTGTTTTATAAAGCCAGTATAAAAGTAACATGAAGACCTGTTGAATATATTCCAAGAAGGAAAGACACTTCTCCTGGACAAAGATATTTAAAAAATCATATATAGAATAATTTAAAATTACACCCAGTGATCTACAAAAGGATAGCCTTTATTAATAATAAATATAAATAAGTAAATACTACTAATAAATTCTAATAAAAAAGGATAATGACCAAGTGAAGTTTATTACAGAAAGACTGATTTAACATTTGAAAAATCAGTGTAATTCACTATATAAAAAGGAGGAAAAAGGAAAAAAAAGTTAGATCAAAAGATGCATAAAAAGCATTTGATAAAATTCCATATTTGTATGTAATAATGAAGCCAAAATATTACCAAAAATTCTACAGCAAACATCATATACAATAGGAAATTAGAGAAGTCATTGCCCCTGAAATGGCAAAGCATATAGCTGTTGTCACTACTTCTATTCAACATTGTCCTAGATATCCCAATAGTACAATGTAGCAAGAAAAGGAAATAAAACATACAGTGATTGGACAAGAAGAAACAAAACTGTCATTGTTTGCAGGTGCCATAATTCTATATACACACATCCCAAACAAACTATTAGTATTAATAAATGAATATAGTAAGAATATAAAGTCAAGATACAAAAATCAATTAGATTTCCATACTCTGGTACAAATAAATAGAAAAGGAAAAACAATGCCATTTATAATAACATCAAAATAATCAAACATCTGGGAATAATTCTAACACAAGATATGTAAGGCAGATACATTGAAAATCACAAACATTGTTGAGAGAAAAACATTTAAAAACTAAACAAATGGATGGATATACCATATTTAAGGACTGGAAAGCTTGGTACTGGAAAGTTGTCAGTTTTTTCCAAACTGACAAATGGATTCAATGCAATTCCAATCAAAATCCAGAATTTTATAAAAATCAACAAGCATATTTTAAAAATTGATATGGAAATGCAAGGAGTCATGAACAGGAAGATAAACTTGAAGAACAAAGCTGAAGAATTTACACTAGCAAATATCAAGACTTGTTTCAGTGCTACAGGGATTGGCTGGCGTGCACCCTGGTATTGCGCAGAGAGATCAACAGAACAACGAGTCCAGAAATAGACCCACACATAGTTTTGGATTTAAAACAAATGGAGAAAGGATTCTTTTTACCTAATGGTTCTGGGTCAACTGGATAATCATGTGGAAAATTATATTGATTCTATTTCAGAATATGTGCAAAAATCAGTTCTAGGTGGATTATAGCTCTGAACTGGACAATATTAATTACTATAATTCTTAATAGAAAAAGAAGACCTAGGAGAATATCTTCATGACCCTGGATGAGGCAAAGATTTCCCAACCAGGCTAAGAAGCATAAAGTTAAAACCTGAGTACCTATCCCTACATCAAAGTTGAGAATTTCTGTGTGGGGAAAGTGAGAGGTCTAAACACATTTAATGGAGAAGAAAAGTTTGAAAATAAAATGATTTAAGAATTCAGCTCTGGAAGCCAAAAACACAATACCAAAGTAAATTTACGTAAATAAAGGTAAAACAAAATAAAAAATGTATACAATAGAATGTCTTTTAAACTCTGACAATTAATCAACGAGACTGAAATCTGGTTCTTAGACATCCAAAGACAAATCTTCTTTGGATGGTTTAAACAAAACAAAAATTAGGCAAGAAACCAGTGAATAAGTTTAGGAATGAAAGAGACAGAAGTACAATGGAGACTTTCTTAAATGATAAAAGAATACTATGATTACACTTGAAAAACTACGTTTGACAAATTAGATGAATCAAACACTTCCCTAGAAAAATGTAAAGGTGCAAAACTGGCTCATAAATAGAACCCTTAATAAATCATAAGCCTAAGAGGAGCTGGAATGGTTTTCCAAGTCTATCCATTACCACCAAAAAGAAAAAGGAGGAGGAAGAAAAATAAAGAAAAGGCATTAAGCCCAGGTATTTTACCGAAAAATGATAATCCTATCATAGCAGATACTTTTGATTGCTTAACATTCCGCCCCAGGCTGCTTTTGTTCCAGTGTTCATGCCTCCCCGTGCGTCCTGAATGACCCGATTGTTCTCAAGGAATCGCGGTGGTCTCGTGCTCCTCGCTAGGTGTGGGACCCTGAGAACGTGCCTTTCTACTCACACAGCTGCAGAGCATAACTGACCCACAGCCCCAGCTCCAAGCTCAGCGTCCTCTGGGCTGCTCCCCACTCAGGTGCCTCGGCTCAGCTCTCCTTGGGTCACCTCTGCACGGTGGCCCTACAGCTCCCCCGGCCTCTCTGCGCCTCATGTTCCCTCGTGGCCATTCTCCTGGTAGGTTTCTTGTGTATCTAATCCTGTCTTGGCATCTGCTTCTTCGAACCCAGACAATCACACTAGGGAATGGTGCAGAGGGAACATGCGATCCAGTCCTCATCCATGAGAGGTGATACAAGGTCTACTGCACGGCTCTTGAGAAAAATGTTCCTGCTGAGAGGGATCACAAGAAGCAAACCCCTATTGGGTTTCTAGACATGGTCTTCTTTGCGTGTGAGCCTTTTACTGTGAATGCTGGGCAAATACAGACCAATATGCTTTTTTTTTTCCAAACGAATATATAGCATTGCATTAGTCTAATGGGTACGGCACAGTGATCAGATGTTTGTACATGCTGCAAAATGATCACCACATAAGTCAATTGTTCATAAAGTTGCAAGTTTCTTCCTGTGATGAGAACTTTCAAGGTCTAATCTCTTAGCAAATTTCAGTATTAATAACTAGAGTCATCATCCAGACGTGACATCCCCAGTTAACTTATTTGACTTAGAACTGGAGGTCTGTACCTTTGAACCTCCTTCACCCACCCCACAAGGTTCTCTAAACAACCCCTTGCCCGGCTTACAGCCCCATCCTTAGGGAGACCATGTGCTTTACTGTCCAAGCCGGGATGCTTCTGAGAGTGAATGGAGGACCTAGTAATTAAGCCATAAATGGGGTCTTCACTGAACAAATGAGGATGTGTGGTCACTCTCCCTTCACGTCATCACACCCCCACTGTGTCACCCCTCCAAGGCTGGCCAGCCAGAAGTCATGGCATTTTCCAGCTACCTCTCATGCCCCATGGGGGCCGAAGGGGACTCCAGGGAGCTGAACTCAGCCTCAACCTGTAGCTAAGCATCTTGTGATACCAACACAATTTCGTTCCGAGGTAGCCTCCCAGGTGGCTGCTGATGGCAGCAGCACCCCGTGAGGCATCTTCCTCCTGGGCTCCTAAATGAAAAGTGGAGTAAAATCTCCTCTTCTGCCTTTGGTTTTCAACCCTGCTTAACACGCTTCCCTGCCCCGTGAGCATCTGCGTCATGACCCGTCCATCACCTTGCTTCCTCCGCCCTGTCCCTGCTTCCTTCTTTCACCCACAGTCCCCTCGCTGGACTCTGATGACCACGGACTCTGCTGCTGGGCACCAGGTCTGAGGACCCTGAACCCATGGCGCAGCCTCCCTGGGGATGGAGAGAGAAACGCTTTGATTCAGTCCTTGCAATGTTATGGAAACTAAATCAAGTTATAAAAGCCTCATTTCTCTCCATAAGCCTGACTTTCAAGATGAAATTCTGAAGAAAACCCAAAAATCCGAACTTAACAATCAAAAGTCGAAACGGATGCTGGCGGTTGGCCTTCCTGCAACGGCCCCGTTACCAACTGCTACTTTTGGGCCTCCAGGCAGACAGCTCTGCCGGCAGGGAGATGGTCAAGTCCGCCCCGTGGGGGGACGGATGTACGCTGACATCCACAGAAGTTCGTGACTCATGCGTGATGAAAACGACTGTGTAACGATGGTAAGAAGATGAATTCAAATTTAACTACCTTACTTGGCTGCTTCAAAATAATGTCCAAAGTTTATGAAATAACCTTTTATATAAAACTCTTCTCCCTTTAATATGTGTGTTCGAAGTGACATGTGTAATTTAGCTGTGAATTCTGCAAACTACTAGAACAGAATTTGAACTGTTCTAACCAAGACACCGCCCTCCACAGACCCCTTTACCGTAAACAGCAAGTGGCCGCTCGCAAGCTCCTACCTGTGTAATCAGCGGCAAGCACTTCAGACGAGAAGGAATTCTGGGCGAGAGGCCCGATGAAATAGGTAAATTGTCTTTTTGGTGGGACACAGTTACAGGCTGAACTATGTCCCCCACCCCCCACCACAAAAAAGATATGTCAAAGTCCTAACCCGAAATACCTCAGAATGTGATCGTATTTGGAAACAGGGTCTTTGCAGATCTAGCCAAGGTGAGGTCATTAGGGGGCCCAATCCGGTATGACTGATATCCTTATAAAAAGGGGAAATTTGGACATAGAGGCAGACGTGCACAGCCAGTAGGAGGCAGGAAGGCAATGGATTCTGCCTGCAGCTACCAGAAGCTAGGAGAGGGAGCTGACCCTGCCTGCACCTGGACCACGGCCTCCCGGCCTCCAGAAGTAAGAGCCAGCCCATTTCCGTGGTCGAATCCCCTCAGTCTATGGGACCTTGTTACTGTGGCCCTGGGAGGCTGATGCAGACACTGACTCACTGCTCTGAAATGCATGTGAAGACATAAGGTCAGCCACTGCCTACACCATCTGCAAGACCATAGCCTGTTCTTTGAGGGGAAGGAAAGCAGGTCAAATCCCTGTCCCTGGGTAAGTCAGAGGTGCCATCACAACTCAGAAGAAAAGAGATCTTTTGGAGAACATAAAATATATCTTGAGATTGGAGGAAACTGAACACAGAGGCATGTGTAGCTGAGAACTAATGGGAAAAGCAATAAGAAAACATTTTCCTACAGAAACACAAAATACCGGAGTGGGAGAAAAATAAGAGGCAACTGGCATAAAAAGGAAGGTTTCAGACCATGAGGAAGGGAGACATTTTTTCCCCCCTGAAGATGGATGCCTGTTTTAAAAGAGGGGAAAAGCCACCAGCAATAGTTAAAAATAGTTAACCATGGCAAGAGATGTCTTTATCAAAGCCATTTAACTTTATTTTATTAGGTGATTCTCATGGGCATAGACTTAATACCGACATTCGCCAACAGCTGCCGGCCGAGGCAAACCTTCAGTGACTTCTCCCTGGACGGGCAGTGTCCCTCTTGCCACCCCGCCAACAAAGCCCACAGCACTGGGAACGGGACCAAGACCCTCTGCTGCTACCTGGTGGCAGCAGGCGCCTGTTAAAGGAACAAATAGCAACACTTCAGGCTCTAACACAAAATGTCATGACTCGGCAGGGCCATGGCAGAAGTCATAGTGAGAAACCATCATCCAGGAAAACAAGAAAGGTTCGCAAGAAAGCCTTGGGGGAGGAGAGAAAAGTGCAGTTCTCAAGAATGATCCAATCCCCAAAACACAGCTTCTGAAAAAGTAGCACTCTTGGTCTCACAGGGCAGTGGATGGGTGGGATGCACACGGCAACAACAGCAAAGGGTCAACCCCCCGCGGGCGTCTTCATATTTCACTCTCTCTGGCGGGACACAGCGGTTTTCAACAGTCCATTTATTAAAAGTCCGTGCGATAAGGTCGCATCCGGGAAGGAGCGTACTGCATGCGCTGTTCTCCACAGCACGCCGGCTGGGTAGCGCAGCGCCCTGGGGGGGCACAGCTGGCCTTCGCCCCACTCCCCCTCTCAGGCTGAAGCCAGGCCTTCCAGCTGTAGGCCAGCTGCTCTTGACCAAGTGGAATGGAAGCGATACAAGGAAACGCATGGCTGACCATCATCGGTGACCTCAACGCCCTTGATCTCCCAAAGTACAGCCACTACTCGGCTGCCCGGAGAGCCACGGAGAGATGGACTGAAGGAAAGGGTCCCTCATCTTAGGCCACCTGGGCTGGGGCATATCGGCAAGGAGAAGTGACCAATGGGGAAAGGTATTTCCCAGAAACCCACATGACTGGACAAGCTTGTAAGTCAGGGAAAAACACCATCAGAGCCGTTTTGGCTTCGTTACAGGGTCTCTGATTTTGCCCAATTCTCTCCCACCGCGCACACCACATCAGCGAAGGGCAGCGGCTGTAGGCAAATGAGGCTCAGTTTTCACACCCGCTTTGATAAATACCTACCTTAAAAACCTTTTCGGTCGAGAGAGATCCAAAGCTTTCCAGAGGCTGAAGTTAAAACCCAGAATTGTTTATTAAATCTGAGAAAACCGGGACTCAGAGATGGGGAAGTAGGACGCTGAGCACTAGTTCAGACTGTGGATATGCTACTAAAATGTATCCTAGTAAGAGGTGAATACATCATTTGGGCAGGAAGGCGTCAAATTTTTAATCACGCAAGGGATATATGAATGTATTCTTTGTAAGAATTACTTCAAGTAATAGAATAGTATAAGTAAAACTGAGATCACACCCCCAGAGCACCTATTCCCTCTAAAAAAGCCATTGTTTTTCCTGTGTTTTCAGTTTGAGGTATATCATCTCAAATCTTAAGAAGAAATGTATGCGCACACTCACAGAAGTATGTAGTTTATGCCTACATATACTACATGCTGCTGTCCCATCCCCCCACTATACTGTCTCCTGGTCTCCTGCAGGAGGAGGTCTCCAAGCTGCCTTGAGAAGAAGGCAGGTCTCTGAGTAGGAATGAAGAGAGATTTTTTTTGTTTAAGTGTGTATGTGTTTTACTACCTGAAACACCAAATGGGAAAGTCCTACGAGGAGCAGAACAAGTTTATGGTTCATGCATGACTGTGGACCAGAGAGAGAGGACAGACAGACAGATGGCACCTCTGGCCCTCCAGAAGGCTCTCACTCCCACCTTCACTGTCAGGCGTACAACAGGGGGTGGTGCGGACCGCGGCAGGTAGAGAGCGCCCTGCCCAGCAGGCAGCTGCCGCCCATTGGTGCTGCGGCTCGGTACAAGCAAGTTGTCAGACCTTCCCATTTTTAAGGAGAAGCAGAAAATGCTATTTTTGCTATTTTTATGCTAAAATGATCTGATTTTTAAAAGTTGACCATTTAAAATCCGAAGTTGCAAAACAACTGTGCCGGCCACCTCGTGGCTGGTGGTGCTGCAGCTGGACCCAGAGCACAGGACCCCGTCTGCGGCTCTCGGCCCACTCGGCCCACCCCACATGCGTTTCTTTGCGGGCACGAGCAATGTCTCAATGCAACATTCTCTGACAGATTCCTATGCGGAACACAGTTCTTCTGAAGGCATTGTGTCTTTTCACAGGTAAAGATGTCGCTCGTAGTTATGGCCATTTTCTTCCATTTCCATTTTACATGAGTTTCTAAAATGGGACAAAACCACCCCCCACCCACCCACCCACTGAAATACCCTTTTTTTCATGGCTTCGATAATTTCTGTTTTATCAGAAGTATTTCAAATTGTGTCACCTTGGAAATACAGTGGCCGCCACATTTCATATTGTCTGAGGAAAGATGTCCCCAGTTTACTCAGAGAGGGGAGCCGGGCTCATGGTGTCCAGCGAGAAGAGTCCTTGTGAAGGGGCCTTGTAACAGGTGCACTGACAAGCCCATGAGGAGACGTTACCGCAGAAGCAGGAGGGAGGGAAGAGACGGGCCTCTTTCTCTCTGCTCTCCTGTGTAAGGACCGGCTGAAGACATGCATTTAAACACTGACCATTTACCAAACTCCATGTAGAGGTTGAAAACTGAACACAGCAACTGGAGGCTATAAATGCAAAACTACTCGTTCCCCTATAGAGTGACACTTGCTTCTTAACTATGAGATTTTAGGAGCAGAAACTTGAGAGAAATGAACATTTTTTAGGAATTGACTGCCAAGATGGAAATATTAATGATACATGCTCTGTGTAAAAACAATCACTGATGACTTCCTGCTGAGCAAACTTACTGTTTTCAAAATTCGGGATGCACTGGGCTTCAGATGCTTGACATCTGTGAAAGGCTCACCCTACCTTGAAGATGAAATCAGCCATCAGAGGTCCTGGGATCTTAAAGGTTTGCCTCTCTGAGCCCCTCTGAAATTCAACTGTTGTGTTTTCTACAACAAAAACTCCAGGGCTGTTAAAGCTGTGTTCCCCTTTGCTTCCTTGAAGTGTTTTTGATTCAATAACTGAAATACAAAAATAAAATTTAAATGAGAGGACTGCCTTAAAAGCATTCTATTTCAAAACATATTTTGCTACATATAATAGATATGATACTCAACACAATATCAATATATCCCCTTAGTTTACAAACACCCATTTATATTGGTGGAATAAATACGTAAGCTTTTTAGTCATCCACAAAAAAGGTGCTAATGAGGATGCTTGGTCCAGTTAGGTCTACTCAACCCTTTGGGGTCATTTCTACAAGGGGAAGGCAAAAATGTCTCTTTCTTTATATTTTTCATGATGCAGCTATTACCCAGACTAAAGCTATGTTATTCATGTTATCACCTATTCAGAAGATCTTCAGCCTAGTCTTGTTTTAGACAAAACCACAGTGAATTCTGTATTTACCTTTTAAGAAAAAAGCTTTTTATTATTTCGCAATAATTACAGATTCACAGGAAGTTGCAAACATCACAGACAGTCCTGTGTGCCTTTCATCCAGTTTTACCTGATGGGATGGCCGTGTCTGACCCCTACTGTACAAGACCAAGACCCAGAAATTACCGTCAGTACTCTGCGCGCATACAGTCTGATGCCGTCGTGACACACGTCACCACAGTCAAAACACAGACCCGCTCCACCCCCACAAAGCTCTCTCTCGCCCAAGCTACTGCTTTACTCACATTTGCTTCTATATGAATACAAGGGCTTTCACATCTCCTGGAGGAAAATGCCAACAGTTTAATCAAAACAGCATTTCTACTTCATTGAAGTGATTTCTTTCCTTTCTTCTTCTATTTTGTAAATGTCACCATATTTAAGAGACCTGGTCTGAGGTGGAGAGAGGTAATTAAAAAAAAAAGCGTGGCTGGAGGCTGGGGCCCCTGCATTTCTGGCCTCCGCTCCATCCCTAGCTCTCTGCCTTGGGCTTTCACTGCTGCCTTTCCAAACGAAGTTGGAGCAGAAAATCTCCCGTGCCCTCTTTCACTCGGAAGCCTACACTTAGATCACCGGTATTATTCGCTGCTTCTTTAACCATCTTGAACAAAGAACACAGAAGACCCAAACTCCATTCAGTGTCAAATTCAGAAATGGAAAACTAGTAGGACACAACCGAGCGATCTGGCGCAGGGGCTACAGCCTGCACACCGCCATGCGCCCACTGTGATCCTTGGCTGGGGCACTTGTGCCGTGGCAGCAGCCACAGCAGCTCAAGCGCCCTGGACAGACTGCACACCAGGCATTAGGAGACATCCCCGATTATCCCTAACAGGCAGGCTGGGAACTCTTCTGGGAAAATTCAAAGGCTGGACAGGAGCTACTTGGTCTGCAGAAATCATTAGTGGTCGAAGAATAACGCTGGCTACACTCAGGCATGCACAGCCTCAGCCACTTTGGCCCTGATCTCCGTGACCACAGTAGATTTTTGGAAAGCATGAGATTAAATCCATTTCCTAGTTCCAATGAAGATATAAAACTGAGTGTTATAAAATGAGCTGTCATTAAAAATGAGATGGGAAACTCGAGAGAGCAGGATGGCCCTCCACTGGATGAATTAGTCCTTCGAAGTAAAAGGAGGAAAATCAGTGAGCATTCAGCCAATATCAGAACACAAAATAAAACTGAACAAAATCCATTCTCATAGAAGGCATGCAAAACACTGAGTTTCTAGACTGAAGTTTTGCCTGCAGTGACTTGATTAAATTCCAATGGTGTCAATGGATTCTGCATCTGCACTGGGGCTGTGATCACTTTACCACGGGGTCACGCTTCCGATCACAGCTTTCCAGGTATCACCAGGCTGCAGTTACTGCCCGAGGTGTCAGGTCTGGGAACGCAACTGGGGTGGAAGGGAAGACCTGTAGGACACCCAGCCTCTAAACCAAAGGCCAACATTTCTGTGAGTCTGGTTTCAGTGTTTGGTTCTTTCATGCCAAGTCTGTTCTATTACTTCAACAGCATCCACGATCTTTAGTGACGAGAATATGAGGCTGAAGGACTAAAACCAGTTTTCAAGAGCAAGTGAATTCCCCAAAGCATTCTTCTCCCCCACGGAACCATGTGCTTATCATAAGGTATCTTCACCGCACAGAATGGGGAATCAAGATAGAGAAAGTGACTTGAGGAAGATGGATTTTATGGATGTGAATCCTTGATTATGTGCACTAACCAAGCCACTGTGATAAGCCCATGGTGAAGCGGAGGCCGGTGCAGTTCTTCAAAAGTTGTCAATTTTTTTTTTAAGTTGTCAATTTTATTGGTAGTAAACGTGCTTTTCGCTTGTGCTTGTACCTCTTAAATCGGTGACAGAAGTGTGTGAAAATCAGCAATTCAGATGACCCGCTGGCTTACGAATACCTTTCTTTAAATGTTTGTCAGTTTCCGGCCTTCGCAAATGTTAACCAAAGCCCTGTGTTGGACAACATGCAACTGATGGCTCATGAGAGTCACCCTTCGGCTCATCACTTCTCGAGCTCCCACTGACCGCTGCGTGGTTTCTGCAACAAGCCAGCTGCTGTTGGGCGGAGACCCCAGGAAACTTATAAACACCCCCACCGCTATGAAGGGGGAGGGTCTGAGCTTCCTTTCCTGATGTCCCCTGCCAACGTCTTCCTCCTCTTCAGGCTCAAAATGGTTGGCGGGTTGCAGAGAAGCGTCAAGGAAGAAATGATGTGCAACCTCGGGTTGACAGACACAGAATCAGAAACTGAGACCCTCTTAAATCTCCAAATCTTCACAACTCTCTGGAATGATGCCTTTAAATATTTTGAGCCATGCTAGTTATTTTTAAAAGGAATGATAACTAGAAAGATGATTCGTGCCTCTCACTGCTTCTGGTTGGAGGGCTTGTCCTGAGAAGTATCAGTCTAGGCTTCTTTCAAAAGAGGCAGGGCTATCCTAACCATCCCCAGGGGCCTCCTTATATTCTGGGAAGGCCACGAAAGTATTGTTAGGTAAGCATGTAGTGAGTGTTAGCACAACTCAGTCACTTACAAATACACCGAGCTTATGTTTAGAGTAGATTTGTCTGGTGTACACACACTCTATTCAGCACCTGATGCCTAGGGTTGGCCATTATGTACAGTGGCCACGCTTATATTCATACACATCTATATATGGTCATCAGATGGGACATCGGGCACAAAAAAAGTCCTTCCAATTGATAATGGAAGTTTACTATTTAGAGCATCTTAGCTTCTCACATTTATAGCTAGTCAAACACACTTAATGCTCAAGTTTTGCTACAATAACATCTCTTTCGCAGGAATCCTCTTATTGCCTCTATTTTTGAAATTTTAAGGAAATCCAGAGCTGTGTGCCTGTCATAATGCTGGGGACAGCTTAGGAATTTGCAGAACTGGAAACTTAGGATCTAAACACCTCTGGGCAGTATATAAGACAGACACTCTGTAATTAAATTCCTTTGCACAGGACAGACTGATATGAACGTCCCTGGATGCTCTCAATTCCTAATGATTATAGCCTTTTGGAGGGTTGTAGTTAATACAGATCTTAAAAGAATGATTTATTAATGCAAAGTAGGCTTCATTTGAGTAATATATCTTTGCTACAAATAAAAATTAAGAAAACAGTTGTATAAATCAAGAAAATAAAACCACTTCTATATTTAGATGTCCAGATATTTTAACTAATGCCTCTGTAAATGATTTAGTTCCATTCATCAGCAGAGAAGGATAACTTTCAGAAACACTTCTGCAGCCCATTGTGAGATTGTTCAAAATGGGGACTGTCCCAAGCAACAGCTCTGTCACCTTTGGAGAAATGGGAACATTTTTGAGCCCAGTGATTGGAATAGTGCCAGTTTTAAGTACAAAGTTACATTTACGATGTCAGCACATATATGCACGTAAATGAATATTTTGCCACAAAGTATTCATTCTACTTATTCTGTTTATTGTCTTCTTGTTCTGCTTTTAGAACCATAAAACTCTTTTTGGAGCTGAATTTTTGGGGACTGCCTTTAGTGTAAGAAAAGCAGGCCCTGTCACAGGCTATTTTTTGTTTTCTAAGACATCTTTTTGATATGCCATACAATTTGCATGCCTTAAAATTCACCCATTTAAACTGCTGCTGAATGGTTTCAGTCTATGCACAGGGTGGTGAAACCATCATTGGGATGGGAGTCCAGAACATTTTTGTCACCCTAAAAGAAACCCACGTTCATGAGCAGCCACCTCCCCATTTCTCCCACCTGCCCAGCTCACTCCAGTCCACTTTCGGTCTCCACAGACTTGCTTCCCCTGGATATTTCATATGAATGGAACCATACAACATGTGGCCTTCAGCGACTGCTTCTCTCCTGTAGCAGTGCTCCCGAGGACCATTCATGCTCCAGCACGAAGCAGTATTTCAGTCTCTGTTACAGCCAAATAATCTTCCACATGCGCCACATTTACTTATCCACCCATCAGTGGATGGGCCTTGGAGTTGCTTTCACTTTACAGCTATTACGAATAACACTGCTACGAATATTCAGCACTTCGTATTTTTAAATCCAGAATGGTTCTCACCAATGTGATCCCTCAAATGATTCATAAAATTTTGATCTGGATGATTTTTACCTGGTCTCAAAAATCAAGTTCACATGTACAAGGATGGGGGTTTACTCTCACCAAGAGATGGGGCCTTGAGCCATTTTAAGAGAAGCTTAACAAACCTTCTGATGCTTCATTACAGAGAAAGCCTTGAAGGAAGTGACCGCTATACAGATGTAAACCTTCTAGTATTTTAGTTAAAAACGATCAGTCACAGCCTTTTAGTCATAACTCATGTAATAAAGTGAAGGGCAAAAAAGGAGGCTTTGCAATGACTGCTCACTCACCCTCACTGTCCCAAAGATGTTCCCTAATTTGAATCATAATGTAGGGCAAAAGTTCTTTTTTTTTAGGATTTTAATCTATGTCATTGGTTATCTTAAACATTTTCATTTAAACATTTTGATGTGAACTATTTTCAAAGGACATTTCTGTTGGGATATTAGTACCGAATCAAAACATACAAACAACACACATATGTGCGTCCACGTGCACACACACACACACACACACACACACACACACTCGCATACTTACAAGCTGCCAAAAATGTAAGATGCGTACGACACTCAGAAATTTTTTAAATCTTACATTCTAAGATGGTGGCTCAGGAAAAAATGGCAAAATTCATATTTTGACCCAGTGGACCTTGATATGTGTGGTTTTAAAATAATTATACTCTTTTGTACTTTCTATGGAACGAGAGAGCTGAGCACAGTAAGCGTCTTCATGGCCAGGGGCCCAGTCTTGGCCGAGACCCATCTTCCTCTGAAAAAGACAAAGGTAGTCCTGCAGGTGGTCACAAGGAGACCTTGGAGAGCAGCGGACAGACTTTGGTATTTCCTGTTTCTTTGGGTCCTAAGAGACCAGGAGAACTGAGACAGGGCTGTCATCTAACTTGGGCCAAGAAGCAGTGTGACTGCACTCCTCTGTCATTCCAACTCAGCCGTTTGGGAAACCAGCAAGGACTCTGAGGATCCCGTAGACCTGCAGCTGCGAGGCACTCCAGCAACTTCACTGGCATGGTTCTAGGTTTCAAATTTTGTTTTGTTTTGCTTTGCTTTATCCCAAGTCGCTGAGATTTCCCGAAGACTCTTGAATCCTAGTTTACTCTCCACGTAGAAACAGTTTATTACATAAAACTTGATTTCCTCTCCCGTGAGGAGATTCACCCCAAACTGGTATATATCCCCCGGGCCATGAGAACAGAAAAACTCAGGATATGCACCAATCCCTAGGGAGAGAGATGATCTCAGATGGGTGGGCAAAACCCTTGAGATGTTTGTCGACCCACACAGGACTACAAAGAAGGTGGGGGGTTCTTTTGGCTCAATAAACCTGCAGGACATAAAAAAATGTTGAGGTTAAATTCTACTTACAGAGACGTGCAGGCCCTTTCACTGTAATCCTCACACTTCGACTTCCCAAGGGAACAGCGATCACATGTTCTTCCCCTAGGAGAGAGCACGGAAAACGCCCTGAAACGTGTGCACTCAAGGCCCACTGAAATAAGCACGTGAATCGGAACTGGGGGCACTTGAAAAGTGTGTCCCCCTGTATTTCCATCATACAGTCAAGAAATCTTTGGGAACCACGGACAAGGCATTATTAGTAGAACTCACATAATTTCATTTAAATAAAAAATTTAAAAAACATTAAGGAAAAGTTTAAAACAGATGCACTGGCCCCAGGTGTCCTCATGCCTCCTGCATGTACTCTGACTGGGGACGGGGGAGGCTGTCCCCCAACGAGGGGCTGCAGGCCCAGTCTGGCCACATGCATTCATTTAGGGCTGCTTTACAAAGGCAGAGTTGGTACTTGTAATAAAGACAATATGGCCCACAAAGCCTACTGTGTGTCCTATCTGGCCCTTCACAGAAAAAGGGTGATGATTCCTGGCCTAGATAATTAATTACCTAGTGTAAATCTTGGTCATCCTAGATGGTTTTTTTCATGCCCTTACACATTCTGCAATTAATTTCATGGCCACATAATAGTCTAGGCTCACATATGAAATTTCATCCCCCTAGATTTGAAAATTAAGTATGGTACTCAGTTATATTAGTACATTATCAGTGATACAGATTAATTCAAGCAGATTTTTTTTGTTTTTTTTTAACTTATAAAGATCAACTTTTTCTAATAAACTCTGGGATGAAATCGCTGGATCAAAGAACATGACTATGCTCCCCAACTGGTTTGTAAGTGTTTATTAAAGATACCTGATTATTGAAAATTAGAAAATACAAATAAGCAAAAAGACAAAATACAGCTATTTCTAATCCCACTGCTCACACTTTGATAAATACCCTTTCAAGAGGTTCTGTTTGTCTGATCTAATATACATACACGTTAGAGAATCCAGTGAGCAGAACTTAAATGTCACCCAAATGGGAGGGGCTTGATAGACAGCAGCACATCCGTGCCGAGGATGGATGTGCTGTACAACTGATAAAAATAATAAGCTGTATGACTTGGCATGGAAAGACTACTAACATGCATATTATGAATAAAAAAAGAAAGTTAAAAAACAATACATACGGGCAATGATTTCATGGATATGACACCAAAGTCACAGGCAACAATGAATAATAAGTAATTTGGACCACATCAAAATCACTTTCGTGCATCAAAGACACTATCAACAGAGTGAAAAGGCAAACAGAACAAGAGAAAATATTTGCAAATTACATATCTGATGAGGGGTTAATGTCCACCACATATAAAGAACTTCTATAAGTCAACAACAAGATAACCCAATTTAAAAATGGGCAGAGTACTTGCATGGACATTTTTCAAAGAGGATATATAAATGGCCAACAAGCACACACCCACAGAAACATGCTTAACATCATTAATCTTCAGGGAAATGCAAATCAAAACCACAATGAGATGCCACCTCACAGCCATTAGGATGCCAATTATAAAAACCCAAAGCCAAACAAACAGAAAAACCATAAAATTACAATTGGTCAAGAGGAGGAGAAATAGGAATGTTTGAGAACTGTTGGTAGGACTATAAAATGGCTCTACCACTATGGAAAACAGTTCCTCAAAATATTAAATACAGAATTACCATATGATTCAGCAAATCCAGTTGAGGGACTATATACAAAGAAAATGAAAACAGTAACTCGAACTGTGCCTCCACACACACAAGAGCCCCTCAGCAAAGACTGGGAGACTTGCTCGTTTCAGACATTTAAAAACCTCTCCGTCTAATCATCAGCTGACTGCTGACCCGGCGAGCAGAGACGTCGGCAGCCACATGTGACAGAGAATATGGACTTTTCGGAATTGGTTCAGGAAAGTCACTGGACAAACAACAGCAATAAACAATAAACTCTGATAAAGGGGAAGAATTTTATTTCTGGAATGTTGCATTAGATGATTCCAAATGTTCAATTTTCAACTAAATATCACAGGACCTACAAGAGAACAAGAAAGTATGGCCCCTAGAAGAAAAATAAAAACAACCCATAGAAATCATCTCTAAGGAAGCCCAGAGTTGGAGTTACTAGACAGAAACTTTAAATAAGCCATTTTAAGTATGCTCAGAGAACTAAAAGAAACCAGCTCTAAGCTGAACAAGTGAACTATAAGACACTATTTGTGGAGTAATCTAGGGAAAGATGAACATAGACTGGATATTTGATAATATTAAGGAATTACCATTTATTTTTAGGTATGATAATGGCCTTGCAGTTATGTTTTTTAAAAAGAGTCCTAGTTTAGAAGAACAAAGGTCTAAGATATGAATTTAATACTCTAGGCAACTACATCCAAAACAAAACAGGAGTCACAACCTGACTGGCAGGCAAAGCTTAACTCAAAGCAAAAAACATGCAGAACATATTCAACGTCTAAAGGACGCTCACTTCATGACTCTCTGGGGGATAACCCATCAGTGCAGATTTAGCTGTCATGAACTTCATCTATTGGTCAGGTAAATGGTACTGAAATATATGAAGCAAAATCTAAAGGAAACATAAGGAAAAACTGGAGAAAATGACTTTAAGAGGCAGATGATACTATGCATCTTTTGATTCTTGATGCATACAATATATAACGGGTATTTCAGAAAATGAGGGACAAATAGCTCACAGACAAACGAAAATGCTCAAAGTTACAGAAAATTAATGTAAGAAAACCACTTTGAGGTTTTGATCTCTCCTTTTGGCAAAGTAGAAAATGGACAACACTGGCCACTGGCAAAACTGGAGATGACAGACTGCGGCTGACACCCTGAACAGGACACACTGTTCTCGCAGGATGTTTGAAAGGCAGCGGTGAAGGCTTTCAGTAGGCCTTCCACCTGACCAGGAAGCTGGCTTTGGGGAACTTTTCCTACAGAAACACTCTTAAAATTGGGTGAAGATACATGTTTTACATACATTTCATACATAAAAGCCCAACTTTTTGCAATATTCCCTATAGCGTTTTTATAGTAATGCTAGAATTGGAAACCACGGAAATGTTTACAGATAGAGGGTTTGTAAAATAAATGATGATATTTTCATGAAAAAGACTGAGACTGTCTATGCATACAAACAGAGCTGGGCCTCTGACCCAGTGTGGAGTGACCAAGGACATCTAGGGCGTTAAGTGAGGCCTGGAGCACCACAGACACACACACCAGCCTGTCTCAAGTGATTCTCTGTGGTTTAGGAGTTTGAATGATTTTTGTGCACTTCTTTACGCTCTCTTTGTATTTTCCAGATTGATTTTATATAATGAAAATGTGTTGATTTTATTCCACAAAGTTATTTTTTTTAATTGCTCAGGAAATTGTCCAGTGGCTTTAGATTTTAGATGGGATCTATAATATTAGTGGGTGACAAGGATCTATAATAGAGTCAGAGTGGCTGTAACTCTTAATAAACTGAGGCTGGCCCCAAATAAGGGCTTCATTGTGGTTATTATTAAAGGCGGAAGAGTCAGTAACATTATGCTGATGAATGACAAGGGGCACAGACGACTTTCCAATGTGTCCTTTGCTTCTGACTTTTCTGTCAAGAGATACCTCTATTTAAAAATGATAAATATAAAACTATAACATGAACTTTAAACAGGCCCAAAGGTAGGAGATCTTCATTTTTTCTGGAGTTTCAATCTTCATTTTTCTGGAGTTTCAAAGTTCTCCGTAATAAAAAGGGTCTAGAAGCCTTGACTCCCCAGGTGCAATAAGTATTGCGTGTATCTTGGGTTCTAAATACCATTCCCCACCAAAAAGAACCACGGCCCCATGGAAAAGCAGGTGATTCTAGGTCTGGAGGAGAGAAAAGCTCAAGGTGTGTGTACAACACTGTGTTGTTTTAGAAACCAAGGCGGGGTTTCAAACCCAACGGAATTATAGCAAAAGGAGTCAGTCTGAAGTACTTCCACTGGCCACATTTTGGACAATTTGAGACCCCCAAAGAGAACTGTCTGTAATATTATAAAACATTAAATAAATGAAAATCCGAGTGAGAAGTGAAAAAAAGCGGAGGTAGTTTCTCTACAGAAGAATGCCCTCGAGTACACGTAGAAGTAACACTAGATTAGAAAAAGCCACATTTGCAACCAGCGCCCAGTGCAGGTCAGCACCATCTGAAGCAAGGATCGACCATGGCGGCTACACCGAGGCGTGAGAGACGGTCACAGAATCAATTATTTACACCTTGTCAAGACAGCACCCTGCAGATGTCTTCTAGGGAAACAGGGATGGGCGTAGCAGGGAAGTCTGCCTCCCACCTCAGACAAGTGACCTGCTGGCAGTACTAACCCTGGGACAGGCTGGCATCGGGGGCTTGCTGATAGCACGCAGCGTCACTGCCGAAGCACCCACCCCAGCAACGGCTCAGGCCGGCTCTAGCCAAGCCTCAGCTCTCACCGCTCGGTTTACAGGAGAGGCACAGCGAAGTCCACAAATTAGGCGGCAGTTAGACAAATACAGAATATGGGCAAATTATTAAAGAGTTCATCCCTGCATTATATTGTGTGTGTCATACACATACACACACACACACGCAGCAAATATCTGTAACAAACAACTATTAATATGTACACCTCTAAAGAATGGAATTGGTTAAGAGTTTGTGGGGTCATAGAGGGTGGCTTTTACCTTCTGTGCCCTTTGGTATTTTTACAGAAATATTTCCTAATTTTGCAACAATCATTAATATATGTTATACATACTCAGCCACATTACCACCACCCCAAGAAGAATGCACTAGTAAGATAGCAGACCAGTGGTATGCCTGATTACATGACATGTTTATCATTTTCTTTTTCTCTGGATATTCTGAATTTTCTACAATAGAGAAAGAGCATATTATGTAATAAAAATTACATGTATGTTTTGAAAGTAACATATAAATTAGAAAGCTTTTCTGAGCTTAAGAAAACCTATTTGGCGAATCAACTAGGCTTGGCACTCTTGCGAAAGCTTTGTGAACTTAGGCTGTAAGTGCATCTGAAAATCATTTATCCTGCACGAGTGAGTGTATGTGTGTGTGTGTGTGTGTGTGTGTGCATGTGAGCGTGTGTGTGTCTGTGTGTTCCAAATATCACCCAAGACAATTATGTTCAAGTGGAACTTCTCAGACCAGAACGCCTGGCATTTTATTTTAGCCAGAATGGCTCAAACTTGGAACATATTCTTCTGGTGTATAGAGGGCAGTGAACCCCTGGCTGCTCACAACGTAGCCTTGAAAAGAAATGCACACTGTGGGAAGCCAAGCAAGGTTTGGAATGGAGGGCAAATATATGGGACCCCTCTTAAGGGTTTAATGTCCTCAGATTATGCAAAAGTAATCTACCCTCCACAGTTATTAATGTCTTGTCCTCCTAAACTGTAATTCGCTTTCATCGCAGCAGCCCTCTAGGACAGTTTGGTACCCCTGTATAAGTCTCTGCGATACTTTTATAGGGTGGTACCTCCTAGAATTATCTGGAGAAGTTGTTAAAACCCAAATTCCTGCCCTGGCCACAACTCAGGGTGGAGTCCAAGATTTGCCCACCTACCTGCTCCTGGGTGAGGCTCACACCTGTGCTTGTGAGCCTGTTTTGAGTAGCAGGGACACAGGGCAGGGGACAGAAAAGGCCAGGTCGTGAGGACAGTGAGGGGGACTGTCCCCTAGTCACACACTTCTCAGCAATTCTTCAGCGTTCTACAGTCCCAGCTCTGCCAGAAACAGCATGAGAGCCCCGGTGAGGGGTTTTCAGGAGAGGGGCCGGGATACTGAGGGCTCTGTAGTCGAGCAGGGGCTTGGAA
>JAQQAC010017683.1:22254645-22273184 GCA_029783875.1 Phataginus tricuspis | reverse complement strand
GGGCACCACGACCTCCTTCTCTACTCCTTCTCTAAAACAGCCTGTTACCAGTTTTCTCCAGACAGAGGTTCTCTATTTAATTTCAACCACCAGCCTTACTAACTGGACGCTACAAAACAGCAATGGGGGCGGCTCTCTTGGGACGATGACACTGTAGGGTCTGCAGCCTTATACACAGACAGGCTTGACAAATGACGACAAACATACCCTATGCTTCCCTCCAGCCCCGGGCTCCAGGACCCTGTCTCCGGCCCCCAGCACGTGTTCCAGTGGGTGTTTGGAATTCAGTCTGGTAGGTACCTTTCTCGGGCAGTGCTTGCTGCTTTATATTCTAAGCTAACTCCTGACAGATATATGATCTACTAATGGTACTTTTCCCAAATTTTCAATGACATATTTTTATATTTTCCTGGTCAGTTCCATGGAAAATCTGGAGCAAGGGAAGCTAAACACAGACTTAACTTACCATCTTGAATTATAAGTCAACAGGTGCTGCTTCAATTGTTTAAAAATATTTAGTCCTAGAAGAATAGACATTTTTAAAAACTGGATCTGAGGAGATCATTTTTTGCTGGTATGATTTAACTATGAATCTATATGAAATGATTGATAGGGTCTATTTCAGCAACATATATCTCACTGCCCATAGTTTCTGATGATGTTATTTTTATTGCCTACAAAAAGAGTCAGTGAAAACTAATAATGTGCCAAGACATAGAAAGAGGAAAATCAATCACGGAAAATTCCATCATTGAAACTTTCACTCTGAATATTGTTGGTGTTTAATCTTCCACCGTTTCTGCCGTGATTTACAGATGTGAAATCATACTGCTAATTCAACTTCACATTTGTTTTAACTTACTATAATAAGCATTTTCCCATTTTATTAATAATTCTTTGGGAAAAATATTTTAATGACTACATAATGGTCCACTAACAGACACTGGCTTTTTTTGTAGTTTTGAATTTAAAGTTTTTAAAAATTGTGGTAAATACACCTAACAGAATTTACCATCTTAACCATTTTAAAGTGCATAATTCAATATTGTTAAGTAAAAACATATTGTTGTACAGACATTACCTTTTTTTTATTAAGGTATTATTGATATACACTCTTATGAAGGTTTCACGTGAAAAAACAATGTGGTTACTACATTTACCCATATTATCAAGTCCCCACCCATACCCCAGTGCAGTCACTGTCCATCAGTGTAGTGAGATACCACAGATTCACTGTTTGCCTTCTCTGTGCTACACTGTTTTCCCCGTGACCCCCCCACACCATGTGTACTAAACATGATACCCCACAGTCCCCTTCTCCCTCCCTCCCCACCCGCCCTTCCACACCCCTCCCCTTTGGTAACCACTAGTTCCTTCTTGGAGTCTCTGAGTCTGCTGCTGTTTTGTTCCTTCAGTTTTGCTTCATTGTTATACTCCACAAATGAGGGAAATCATTTGGCACTTCAGACATTACCTTCTTTGATCATTTAGGCTGCCTTTTTCCCCCTAGTTTTAAAATTTACACACAATAAAATTCACTTTTTGGGGTGTACATTTCTGAGTTTTGGCAAACCCATACAGTTGTAGAAGCATGACCACAATCACTATGCAGGACAGTCCCTCACCCCATACATGCCCTCAAGCTGCCCCCTTGTAGTCAGCATCTCCACCCTCAGCCCCCAGCCAACACCGATTTCTTCCTGTCCCAATAATTATGCCTTTTCTGGGATGTCATATTGACAGAATCATACAGCATGTAGTTTTTTGAGACTAACTCCTTTCAGTTAACATAACACATTTCAAATCATCCATGTCATTGCATGTGTCAGCAATCTGCTCCTTTTTAACTGCTGAGTAATATTCCATCGTGTGTATGGACAACAGTTTATCCACTCACCAGCTAGATATTTGGGCTGTTTCCAGTTTTTGCCATTATGAACAAAACTGCTGTAAACATTCACAGATAGGTTTCATATAAACATAATTCCTCATTTCTCTTGGTTAAATAAGAAGTACGATTGCTGAGTTTTATTTTTATTTAATAATGCTTTGCTAAACACCTCTATGTTTCCATTTTTGTTCATAATTAGAATACATATCTATAAGTAGATTAAAAAATGCCCAGTCCTTTTATAATATGACATTGTCACATGTGAGATTTTAACATTTGCTTGGCTATTATCTGACTGAGTATTTTCTTCCAGAAGGGCACATGGCTAGAGTATTATCAAACCTTGTATTTCACATAGGCAAGGCAATGCAGCAAGATATTACTTTAACAAGATCCTTTTTCCTTAAAACTGTAGACACGCTCCATAGACCTTTGACATTTAATCATGCAGAGGAGAAGTCTGATTTTCATTCTTTTGTACATGTGCTCTATTTTTCCACTTGGAAGCCTACATTTGGTTTGGTTTGTGGGTATCTGAAGTAAAAGTTATAGTCAGGACGTATTTAGTTGTGTGTTTCTTTTCATAGATTTTGGGTGAGAATGGTGAGCCCTTCGGCTGGAGCACTCAGGGTTTTCATGAACAGTGCTGGGGGTCATTCTCAGCAGCACCTCTTATGACTCCGATCGCTGCCTCCCCAAGAATGCCTACCATTCTGGGAGTGCCCCCTCTGCTCCTATTATTTCTTTGTCAATCGATCTATGATTTTCTCTTACATACATCTCATTTCTTTGACCTTCTTTTATTCTTCCGAGAAGTTTCCTACAGATTTTCTCCCACATGACTGGCTTTCTTTTCCTGTAAAGTGATTACTTTATATTTTACTGCATCTGATATGCTTTTTTGATACTGGTTTTCACTTTTTATGTCTTTGCAATCCTCCCCAAACTCACCCTTTCCTTCTCCATCTACCTCTCATACCATCCTCACCGTCCTTTCTGTTCCAATTGCAGTGTGTACCCCTAGTCATCTCACATCTGTTTTCTGGGAGGTGCAATCCCTAATGGGTTTAGAGGACATCCAGGAGAAAGAAGCTTTGCAGTGAAAAGAAGAACATGATAGCTGCCTCCGAAAGCATTACCTAAATGATAGTTAAATTTCTGAATTTGAAGACAGAAAAGGTGTGCAACGAATTGTCCTTTTTTAATATAGTTCTCATGACTTGTAGACTAGAATATCTTCCCAGATTATCAGAATAGGTTGACCCAGGTCTTAGTATTTTGGAACATTGCAGAGTTGACTCTTGAACAACACAAGGCTTAGGGGTACCCACCACCCCAAATAAATTTGAGAGTCATATACCTGTGACAAGTCACAAAAAAATGGAAATATACAATTGACCCTTGAACAATCATATAATTGTTGATTATAACAGTTGAACATCCTCGTATAATTTTTGACTCCTCAAAATCTTAACTATTAGCCACCCACTGACCAGAAGCCTTACTGATAACATAAACAGTACACTAACACATATTTTGTATGTGTATTATATACTGTATTCCTATAATAAAGTAAGCTAGAGAAAATGTTTTTCCTGTCCCAAATCTCCAAAAATGTTTCCAATATATTTATTGAAAAAAAAATCCATGTGTACATGGGCCCACATGGTTCCAATCCATGTTGTTCAAGGGTCAATTGTATATTTCCATTTTTTTGTGACTTGTCACAGGTATATGACTCTCAAATTTATTAAATTCTTGATGAGGCTACATCAAGTTTTAAGCACCCAAGAAGCCCCAAGCTGGTAGGCTGACAGGAAAACGGTATTAGGGGTGAACTGAAGTCTCTTTCTTGGTCAGAGGGAAATGATTTTTTTCTTCTGAGAAAAAACACTTATGCCAGGGGACAAGGTCATTTACTTCCATGACTTATTTCATTGTGCTTTTTATGTGTGGATAAAAGAGGAAAATAAAGGACAGAAAAAATGAAAGGATAATTTAAGGTACTCTGTGTATTTTGGGAAAGCCCCAAAGGAGGAAAGCAGCTAATAGATTAGGAAAGTGATAACTAAAAGCTTTTTGTACCATGCTGACTTATAACCCACACAAAATAGTTTTACTCTCATTTCAAGGGGGCAGGCAAATTACAAGACACTTGGTAAGAAAATATTTGAATTGATCTAAATACTGGAATAAGAAACTTTTGAAACTTACAAAGAATACCATTTTCTTTTAGAACTACTTTAGAGCTTCAGAAATAATTTTTCAGATGCATTTTTACTAAATGTGTCATTTTAGCTATTGAAGTGAAAACAATACTTTAGTAAAAAGAAGTTAAAACTACAAGGGAAGAACATATCAGTTGACAGCTTACAATTTTTGTATCAGGTCTGCTGTGTAGACCATACAGTCATGGTCTATACCCGCTGCCATCAGTGGTATCCTAACTATAAGCCTAACATCCAGCAAGCACTAAATAACATTTTGAGTGTTGAGACTGAAAATCTAAACCTAAAATGTGAGTACGTTCCCACTACAAATCCCACGAAAACTGCAGCAAAGTGACATGCAAAAAACATTTTGTCTCATGAATTCTTAAAATACAAAGTACCATTTTGGACTCCTTCTTTCCCCAGCAACTTCCTATGGTGAGCCTACTATGTACCAGCAGGTGAATCTAAAGATGCAGGGAGATGCTCTCAGTTCCCATTAACAAGTCAGTAGTAATGTGTTTTTTTTTAACCCAACCATCTGGCCGATATTTTTAATGTCCTACCTCACTTTGTCTAACCTAACACACTAAAACCACTACCTGGCCTTGGTTACAGTCTAGTTTGAAAATGAATGACCACTTTATGAAACAGGCACAAAATGAAATGCAAGTTATTTTAAAGCTAAGGATGCAGGAGCCCTAATTCCCCAAGCAGGAACCTGCCAGCTTATTCTGGAAATAATTCCATTGGCCCAGAGCAATGGAGCTGCAGAAACATGACTTACAAGTTTTTAATTTCAGTCTAATTATTATATGCAAGAGCTAATGGCCATCAGGAGTATATGAAAATTCAAGGTCATTTCACAATTATGTATTTTCAATCTATTACAACATTTGTAACACCCTGATATTGAAGAATCTTGAAGCTATAAATTTATGAATATATAAAAAACATATGTTGATTCCACATGAGGATACATTAAAAACATTAATAAAATTTTTCTGGAGTTTATAACACCATAATTTATCACATTCATTTGATGATATATTAACTCAAATATGAGTGTCCAAAAGACTGAGAACCATGTGTTTCGAGAATAAAAATATATTAATTTTTAAAATAGTAGTTAACTTAAACCTGTGTTTCCCATGGCTGGCAGTTGACTGGAATATCCAGTTACAGAGTTCTGCCGGAGGAAGAGACATTCTGGCTGGCCAGCCTATGGTTTGCCATGCAAAAGAACTGAGTATTGAAATGTAATCGAATTCTGAAATAACTTCATCTGCAAGAAATAAATGGGCAAAATAGCTACATGCGTCCCCTTCCCTGCATCATGAATTCGAAGGAGCACACTGGTCAAAAGAGAGGGCACTGAAATGCTTTCTAAAGCTTTGGGATGGCTTTTTGTACGGTTTTTTATGTAACCACCTCCATATTCCTTTTCCAAGAAGAGCTGACCACCAGGGCTCAATATTTATGAAGACTTAATAAGTCTCCAAGGCTGTTCAAGGATAAAGGGACCTGATCAGCTTTCCCAGGGAAGTACGTTTCCTTCTTAATAACCTCGGAGCACCGGCAAAGTCACAGTCAAAGCCCCCACTGTGGGAGTGAGTCCGGAATGATTAAGGTTTGGGGCTTTGAGTGAATGAGTGAATTATTAATGAACCGGCTGCCCTTCTTTCGAATCAACCTAATTTAATTTTTATGCAGAGAAATGATGTTATCATCCCTGTTTCTTATCAGAGATGTGGCATGAGTAGGTGGGCCACAGGTCTGGCTCCTTGCCAGGAACTGCACTGGAAAAAGGCCATCTACTTCTCTTACTGTAAATACCATGGAATGTACTATTCTTCCATTTAATTATTTTTCCTATTTGGTTCAGGATCTCTTCTAGCCTCAGATATTTGTTCAAATTACATTAGCTCATGGAACGAGCCAATATGGAGATTCTCAGGCCTAAAAGCAAACTTCAGAAGATAGGTTAAGATTTTTATATAAACAAACTAAAGAACACTACATACTGTCCTTAAAAAAATAAGAAAAAAAAATGAAGCAAGTACTATGTTAGGAACGGACGCTTGAAACATAGTAGTGAAATTTAGGATAGAATTGTTTTGGTATTCTTATAATCAGTTCATTATGAAATGTTTTAAGTCCACAAAAAAAAAAAAAAAAGAGCAACACCAACTCACGCACACACCAGTGAGCTTCATCATTTCTTAACAGCTCTCTTTGGGTCTGTTTTTAGGAACTGTATCAATTACAAATGTGGAAGCCCCTGCGAAACCTCCTCAACCCGACTCCTCCCCATCTTCCTCCCCAGAGGCAACTAAGCAAATGGTGTCATGGTGCGTGTGGCCTTCCACAGCCTGGTATTTTAAATTTGTCTCAGCACTGGTTTTGAGAATATCTATGTTGATAGATGCAACCTTAATTCATTCATTTTTATGGCTCTACACTAATCCACTTTATAAACAAACCACAGTTTGTTAAATCCTTTTATTTCTTATTGATCAATTTTCCTAAAAGTTTATGAGGATTTAGATTGGTTCTGCAAAAAGCAATCTTATGCCATCACCTTAGGCATATTTGCATGCATTTCTCTGGGATATATACCCAAGTGAGGCTGTTCTGTTGTGAAGAACTTAACAGCTTCACTATTACCAGGGATTGACAAACTGCCCTCTAACTAGGAATGCCAATGTTTCACCTTCATTGTAGTTCAAAGAGTTTTCTGCTTTTACACATCTAGGTCAATATTTTCATTTTAAAACCTTAAAGTTTTTCCCAATCTGAATATGAACTATTTCACTTTGTATTCTTTGGCATTTGTTGGTGAAGTTAATATTTTTGTTTGGTTTTGACTATGCATGGTCCCCATCTGTGAATTTCCTGTTCATATTCTTCGCATATTTTTCTACTGGTTAGTTTATGCTTCTGTTTTATTGGTATTTAGAAGTTATTTAAATTTAAATATTTCATATGCTAGTCCTTTATTGCCTATATTCATTGTCAAGAGCCTCCCACTCTCTTCTTTTGGTTTACATTTTTATAGCACAAAAGTGTGTGTTAAGTGTGCTTGAATTTTTCAATATTTTCCTTTGTAACATATATGCTTTGTATCTTAAAGAATAATTCACTAGCCAAAGATCATAAAGATTTTCTCCTCAATGTTTTCAAGCTTTGGTTTTTAGACTTAATCTCCCTAGAATGTATTCTTTATATGGATTCACATTTTCTAATATTTTTCTTTTGGGTGTTAATAATCACATCTGAGCCCCATGTATTGAATATCTGCCCTTTCTCCACAATTTTTTAATATATATTAAATTCCTATATATGCATGTTCCTGTTTTGGGGCTGTCCATTTTGCTTCACTGGTCTATGCTCATGTGACTACTGTAGTTAAAATTTTTTAATTCTAGAGTCTAACCAAGTCACCCATTTTATCATTCTTCAAAATTTTTCATTATCTTTGCATTTCTATATGAGTTGTAGAACTACACTTAAATGTTAATTTAGGGGAAAATTGGTATTTTTGTGATGTTGAGACTTCCTACTTATAAACATAGTATGCTCTCCATTTATAGGTGAGCTTTTAGATCATAAAGGTCTTGTACATCTTCCATTGGAAACTTTATAAGGTATCTTATATTGTGTGTCAATAGGATGAATGGGATCTTTTTGAAATTTGACTTTCTGTTTTTGTTACTGTGTAATACAGTTGTTATATGTGCATTAATCCTGTTTCCAGTAATCTTAACAAACTCTTTTATTAGTCCTATATTTTTAATGTGTAGATGTTCTTAGATTTTCTAATTAGACAGTCATATAGCCTCTGAGTTATGAGAGCTTTGTTTCTTCCTGTCTAATCTTTGTTCTTTGTATTTGTTTTTCTTGTCTTATTACACTGGCTAGGAACTCAAGTACAATTATGAACATAAACAATGACAGCAGGCATCTTATTTCATGCCTAATGTTAAAGAAAATGCAGTAACATTTTACTCTGAAGGATGATCTCTAGTGTAGACCAAGAAAATACACTTCTATTCCTAGTTTGCTAAGATTTTCCTTTTCAATTATAAAAGAATCATGTTGACGTAGATAACTGACTTTTCTCCCTTAAGTCATCAATGTTGTGCCTGTTGGTGTTTACTCATAGCAAATATTTCCTTGTGTATTGTGTATTTTAGGACTGCAAGCTTTTCATAAACAGGGATCTATTGATAGGATGAGGAATCCTCTACAGCCTGGTTTGGTGGTCTGTCTCTCCATATCTTTTACTACTGCCCATAAACATTATCAAGAGTTACAAGACCATTTTTTCAGATTAATTTCTCACCTTTAATCTTCTACAATCAAATGAAATATATATATTCAACTCAATATATCCAAAACATGTAGATTGATATACCTGTACCTCAAACTCTTGGCAGAACAGATCCATTGTTCCAAAGTAGAAATTTTTTTTTCTTTCAGGGATGAGACTAAGATATTTAAATTCTTTATTCTGGTTTATGGCTTTTTTTTCTAGTCCATCTGTTTTCTAAGTATATGGACCTCAAAATCCCGCCTGTATATTAGAGTTGGAGTTCCTATGCTGTGCCTCATATAGTCTCAAGATTTGATGTCTTGTGATTATGAAGGAATTAAAAGTCAACAACCTGAGTCTTAGAGACTAGCAAATCCCATCTCCATAATCACTTATGCACTTAACTGGTCTGACCTTTGTTTACCTGCTTTGGTTTTGTTTATTTGGTTTTTTTTTTTTTTGGATGTGTGTTTCCTTTCATTTCTTGTAGGTTCAGCTTTTTTTTTAATTACAAAAAGACTTTATATTTTTAGAGCAGTTTTAGGTTCACAGCAAAACTGAGGATAAGATACAGAGATTTCCCATATATTCCTTGCCCTTACACATGCATATATTCATAACTTCCCCCATTATCAACATCCCCCACCAGAGCAGTACATTTGTTACAACTGATGAATCTACTGACATGTCATAATCACCCAAAATCCATAGCTTACATTATGGTTGACTTTGCATTAAACATTCTATGGGTTTTGACAAATGTATAATGACATGCATCCATCACTGTGTCACTGTGGCATCATACATAATACGTCACTGCCATAAAAATCCTCTGTGCTCCACTTCTTCATCTTTTCCTTACATCCAACCCCAGCTAACCACTGTCTCCACAGTTTTGCTTTTCCAAAATATCAGATAGCTGGAATCATACTATTCAGCTTTTCCAAAATATCAGATAGCTGGAATCACACTATTCAGATTGGCTTTTCTTTCACTTGGTAGTGTGCATTTAAGTTCTTCCACGTCTTTTTGTGAACTTATAGCTCATTTCTTTTTAGCACTGAATAATATTCCATTGTCTAGATGTATCATCATTTATTTATCCGTTCACCTACTGAAGGGCATCTCCAAGTTTTTTCCAAGTTTTGGCAACTAAGAATAGATCTGCTATAAACATTCATGTGTAGGTTTTTGTGTGGACATAAGTTTTCGACTCCTTTGGGTAAAAACCATGATTGCTGGATAGTATGGTAAGAGCATGTTTAGTTTTGTAAGAAACTGCCAAACTGTCTTCCAGAGTGGCTGCACCAATTTGCATTCCCACCATCAATGAATGAAAATTCCTGTTGTTCCAGATCTTCATCAGCATTTGGTGTCATCATTGTTTCATTCTAATGGGTGTGGAATGCTCTTGCACTGTTATTTTAATTTGTACTTCCCTGATGACACGCTACGTGGAGTACCTTTTTATAGGTTTATTTTCCATCCATATATCTTCTTTGGAGACACGTCTATTAAGGTCTTTGGCCATTATTTAATTGGGTTTCTCGTTTTCTTGAGTTTTAACAGTTCTCTATATATTTTATACAACAATCCGTTATCAGATATGTCTTTTGCAAATATTTTCTCCTAGTCTGTGGCTTGTCTTCTCATTCTCTTACCATTGCCTTTTGAAGAACAGGTGATTTTTATTTTAATGAAGTCCAGCTTATCAATTGGCAGTCCAGATCATGGATTGCCAATAAAAGTATTTGTCACTGCCATTCTCAAGGTCATTTAGGTTTTCTCCTATGTTATCTTCTAAGGACTTTTATAGTTTTGTGTTTTACACTTATGTCTATGATCCATTTTGAGTTAATTTTTGTAAATGATGTAAGCCTGTGTATAGATTCATTTTTTTCACGTGGATGCCTAATTGTTCCAGCATCATTTTTGAAAAGACTGCCTTTGCTCCTTTGCCAAAGATCAGTTGACTACATTAATGTGGGTCTGTATCTGTTCCATTGATCTATTTGTCTATTCTTTCACCAATACCATATTTCCTTGATTATTTAGCTTTATACTAAGCCTAGAAGTTGGGTAATGTCCATCCTCCAACTTCATTCTCCTTCAGTATTGTTCGGCTCTTCTGTGTCTGCCCCTCCACATAAGCTTTAGAATGAGTTTGTTGGTATCTACAAAACAACTTGCTGGGATTTTGGCTGAGATTGTATGGCATCTATTAATCAAGTTAGGAGGAACTGGTATCTTGGCAATAGGAGTCTTCCTATCTGTGAACATGGAATATCTCTTCATCTTCACATAAGATTTATTTTACTTTACCTTGCATTTCTAGGTGTTTTCTCTAATTGAATTTTTTTACTTACAAAATAATTGCAAATTATATGCATTTGTAAGGAATAATGAAAAGAGATTCCATGTACCCTCCACCTGTTTCCCTCAATGGTAACACTTTGCAAAAACAATAATACAATGATACAACCAGAATATTCACACTAATACCGTCAAAAAACAGAACATTTCTTTACCACAGGATCTCTTGAATTGCCTTTTAAAGCTGTACTTTCCTTCCTCCCATCCTCACCTTCTCCTTAACCTGGCAACCAGTAATGTTCTACATTTCTGAAATTTTTATCATATTAAGAATATTACATAAGCAGAATAATATGGTGTGCAACCTTTGGAAAATGGCTTTTACCTCAGCATAATTCTCTGGAGATTCGTCCCAGTTATTGCACACATTAGTGGTTTATTTCTTTTTACTGCTGTGTAGTATTCCGTGTATGGATGTACCATTCACCCACTAAAGGGCATCTGTGTGGTTTCCACGTTTTGGATGTTGTGAGTAAAGCTTCTCTAAACATTCATGTACAGGTTTTTGTGTGAACAAAAGTCCGCATTTCTCTGGTATAAGTGCCCAGGAGCAAGACTGCTGCGTTATATGTTTACTTTTTAAAGAAATGATCTGTTTTTCAGAGCAGGTGTACTATTTTACATTCCCACCACCAATGCATGAGGGATCTGGTTTTTCTGCATCCTTGCCAGCATTTCATGTTGTCACTAATTCTTTTTTTAATTTTTCTCAGCTATGCTGATGGTAAGCATCTTTTGATGTGCTTATTTGCCATATATGTATACACTTTGGTGAGATATTTGTTCATGTCTTCTGTTCATTTTCTAATTAGATTTTTTTAATTGCTGAGTTTTAAAAGTTCTTATTATAGATACTAGTCCTTTGTCAGATATATGTTTGCAAATATTTTCTCCTATTGACCTATGTATTTATACCTCTGCTAAAACAATAGCTTGATTATAGTAGCTATATAATAAAAGCTATTAGGGAGTCTGATACTTCCTACTCCATTATATTTTTTTTCTTTCAAAATTGAGCTATTCTAGGGCCTATGCCTTTCCATATAAATGAGCATAATCTTGTTTTAGAATGATAAACCAAAATTCTTGCTGGAATTTTTAGAGAAACCTATAAATTAATTTGGGTAGAACTGATATCTTTACTGTGTTGGGTCTTCCAATCCATGACCATAGTCTCTCCATTTATTTAGCTCTTTGAATTCTTTCATCAGCATTTTGCAGTGTTCAGTATACAAGTTCTGCACATGTTCTGTCAGATTTACAACAAAGTAATTAACTTTTTTCAATCATTGTAAATGGCATTATGTTTTTAATTTCAGTTTCTATGTGTTCATCACTAATAAGAGAAATAAAATAGATGTTTGTATGTTTACTTTGCATCCTGTTACCTTACCAAATACTCACTTTTTTAGTTTTAGGAGTAATTTTGTAGATTCCTTGGGATTTTCTACATAGACAAAGAAGTCATCTGCAAATAATAACAGTTTCATCTCTTCTTTTTGATCTATATATATTTTTTCTTGCCCTATTGCAATGAGTTGAGCCAGAGTGGTGAGAGTGGACTCCCTTACTTTATTCCCAATCTTAAGGGGAAAAGAGTCAATCTCTCACCATTTCTATAATACATAATGTTAATTATAGATTTTTAGATATTCTTTATCAAGTTGAGGAAGTTCCCCTCCATTCCTACTTTTCTGAGGGTTCCTTATCACAAATTGGTATAGACTTTTGTCAAATGTTTCTTCTGCATCAATTGATAGGATGCTATGATTTTTTTCCTCTTTAGCTTGTTAACTGGCTGGATTACACTGACTGACTTTCAAATACTGAACCAGCCTTACATCCCTGAAATCAACCCCACTTGGTCATGGTGGATAACTCTTTTTATATATTTCTGAATATTATTTGATAGTATCTTATTAATAATTCTTACACCTATATTCATGCAGGATATTTGTCTGTAGTTTCCTTTTTTGTATAGCCTGTATCTGGTTTTGGTATCAGAGTAGCACTATATTCATAAAATAAATTGGGAGGTGTTCGCTCCTCTTCTGTTTTCTGGAAGAGATTGTGTGAAATTGGTGTAAATTCTTCTTAAATGCTTGGTAGAATTCACCAGTGGAACAATCTGTGCCTGAAGACTGTTTGGTGATAAAGAGTTTATGTATTATGAATTCAATTTCTATGGTTGTGGGAACATCTATCTACTTTATATTAATGATATACTCAGACTTCACAGACCAAAAAAAGTCCAAAGACAACAGTAGGAAATTCTTGAAAGCACCTCAATTTTCTCTGCAGAAGCTCTAGAAGAGACACTCAGGTACTTCTGAAAGTGGGATAAAGTTGGGGACAAAAAACAGTAAAAATGGTTGAAAGTCTGCCTAAGCAGCTGTAAGACCCACAGTTTGTCTCCCTTACTTTGGCAAAATACTGTGTGTGTTATTATCTAAAGATGGTAAAACAGAAAATCCCTGGACTGAGAGATAACTGAGTACAATTAAGGACAAAGGTATCATCCTGAAAACAGGGATTAAATAAAATTCATACATTTAATGCTGAGACCCAGCTTTCTGCCCTACTTAGTTCCTAGAACATGGGAACCATTGTCTGAGAAACTGGAGGAACCCAACAGAAAACACATTAAAAACATCAGCAGACCATGAGATACCACATCTCCTTACAATCAAATTCCAAACCTTTTTCCTTCAATATAAATTAACAAATAAACACAAAATCACTAGAAATCGTAGAAAAAATCTCTAACATGAAATATGGTGACAAAAGTGAAAACAAAAATAAAATAGAACAGTAATTTGGAAGGACTGAGGCCTACACAAGGAGAAGAAAACAACGTTAGTTTTTAAATTCAGGGAACAAAAATATCTCAGAAAAAAATAGAGAGGGGTGGAAGATATAAAATACTTGAGAGTTGGAAAATAAGTTTAAGTAAGTGTCCCAGAAAATAGGGCAAATGGACAAAGAAAGGAAGATTGGGAGTCTACTATCTGAAAAATAGGAGTTTCAACAAGAGAACAGAAAAAAATAAGAAGTCATTAAAGAAAAACTCAAGACTGAAAGCATTTCATTTCACAGAGAAAAAAATCCATGTGTCCAATATGATGGATGAAAATAGACCCACACCAAGACATGGCATTATGAAATTTCACAACACTGGGGGCAGACAAATGCTTCTATGCACATCCGGAAAGGAGGAGAAAAGAATAGAAAATTGGAATGCCTTCAGATTTCACATTAGCACCATTTGTATTAGAAGATGGTGGAACAATGCTTCCAAGTTTCTGAGAGAAAATAATTTCTGTATAATTGTATACCTGGAAAACCATCCTTCAAGTTTGACGGTAAAATAAAGACATTTTCAGATATTCAGGTTGCCCCTGAAGAACGAATTCCACAAAAACTGAAAAGGGAATTAAGAACAAAGAAGAGAGCTGATTAGGAAATGGGGATTTAACTCAGGAGAGAGGTAAATGACGCAAGATGAGATTCCATGATGCCCTTGACTTCCTAGCCAAGGAGCAACTAGTTCAACTTAAGGCTATTAAGAATTCTCCAGAAGAGAAGTCTAAAAGATGGAAGAGAATAAAGGTGATAAAAATGAGTGAAAATTAGAATGGTTCATTTGTCTGAATTAGTGATAAATACAGAGAAAACTAAGAAAATAAGCAAATATGGCAATTAGTAAAAAAAAAAAAAAACTTAGGAAAAAGCTGTGTGTAGTATAGAGGCTAGCCATAATAACTTAATCACTGAATAGTAGTAGCAGATGAGGGATTGAGGGAGGAAAAAAGCATTCGTGTGCTTACTTCTTAAATGGAAGCTTAGACCATTGATTGTTTTCAGCCAATTCTTTTCTAATATGTGCATTTGAGGCTGCAGACTTCCCTAAGGATGGATTTAGGTACATCCTCCAAGTTTGTATGTATTGTATTTTCATGATCCCTCTTTATTTCTGATAATGCTTCTTTCTTTAGTTTCTACTTTGACATGAGTAGAACTTCACCAATTTTCCTTCTATTATTGTCACATGTTATAGGTTTCTCTTATGCTTTTATTTTCAGTCTTTTGGTGTCCTTATATTTAAGGTTTGTCTCTAACAAAAAGCATGTATTTTTTTGGTTGTCTAACGACCTTTATTTTTTAACTGGAGTACTTAGTCCATTTACATCTAATATAAAACTGATTTATTTAGGAGTTCAAATATACCACCTTACCACTTGTTTTCTATTTATGACACTTGCTCTGTTCCTTTTTTTTTACCTTTCTTGAGTTCTTTGGAATCAGTCAAATATTTTATCATTATTCTACTTCTTCCTATGATAGTTGATTAGTGATTTAATTCTTTTATTATGCTCTTAATGATAACCCTAGAAATTACAACATGCATCATTGACTTTGAGAAGGCAAATGTAAGTTAGTTACTTCCACAGTTTTCTGTGAAATTCAAAACCATTAGAACACTTTATTGCCAGTTATTCCCTTCCCAAATTTTATGTCATGGTTTCCCTATTTTTTTAATTCTACATATATTTAAATACCATGAAATTTACTATTATTGCTTAAAAGAGTTTATATTCATTTATATTAATGTTCTCAATTGCTCTTTAGCCTTCGTGTATTTCCATCCTTCACAAGGGATCATTTTCCTTCTACCTGAAGACCTCCCCTTAGCACTTCTTTTACAAGTAAGATAGTAAAGAATTATTTCACGTTTTGTTTGTCTGAAAATACCTTTATTTCACCTTCACATTCAAAAGACATTTTTGCTAGGTAGAGAATTAGACTGTACTCATTATTTTCTGTCAAAATGCTAAGCAGGTAATTTCATTATCTTCTAATGAGAAATTAGCAATCATCCTTATTTTTACTCCTTTAAAGGTAATGTATCATTTCTCCCTAGCTTCTCTTAAGATTTTATTACAATATGTTTATGCATATTTATTCTGTTTTATGTTTGTGTAATTTCTTGAATTTGTGGCCTGATATCTTTATAGTAATAACGTTTGGATATGTTGGTAAATTCTTGGTTACTGTCTCTTCAAATAGTGCTTCTACTATATTCTCTTGTCCTCTTAGGACTCCAGTCACCCATGCTTTACAGATTTTCATCTTATTCCATATATCCTTTATTATGTCTTCTGGGCTTTTCCCTCTATAATTTAGCCTGGATATTTCTACAAACCTATACTCTCTTCTGCTGTTACTAACTTCTGATAAGGCCATCTGTTTAGTTAATAATTTTAGTTATATGTTTCTATTCTCAAATTTCCATTTGATCCTATCTTATGGATTCCAGTTCTCTAGTGAAATCTTGTATTTTATCATCTATGCTTGTAAACATATATATATTATAGGATTTTTGTTTTGTTCTTTTGTTCTTTTTTAATACTCAGATCTAATAATTCCAGTACCTGTTCCTATTGTCTGTTTTTTCTCTTGATCCTGTCTCATGGTAAGACAACTAATGTTTTATTGAATTATGGGCATGATCTATGAAAATATGGATAATCTCTATTTGAAGTAATCTCTCTTCAGGGTGTTGTTTGTTTGTTTGTTTGTTTTTAAGCTTCTTTGAGGCAGTTGGAATAGCAACAGATTTTATCACTCAAATTAGGGTTGAGCCAATTCGGGATTGGGTTTCAATCTTAGTAACATCTGGTCTATTTGGGACTGGTTTTCCCTGTCTCCTAGGGCCCAGTTGTTCTTTTGTGATACCAAATAGTCCCCTGAGGTGTTTGCCAGGGCTTTGGACCCAGACTTTCTTGTCCCCAGACCATGAGGCTGCCAATCAATCTGCTTAGCATCTCAGCCTCTGGCAGCTGCTTCCTACGCTGCTTCTCTGCATCTTACTGCGCAAGAATTGGTGAATGCCTGGATGAAAAATATGGCTCAAAAAAGGTCACTTTCTGCATATTGCTTCTTTTGGGGATCTTTGAAGCTCAAGTTCTGGGTCCATGATTATGTTTTTCTTTTCAATATCTGGTTCACAATTGCCCATCATTGGCCTGTTAATTCCTGTAATAGTTTTTATTGGTCCAAAGAGACAAATAAGGGCAAATGGGCAGATGTTCATAAAACTAAGTGAATTCAATTTAAAGGCAGGTCTTATATTTAAGAGTATGTCCTACAGTGAGATGTTAAAATGAAAATATTCTGATTGTAATTCTTTTTTTGAGACGTCTGTGACAGTAGACCATAGTTGAGTTTTGTTTCCTTTTTGGTCTTTGACTAAATTGACAATCCACACCAGTTCCGAATACATTCTCTTTTAAATTTTACTTGTATTTGAAATTCAAAAGTATGAGAATTGGATTCTTTAACCCAGTCTATAAATCTACCTTCTTCTTCAACTTTGGCCCATTCTGCTTTCTCCCTTGTCTATTGTTCACCAGACATACAAGCCACTTTTCACTTCTTCCTCGAGCACTCTTACAAAAGCTGTTCCCACTATCTGAATTTGTTCCCTGGAAACTTCCCCCTTCACATACTTCTCTTTCTTTCAGCTGTCAGGTCTCAACACAGATCCTGAGCACAGAGGACTTCTCTGGACAGGAAGCATCTTTCCCCTGGACATAATTTTTAATTATATATAATTTAATTACATACTTGTTGATTGTCACCCTAGACAATAAGAACCCTGAGGGCAGACTCTGTGTTAGTTTAATTCACAACCATTAAACTCCTTACACACATCAGGTATAAAAAGGGTGGAGCTGGAGAACTAGATAATGGAAGGATTTTTGAAGATTTCTTTGAGAAATCTACACTATAATTCCACCTCTCACTCTGCCCCACCAATAAAAAAAAAAAAAAAGGATGAGGGATTCAATCTGCAAATTCCAAACCAAGAAGAAGAAATTTTAGGGACACCGCATGAAGACGTCAGTATGTGCCTCCTGAAACGTTTAAAGGCAGGGAGATCTTAGCAGCCTACCAACACAGCAGATGAGTAGATGTAAGCAAGGAAAAGCGTGGAGAATGCCTGGCTGTTCCAGAACTGAGGAAAGAGCAGTATTGTCAAGAGAGGGGATTGTGAATAGCACAGGTCAAGGGGATTGCTGGGAAGAGATCCCTATGGATCAGTGGAGCAGAGGAGAGAAGGTCTCAGAAAAACCCATCAAAGAGCTCACAATCGAGGGAGCCAGTTTTAAACACCTGCTGTACCAGACAGCATCAATTCCTGCACATTCAGGTCAAGGCAGAACTCTCTTCCTGCTTTTCCTCACCTCCTGCCCAAATTTCCCTTTCTGGAAAGGTGCAGAAAAGCCAAGAAGCTGAGCAACTTCCCTTCCTTACCCCAAGCCTTTTCATTATCCGCCAGGCCCAGTCAGGAAATGGAAGGCACACATTCACACACACACTGAGATGAATCACTTGGCAAAATTATATTCCAGGCGAAGCACTAGGCTGTGCGTGAATAGGATGAAAGTGGTCATTCGTGGTCTTTAATATATTCCTCTACTTCTTTTTAACCAAGTACATATTATTAAAACAAAAAAATAAACACAAATAAACCCTCCTTTCCCACCCAAATTATTAATTGCAAATTATTATTGCACATCATTCAGACCCCACCGGTTTGGAGGCCACAGACATTCCCAGCAACACCCCAATTCTGAAGACGGCTGCCAGGACTTGGACATTTCTGTTGTCCAGACCCGGCATGTCAGCTTCCGTCTGCCCGGGACTCTGTGTCCGACATTCAGAGCTGATGGCACAGCACCATCAC
>JAQQAC010017683.1:22231922-22254635 GCA_029783875.1 Phataginus tricuspis | reverse complement strand
TTTTTTCAAATGAGGGGAAAACACTGAGGTTTTCCATGGGAAGACGGCTGTCCAATATCATGGTTAGTAAGTGGCAGAGTCTGCTGGAAAAGTCATCTCTTTCCTCTTCACAGAGCCATTCAGGAAATAAAACAATTTTTCTTTGGGCAAAAATTATAAGAGGCTAAACATTGAATGGAAAGTATAAGTGGATATCTGTGTGGCATCAAAGAAAGAGGATTTCTTTAAAGAGACACACAAAAATGAAAACCAGAAATAATAAGAGGAATAAACATCTATCCGTTTATTCAATAAATATTTTTGAATATCTGCCATCCACCACACACTGCCCTAGGCAACTGGGGTGCATCATTGAGCAACCCCCCTCACCCAAATCCCTGCTTTCCAGGAACTTATATGCTGGGGAGAAACTAGATGAAAATTCAAACATTTTTGTTCATCATAAAAAGTAAAAACTCAGGCCACAGACTGAGAAAAGATGCAACCAGCAAAGGATTAGTGTCCAGAATATATAAATAATGTCTACAGATAAATGAGAAGAAGATAAGAAAAAATCATGGGCAAAAAAGTATGTGTGATTCCCAGAAGTGGAAACCAAATGCCAATAAATATGAAAAGACGGGACTTTCACTAGTAAGCAGGGAAATACAAATTATACCACCAAGGAGATACTATTTTACAATTAAACTGACAAAAGTGGAAAGGCCTGATGATGTCAACTATCGGAGATAATGTTGCACAAGGAGTATTCCTAGATTTCCAGTGAGTCTATAAATTGGTATCATGGTTTTAGATATTTTTGCAAGAGCTAATGAAACTACAGATGGGTGTATCATTTCCCCCAGCAATTCCACTCCAGACACATACCTTAGAGAAATTAATGTGCAAAAACAAGATGTACAGGACTGTTCATAGAAAAAAAAATCAGAAACAGTCCAACAGGAGCATGAATAAGTATTGATGCCTTCATGCAATGGAACACAACACAGCCACAAAATAAATGAATTAAAGCTCCATTTAATGATGTGGATGACTCTCACATAATGGGCACAAAAAAGGCAAGTTGCAGAATACTCACAGTGCAATCCCATTTATACACAGTTTTAAAGTGCAAAACAGCACTACATATATTGTTCAGGGACCTGTAGTAGAAGTACATATAGAAACGGAAGAGAATGACAAGGTCAAAGTTCGAAACAGTCATTACCCATAAGGACAAAAGGGAAAGGAAAGGAGGAAAATGCACCCAGGTCTGTATAGTTGACAATGTTTTATTTCTTGAGCTTGGAGGGGGTACATGAGGATGCATTATAATGTAATCCTTGATAATAAAAAGATTTTAGCAAAGTGAGCATAAGTCTCAAAAACAAGGAGTTAAGAGAAATAAGCAAGAACTCTCAAAAGATAAATTAACACTGTTCTTGATAAGTTGTAAAAAGGTCAGCACTGCTTTGGATTTCAAACCGGCTAGGAAGCCCTCAGGTGGGAATTTCAGCATGACGTGTGCAGCCAGGGACACGGAGGACGACTGCATGAAGGAGAAACCTTAAATGTTTTTCCAAAAGGCAGAATAAGAAAACAGAAACAAAAAGACTCAATGGTGTCAGGCTGTCAAGGGCTAAGCCAGGCTTTCACCATGTCTCCAGAAAAGACGGCCCCATGCGAGAGGCTCGGGTTCTGAAAATAGGCAGCAAGGGTGGAAAAGGCCTTGGAAAGGTCGGGAGAAAGGGACACTCCCAAACGTGGTGAGGGCCGAGGGGACACCCAGGTCCCAGAACTGTTGGATTTGGGGTATGGCTGGTCAGAAACCCAGCAAGGTGGCATGAGGAACTATTCCACACTTCTGGTGTTATCTACATGTCTCCCCAACTTGACGTGACCTTCTTCCAAAGTGGAGAGCACGGCCTCAAGTGAATCCCCACAATGTCAGCGATCTGTGCTAGATTGTGGGGGTGGGAGAACACTCAAAGGTAAAGCAGACACAGACCTCAAGGAATAAAAGAGAAAAGCAAAATGGGAAGTCTAATGGGGAAGAAAAGACATGTATAGAAGTAACACAGTTACAAGGTAGAAATTTATGGCAGTGAGAGGGCTGGAGATGATTGTGTGAATGTTGACTCTCGAAAGACAGCTAGGATTAACAACAGAGGGGGAAAGTGGGGAAAGGGCTTGAGAGGTGGGGAGAGAAGGGAAGGAAAGCCTGAGGCAATCGAGGTCAGTGTGGCTGCAGTGTGAAAACATGAATCAGCCACACTACTTGGAGGACACAGAAGCTGGACACGAGGTCAGAGTGAGAGCTCAGTGGTGCCTACCTCAGTGATCACGAGCAGCAAGTCTGACCAAGTGTGGACGCTCATTCTTCCCACTCATTTCACCCTGGCTCAAAGAAATGACAAGTTTTATTGAGCCAATACCTTAAGCTAAATTTGTGGCTAATGTCCAAACACTTCCAACTGAATTTTCCTGTATTCTTAAACCTTTTGGAAAGATTGGGCAAGCTCTGAAGGGCTGCCTGGGACAATTCCCTCCCCAGCCACATATGAGGGCAGTTTGCTCCACCTGACAAGCAGCTGGGTGATGACCCGGTGTGGACAGCGGGTGGGAAGCGAGCAAGAAGAGATTCACATTTCTAAAATGAGTCATAAACAATACATTTTTGTAACTAAAGAAATAAACATAACTCACTTCTAAGAAAGCAAACATTTGTAAGAAAGTCATTAGATGACATCTGCTCTCTGATGGAAAATTTAAGGAAAAGAGCATGATTCAGGCCAAGTCAGGGGGAAAACCAATTAGTATTGTTTAGACTACTGCTCTATCAGGCTGCCTTGAACAATAAACAAACACTGGATCTCTCTGCCCCTTAACACCCATGTTCTCCAGCCAGATACCAAACACTTCCTTCTTCCAATACACAAGGAGATACTCAGCACTCAGTGCCAACACAAGAATGAACGATGCTGTCACACTCGTTTGGCAGACCCGATGACATATTGGGAAGGAAGGGAAATAGCAGATGGATTTAACAACTAGTGAGACACAAGCGCTGACCAATCAGACAATGATTAGCTGTAATTATTGGTTGCCAGTCTGCCAGACTGGTAGGTGCTGGCTAAACCCATCACAGATCAATTCCTGACAATCTTAAAGATGGATTTCTAGGGCACACAAGCAAACAATGGGGGAACCTACTGTAGCAACTAGTGCTGTTCACAAAATTTCCAGATCTTCCCTTGGGTCCATGGTAGGAGTGCACATTCCCACCCCTTTGATATCAGATGTGGCCATGTGAGTGGCTTTGGCTAAAAAAGTGCAAGTACACATGAGTCACTTCTACTCAGAAGCTTGAAGAACTTGTGCCCAACTTACCACGTTTTCTGTTTTCCTCTGAGATGGCAAGAGAAATGTTTTAGATGGCAATAACAATGAGGAGAAATCTGATAGATATGCAAAGGAGTGAGACAAGTCCTTTTTGAGTGTTATGCCCCTGAGATTTTTTTAACGGTACTGCAGCATGATCAGGCCTATCCTGACAGATACCAGGAAAAATGTGCCTCGCTAATTCTGGGAAGAAGGCAAATGGTGATAGAACCATTTCTGTCTTGTTCAAGGACAAGTGAACAGAATAAAACCAACTTAGAAACTATAACCATCTGTAGCATTAAAAGAAAATATAACATGCAAGAGATAACTTTTTGGAAAAAAGATTTACTCTAGGACACTACATTTTAAATAACATTTTCTTTGAATGCTTAAGGAAATTAAACATGGACTTTGACAAACAAGATAGGAAAGATGAGTTGATAAGACAGCATTTTTAAATGAAAAAGGAGCTGGCATAGGAAAATAATGGAAGGGAAAAGTGTCCTAATGCATTAGATGAGTAAAGAGCAGAAATTACTTGATAGAAAAGTAAGAGTCAATGAAGTAGCAGACAAATGAGAGAAGTGATATAAAAAGGCAAATGCAAGAATCAGAAAATGATAGACAATGGATATCTCACATAGATAATTCATGTTCTTGAAGAAGAGAATAGAAAAATTGGAACAGAAAAAATATTTAAAGATATAATAAAAGAAAAACATCCCCACCCAAAGAAAACAGCTAAAACATGTGGATCAAAATCAGAATCTAGTCATATCCTGGTGAATGTATAGAATTTCTCAAAGATTAAAAAAATGTTTGATTATGGACAAAATAGTATACTCTAATGTCTCCCTACTCCCTGCTGCTAAGTAAGACTAAAAACCCTGGACATTATGCAGCAAACAATATTAAGAAGACTCAGAAAGGAGGAAAGATGGGGGATTGGCTAGGGACCTTGGCACTTGAAGAACAAGATAGTGGTGGGTTTCCTGAACTTTCCTTTACACTCTATATATTCTGGATAGGGTGCTGGAAAATGGCAACACAGATATGTCAATGAGTGGAGACAAAAAAAAAAAATGACCAGGAGACAGCCTATCAGGACAAGTCTTTTTGACAATAACCACCTTCCCTTAGCCAAACAGCATGGGCAAACCACAACCACCAGAAGTGCCAGCCGACAATGAGTGGAGAGCTTGGACTTTCACTCCACAATAAGTGGTAGAGGACAGTCTGGAACATGGTACCCTCCCAGTCCAGGGTGACATGTCCCCACTGCTGCACAATATCTGCTGAGACCAAGTGGGGAGCTTGAACTCCAACCCCTGACAAGCAGTAGCAGGTGGCACTCCTCCCACCCTCAAGTAGAATGCGGAAGGTGGGGCAGAGCCTGGGAGGAAAGGAGCCAAAGAAAGGGAATCTTTAAACTTACAAATAAAGTCCAAAGGAAACCTAACCAACACATGAAACTGACTAGAAGTAGCATATAAAAGGTTTTAGAACTGAATTACAGTATGGAATACCACTGCACATAAATAAAGCAGCCCAGAATGTCACTGCAAGGGCTCTAAAAATTGAATTGTGGTTATAATTATGGCCCAGAAAAGCAGGCAAGAATTTGTATACTAAACTAAGCAAAGTGACTCACTGCTCTAATAGAAGATAGATTTAAGTAAGATTCGGAGTCTCATAATAACCAAAATATTTAGGATACAAATTTAAAAAATCACTTGCTATACAAAGAACCAGGAAAATCACAACTTAAATGAGAAAAGACAATCAATAGATGCCAACACTGAAATAACTCAGATGTTCAAATTATCTGACAAGGATTTTAAAGCAGGCATCATAAAAATGATTCAGTGACCAATTATGAATATCCTTGAAATAAATGAAAAATAGGAAATCTCAGAAACGAAATAAAAGATACAAAAAAAGGAACAAATAGAAATGACAGAACTGAAAATACAACTTAAAACTCACTGGATGCAACTTTTTAGCATATTGAGATGACAGCGCAGTTAACCTGAATAAAGAACAAGAAAAAATACTCAATCTGCATAACAGAAATAAAATAGTCAAAAAATACAACTAACAGAGCACCAGACACTTATGGGACAATAATGAAAGATATAACATTTGTGTTATCAGAGTACAAAAAGGGAAGAGAAATAGTATGGGGATGAAAAAAATATTTGAAGAGATAATGACTGAGAAGTTCCCAATTTGGGGAAAATGATAAAACCAAAGATTCAAGAATCTGAATCTCTGAAGAAATTTCCAAAGAAAAACATTAGACCCATACTAATCAAACATCTGAAATCTAAGGACAAACAAAAAAATCTAAAAATCACCTAAGGAGAAAGAATGTATTTACCTATAGGGGAACAAGAATTCAAATGACAGTGGATTCTCCTCTGACACCATAGAGGCCAGAAGAAAGTCCCACATGTTTTCAGTGTTGAAATTAAATAACGGACCAGACTTTTATACCCAGCAAAAATACCCTTCAGAAATAAAGGGAAAAGCAAGCTATTCTCAGGTAATGAAAACGAAGAATTTGCCACCAGAAAACCTACCCTTAAAGAAAAGATAAAAGAAGTGCTCCAAAAAGAAAGTAAATGATATCAGAAGGCATCTTGGAACTTCAAGAAGAAAGAAGGAACAGTGTAATGATAAAAAGAGGGGTGAAAATAATGGAGTATCCTTCTCATTTTAATGAGTTTTTAAAAAATATGTTTTGACAGTTAAAAATTATACCATTTGATATGGTGCTCAGTGTACAAAGAGAATATATATAAGACAATTACCATATTAAAATGGGGAAAGGGTAGAAAAACCTAAATGCGGTTAAGATTTTGACACCTCACTCAAAGTGACAGTGATAAGACAGAGCAATCACAAGGGTATTGTGTGTGGGGTGGAAGGATTCAAAACCTCTATAGATAAACTGACATGGAATGCTAAGAGATATTCAAGCAACCCACAGGAAGGCAACAAAAGGGAAACAGAGGAATAAGGAACAGAGGAAACAAATAATAAAATGGCAGGGTAAGGTCCTAATAGAACATACCTATGACATATAATTATATAACAATAATTATTACCTATCAATAATTACTTTAACTGTATATGATAAAAATACACCAAATACAGCACCACACCAGAAACTGGCAGAATGGACTGAAAAAAACTCAACTTTATGCTCTATGAGAAACCCACTTCAGATTTAATGATATAGGTAGGTTGAAAGTAAGAGAACGTTAAAGTAAAAGAAAAACACATATTATGTTAATAGTATATTTAATAGTCGTTTTTAAAAGGAGTTGCTACATTAATATCAGGTAAACTTCAGAGCGAGAAATTACCAGGGACATAGAGAAACATTCCACCAAGAAAACACAGGAATCCTAAATGGATATGTACCATCCAACAGAGCTTCAAAATACCTGAAGCAAAAACTGATGAAATTGAAAAGAAAAACTGACAAATCCACAATTATAATTCAGGGTTTCAAGCTCCCTTTCTGAGCAATTGAATAACTAGATAGAAAATCAGCAAGGATACAGAACTGAACCAACAAAATCTAAGTGACATTTAAAGAACATTCTACCCATCAACAAAAAAATTTTTTTTTCAAGTGCCCATGGAACATTCACCAAGATAGACCATATTCTTGGACATAAAACAAACCTCAACAAAGTATACACACTGAAAAGGAAGGAGTAAAACTGTCCTTATTTGCAGATTACATGATTAGCTGTTTAATCACCTCCTATTCACGCCATTGGCAAGGGAAGGATTCCCATCCTATGGTTTTAGGTATGGCCAGACACCTCACTGGAAGGATGAGGCAGACAGCAGTTTATCACATATACTCATAGTCAAAGGGAGAAGGACACTACAGGACATGCAGGGCCACGTGGGTGTTTAATTAGGGAACAAAGTGAACAGGCAGGGAACAGAAGGAGGCAGGCTTTGTAATACCAAGAGGGTGAGGTGATTCTTGGTTCCTTTGGCAGCATATGATTGGCTTGCTGAGATAGTTTTGCAGGCTGGCAGGGGGGTACTAAACCCACTACTCAGGTATACACAGGAACGTGGCTTGACTATCTTGTTAAGGAAGATTTTGTGTGCAGAGGAGCATATCCGTGGAAGCAGAATAGAGAAGATAACTTGCACTTAAGCCATTCAAGACCTTCCTGGTTTCACCAGATATCCATGCAGCACATGACACTGACTTAATTTTAAGCCTCACACCATATTGTCCATGTAGAGAATCCTAAGGAATCTATGAAAAGTGTCCTAGAAGTAATATGAACCTAGAAAGGTTGCAGGGTACAAGAGCACACAAAAATCAGTTGTATTCTGTGTGTTAGCAACTAATGTGGATAATGACATGAAAAACCCAAGAACATTAACAACCAAGCTGATAAATATGAAATATTTATGAGTAAATCTAACAAGATATGCTCAAAATTTTACAAAGCACTTATAAGAGAAGACAAAATAGATCTAAATAGTAAAGAGGCAGACCATGTTCATGGATATTGGAAGATTCAACATGGCAAAGATATTAATCCTCCCTCAAACTGATCAATGGGCTTAACACAATTCCTATCAAAATTCCAACAAGTTTTTTTTGTACATATAGACAAGTTTATTCAAAAATCTATATGGAAGTGCAAAGGAACTGGAGTAGCTAAAATAATTTTGATAAAGAATAAAGTGGGAGAAATCACTGACCTCATTTTAATAGTTACTCTATAGCTACAGTAAAAAAGATAGCATGGTTTTGGAGGAAGGATAGATACACAGATCAATGCAACAAAATAGAGAGTCTGGAACTATAGCCACATTTGGTTTTTGACAAAGAAGCAAAAGTAATTCAATGGAGGAAGCTTAGTCTTTTCAATAGATGGTGCTGGAACAATCAGACAGCCATAGGCAAATGTCAGTTTGGCCCTAACCTCACACTTTATGCAAAAGGTCATTCAAAATGAACCACAAGTTTAAACATAAAATGTAAAAATATAAAACTTTTAGAAGACAGCATAGGAGAAAATCTTCAGGACCTAAGGCTAGGGAAAATATTCTTAGCTATGACACCCACAAGCATGATCGACAAATGAAAACAATTGATAAACTGGACCTTATCAAACTTTAAAACTTTTGTTCTGCCAAAGGCGCCAATTAAAAAGATTTTAAAAAATCAAACTACAGACCAGGAGAAAATACTTTCAGATCACATATTTCCTAAAGGGGATTCTAGCGAAAACTCCTTTGTGTGTGTACTAAGAGGGCGCAGGGAAGGGTCTCTGATTCTAAATGCTGAGCACGTTTTAGGACTCTGTTTACACTTCTACTGCCAACCTAGTCTCTTTCCATTAAGATCACTTTCTTTCTTGACCTCATCAGGGATAGTCAGACAATGGATTTGTTAATTAAATCTCAGAATTACGTACTAATCCCACAGTCTTACTGCAAAACAGGGCTCTGAGCTAAGTGCTTCCACATGACAGTTAAAAAAAAAAGATGCCTATGTCCTGTGTCTCATGTGTCTTTTAAAGGACAAGCTTCCCTTGGTTATTCCTAGGGTGGAAAACACTGCTAACATCTATCCAGGTACAACTTGAGGGCTGGCCAAGGAAGAACCTTGGGGGCCAAGGCTTACTCAAAACACCTTGTGTCCTGGGGTGGGCATAAGAGGTCAGCATCGACACAGGAAAAAGTCAGCAATGAGGCCACCAAGGACAGAGACACTCGGCCCGCCACACCCAGGACTGAGGAAGGACTGAGTCCGCAGCAACAGCACACCTGTGTCGCTCTGTGTGCGGACGGGACGTGCAGGTGCCTCTACTACTTCTATCAATAACTGTACAGTAAGCTGTGGCTAAGTCATTCCACAGCGTGGGTGGGGCTCTTCTCCATCCCCCCCCAGCCCCAAATCCTTCATTCGTCTCTTCGAGGGTCTGGTTGCTGTGGACGTTGCTAAGGAGCCATCAGGCATCCACAGGCTTCAGCCAGGTGCACAGTGGGCACCACCCGGGGAAGCAGCGTCCTTGCGTCCGGGCCTGGACAGCGCCTGCCGGGGCGCGGCGGTCTGCCACTCCACGCGTCCCTTCCCTGCCCCGCACACCAAACGCTTTCCTGGCTCTCGCCACGGCAGCTGCTGATGCAGCCCAAAGCGTTTGCAGAGCAGCAGCACAGGCGCTCCGCCCCAGAGCAGTGGCGATGGAGCCCGACGCATGTCTGACCTCCCAAGGCTGGGAAGTGGGCTTGCAGGGCTCAGGCCACAGGGCCTGCCCCGAGGGCTCTGGGAGGGTCTGCTTCCACCAGAGGCCCCTGGGTGAGGGAGTCTTCGTGCTCTCGTCCCGTGGACCTCCCGTCCAGGGAAAAGAGCCTCTGCATTCTCAGGATGAAGTGTTTGCTCTGCAAGGAATTGTCTGAGCAGCCACAGGACACTGGACCTGCCTCCCTCTGCCCAGCCCACAGGGTCCCCTTCTCTTCTCAACCTGAGTAAAAGCTGACCCCAAATCATTGCCAACAAATGGGCGGCCCGACCCACAGGAGGACAGGCAGCCCTGCACACTCGCGCTGGTTTCCTCCTACCACCAGCATCCGTCTGCAGCCGCACAGACGTGCCTGGGAAGACGGTCCCCCAGGCTCATGGAGGACCGCACCCGGTGGGAGGAGGGTCTCCACGGGGCCGGCCCCGGAGAAAGGGGCTGGCGTGCTCTGCCCTTGCCCACACCGCCTGGAGCCCGTCCCCCACGTCCCGCAGCGTGCCAGTGAGGTCTGCGTGTCATGTCACCTACCCCACTACTCACTGGCTCCTCGTTTTTGGACTTTTAACACACATGAGCCTCTCTTTTCACAAATGACACACTCACAGCTTATCCATTTTGTAACAGCTCAGAGGCACCCCTCCAGGAGCTTCACCAACCCTCAGAACGCGCTGCTCTGGGGACCGAGGCGGTCACTTCTATCTGCATTGAAAAGGGTGAGAGTTTTAAATGTCTGGACTGCTCCTAAGCTGACACTTTTTCGTGATACCAAACGCTGGCGAGCATCCGGTACGAAGGACACTCTCCCAGGGTACTATGGGAGCGCCAACTCCCGCGACTTGGTGATAAAGAAAAATACTAGACAAAGATGTCTAATTTTCATTATTGAGGATATTGGAGGAAACAGGAAACAACCCAGAGGCGCAACCTGTAAAGAGCAAGCAGAATTCAGTCTACCCACCGGCTGGGCCCATTATTCCCCTTAAGAAGATAGATGTCTCTGTTCACAAAACAGCCAGGAGAGCGCTGCACAGAAAGTGAGCTCCTGAGAACAGAGGTGAGCAGGAGACAAGGAAAAGAAAGGAGAGGGAGAGACGGCTCTCCCCCAGGGCTAAATAGTCATTGGTGTGGGGGGTGAATAAAACGGGGGTGGAAGGGATCAGGAGAGACCGGGGATAACAGCACAACACTCCCCAACAACGGAGACAGTCTATCATCGACCATCCATGGACATAGAGAAAAATGTCATGTGATCAAATATCCTTGCAACACTCACGGAATCAAGCACTTAAAATCAGGCATTTCAACACTTAAAACTTTGAAGCCTGCTTTCTCTGGAGAAAAAAATATATCAGAACCTGAAGTAAAATATTTTTTAAATAGTTTTAATTACAAAATACTTCCCTTCACTCTGTCCGACAAAATCTTTAGCTTTTGCTGTGACAAGGTTTCTAGGAAAAGGCAAATTACCAAAACTGATGAAAGAGGGTATAACATATAAAAAGGTGTCAAATAACAATTCTCTCAAAAAAGTCCTGTGCCCTATTTATTTTACAATCAAATTCTTGCAAGCCTTCCTGGATAAGGTTTTCCTGTTTTGAAAACAGATCCTGAAAAGGAAAGATGATGGAAAATGCTTCAGTCCATTTTATGAAGTTAACAAAAATCTTAACAGAAAAACCTGAAAACTATAGTACTAACCAACATTAGTTAAGAATACAGAGGTAGTACTTTTCAACAAAATGTTTGCAGACCAAATCCAGCTGAATATTTAAAAGACAATATCATGGCCAAGTACAGTTAATGCCAGGAACACATGGATGATTCACTTTTAGGAAAATTATTAATATGATTCATCATGTTAGTAGGTCAGCAGAGTGAAAGAATATGACCATGTAGATGGCTTTGAAAAAACCCTGACACCCCAGCACGCTGGGAATTACAGCTTCACACAGACACCATTGGCCACAGACTGTTCAGTGGGGCATACACCACCCCAGGAGTGGACTGCCCTCCACAAAGGCCGACCTGAATCCAGGAGCTGTGCTAGGAGTCTCATTTAAATACTGACCCACCCCTCCAGCCAAATATCAGAAAATGAGAATCAGTACACACAAGAGTTGACAGAAAATGGGCAGTGTTGTTTCAAACTGTAAACACAGCCCATTTAGTGGGTCATGAAATTAATTCATTAGATCATAACCAGCCATCTTTTCATGGAATCAGTTGGAACAGAATGAACCAAAAACCAAGTATCACAGAGAAGCTCTCATAGAAAGGAAAAGCATTGTTTCTTGAAACATTTGTTGCAGGAACATGAACACATGCATTGAGTCATGATGTCAAACGATGCCTGCAGGTCACAGTCAGAAAGTCCAAGTAACACTGAACTTAGGGGGTTGAAAGGAATCCATTTCTAGATTTCTACTCATTACAGACTAAGATTCAGAATTAGAGTTAAGGTTATGAGTTAAATAGAAAGGAAAGTATCAGAGCCTCCCCGTCTCTTTCAAACATCTAGCTCATGGAGTAAAGCTGGCTTAACCTCACGGAGCGACCCTTGCCGGCTGTTCCTCATCAGTGTTGACTCTTTCCAATTCACTAATATTAATTTATGACTATGGTATGAGTACGGTGTGAATATAGTGATTAAAGCATGCTCTCTGGAGCGGTTCTGTCTCAATAAAAAGCCTGGCTGTGCCAGATTAGATTAGATTATTCAAAAATATTCACTCCCACCCCTAACCTCCCCCACCCCACACACACACGCACAGTACTTAATCTCTATGGGAGAAGAAAACTCGCCAACTCCAATGACTTTGGCCTGACCCCATAACTTGCCCTGGTCTCATAGGTAAGGGTACTTCCCTGCCCCCTAACTTCAGCTGTGCAAGTGGCCTTGGCCAATGGGATGGTAGCAGAAGCGGACTGTACAGGAAAGACCCTTGCACGTTCAGACGTGCTCTCATGTGTCCCTGTCACCACCAAGAGAACATGCCCTGGCCACCTGCTGGCCTAACCGAGGAGGATGAGACACACATGGAGCAGAGACCCATTGAAGAGAAAATCCCTATCAACACAGAATCCTCACAAGATCAATGCACACAGATATTTAAAAACAGAAACATAAGCAAAATGTAGTCAAGGAAGATGTATCCCTATGTGAATTACTCGAAAAAATTCACTAATAAATTATAGACAACCTGATCTCTCTTTTAAAAAGCTCAGATAGATATACAAGAGTTTAATGAAAACACTTTAAGACAACAGGAAAAAATGGGCTCAGGAAAGAATGGCAAAGATAAAAAATAGAAACCTGAAGATTTGAAGAACACATTTTTTTTAAAAACACCTCTCTTGAAACACACAGGCATACATTTACAGACATAAAATTTTATTTACATAAAAATTATTTATATCCTGCCCAGATGAAAATACAGGACTTCAGAATAATGAAGAAATCATGGAGGTATCATGGCAGAAGTGAGACATATTCAAGGGAAAAAACCAGGCTTGCCAGAGTTCTCTTCAGAAATACTCAATGCTAAAAGGTACCGAATCAATATTTACAAAGACTTGAAGAATAAGAAAACTTTTAATTATACTGTTGAATTTTTTTAAGAAAGACTAGCTATACATATGTTGGACCTCCTTTACATCATCTTTTCTGTCATCATTGGTTTCTATTTCATCTAGTAGAACACACATTAAATCTAGCATGTACCCAACTGATTATCTTACTGTGTTTATTTTGTTGTTCTAATGGAATCAGCCACTGGCTGAAGAATAGCATGAAAAAGACACAAGGCATGAGACAAGGAATAAACCCAGACGGGTCCATAGCTTCAGTTCTGCTTTGTTACCTGCCTCATCCTCTTACTAAATATGTTCTTTCCTCTTCTCTAGAGCCACACCTTCCTTGTATTTCCAACATTCAAAAGTCAGTGAGGTTCTCGAGAAACCCCCTTAATCCACAGCCCCTTGCTCTGGAAAGCACCGCTCCACTCCCACCACCTTCTCCCACTCCGCGCCAGCCTCTCCCTCTGTAGGAAGTTATGCTGTACACCTAGATGATAAAAATCTTGTGTCAACAATTTTCCCCTTCAACTATGTCCCTTGTCAAATTAGGCCTCTTTGAGGATAATACCCAATTCTTTCAAGTCCCATCAGGGCCCCCAATTTCATTGTTCTTATCCAAAGTTTATATAGTGGCACAATTTGTGACAGTCATCCTTAGGGGAATCTGCTCACAACCCAAGGAGACACATGTCAGCCTTCAGGATTCTCTCTGACTCAGATCTAGACTTCACGGTGCCAATTCTTTGCTTCATTGGACATAACCTTTGTTCTTTTTCTTGTTAGCTTTACGTTTGTTTGTTTTTAAGGGAAAGAACTCTTGTTACCCCTCCATTATGCCAAAATATATTTAAAACCACAGGATTTTTGTTCTTAGAACTTGACCAAAGAATTTTAAACACCTTCAGGGCTAGTCAAAACTACAAGAATGAAGAGAGGTTTTTGTCTTAGTGGATACTAAACATGTCACAAAGCTATAATAAACTTAAAAGTATGGCATTAATAACACAGGAAGAGACTAATAGATTAATTCACTAAATATTTTCTAAAATCGAAGTTTTAATGTTTGAAAAGAAATAAAAGACTAGAAGAAGACAGATGTATCATATTTTCTTTCAGTATGAGGTTATTTCTAAGCTTGATGCAAAGGCAAAAAAATTAGGAAACTCCTAAAATAGGCTACTTGAAAAACTGAAATATCAGCATATCAAAAACCTGAATAAAAATAAAATATTAGTGACAAACTGGGAAAACGATCTGCAACACATTAAAGAAAAAAGGTTAGTATTCTTCATATATAAAGAGCACTTACAGATTAATAGGAAATTCTCAGTAGGAAAACAGGCAAAAATATGAAGATAAAATATTATTCTATTTTAGTGTCTTAAGGAGACCTTACAAAAAAGCAGTAATATAATCGGCCTGAAGTATTTTTAAGAGTCTTTCACTACTAAGATTTCATTAAATCTTATATTTCCAAATATTATGAAGAGCACATATTGATGTTATGCCTCAACAAAGTTTTCTAGAAATGTATTCAAAGAAAATAATCATAAACGTGAGCAACGATGGAACTGCAAACATATTTATAATTTCCAAAAAAAATGACCCACCTAAATGATCAGCAGTAAAGAATTTACTGTAAAGCAGAAAAGTTACAAAGTATAGCATATCTAATTGATGCAATACTATGAATACATTAAATATTATTACAGAAAAAATACTTAATGACATGTAGAAATCTTCCCCATGATAAAATCTTTAAAGAGTTATGATCAAAATATAGTGTAATCACTTTTTAAAAGACACATGTCAGTTAATATTCTAAGAAGAACATTAGAAATATAGAAATACATAAAATCCTAACAATTGGTAAACTAAAAGTGATTTTCTTCATATTTGTCCTTCCCTGTGTTTTTCACATTTTTTAGAATGAATATGTTTTATGTTTTTAATCAGGAAGTAAAAATGGAAAGTTCAAAACAGAGTGAAGAGAATTTATAGAGTCCTTCAATACCATAAATGAGTTTTTATTAGTAAAACAGAGTTATGCTTCCTTTTTAAAAACTTATTTTCAAAATAAAATACTATTATATTTTTAAAGGAAGGCTTGCAGAACAAATGCATGTCTGAGTATCTGAGCACATCATTCACAGCATACATTGGCTGGAGCTGTTCAGTGCTGACAAATTCCAGAAAGTAATTGCATAAAATACTTGGAAAGGAAATTGCTTTATGCTTCCATGCTATTTATGGAAATTAGCATCTTTGTAAAAATAAACTGAGAGCAATCAGAATTATAAACCTTGAAATGTGGTTTCCACAGGATGTGAGCTCTGGTGCTTTAAGATCCATTAGCAATGCAATAGGAGAACACTGCCTACTTTTTTTCTGTCATGGAACAATTACCTATAATTGGTTTTTTCCTCTTGTATCTTTAAGCTGCCCTTTCTCCTGCCTGCTCCCTTTGGGGCACATATATGCTGCAGTGCTGCTTTGCTCAGAAAAACTCTGCCAATGGCCCTGTTTCCCTCTCAGAGAGGATCATACAATTTTCACCTGCAGTCCACATCTTCCCCCAAAACTGCTCCTTCAAATATTACCAACCATTCCATAATATCAGTGGGAGTTTTCACCTCCATGTGCCCCTAAAACTTGTTCCAAACCTGAAATAACCTTCAATTCTTCCCTCTCAAAACACAGACAACCACTTGTCAAGGTCTATCCCTTCAGGTTCCAAGATAGTTTCCACATTCACATCCTTTGTCCACAACTAACTCCCACCCACGCACGCTCACGAAGAGTCGAAGGTGTCATCATGACACTCCTGGACGCGTGCCAGCAGTCTCCCAACCATCCTTTGCTCAAGTGCGTCCCCAGGGTCAACGAAGTCATGATGGTGCCTTCCGTCCCCTCCTGCCCAGTGGCCCCAGGCCTGCATGCTGCCCTCTCAGTAAAGTCCTCTTTATTATTTCCTTATTTGCTGTTGCATGCCTGTCAAGGTGCTCCCCACATAGCCACAAACTGTTCACCTTTATTTCAGACCCAATGCTGCCATATACCCGACTCTTCAGACATACGGTAGCAATGTTCACAGAGGACGAAACAGATTTGAGGCATTTCTGAGATGAAACAAATGGAAGTCAGAGGCCGAATGGGTCCAGGGCAGCGGCAACAGAGAAGCAGGCCTCTGGAATGATGCTGGCATCCGAGCTCAACGACCAGATAGTGGAGAATCTAGCCACTGAGACCGGGCAGGGGGGTGTCAGGAGGACTTCCTTTTAGGGGGTCTTGTGCTTGAGGCCCTCGGGGGTATCCTGGCAGCAGTGGGCCATAGCCCGTGGGTATATTGACCTGCAGCTCATGAAAGAGGCAGACAGAGCGTCTCAGGGATGTGGGCCTCCCCCATTTAGGGGAGGCCATCAAGGAGAGGGAAAGGGAGGGAAAGGCAGAGAGAAAGAGCAAAACAGAGTAATGAGAATTGTTTTATTTTCAATGTTTACATTTCACAGTTAATGTAAAATAATATACAGCTTTCCACCTTTTCAGGGCACATTCAAGCCTATTTGAAGAGAACACTGAAAGCCTAAATTTGAAAGTCTGAATCATGAGCCCTGGGTCCTCCTGCGATGCACCCCAGGCAGGGGCCCCTGGGGAGAGAACCAGAGCAGAGACTGGGGCCACCCAGGGAGAGCAGAACCCGGGGACTGAGTGGCTTTTAAAAAGGGCCAGAGATGAGACTATTTCTAAGGAAATAATCAAGGAAGTGAGCAAAGAGAGGAGCATACGGTGTTCGTTACAGCTGGCTGGCAGCAAACACGAGGGACCGAACCGGCCCGGAAGCAGCGCAAACGCCTGACACAGGAAGCACGTGCCTGAACAGATGTCGGTGTTGCGGCACACCTGCAAGGACCGCTCCAGACGGCACTGCCCGTTGGCTGCTTACGGACACAGAAAGGTGCTCCTGACAAACTGACTGAAAACCATGACGTGTAAATAGGATGTTTAGTTTAGCTCGATGCCATTTATCCAAACATATACATGTAATCATATCACATTTATGCACAGAACAAGTCCGGAGGATTACACACGAAAATGTTAATACTTAGTCCTGGGTAGCAGCACTCAGGCAAATTTTTAAAATTTCCTTTCATTTATCTTCTACTTTTTTACAATTTAAATGCTTTATTTGTCCGATTCTCGGCTGGTGGTCAGCGCCTCTAGGCACGGAATGTCAGGCTACAGCAGGGTGCTCCGCCAACTGATTGTCGATCTCTTAAACCTTTCCACTGGATAGGGAAAAACAGCAGAAAAAGCGCCACGAACTCAGCTGGAGAATTCTGGGGAAGGATGATCGGGAGCTACGGAGAATATGCATAAAGAGAGAAGCCGAGGAAACGGACACAGGAAAACAAAGGTCCACCTGTAATGCTGGGTATCATAGGGAGCCACCACGCAGGGTGAGTACAAGTGTCCACGCGCCTCTGCCCACTGCTCACGTGGTACTGCCTCAGTGAGCAGGAACCCGACCCAGGCCACCACCTCCCACTGCTGGGGCTCACAGCCACCAGCCATGCTTGGAGTCCGCCCTCTGATGAAAAGGAGACGGAGCGAAGGCTAAAGGTTGGGAGTCATGTTTACGGTGTCAGAGGAGGAAAACTGCAAAGCCAGAGCCTCCACCAAATGACAGCCACCGAGACAGAAATGCCACCAACACCGGAACCACCGAGACATCCAGAGCCGCTGAGCCCGGCACCACCCCCAGGGGCAGGGGCAGAGCTGGCAAACCAGAGCGACCGAGGCAGCCCAGAAACAACAGCGGAGAGAACGGCTGAGGCCACCGAGAACCACCTAAAATAAAGATTCCCAAAACATCAGACCAGAACCCGAGACCAGCCGCTGAGGCCAGAGCTGCCGCCGAGACCAGCACCGGCCCCAAGGCCAGAGCAGCAAGTCTCCTTCTAGTGTCAAAGCGTTCAATGGCGCCCTGGGTTTTAGGGGCCAGAGCTGACGACAAAGTGGAGTTAAGGAGCCCCTCTAAAGAGCAGCCAGCATGTGCTGGGCCTCCCTCAGTGCCCAGTCCTGTTACCACAGGCCACCACCCCACTCCCTGCCTGGCCCTGAGGAGGCGGCCAGGAGGCCCTGGAGAGAACCACTCATAGGTAGAAACTGGGGTACCTGAAGGAGAGAACAGTGCTCCACTCCCCACGTGGACACTTCCTCACACGGACCGACTGATCTGTCCCCGGCCTCCCAGAGCCAGGAATGGGGCAGTGAAGGGAGGTGGCAAGACAGAGGCAGCACTGAACAGTCTTTTGCCCCCGTCTGCCCAGCAAGGACGCACGCACTCCCTACAGATGGAGCGGACGACTCCAAGGGGAGCTGGGCAGACGCCAGCCCGACAGTCCCGGTGCACCAGCCACCTGCTGGGCAAGCAGACCCCAGCGGCATGAGGCAAGCCAGAGCCGGGCCTCCTGCTTTGGGAACCCAGGCCCCTCAGCACCCGCTGGAGGGCTCCCACATGCCATCCCAAGGGCGCGGAGGCTGCGGGCACCAGAGGGAGGGCAGGCAGAGAGGGAGGCGGCCAGGGAAGGGAGGCACTGTGCCCTGCTCGGCTCTCCACCTCCCGGCTCCTTGCTTCCAGCCCAGCAAAGCTGGGTCCCGAACACTTAAAAGGAAGTGGCGCCCCCTGGCCAGTCTTCACCCCCGGTTCCGGTGAGAAGAGACGAGGACCCGGCCCGAGCCCACCTCAGGAGCCACGTGTCGAGCCCAGACCAGCCAGAAGCAGGGTGAGATTTAAATCAAGTGGGGAACCCAGACCTTAATTGCCCCGGGCCTCCCCTACATGGAAGCGAGTCCACCCCAGGCGGGGGCCCATGGTTGGGGCCATGTGTGCCCCCCAGTGGGCTGACCCCGCGCCAGGAAGGTCGGAAGAGGGAAGCTCGGGGTCCCCGAGGCGAGGGCCTGAGCAACAGAAAGCCGCCAGAGCCCGTGGGACAGCAGCAGGGGTGGCCTTTCCAGCCCCTGGGTGGGGGCAGTGAGCTCCCCCCAGACGGTCGAGATCAGCTAGAAAAACACAAGGCCACCGACCGCGAGGCTCGCACTGCCCTCCATCACAATGACCTGCGGTCGGTGACCGCAAGAATTTAAGTTTTAGCTGATTTAATAAAGAAAATCTAGCTTTCATTAAACTGGTGGGCACAGCCCCCACTCCTAGCGGCTCCGCCTCACGCGTCTTGGTTCTCAACCAGCCACCGGGCGGCGGTGCTTACGAGGCAAGGGGAGACCCTCACGAGCCCCCGGACCCTGAAGCCCAAGGCCCCTCGGGTTCAAACTCGGCATCAAACCCCGGCTGGCCCTACAGAGATAAGCAGTGTCCAGCCCACGGGCAGGGTCCCAGGGCCGACCCCCTTCCCCAGACTTTCTCCCAGGGCCCGGGGTGGGACCGCCCTGGCCAGGCCTGCCCTCACCCGCAGGAACCACCCCTGCGGGGATCAGGCGCCGCCTCCCAGCCTCCTGCGAGCTTTTCCTGCGCTGCTGCTCCTGGGTGCCCCCTACAGTTCCACAGAAGAAATAGCAGGCACCACGCTTGCTTGGAGCCCCTCACACTAAGGATACATGGGAACAACACTGCCAGAGGCGCACAGATACGGAAATCCGAGCGGTCGGGGAGTGACTCAGGCTGGGCAAGCACTGCCTTTGGCCAAAGATTCACAACTGCCTCAAAGCACATTTAAGTTTTATAGGGTGAAAGAGGACGAAATGAACACTGAGGCTGGAAGCCTCAGCCCCATTCGACCAAGAACAAATCTCTGAAGCTCCCATAGTCTGTTCCTAATCTGCTGAGGGATGGAAACACAAGCGTCCACCCTTTTGCGTCCAACACTCCACTTCACTGACCAGAGAAACCCTAAAATAACCCTGAAAATACTGAAGTTTTGTTTTAACAAAAGGTAGCTATCAAAATGTAATCATGGGGCCTCACCGATCATAGGGGATTATGGGAAGGTGTGCCTTGCTAATCAGTTTTCCTAAATTCACAGGAATTACGGGCGTTGGAGCTAAAAGAGGGCTTAGAAACAAGAGTCCAGGAGAGTGAAGAGAAGGGCAGATGTGTCTAATCCATCCCAGGATGCATCTCTTTATCCATGGGTGCATGCTCATTTGACAGACTTTAAAGCTCCTATTTAGTGCCAGGTCCTATGCTAGACACTGGGGGTCTTGTTCTCATTCACACGGGTCAGCGTCTGAGCTCATGTGCTCTAATTCTCACAAGGTACTACACGGGCTAGCAGCCGCCCTCAGGACACAAGACTAAGGTGTGCTCTGCACCTTACATCTGGGGCTATAAACGACTTGGCTAAATCCAGGTGTCAGTCTGGCTTTCAATGCTTTAAAACCTGGGAGATTTCACAGGAGACCAGGATGATCCGGCTATCCTGACAACCTGCAAGAGCTGGCAGTCCCAGACATGTGTTCCCACTTGGCAATGATCAGCCGAAACGGAGGGCAGTATGCGCGTAACAGAGGGCGCACGTGCATCCACTTTGCCACTGTCCCCACAACTGTTTCTTCTCAGGCAATGCTCTCTTCACCCCTGAGGCTGCACCCCAGGCAAATGAGGGTGCCATAGATGCAACAGGGTCCTCCTGGACTAGTGGGAGAAACAGGAGCCTGAAGAAAGGACTGCCAAGCAGCATGACAGGTGCTGATACAATCAGACTCAGATACTGACTTAGTGGCTGAACCAAGGCCAGAACCTGGGCTCTGTCCATTCACTGTGTCCTGGCCTCTGGCAGCCCAGCCTCTAGTAGGCACACGCTGAGAGCCGTTTCTTAACAAAAAGACAGGGCCCGTTACAGCCCCAGGTCGTTGCTGGCCCGTAGGATCTACAGTGGTACGAAGGCCCTGCTCAGGACTTCGAGAAGACCCAAGGGACTTGAGTCATTCTTACAACTAAGTTACCCAGAAATACCACTTGCTGAAGTTAAGAAAAATTAGATTCTCCTTGGCATAGAATTAACCCTAGTCATAGCACCTCATAACAAATAAGAAATCAGAATAACGCTGGAATAACACTCCTGAGAAACCAGAGAGAGGCTACTGTTCCTCTTCCCTCCCTGTTACCTGCAGGGGGTCAGAGCCCATGAAGACCATCCACGTCAGCAGCCACCAGGGGACCGTCCAGGAAGCCATGGGGTCCTGTCTCCTGGGAGTCTCACTCATAGCCTAGGAAAGAGGACAGAGTTGGTTTCCAACCAGCCCTGGCCCAGGGCCAGCGTCCCTAACTGAACAGACCCGTCACAGGGAGGGAACTTGGAGCCCCACACACGTCTTGGTGGGGGGTGTACTGGTCCAGAGTGGGGTTACCAACGACCACAGGGTACATACAGGCTTTCTGGGCTGTCTTTAGGGTGAGTCCACATCGAGGTCAGGAAGGCAGTGGGCCCTGCCTCCAGCGTGCAGCCCAACAGAGGCTGAGCCGGCGCTCTCTGCCCCAGCCATCTCCCAGCCCGTTTGTCGGTCTCAGGGTGTGGCTCCGGGCATCTGACTCACAAGCCCTCGTGGAGCCATGGGTTGGGGCACCTGCCAGCTTCTGCTACTTCAGGCAAAAATGAGTCTGAGACCAACTAAGACAGCCCAGAGAGGGGAAGGGACCTGCCCAAGGTAACACAGCAAGCGAGGAGAGTATTAGAGGGCTGCTGGAACGCTGGTCTCCACAGGGTTCCGGGCCTTCCTCCAGGGGACGCCGTGCGTCCTCCGAACCCCAGACCTGCAGCCAGCGAGGCCTGAGCGCTAGGGAAGGGAGGTTGGGAGGGCAGTGCCCAGAGCCAGCCGAGCACAACCTCCCAATAGTAGGTAAGGGGGAACCTGCGGAGGCCGTCCGAGACCAGGAGGCCAGCGGGGGTGTCCTCGAGGGTCTCCCGGCAATTTCCAGGGAAATCAGCCTGGGAGAGGCTGGAAAAGCGGAGGTCACACTCGCCTCTCGCTTCGCCTCGCGGGCGCCTTGGCGGAGCCGGTGTCCGGGGGCGGCTCGGTGGCTTCTCTCCATCTGGAGAAAGCATTAAGGGCCTGGTCTAATGCGATCCGCAAATGTGCTGCTCTTTCCGACCCGAGGCAGCGACTGGCCGGAGCGGGGCGGCGGGGGCCGGGCCGGGCCGTGCGCCCCTCGCCCAAGGGCGCCCGCCCAGCGCTCACTTTTCCCGGGGCGCGCCGCCGCAGCCCCGGGCGCCCTGCCGCCGGCCGACCCTGCGGACGCTCAGGCTCCCTCCCGCTGGCAGCCCGTTTGCTGCCCCGAGCCCCCCACCCAGGGGTGGCCCCGCAATCCGGGGCCCCGGAGGCCTCTCGCGCGCCGCGGGCAGTGCCTGAGCCGCGGGCCCCACGCCGAGGGGGACCCTCCCGCCCGCAGCCCCGGGACCCGCCGGGCTCCGTCCCGCGACCCACCTGGCGCCGCAGCCGCGTCCGGGCCGTGCCGCCCGCCGAC
>JAQQAC010017683.1:22167732-22226922 GCA_029783875.1 Phataginus tricuspis | reverse complement strand
CGGCTGCCGCGGTGCGTCGGGCGGCTGCGGCCCCAGCGAGCTCGTGGCTGCCCGACGGTGGGGTGCCCGGGCCCGGCGGTCGGCCCTTTCCTTGAGGACTTCTGGAGGCGAAGAGAAATGAGGCGAAACGGGCGCTCCTCCTTGCTTGGCATCGCCCCCCACCCGAATGCCAGCGCGGCCACCACCCGCGGGGCGCCGAGGGTGCCGGCCCCTACCAGGCCCTCCGCGGGCAGCGGTCTCCGGGGAGGCAGCGTCAGCCCCTTCTCCAGCGGGGAGGCCGGGCTGGAGCCGCACCTCCGCCCCCCGAAGCCTGGGTGACCGCCCCGGAGGGGCCGGCCTCACCTGCCTTCCCTTCCCGGCTCTGGAGACTTCCTCTGGCCAAGAGGGTGACCCCGGACCATCTCTCCGCTGGACTCTCGTGGGAAGTGAGCAGAGGCTCCGCGTGAAGGCGGCGGGTGGCGCCCGGTCAGGAGAGGGCAGGGGCGCTGGGCGAACCAGGAAGAACGCACCTGTGCGCAGAAGAGCCTCCTTGTGCGCCACAGCCACGTTCCTACGGAGTCGAGGGAATGGTGGGTTTGCGAATACTGAGCCTAGGGAAATACCGGGTTAGGCGGGTGCTGTGACCCAGCCGTGTAAACTTATTTTATGCGTGGTTCTCTTTTAAAATATCTTATTTAAGATATTATTCATTCATTAACATTGAACCCAGAGCCACCAGCAGTACAACTCACGCTGAGTGAAGCCGGTCTAGCCCAGGTGTCGAATGTAACACACGGACCTCCCCGGCCTGCGGAGGGATGCCTGACGGCCCTCAGCCCTGCTCCTGGGGGCCATTCTAAACAGCAAGACCAGCAAAAAAGACTGAAATGTGAAAGGCGGCACTAAATAGACCCTAGAAGGACACCTGTGGACAGCGTGAGAGCCCAAACAGGAAGGCAGAGCATGGCTTCCAGGCGACTCCAAAGTCTCACCCCTCATCTCATGACCATGAAAGTGCTGCGAGTATTGATTTGGGGATTTTGCAAATAAACTTTAGCAAGTACCTGAACTTACAGATGTGGAATCTGCAAACAATGAGGACCAGTGGGCGCTTTTCACACCCGCGGACCAGTGGGGGACTCACGATAAGAGAACACTGATCATGCACCAGGCACTTTGCTGGCCTGTGGGGCAGCGTCACCCTTACCCCACCTTGCAGACCACGAGGCTGATGGAGAAAGGTTTGGCACTGCATCGTCTTAGCTACGAGACTGTACCACTTCTCACATCGTTCGTACTCTAAAACCAGCCCCGATGCATCATGGAGTCTTTTGCAAAAATAGTCACATGAATATTCAGGATGAAATGGAGAATTCAAAGAGACCTTATGCTTGCGCGGCGGCCGCTGTGCACGGCTGAGCAGCTCGGGAAGACGCTGAGCCAGGCTTTGGAGGGCGTGGTTTGTGGAGACATTCGATGCTCTGCTCTAAGGCGTGGGTGCTCCAGGACTTCCTGGGTCATTTCCCCTGAGCACTTTGATTCATGAGCCAGCCCCCAGGGCGTGCCCTGTGTTGGTCTGGAGGCCAGGGCTGAGCCTTCCTCTCCCACGGGTGCCATCAGTATCAGGCCAGGCCCCTCAAGAAACCGCTGGTCAGGAGTGAGAGTCAGGGGAGACAGAACCACGAAACCCTGACGGCAGTGCCGCCTGCCTGGCCACCGAGCAGGCCAAACGTGCCCACAGTGTGGCCGAGGCACTGCGAGCTCAGGTAACAGCCATGGCTGGGGACAGGCTCCCCTCGGGGTTGGCTGGCTGGACCTCCCGGGTCATGTCCCCAGCTTCTCCACCTTTCTACCACCTCAGAACTCTCGCCCCCAACCTGCCCAGAGGGAGACACGGAGCTTCCCTCGGTCACCCACCCACTCTCCCTACCCTTCTCCCCTCCTCCAGGCCTGGAGGTGGGAGGACTGGGGAGTGGGAAGAACAGAAGACAGTGGACCCCCAAACAAGCCAGTCTGTCAGATGAGGCCGTTAGGTGCAGATGCCCACCCAGTCTGCCTCCAGGGGTGCCGGCCCCGGGCTACCCCCACTGTGAGGACCCCCACGTCCAGGGGCCAGGCGGCGACACTGAGGTGTTTAACAGACAAGTTCCATTTCCTCCCGAGGATTCATCTCCTTGAGCTCCTCGACTCCATTACCTGTCTCAGGATCTGCTTCTCCCCTGGCTGAGTCTGGGACGCCTCCCGCCACTCCTGGCCCTGCCTTCTGATCCCATCCAGGCATGGCGAGGGGCACCTGCGTGAGAAACGTGCAGGCAGGCCCCGAAGTGACTGGGCAGAGCTGGTGTCACGGGGTCCCCCGAGAGAGAGGGGACGTCAGCTGAGCGTCCTGGCCTGAATCCATTCCTCATGTAGAATTTCCCTTTCTGGGTGCAGAACTCATGAGGTGGACTTGGGAAGCCCACCCACGAAGGCTGTGCTGGAGACTTGGCGAGACGGCACACCTGGGGGCAGGTCCTATAGGAGTTACGGCTGACTGCGGTGGGCACAGAAGATCTGCCCTCAGCCAAAGCCACCAGGAGGCGGCAGGCCAGAGCACCGGGGCAGTGCTGGGTGAGCTTGGGGTCACAGGGTGTGAGATTCTCACAGGAAGACCCCATAAAGGAACAGGACAGGGAAGGGACGCCAGCACAGCAAGCCTGTGCCCTTTTGCTTGATCCTCAGGGACCTGGAGCAGAAGCCGCCCCACAGCGTTACCCTGTCTTAAGGCAACAGGACTGGGTTGCTGTGCCCACATGCCAGTCGATCATCGCCTCCCCTGGAGCTGGTGGTAGTGTGGCCGCCCAGCCCCCATAGGCCAAAGACAACGCTCCAGACCCAGATACCAGTGCTTGGCTGCCACGCTCGCCCACGCTGTGGGGCCAGGCAGTGCCTCTGTGAGGGGGCGAAGCGTTCCTGCCAACAGTGGGGGTGTGGACAGGGCGCCCGCAGCCCAGCACCCCACACGGGGCTCCCCAGGTCTCCCCAGCCCCACACAGGAAGCGTGCTCAGTGAGCGGCAGCAGTTTTCTGCCTGCCTGAGTGAGGCCCTTCTCTGGAACAGAAACCTGCTTTACAAATGTGTTCTCGTCTTCTACTTCATGAGCAAAGAGAAGCCCTTGAGGAGGGGCTGGACGGAGGGCGGTTCTGTGAGGGGCCCTGGCACACTCTCGCTCTTGGTCTGCCCCTCATTCCGCTCTGAGGCCCCCAGGGAGCACCTTGGGGTGCCGGTCTATGATTTCATGGCTTCTCAGAGGTGCCAGATCTGTGATTTCAAGTCAGGAACTTAGGAATTAGGGCTGCTATAGCATGGGGGGCTGAGCTGATCAAAATCTCTGTCAGGAGGGTGAAGGTGGTATTGGCCAGACTCTTTCTAGAAAGTTCCAAATGTTTTGGGGGGAGGGCTAGAGGCTCCCCAGGTGCTTCTAATATCCAAAATAGCTCTTTTAAGTTAATAAAAATGGCTGGGTTGGGGGTGGGTAGATCTAGGAAAGAATGAATAAATCTATTACCTGCTCTAGAGTAAGTCCTAAATGACCACTTCCACGATGTTCACAGCTATATATGTTTACACACAGCCTAATCAGGAACCAAGGGAACATTGTAGGGTGTCTGTGGTGGCCAGATTCTAACAGGGCCCCAGGGACAGCTGTCTCCTGGTACTAACCCCATTGTGTAATCCCTCCCCGAGTGTGGAAGGACCTGTGACTCACTTCCAGCCACAGGATACGGTACAGGTGATGGGACGTCCTTCTGCGATTATGTCATATAGCTGTGTGAGTTCCCTGTTGCGGGGACACTCTCTGACTTCCTGGATTTGTTGGAGTGAGCCACCGAAACAGAGAGACCCATGTGGCAAGGAGCTGAGGACCCCCAGCTGCAACCAGCAAAAAAATGAACTCTGCCGACAACCACATGGGCCTGGAAGCACGTCCTTCTCCGGTCAAGCATCAGATGAGACCGCAGCCCTGACTGACACCTCAGCCACAGGTCCATGAAAGACCCTGAAGCAGAGGACCCAGGTGAGCATGCCAGGCTCCGGAACTACAGCAGCGGGGGCTGGTGGAGGCGTGTCATCTTCAGCCAGAAGTTTGCGATACTCTATTATGCAACAACAGCAAATCAATCCAGTGTCTATGCCTTTGTTACATTAAAAAAAAATAACTAAGAAATGGCTCATCTGTGACCTGTTCATCTCTTTTCTCTGCCCAGAACATTCTCAGTGGTATCAGCTGGGAAATGGGCCAGGTGATGCCCCAGAGCCAGGGCTAGGAGATGGCTACTCATCAACTTAAAACAAACCATCTGAACACACTTCTGTTCATTGCATGGGGAGGCAGGAAAACCTGTATAAGTACACAGTTTGATTTGAATTGAAAATCAAACTTAGGTGGACACAGTTTATATCTCATCTCTTGTATGACCATTAAAAGCCAGTTTCTGGAATACTGTTCCAGCTTCATTATCCTGAGAAAGAGGTTCTAGCTTGGCATTCCCATGCATTCCTCCACAAAAATAGTTCTGGGCAGGAATTATTCATGAGAAGCTTTGGGTGTGAAGTAAAAATTCCAGACAAAGAGGAAAACGTGTGAAGGCCCAAAGATGAAAATTCCAATTCAACAACCACGTGTTTCTTAAATGTTTGGTGTGGCAGAGAAAATGCTATATATTTTCCAAATCCCTCCCAATACGCCTCCTTCCTGGATCCTCCTGGACGACTGCAGTGCCCAGCCTGCTTGCAGAGCCATGCGACTTATTCTGGCCAATGAAACAAGTGGAAATGTTTCTCCTTCCAAGCTGAGGCAGTGAAGAGTTCCTGTGGCTTCTCTGATCTCTTTCTTGCCATTTTGTGGTTAACACAGACATGGCGTGTTGGCATGGTTGAGCCACAAAAGCAAAAGATCCTGGATTGCTGAGCCACTCTATGGAGGACAGCTGACCTGGAGAGTCATCCCACCTGCACCAGACTTCAGATAAACAAGAAATTATGTGTATCTGTTAAACCTGTGAAATGTGTGAGTTATCCATTACTGTAGCATAAACCAGCCTCCACTGACTTAGACATTTTGGGGCCCAAAGTGGAAGTGGAATGGGCAAAGGGCAGGTGGACAGAAGTAGGCAGGGGGCAGCCGTGAAGGCCCCGTATGCCATGCCGTGGGGTTTTGGGCTTTATCCTCAGCACAATGGGTTGCTGAACATAATATGGGGCAGAGCAAGGATGTGATAAGATCGGATCTTAGGAATGATCACTCTGGCTGCATTTTTAATAATCCATGCACGAGCTCATGATCGCCTAACCTGACGCCAGTGTTAGTAAAGACAGAAGGAAATAGATGAGTTTGAGAGCCATCAGAGAGGTAGAATTGATAAGCTTTGGCGAATGGCTTAAACAGTAAGGTACCAAGGAGAGAGAGCCAGAGTGCCCCGCATCCTGACATGGGCCACGGGCACCTTGCAGTGCTGCTCAGATACAGGGAACGAGCCAGGAGCACCGGGTGGCAAGAAGCAGGGCAGAGACGAGTGCTTCGCCTGGAACAGTTTGAGCTCTAAATGCTGGTGGGGCTCAAATCAGGAAGAAACCTGGGCTGGAGATTTAGATTTGTGACCCATCAGCATATGGTTCCTCGAAGCCATGGAACCTGACAGTGTGGGTGAAAACAGCTAGCTGCCTGTTCATCCGCCATCTATCCATACATCTGTCCATCAGCAAAGGAACTTCTTAATGTTCTCTGTGCAGGAATTCATTTATCATTTCCCATAAGTGGTGAAAATATCAAAAGTTCAGTTCTTTTTCTCAAGAACACAAAACCAAGAAGTAAGCCCCTTTTGATTTCTGTCTTTGTCCTCACCATTTGCTCAGATGATTCAGCGGCTCTGGCTTGAAGGATGTTTTCTCAGCTCTGTTCTTCTGCTCTTCCATCACAAACGTCATGTTCTCCAAACACACCCGGAAGCTCTGAACCTCCAAGGCAAGTTTGACATTCCATCCCAGCCTGGGTCTTGGGGTTCCCATCAAAGCAAGAGGGGGACCTACATGGCATTTCCCATGAAATTGCTAAATGCTAGTTCATTAAATATGTGCCAGAGCAGCGTGTTTTCACTGTTGTTTTTAAAAACTAAGCAAGAAACCCAAAAGACTTTGTGAAATAAGTATCCCCGCATTCACGTATTGGGTCAGGAAAGTTGAGAACACAATGTCCCATGTTCCGCAAAGTACAAATAAGGAAAATGGAAAATAAATTTTTGAAAACCTGATGTAGACATGAGATTTCAGGTCAGGTGGGGACTTCTGATCCAAGATGATTTGACCTCAAAATATTTTGCTCAGACACCCATTCCGCACGAAATCACTAAATGGACGTGATATTAAATTCTGTATCCATGATGGAGCCTGGGGACGGGAATCATGCCCGTGCTGAGACTGACAGGGTGGACAACATGCAGCAGGAGCCCTCCTGGTGCAAGGAGAGGGCTGAGGGCTGTGAACGTCCTCCTCCGACCTCGCCACGAAGGTAAGACCGCCACGCTGGAAATCGCATGACAAGAAGAAAAGAAAAGAGAGTAACTAACATAGGTGGGCAATCCTGCGTTGCCCTCCACCTTCAAAGACAGAGGGATCCTTTACTCGCCCCATCAGCTGGGAGACTTCTCTTGGGCCTGGAGAGAATCAGAAGAATTTCTACCAAAAAGTTGTGTGGAGTGACCTGGAGAAGAAGAGACCTAGGAGAAGGGAAAAGAGTGAAGAGTGAGATAGGCAGCAGAAAGCAGTTTGTGGAGTTTGGGAGATCAGGAGAGGTGAGATGCGGAATCACCGTGGTGATGTGCACACTGGGGAGGGGAAAGCAGCTGTGAGACTTGACGCATGTTGTACCACAGACTTCTGGTTGTGAAACTGCGGGAGGAGAGCCTCGAGGCCGGAACACACAATCCAGAATCCAGTCGCCTTTCCAGCAGCTGACTGGAAGCAGCCTGGCGTAAACCCAGTGCCAGGAGCCAGGCTAACAATGCTCTCCACCGGCCTTTCCCCTGGGAAGGTGAGGGAGGCTCAGCGTCCCCGGCCTCTCCACCAGGTCTGGCTGGGACATCACAGGGACGGTCCCCCATGAGCAGAAGCCCCGTGTGGCTGCCTCTTGCCAGCCTCCTCCTCTAGCTTCCTCTTGGTGATGTAAACCAGAGACTGCGGTTTAAAATATTCAATACAAGATAAACTAGATGTGTCGTTCTTCCAGAGAAGGTTCTGGGGAGCAGTAACCCCTCCATCTCTGCAATCTCAAGAGTCACAGGGGTTTGGAGAAGGGCTGTTTACTGGGAGAGGCAGGAGGCGGAGGCACCGACAGCTGGGAGCAGGCGGCCTCCCATCTTTCTGCTGCGAGAGCTCAGCTATTACCATTCCTGTGGCTTCACACTGACAAGGATAAACATATGCACGTAGCTTGAACAAATACATGTAGACTGAAATAGGATAAAATGGTAGGATAATAAACATCAGCTAGCTGAAAGCTAGAAATGAAAAAAAAAAATACACCCAGTGTTGGTGTCCCGGGGGCCAATAAACAGCCCTCCTTTCCCTGTCCAATCTTGAGCTGACAGAGCATTAAGACAGAGAGTCCAGAACAGGCAGGCATCAACCTCACTGAGCCGTCTGTGGGCTCCCTGCACGTGAGCAGCTCCCGAGAAGGGGAAGGAGGCGCTTGGCCCATCTCTCCCTCCAAACTCACCAGATCAGGCTCCCCTCTGGACCCAGGGTTCAGAAGCTAGAGGGCGTAAAGAGGGGAAGACAGTCATACTCACAGCCTGCTCCCACGTGGAGAAGGTGTCCACCGCCAGCCCAAGCCCAGCATGCCTGGGGCTGTCCTTCCCCGGGTCTTAGTCAGCCTGAGAAAGCCACTCCCCACCTTCACGAGGCCATTTCTGCAACATCAGTCACTGCTTTCCTGGGTGTCCTCCTGGCCAGGAGAGATTTGCCCCCGGAAGACTCTGAAGGGAGGCAAAACTGTTCAAACATCAACTCAAAGGCCACTCTGTCGGCTTCGTGGGACCCTCTTAACTACTGACCACAACTGGGTGTCTTAAAACAAGAGGAGTTTCTGTCACTCCTCTGGAGCCAGAAGTCCACAGCGAGGGGCTGGTAAGCGCACGCTGCACCCACACGTCCTGGGGTGGGACTCCTCCTCGCCTCTCCCGGCCTCCGGAGGCTCTCTGTGGCTGTGTCCCTCCCACGGCTGCCTCCACCTTCACCTGATCGCATGGGTGATCTCTTCTCCCCTGTGTCCGGATGACACGTCTTCCTCTCCTTTCTTTCATAAGGACACCAGTCATTTAGATTTAGGGCCCAAAACGCAGGGTGATTCCCCCTTAAGATCCTTAGCCTAATCACTTCTGCAGAGACCCAATTTCCACATAAGGTCACGTTCTCACATCAGAGGGGTTAGGACTTAGACATGCCTTTATGAGGGCCATTATCCTGACCTACTCTAGCCACTAAGGCCTAAAGTCTGTATCCTGTATTCTGTATCCCACCTGACATTTTGACCACATTGTCTGACACAGCTTACCAGAGGTTCTCCAACTGAGCCCGAACAACATGACGATGCTCCAATAATAATATGCTAATATAAACATGCCCCAAATGTGGGTATAAAATCCCCTCTATTACCAAATCCCCAGAAGGAAATGATAGGTTGCATTTGGGTCCTGAATCCAAGCACCGAGCTGCTTCCTTACTGATGTGGCCGCCCCGAGCCCATGGTCTTCTCCTGGGAGATCTCAAATCTTAAGCACTAGGGCCTGACTTTGTAAAACCAAGACCATAAAAATAGGCCATCACTGCTAGTGACTCACCTCAGGGCCATCAGCGACCTTGAAAATGTCATCAACTCCTGACCTTGTCCCCCTGGGTTTTACCTGCCCCAGTTCCTAAAAAACCAACACTCCCACCAGATTTGGAGCTTCTCTTAGTATATCATGCCGCACTGCTCCCATCCGGCTGAGGTGCCCAAGTACTGCTGTCTGCCTACAGCACAGACTCTGACATCACGTGCCCATAATACTCCCCTGCTTGTAGGATCCTGTGGTCGTTTCAAGGAAATCTGCAGAGGAGCTGAAAAAAGAATTCATCAAAGTAGTTGCCGCTACGCTGCCCTCGTGCGACTCACCCTGGAAGCAAGTGAGAGATTTGTGGCATGGGCATATCTGGGTATCTCCTGAAATCAAGCACTGATTTCTAAGTGCTCACCCACCCACACCAACAAGGATCTTTCATACTGCCCGTCTCTAACCTGTAGACTGAGGAGTGAAAGAGGAAAATGCCCCAGGTCTGGCCTCTCTCCTGTTCGTTTTGGTCAGGCCAACGGTGTAGGGCTGGAGGCCAAGCTTGCTCTCTCGTGGCATGGCACAGATGGGTAACAGATCCCTGGAAGTCCTGATCCACTTACCTTGAAGCCATCCTCGTTTACCATCTTCCATCCAGGAGAGATGAGGGTTTCCCCCCAATTCCTTTCAGCCTTACTTTTCTTAATATCCCAAATACATGTCGGGTCAATTTCTGATCTTGCTCCAGTGATATGGGCCTTGCAGGAAGTCTTCAACATGCCTGACTATGCTACCACTCAGCATCTCTTTGGGGCTTCATCCTTACCTCTTGGATGACATCACCTTGGGCAGGTATCTAGCGACCTTGAGACACAACAGTCCATGAGCACTGCCTATTTTCCTGTATGTTTGCAGTTCTACACCAAAGTTGCTTCTTCAGTGGTGACAATTAGAAGCCATTTGATACAAATTAGGTTGTAAAGGTCTTGGGCCAAGGCCCCACCTTCACTAACATCTCTGGAAATGTGGCTATACTGGCAACCTATTTAGCGCACTGTATTTCTAAGCCTCGTTGGTGCTGCACCGCTCAGGGGCCAGTCCCCGGTGACTAAAGCTTTTGAGCAACTTTTCATCTTATTGAGTGTTTGTTCATCTTCTGGGAAGTGTATCTTCAAACTTCTTGACCATTTTAATGCTTCTCAATAGACTTGTGAGAATTCTATATATATTCTTTATATATAAAGTCTATCATCAGAATGTTTTGTGAATATTTTCTTCCAGTCTATGGTGTATCTGTTCATTCTTTAAGTGGTATCTTTCAGTGAGCAGAAAATTTTAATTGTAATGAAGTCTAATAGCAGTTTTGTCCTTTGGGGCTAGTGCTTTTTGTGTCCTAAGAAATTATGCCCATGTCAGAGTTATGAAAATATTTTTCTACATTTTCTTCTAAAAGCTTTAATGTCTTAGCTCTTATGCCTAGGTCTGTGATCCATTTTAAATTAATTTTAAGTATGGTGTGAGGTACGGGGTCAAAGTTCATTTTTATTTTGTTAAAAAGAGCATTCTTTCCCCACTGAATTACCTTGACACTTTTGTTGAAAACAAATTGAATGTACATTTATAAGGGAGTCTATTTTTAGACTTTGTTCTGTTCCATTGACCTATTTATCTAACCTTACGCCAATCCAACAGTTTGGATCACTGGATCTTTATAGCAAGTCTTAAAATCAGAGAGTATATACACTCTCTAACTTTATTTTCCTCTGTCTTGGCTGTTCTAGGAATTTTGCATCTCCATGTCATTTTAGAATCACCTAATTTCAACAACAAAAAAAGCCTGTTGGGGTTTGAACTAGAAATGCACTGAATTTACAGATCTCTTTGGGGAAAACAGGTATCTTAACAATATTGAGTATATCTCTCCACTTATTTAGGTCTTCTTCAATTTTTATATGCAACATTTTGTAGTTTGCAATGTCAAAGCCTTACGTATTTTTTGTTCAAATACTTTCTAAGTGTTTTATGCTTCCCGGTGTTACTATAAAATGGCATTGCTTTTCATTATTTTAATATTAAATTTAGTATTTAATGATCATTGCCAGTATGTAGAAACATAACTGATTTTTGTATATTGGCTTTCTGTCCCTCAGTCGCATGACCTTGATAAATCTGCATATTCTCACAGATTTTTTTGTAGATGCCTTAGAATTTTCTATATAGTCAATCTTGTTTTCTGCAAATACAGCTTTATTTCCTGCTTTTCAATCTTTTGACCATTTCTTTTTCTTGCCCTACTGCACTGGTATAAACTCCTCTTGAAAAGCGGTTATAAAGATGTATCTTATGCATATTCCATTTTCCCTTTTGTATAGTTCTATTTTGGCCTCTGAAAAGACTTCTTTGAAGTATTTTCCTCATCTTCGTCCTCAATTTAGAACAGATTACTTTTCCCATTCTCCCACTTCCTATGAGGAGGGGTTTTCTCTAACTAGGCCTGGCTAGTTCAGCAGGTGGACTGTTACTTGGCCTGTGAGTCTGGGTTAGGAATCTGGCATATCATGGCTTCCGATCCTTGGAAGCCAGCCTGCCTGCAGGAAATGTGTGCGTGCTCGCCCACAGCCACGCAGTAAGCGCAGTGCTAAAACCTCCATCTGTGCCTCCAAGAGCTGATGAGCCCAGCATCTCTGGGACCAGGTGAGCCTGATTACTCTAAGACACAGTCAGCAGGCCTTCTGGCTCAGACCCTAAGCTACATGCTCTGACTTAGCTTTTTACAGCACAGGTTTACAAACTGGCTCTCAGCTGTTGTAACCCTGTGTGATGCCCTGGTTTGTCTGGCACTCAGAAGGGAAAGAGGGGCGCCACTTACTGGGACCTCTCAAAGCTCCCCAGTCGGACTTCCCCAGCTTATCTCCTACTATTGCCTAATGTGCTGTCCTCTCTCATCTAAAGCACTTTTTCTCAATCCCCACTGTACCCAAGAATCGTTTGAGGGGCTTTTAAAAAACACCAAGGCTCCAACCTACCCCCAGCAATTCAAATCAAAATTAGGAATGAAAGTGAGACATCTATTTTTAAAAATCTGTTCAGAGTCTAATGCACAGGAGGAGCTGAGGACCCCTCGCCTGGCTGTCCTGCGATGTGCCCCTCCTGCCCTAGGTCCTCACACAGTCTTGGAGCCGGCTAATTCCTGAGACTGAGACATGGAAGTTAGAGTCTTTTTATGAGGAAACAGAAGCCCCCTTTTCATCTAATAAAAAGTCCACCACCCTTCTCTAGGTAAAGCTGCAATCTATCCCTAAACTGACAATAGGTAACTAGTAGGTGTGGGGATGAGGGCCACAGATGATAATCCAGAGAAATCATGGGTCACCCTGCCTTGGACCTGGATAGATAATCAACACTTATCATCCCGGGGGGAATATATCCGAAGGGCTGCTAGGCCTAGCTGGCGAAACACAGGAGTGGGGGCTAAGAACTGTTCACCTCACGCAGGGTCTGGCCAGCTGGACCCAGGAGCCATTCAAAAGTGGGCCTTAACAGGGACAAGAGGAAGCCGTCACAGGTGAGGACACAGGCCCCCCACACACTGAAGTCCAGACATGCCCCCCAACCCACTGTGCGCCTCTCCTGCGCACCAGGGTGACCCCTGGATGCCTCCTGCCTGGTTCTCAAAGTTCCTGCACAAACAAGCAGGTGCTGGCATCTGAAGAGACCAATTAAGAACCAGTTGAGAAATAAGACAAAAGATAAGAACTATGGAAAACAAAATATCTCATTGCTGGAGAAAGTGACCTTGGGGCAGGTGCCTCAGATCTCTGGGCAAGAGGGCTTCTTCACTCTGAACTCCGCCATCAGACAGCCACCCAGCCAGCCCCAGGGCCCAGACTGCCTTGGGCCCCGCCTGGTGCAGGGCCTTCGTCACTAAGCACACGGCACAGCCAAGACAGACCCGGAACGCGTGCTCTCTGCAGACCCGCCAGTCCTCAGGCAGGAGGACAGGAAGGGACTGGCTGGCACACGAACTCACGGATCAGACGGTCCCTGTGCTGTGGGGTGGGGTTAGCGGGGCGGGGAGAGGAAGGGGTGCTGTACTCACGGACTTCCTCAGGAGGTCAACTCAAGACCCCTCTAACGACAAGGAAAAATTAAAAGTGGCGCAATATTTACAAATAAAATACTTAAATCCAATAGAAATGAGTTTCAAAGTGTAAAATACTTTTCACATGATTGAAATAAAGGCTACAAGTATCCACTGTAAATTCCATATGCGCCTGCAGAAGAGGGAGAAAGTCAGATAAAAGCCCAACAAAATGAATTAAAAGGTAATGGATGAGTTATAAAGTAAAAATATAAAGTCTGAATTTTAGATACCTAGGTAAATGAGAAAAAAAGGGAGAAAATAGTTAAAAACCAAATATGGAATGAGTATCTAACACAACAAAGGCATATGGAAAATTCCAGACCCCCCGGAAAGAGACCTTGGGCCTCTGCTTTAGGGGCAAATCCCGGGTCCGACCTACGGAGTCCCTGCCTCTCCAGCTTCGCATAGCCACAAACCCTCCCAGCTCGCCGCCAGGCCACGACCTTTGAGTCTCCTCTGGGGCAGCCCTCTGTCCACTGACACATGTCCCATTTCAGTCCCTTTAATGGCATCACGTGCCCCTGATTAATATATTTGTTGACATTATCGCTGAAGTTTAGTCTATAACTCTCAGTTAACTGCAATTATGCTTATTTCCCGAGCAAGATACCAAAGCATATTATGGGCATTGAGAGTGGTTCTGGGTTTCTCATTCCCTTGGATAAATTTCAAATGTGGCCACTGGAGAATAAAAGCTGGCGGGGTATGAAAAAGAACAATTTTGTGAAGATGCGTGGACAAACACACATTAGGAGAGGTAGTACAGGAGAGAGGTGGCGAACAGGGCGTGGAAGATTTAAGATCCCAGCTCTGCCACTCAGTAACTGGGGCCTGCGGGCAGCTTACGTGACCTCGTGTGTCTCATCTGAAAAGTGGTCATCCTAAGACCTGCCTCAGGTGGTTGTTTCGGGGAATAAATGAGGTTATTTATACAGAATGCTCAGAACAGCACCTGGCACATAGTAAGCACTCAATCAATGTCAGCCATTATCATTATTTTATTATAGACACTGTGTGTACAGCTGTTTGGAGAAGAGGTGTGTGCCAGGGGGAGAAGGCAGGGGAAGTGCCCAGGTATGCTGGAATTTTAATGATGTACTAAGGACTCAAAGACTGAGGTTTGGTCACCTTTACAAACTCTCTGGCCTCTGGGCATTTGTCACAAGTGTCCATGAACATCAGTGCACTTCCAAGAGACTTGGGTGCAAGTCAGCGGGCACCGATCTGAGTCCAAACCCTGCCTCTGACCCACTTGGCTGTTTGACCCTGGGCAGGCCATTTGGCGAGCTCCTCTGCAGAGGGGAGCTGGTCCTGCCCCGTCCCAGCGGGTCTGCCGTGGGTTCCAGTGGGCCAAAGTCCATGACAGGCACACATCCGGCGGGAGGCCAGCGGCTGGTTCACTGAACCTATGCCTCCTTGCTCCTGGTACTCAACCCGACTCCTGGCCACGCCGCTTCCTGAGCATCCGTACCAGGATTTGCTTGGAAAACCTCCCAGCGCTTGGCAGCCTAAGAGGGTTGAGTGAGGCTCTTCTGTACGTGAACCTGACAATACGCGGGAGGGCTTCCCGTCCCTGAAGCGGAGGCCCCCTCAGACCCGCAGACCAGGTTGGAGTGAGCGGCTAGGCAACACACTGCAGCCCCCGTCACCCGTGGGGCACAGGAGGAGTCCGCCCCCCAACCACTTCCAAATCAACCCAGCATTAGGGATGACGGGCCTTTGGCCGAGACAGCGCGTCATGTCTATTGGGCTATTCACAGGCCAGCCAAATGCCATGAAGGGAGCAGACTGGATGCCATCAGTGACGCCAGGAAACAAAATCATCACCATTTCTTGGTTTCAGGCTCTGCCTCCCAGCGCAGCCGAGGGGCCTAGGCGACGCGCGGACAGGACTGCCATGGGCACAGTTTGCTTTTAGCAACAAAAGCACATACATTCACTTAACCAATGACTTTTAGGACAATAAGCAAAAAAGAAAACTATATTTTCACGTAGCTAAGATCGTTTATACAAATTAAAATTGATAGAAAATACATTATAAAGAGAGCACACACACAAAAGTCATTAAGTTGGTCAAAGAGCGAGGATGTCACAGAACACCGCACAGAGAGAAACACCGTGTGAATTCGTCTCAGTGGCAAAAGTCCGTCCCAAGTTTGAGTTACACACTTACTGAGGTAAAGGCACCATAACTTCAACGTAATTAATGGGGAAGAATCCAGATTCCCCGCGTAGCATCCCCTCGTACCAGTTCTCGTCTATCTGGTTGGTCAATGTGATGACGTCCCCTTCTTTAAATCCTAGCTCCCCTGGGTTTTCGGGCTCAAAGTCATAGAGTCCGCGGCAGCAGGGCTGGTCCGCCGGCACGTGAGAACCTATGCACGTTGTGCGGAGACAAAAATGTACAGGTTACCATGACAACCGCCCCCAGGGGAGCTGGAACTCCAGGATGTGCAGGGACCAGGAACAGCAGGCCCCCGCCTCCTTCCCGCCCGGCTCGCGAGCCCTGTGCCCGTGGCCGCCCCATGCCGACGACGCCCTGGCTGAGCTCCTGGGCCCCCGCTTCTCTCATCAGTGCTCCCGTCCAAAGGCAGCAGGATCCTCGGCGCTGCCCGGGGCCCACGGGAGAGGCAGACTAGCGAAGCCCAAGCCCGGCCCTCAGGGAGCTCCTAGTTTTGTTGTGGCGACTGGACGATATATGGGGAACATTTACAGGAAAAAGGTGAGGTGGTGAGTCGCTTATAACCCAGCAGCTCAGAGGAGAGAGGAGGGAAGGCCTCGGAGGTTGGGGACATCTTCCCAGCGCTGGTGGCCGGGAGCTGGAGCGTGGCAGCGTGTGACGCCGGAGAGGCCGGCGCACAAAGTCACACACCAGCCCGGTGTCTTGGGGCTGGCGCACGAAGCCACAAGTTCTTGGAGTAACACTCTTCAAGTAATTATTTTTTAATGTAAACGAATTTTTACATTAAACTAATTTTAAACATTAATTGATTTTAATATAATATATGGTAATGGTAAAAAAAAAAAAAGGGAAGAAGAAAAAGACATGTATACGAAATTGAGGAAAGTCAGCTGTAACCCACTAACCCAGAAATAGCCATTGTTAAATTAACCTGTGGGCGTAGAAGCTTCTGGATGCTCTTATGAATATATTTGTGTATTTACATACAGTTGTTTTCAGAAAAGAATTCTCCTATACATATTATTGTGAATATCCTTCCGGATTGCATTTACTCACAGGGCCAGTTATGAACTGTACCAATGTGACACCATTTCTTGAGCCAATCTCCTATTGTCAGGTGTACAAGGCCCTTCCTCCTCCCTGCCTTCTCGTCTTCATCCCGTCTTTTTCTTTTGTTCTCTCTTGGCTCTCATAGATGACCCCTTGAACAACATCCTAATATATGTGAATTTACAAGTGTGCACAATTAATTCCTGAGGGTAAACGTCTAGAAGGAATTTGCTATTCACAGGACATTTTTCCAAGACACGTAACGTTTCCTGTCAATTTATATTTCTATCCTTTATTGCCCTCAGAGTTTTAGGAGCCCTTCTAATACTCTAAGTATGAATGTTTTATCTGTCATGTTTGGTACGAGTGGTCTTCCCAGGTTATTTTCTGTTTTTTGTGTTTTTTTTTTTTTCTGTTTTGCTTTCGGTGTGTGCTGAGGCTGGGGCAGGGAAGGAGTTTCTGCTTTGTTTCGGCATAAACTACAGAAATCATACACGGCGTATGCAAATTTATCAGTTTTCACTCATGGTTTGTCTTCTACATTTACATGTAAATATTCAACTAAATTTATCTTACCAATTATTTAATTATTTCATGTGAAAAATTTTACTTTTAACCCAGCTGAATTTTACCTGAGAGGTATTATTTTTAATAATGCTTAAGTGGTTAGCAACACAACTTATTAAATAATCCGTTCTTTCTCCACTGATTTCAAACACTATTTTTATCTTTGTCTTTGTCATATATTTGTCACGTGCAGTTAGAGGTATTTTAGGATCTTCTATTTTGTCCCACTGATCCATTTAGGTATCTATATCATTTTAAATCCTTGAGTTTTAAAATAAATGTTAATACCTAGTAGAGCAAATTCCTCATTATTACTCTTCTATTTCAGAAGTCCCATTCTCATAAAATCATTCAACCAGGTAAACTTTAGTATTAATGTTTTGAGTTTCCCCCCGTCACAAAAAAAACTTCATTTTGATTTTAACTGGGTCATTTTTAAAAATATTAATAAGATTAACTTCAGAATAATTTTTGAATGAATGACACCCCTGCATGCCTCACAGGAAGCACGCTTGCTCATGCGTCATACTTTGGTCTTGTAGCTACACTGGATTTGTTACTATTTAAGACTTGTGAGTCTGTATTTAAAAATAAAATGACTTTCCTTTTACATTCTGGTCAGGTTTTGGTATTTGAGCATGTCAGCTCTGCTTTTTTCTTCTATTTTACAAAATATTCAAACTTGAAGATTTGGGGGAAAAAACTGTCCCAAATTATGTAGGCCTGTGGACTTCTGAGCATAGAATGCTTTCCAGCATAGCTTTTGATAGTGACTTAAGTGTATCTGGGAAGGAGATGTGCTCACCCCACTCCAGTTCCCAATTGGCCCTAAAGGGGACACCAGCCTCTGTGGCTCCATGGTCCCGTGTAGGGGAGCCGAAGACAAGAGGATGAGGGGCTGCCCAGCCCAGTAAGGAGACGTCCCACCCAGAGGGGTCAAGGGCATGGACCACCTGTGCACACCTGGGACTGTCCCCGAGAAGATGGGGCTAGAGGGGGGCTGCACGCCACCCCAGGGAAACCACGCTCCCTCTGCATGGGGACCAGCGTGCAGACAGATGCCACCACTCTCAACGGTCAGGCCTGCAGGAGACCAGGGGAGCCCAACACCTCCCACGGCCAAGTGCTCGTGGCCTCATCCGCCAGCCAGCAGAGGAAGGCCTGCAGGGGCAGGACGGCACAGACCCTGGCCCAGACCAAGCCAGTCTCCCGTTCTTGTCCTTTCGGGAGGGAGCCTGACCTTGTCACACGATGGAAATGCCTGCGTGTTATCTTACTTCGCCATTTTTATTTCCTTTATCTTTTATTATGAAACATTCATTTTTCCCCCCGTCTCTCTAGACTTCAACTGAGAGCTCAAACAAGTCCTGCGGAGATCTGGTCCCTTCCTCAGCACGTCTCCTGTGCCTGAGCAGAGAGCGACAGAGCTGGTGCCTCTGTGGGTGGAAGGAGGTAGGGCAGGTAGGGGGCAGGCACCCCCGGAGGGGCGCCGTCTCCGACCGGGCAGCCCTCCTGGAACCCTTCGTGCACTGTCCGTGCCCGTGGGGGTGAGAGCCAAGCCCCCTCCCTTAGGGAGTGTCATCAGTGGGTCCTCAGCAGAACCAAGAGGGCCCACAGCATGCTGCCCGCCCGCTGCCCGCCCTGGTTTAACAAGAGCTGGAACACAGCCACGCTCCCCTCACACTCACGCAGCGCCTCATCTCTCCCGAGACCACTGCCTGGACAGACCCCTGGAAAGTCCCTGACTCAGCGAGGCGGGGGCACCTGGCTCGCCAGCCACCCCTGCGCTGGCCCTGCAGAGCACAGTTCTCAGTAGTGCAGCCCCGGGGAACCCACACCCCCCGGAGCCCGGCCGGCTGTCCTGATCTACACGCAGTGGGGGGGACGTGTTCCTCAATGCTGGGTCATTCCTGGGGTCTCCCTCTGCTCAGGGGGAGGTGGCACCCACACGTGAACAAAGCTGTCAGTGGGTAGCGTCTGATGTCCAAAATAATGCCATTTCAGTTGTGAAGTGGTACAAAAAACAAGGCCTTCAGGTTTCATGCCAACCCCAAGTAGGCGTTTATGAGATTTAAGAGGCAGACAGAGAGAGAGGCTTCTGGGTTCCAAGAAGAGGCTGAAGAACTCAGAGCACTGAGATTTTACTCCAAGCCACCGAGAGGGAAGGGCTGGTTCTGCTGCCCAGAGAAAAGCGCGAGCTTCCCTGGGGCAGGGAGGGTCTGAGAGAGAGAGAGAAAGAGAGAGAGAGAGAGAGAGAGAGAGAGAGAGAGAGAGAGAGAGAGGAGGCTGGTCCACCGAATCCCCCAGGGCAGGGGGCCTAAGGCCCCTCTCACCCCTGGAACTCTGGCAGAAGGTGGGCTCCCAAAGGGCTCTAGACCAACCAACCAGGGGGCTGAGCGCAGTGGAAATGGGGGGGGTGGGTAACTGAACAGAGAGGGACCCTGAGGGAGCGTGGGGGAACCCCGGCTCGCCATGAACTGGAGCCCCAGCAGGAAGTGAGGAAGTGCTGGGGGGACGCTGGACCAGAGATGCGGGGGGTAGGCGCAGGAGCTCAGCAGGCTGACCTGAGAGCCTAGGGGTGGGGCCAGGGGCCTGCAGGGATAAGTCATTCGCTGTGGAGGCAGCTGGGAGCCAGACACACCTGCTCCCCGGCCGCCAAGCGGGCCCGCGACCCCCCTCGCACCCGGGCAGCACCTCGCGGGACAGAACCTCGGAGAAGAGCCAGCAGAGCCGACGGGGACGTCAGCGGCCCTGACTGGGTTTGAATCCCGAATCAACGAAGTGATGAGGGGATCGTCTACACTTTCTATGGAAAGAGACTAAATTACCTTGAAATGGCAAGATTACGTTTTTTTCCACTACTAGAAGAAATGGAAAAAAGATTATTTTTTTTTTGAGCCAACAGCAGGAATGGAAAAAAGATTAAGTTGTTTCCACCACTGGTTCACATGGAGGCTCATGAGCGAGTTCAGTTCAGTTAGAGAGAAACAAGGTCTCTGCCCACCCATGTCCGCCCTGTGCCCGTGGATGGAATCCACAAGTCCACGCAGAACAGGTTACACCTCCTTCACAGAGCTTCTGACTGGATGAGACACGAACACCTGCAAGGTGCCCAGATGCCCGGCTTCCCACAGGCAGAAGCTGAAATCTTCCCTAAGAAAAGGTGGGTCCCACCCAGGGCCCAGCGTGCTGCCAACCGGCTCCTGTTCTCCCAGGGGCTGCAGAAGCTGCCCCGTGGCCCCTCCGCCTCCCTGCTTTCTGGGCCCGGAGGCTGGCACGTGCCTGTGGGTGACACGGGCGCGAGCGCTGCAGGCCGGGCAGCGCCCTCCCCCCCCACGCCGTGCTGCCCTGTGAGGAGGCGTCCTCCTCCTGCCCAGGCCCAGTTTCTCCTGCTCCTGAGACCTGGCTTAGTGTAACATGAGAGCAGAGGTGGGAAAAACACAGTCTTCCTTGTTAAAGCACTGAAACAAAGATTATTTTAACAGAGAAAAGGGACTGTGCCTGTTAAATATTTACTATTCAAGCTCTGTTCCACACCATTAGGGGAGGAAAATAAGGAGACCCTGACACAGGAGCTTTCAGGTGGCTGGTTAGTAAGTACCGCACAGGCAGTGTGCTACAGGTAGGGAAATCACATTCTCCCTAAAATGAATTTCCCTCCCCTCTAGGCAAAAATATGGTCCAGTTTCCAACAACATTGGGTGCCCTCTTATTTTAAAGCACGAAAATTCTTGGGAGGGCCCCGGCCTCCTCCTCCTATTCCCCTGCGGCAAAGGGCTCATCACGTCCCCACAAAGGCTGAGCCCTCCTTACTCGGGCAGTGTTGGCCCCACGACCCATCAGCCCCGTCAGCTGTGGGGCTGAAATAACAGCCTGAAGCTGTTAAGTGTTCACCATGGGCCAGAACAATATTCTAAGTGCCTCAGAGATACTAGTGGATTTAATTCCCAGAGAAACCCTCTGACTAGGTGCCGTCATTCCTCCCGATTTGAAGGACGGAGAAACCGGGCTGTACAGAGGTGCAAAGCCATCAAGCAGCTGAGCTACGGCCGGACACCTGCCTAGCTCTTGAGCGTCATGTCCTGTGGCCACTCTGCAAATCAGCCTCTGAGTTCATCCTCACTCAATTTCTGAGCCAACCCCAGCCAAGGCAGGGGGCCGTCACTGGGCCTGGTAAGCCTGTGGGCCCTCAGCCTGGCCCACCCCAGGGGGCTCCGGGCCCTGGAATGTGCCCTGGGAGCATCCTCCACCTGCACCCTTCCCTGGTCCTCGGAGGTCTGCACAGGTCCCACCTCACCTTGCCAGCGTGCTTGAGGGATGTCCTTCAGGTACTTATTCTCTGTCCTGCTTCCCTCAACCCTCTGCTCCTCTTCAAAGGGAGCAGCTTAGGCTTCAATTAAAAAACAAAACAGACAAACAGAGCCTAGAGCAGCGGGTGGACTGGACCCCAGGGTGGAGGGGGCAGCCTCAGGGACCTCTGCAGCCTGGCCTTCTTGTGCACACTCTCTGCCCCAGGCAGCATCTGGGCTCCTGTGTGCAAGGGCTGCATTCCAGTCCTGACTTTGAGGGGGGTGGAGGTGCAGGGGAGGGAGCGGGCAGTGGAGAGGGGAGGGTCTTTCCCTCTGTAGGGCTGAAACCACAGCTCCTGTGCTTGAACGTGGGCTGTTTTCAGACGGCCAAAGGCGCCCGCTGCACTGTGTTCCGCTTGCCCTGGCTTTGGGACGTCCACCACCCAGAAGCCTTGGACCGGAGCATCCCAACCGAAAGGCGCGCGGCCGCCCTCCCCACCCCTGTTCTGGGAGGATGGAGAGAGAAGTAGTCCCTGTGACTGCTGTCAACACGCGTGCTTGATCAGGGGACGAGGTGCGGAGCCCAGAGGAAGCTGCTGACCTGGGGGCGCTCTCTGGCCTTTGGTGAAGCCCCACACGGCTGTGCCTGGTGCGCCTGGTGCGTTCTTGTTCCTGCTTCTTATGGCTTGTCTCTGGCCTCCCTTGTAGTCAGGCTCACCTGTCCCTTGCTCCCGCTCTCAGCAGCCTTCCCGGAGCAGCCCCTCAGGCCTCTCTAATCTGCCGCTTCCAGTCTGCTGTAGGCTGGGAAATCAGATAACCAATTATGCACCGTCAGCAGCGGAGCCCCGGGCTCTGACTCTGTACCTAGTACCATGCAGCTCCTCTAAATTACACCATCTAATTTAATCCTTAGAATAACCCTGTGCAGAGGGGGTGACAGTTCCCATCCCTTTGAGGAAGAAATTGAGACCCAGAGGTCTGGAGTGGGAGCTAGGATTTGGGCCCCTCTGGCTCCAAAGCCCAGTTTATAGAAGGCCTGCAGGGGACCCCCATCTTGGCAGGCTGGGCTCATTTTCTGGTCTGAAGTCTGGGGGTTCAGAGGGCTTTCCTTGTGACTTACGCCGCCCCAGGCGCCCCACTAAGGAGCACAGGGAAGGTCCCTGTGAAGGGGTGGATCAGGAATGGGGCCTAAGTCTCCTCCTGGAGGCCTGGGCTCCGCGGCCCAGATCGCCCTGAGGTCTGAGCACACCATGCCTGCACCATCCGACTGGATCGTTCATCTCTTCATGTATCAGGGCAAGAAACTGATTTGGAACTTTCCAGTTTGACTCTGGCTCAGACTCATTCCCAAGTACTCCTGAGTACGTACTCTTGGTCAGGCAGCTTGCCCACCCTGTAAGATACCATCTCTTTTGGATTAGAACACGCATATCTGGTTCAAGCCCCCTTTAAAAATGATCATTTCTTCTTTCCAATCTAAAATCACAAGCTCTTGCAGCAAAATTCCTTTGACTCCAGCACTTTCCCTGAGCTGACCCAAACAGAACATTGGTGTGTAACTGACAAATACCACAAAAACTGTTCTGCTCAGTATATCTAAAATACTATTTCTGTCCATTGGTAAGGACAGATTGGACAGAAACTTCAGATCCCTGGGCTCTAGTCTGGGATTGGGTCACCTCTGGGCCCTCACTTTCTTATCTGCAAATTTTCAGCCTCAGTCTATGTATGGTTAATGCTGTGGACTGAGTGTCTGTGTCCCCCAAATTCACGTGTTGAAGCCCTCATGAACAATGTGATGGAATTGGTGGTGGGGTCTGGAGAGGTGATGAGGACTTGGGAGCAGAGGCCTCGTGAGTGGGCAAGGGCCGCCGTGTGTGGACACAGCAGGAGGACACAGCCTTCTGCGATCTGGGAAGTGAGCCCTCGCCAGACACGGAGTCTGCCGGCCCCTTGACTGGTCTTGGACCTCCGGCCTCCTGAACTGGGAGAGATAGGTGTTTGCTGTTTAAGCCCCTCAGTCTAGGGTATTCTGTTAGGGCAGCCCAAGCTAAGTTAAGTAGTAAACCAAGTCTAAAAAAGTCTAGAACTGTCTTTCTAGAAATTGGAACTCTGTATTTTTCTATAGATGTGATTTACTGAACTACTTGCCAGGAGAGCTCAAGCTCAGTCATCATACTCCACACAGTGGGCCGTGTGACTTGTTCTCGCCCTGACGCCAACGCCCACGCTCACCCAGGCCGTGCTGCAGGGGCTCCCCGAATGGCCTGTGCCCCCACCTCACAGAGCCTCCACTTGCCTGCCGAGATGACACATGCAGACGTCTTGGAAGCCGCGGCCCACGGGAGGTGACTCTCTCCTACCAGGGCCGGCGCCTGGGGGCCGCTCCGCCACGCCGGGTGAAGGGAGCGGGGAGAACCAGCAGCAGCCTCGGCTGGAGGCTCTGGCCCCAGCGCGGAGATCAGCTCGCACTGCTGTCTGGACTGGCCTGCTCCTTGCTCTGTACAATGTGGCTCAGGTGCCAATATTTAAAAATCAATAGAGTGTCCAGAAGCACGTGATTTCTGGCTTCTCTTGAAGAACAGGAAACACTGGCCATCTAAGGCCTAGGTTCTCAGGCAACAAGCTGCTGCTGAGATGAGCGGCTGCCCCTCCGGATGACGGCAAGTGTCTAGCTGGCCACCGACTCACTTCTCCCTGCCGTGCTCCTGACTGGGTCTGGGGTCAGCCCCTTGTCACAGCCTGGCACTGTTTTCTTGCACTTTCCCTATGTCTCTCATTCCCGTCATCTGGCACTGGGGTTCACCCCCCAGGCTACCCTCCCAGTCAGCCCACCCCATTCGTGTAGATTCAAACATGAGGCCCTCTGGAACTGTGCTACACAGTGGCCATGCATACAAAGGACTTCCACGCTGATTTTTTTAAATATAAGTACACATTAATATTTAGATGATGGTATTTGAAATTTTAACTTAAAGACCAAATGTATCATTACAGAATATCTGTTAAGATTTAGAAATATGCAGCATTTGAGACAATGTGATCATATAACTATTTCAGCCAAGGAGTATTAAAATGTCCACAGTTAAGTTAGAAGTTACATCTTACAGCCTTTTCAAAAACTCTTTTTACAAAATATTTAGAAGAAATACAGGAAACCATTCCCTGCAGTAAGAAAACCTTTCCCTCTAAAACTTCCTTCAGATAGAAAAAGAGAGAACTCGGCCCCTTTCCTGCCTCAGTGGCTACTGATCAAAAATAATAATCATAGTTACGTTTAAAGTTTTGTAATAACGTTTTAAAAATACAGATTATAAAATATTCGACCTATGTGCTTTCAAATGCTAAGTACTTATGAAAATATTTAGAATGCGAAGTGTTTACAAAAGATAAAAATTGCAGCCACAGAATTTAGAGCTGGAAAAGAAACTTGGAATGTATTTAGTCCAATCACTTCACTGAGGGACAAGTTCAAATCAGTCCAGAGAGGTTAAGAAATTCACCCAACACACACAGCTAATAACTGGTGGAGTCTGACCTGCACTGTGGGACTCATTTCCTTGTTTGTTTCTCTCTTGTCAATGACTCTGATTCTGAGCCACTACCGATAATATACCAAAATGGACGCGGGGGGAATGGCCAGTGTCGGTGGAGGGGGGGAGGGAGAACAAGAAAAGGGGGAAAAGAAAGAAAAGTAAGGAGCAGCCTGCTGGTCGAGCAATTACCATTGTCACTATTCTGTGAAATTTTAATTTCCTGTTTGGAAATTCAGGTAAAAACTGCGCATACTTCTATTTGCAAAGTACTGGTCTTTAAGTTTCAAAGTTCGCACTTTACTTTTGAATAAATGTTTATTTTCTAATGTAATCCTAGAGATTTTGCCCCAGCGAGAGAGTGACTCAGGCTCTAGACATTATTTCCGAGCCCCCTTAGAAGTGTCAAGAAATGTATAAAAGTCTCTTTTATACCTAAAGGCAGTTCGAATGTCTGAGTGAAGCCTCTGGAGAGATTTATTCTGCCCACTCTGAGATGCCCAGGGCACACGTTGGAACCCATGCCGTCCGGATCTCAGCCCTCTGCATTTTCAAAGTCCATCTCAGTTGGGAGCTTATTAACCCTTAGTGGTGATTATATATAGCAGTACCCTCTTTAAGAATTTCAGTGAAAAAAAACCTGCATAACTAAATGAGGTGATAAAAAATGCAAACTATACTTTGCCCTCTAGTCTTTAAAGTTATTAATTCAGGAAGTGATAGTTGGGAGACCAATAGAAATTACCCAGGGCAAGAAAGACACATGACAAGTTCCTATGCTATTTTCTTCAAAACCGGTGGTTTTCTGAGAACAATCAAGCACACATTTCCACCTGAGGCTTCCCTGGGCCTCCTTCTCTCTCTGGGACACGGGCGGGCTGCGCGAAAGGAGGGCCGTGGCCCCACGCACACAGTCCTGGACAGGCCAGGGTCCCTCCAGCCAGGCCTAAGCTGGGGCTGTGTCTGCAATCCATCATCTTAAGATGAGATTTCCACTACCCTTCCTTCTCCATTTTTGGCCCACTTTATTCATTCTCTGAAGTACCTAGAAATGATATTACCAAAGATTCCATCTCAGCCCCACAATGGGTTCTGCCTAATTGGCCTATGTCCTTCCATTTCTCTCCCTCTTTCTTTAGAAAGAAGAAATGATGAAGAAAGTGTTCTTGGAATCCATTTCTGGCAGAGTCATGTGAGCTTTCCTTTAAATTGTTAGTGAAATGCTTGACATTTTCCTCCACTTTATAAACATTCTGTGCAAATCATTCAGAATCCTAATGGAAAGTAATTTCCCACTAATGCAGGCTATCAAATGCCATTTTCTTTTGAAACTGTGCCTTAGAAACAAACAGTACGGGACCCCTTTACACTCACAAATTCCACCCACAAATCAATGAAGCCCGGTGCTGCGTTGGGGACTAAAGCTACTGCCAAGGGAAACAGACAAGGTGGCCCAGGACAGGCCCCAGGGTGAGCCCCCAGCACTCTGTGGGGTCTGCAGCCACTGGGCATGCAGTTCTTGGACATGGAGCCTTCTAAACGCCACCTTTGGCATATGTGTGCCCTCTGGCTGACCATCACCCTTCTTACGACATAAGCTGCCTAGGGACTGAGCTAATGGCCAAGAAGGGCTCAAAGCACCGACATGCAGGGTCTGGGTGAGGAGGCCACAGAACTCACTGCCTATCAGTGTTTTCTTCTTCCAAGTCAGATGCACACAACAGACTCCCTTTGCGGTCACTCACTGGTCACAGCTTCCCTGTGATGAAGAATCTTGGAAATAATCATTCTCGAGGTTCCTGAACATTTTATAACATCCCCCATTTTATAACGTTCCTTCTTAATGTTATAAAATGAAATGTCTGTAAGGTGAAGTGCCCAGTTCTGCTGCTTCTGGGTCTGTGAACTTGAAGAAATCTCTTAACCTCTCTGAGCCTCCACAGCCTCCTCTGTAAAATGTGTTAGTACGTTACCTGACCCATGGCAACTACTCAATTAAGTGTGATTTTTGTATTGTTACAGTATTATTTATTCCTGTTTTATTTTTTATTATCACTTTCTTACAATATTGTTATGAGATTGAAATGAGTTATGTATGTAAAGCACCAAATACTACTACTACCTGGCATAGTCTTGGCACTCAAATGTTATGTCCCTATACCCTTAATGATACTTCAATGAAATACTGTTCCGTGTTCACCGAATACAGCGCTGTCCACACTGTCCGCCTGAGAGGTCAAGTTTAGAGCCCCTACAGGTGGGTGAAGACGCCTCCATCAAAACAAAGTGAGTCCTCCCTTGTAGCAGATAGCAGCAGAGCATCTCAGGGGCCTGACCCAAGGCCCCACCTGCAAGAACTACCCCCTGCTTGGATGCAGGCTAGAAGGGTAGAGGAGGTGGGGTAGGGATTGAGCCTGGGGTCCTGGGTCTGCAGATTCTGCTACATTCAGATATAATACAGTGGGGCGAGGGGACAGCTGGGGTTGGACCCATTTTCAAAGGTTTTCATTAGTTTGTTTATATCCAGCTTCTTTTCTAAACAGAAATTTTGAAATGGCTTACATTAATATGTTATTCAGAATAGAGTTTCTCAGGACCAGAAATAGAAAAGTAAAGCCAGAAAAAGTAGAAAAATAATATATTTTCATGCAAACAAGAGAAAGTTTTAGAGCAAGAGGGGGACACTATTAAAAACTCTACTAGTGCACAGATGCGCACTGGGACCACTCCAAGCAAACTGGGATGCATGGTCACCCTCACGGGGGCGGCGGGGGCACACATCCCAGCCACAGTCATTCAGGCGTGGCTTGCATCTGGCAGGGAGTGTCCTGGAGGCCAGGGAAGATGGAAGATGTAATGGGGTACACAATTCCTTTAAAGAAGGAAATATCCCTACTCTTTAATAGCCACCAGTTTTTCCATTAAACACTTTTTTGTTTATGCAAATATTCCTATTGAAATAAAATTTAAAGAATATCTTGAAAAAAGGAAAACATTGCCCATAATCCTACCGTGTAGCCTGGTCTACTTACAGATGCTGAGTTACAAAGCTGTAACCATAGCATCCTCACAACTTCATGTCTTTCTTTTCCACTTAATATCATACCGTGCACACTTCTATATTTCTACATAATTCCCACACTGGTAAGTTTGAATAGATGCATAATACCCCATTTTATGTACCATTATCTACTTAACGATTATGCTATTACTAACAAATATATAAAAACAAATATTGGTCATTAGGTCATAACAAAGAGGGGTGCTACAAAAGTGGATTCTGAGGATGCCCAAAGCTCTGAGTGAGTGGCCCCTGGAAGCTGGCGTCCTGTGAAAAGAGAGGCAGCAGGCCCGCCCATCCTAGGTGTGTGCCAAGTTCCTGGGAGCCCAGGCATCTGCCTCCAGGAAGGAGTGCTGAGCGCAGGGACCTGAAACAGAAAGCCAGCACAGGGCCACGAGGGCTGCGAACAGCCAGAGAACTAGAGACCAGCAGACCCCTCAGCAGAGCTCCTCCACTCCCCACCAGGGAGGGCCGGGCACAGTGCCGGAGGCAAACTGCTGCAAAGCTCAACTCAGTGTTTGCAGAGCCAAGAATCATCAGTGGTGGAAGAGAAACAACGTCATCACAGAGATTCCAGATCTCAATAAACATGCAAGGAGATAGGAATTCACAGAGACATCAAATGGAGACTTTTTCAAAAATATAATGCGTATTCTCAGAGGAGATGAAGGATCTAATTACTTATAAAATGAAATCAAAATTTTTTAAAATTTGACTACTGTACAGCAGGCAGAATAACAGCCCCCAGAGATGTGGATATCCTGATCCCAGAACCTATGAATACAATACCGTCCTTACGCAGCAAAAGGGGGTTTGCAGGTGTGACTGAGTTATGGATCTTGAGATGGAGAGATGACTCTGAATTATGGGGCGGGGCCCAACTCAGTCACAATGTAGTCACAAGGTCAAAGTCAGAGAAGGGAACGGGACAAGAAGGGCAGAGGTCAGACAGACTGGGAGATGTGATGCTGTGGCTTTGAACGAGAAACAGAGGCCCCAGGCCAAAGAATGCAGGCTGCGCAGGTGAGATGACGGGCTCTTCCCAAAGCCTCCGGAAGGAACGCCAGCCATGACTTTAGGACTTCTGACCTCCAGAACTGTAAGGCAGGGAACAGGTTTTGTTATTTTAAGCTGCATGGTTGACAACAATTTGTTAGAGCCTAAATAGGAAGCTAACTCAACTGGAAAAAGAAATCCAATGGATAAGTGAAATAAATGAATGGTACAGCCAAAGGAAAAAGTAATAAAGTGAAAGTTCCTCAGGGAGCAGAGTAAAGGAGCAGAGATATGGAAAGCAAGAAGGAAGAGATAAGACACAGAAGAGTCAAAAGTTTCAGCACCTAGTAGGATTTTAAAAGCAAAAAATCAGAATGAATAGAGAAGGATAATGAATGCAATTAAAAAATGTTTTCCTTTTTATAAAAAACAATATGAATAATCAGATTAAAAGGGTCAATGAGAATGAAGGAAGGGGAGGGGATACAACCAACCTCCCCACACTTCTGACAGATTTGCCAGGGGGGACAGACAACTTCACAACTACAATCAGAGATCGCAACACTCCTCACTCAAAAATTAACAGAAAAGACAAAGTATCAGGAAGGGTAGAGAAGACGTGAACTATACTATCAAACAACTTGTCCTAATCAACAGAAACGCCACGCCCAACAAGAATAGGATGCAGATGCTTTTTAAGTGAAGAGCACCTGCCAAGAGAGATCATATTTTGGGCCATAAGGTAAGTCTCAGAAAATTTAAAAGGATTCAATTCATGGAAAGTATGTTACCTGACCAGAATGGAATTAATCAGAAAGTTAAAGCAGAAAAATATCTGGAAAATCCCCAAATATATGGAAACTAAATAACACAACTCAGAATAAACCATGGGTCAAAAAGGATTTCAAAAGTGAAATTAGAAAGTATTTGGAAGAGGATAAAAATGGAAACACAACATATCAAGATCTAAGAAAAGATGCTAAAGTAGTAGAGGGAAATTTCTAGCACTAAAAACATATACATTACCAATGAAGAAAGAGCCGTGGCTTCTACCTTGAGAAACTAGACAAACAGGATCAAATGAGATTCAAAATAAGCAGAAGAAACGAAATAACGAAGATTGAAGTGGAACTCAGTGAACTAGAAAATAGTAATAGGGAAATCAATGAAACAGAAAACTGGTTCTTTGAGAATAAATTGATATACCTGTAGCCAGAATGGTCAAGAAAAAAAGAAGACACAAATTACGTATTAGAAATGAGAGCGGTGACATGACTACAAAGTCTAAATATCTTTGAAGGGAATAAGAGGGTATACATGGACAACTTTGTGCTGATAAATTTGACAAATACTTTGAAAGACGCTAACTACCAAAGCTCATTCAAGAAGTGGAAAACCTAAGAGCCTTATATCTATAAAGAAATGGAATTTGGTGTTAAAAACCTGCATAGGGAAAATTTTTTTAAGAGATTAATTTTGCAGAGGAGAAAGCTGACAAACACAGCCTCAGCCCGGTGATCGAGGTCCTCAGCAGTCACAAATCATGTTGGTGGGAGGTTCCCTGAGAATGGCTCTTCACCTTGGAGGTCTTCCGCCCCAGACCCATTCCCCAGTGTCATCGTGGAAAAAAAATCAGGCAGATATCAACTGAAGAACATTCTACAAAATACCTGAACACTCCCCAAACTGCCAGACTCTTAAAAAACAAAGAAAGTCTCAGAAACTGTCCCAGCTAAAAGCACTGAATGTCATGTGCCATCCTGGATGGGATCCTGGAACAGAAAGGAGACATTAGGTAAAAACTGAGGAAACCTAAATAAAGTATGAACTTTAGTTAATAATAAAGTATCAAGATAGGCTCATTAATTATAATACTTGTACCAAACTTACAAGACATTAATAATAGGGAAAACAGTTTGGGGTATATGGAAATGCTCAATACTGCCCTGGCAACTTTTCTATAAATATAAAACTACTCTAAACTTAAGTTTACTTAAAAAAAAAAAAAAAACTTTCCCAAAAAGGGTTTACCCCAGGAATGCAAGATTGATTTAATTAATTTAACATAATTCACCATGTTAACAAACTGAAACTAAAATATATGATGGCCTTAACAGACATCAAAAAAGGCATCTGACAGAATCTAAAATCTGTTCCTTATAAAAACTCTCAGCAAACTACTGACTAGAAGGACACTCCCTCAATCTGATGAGAGGTATCTATGGAAAACCTACAGCTAATGTCATACTCAGTTCTGAAATGCTGAACGCTACTCGCCTAACATCAGGAACAAGGATGTCCACTCTAACCATTCCATCCAACATGGTAGTGGAGAGAAGGTCTAGCAAGTGCAAAAAGCCTAGGGAAGCAAGTAAAAGGCACCCACACAGCCAGCAAAACTGTCTTTATTTGTAGATGACATCATCATCTATACAGATAAACTGTAGAATCTATAAAAAACCTACTAGAACTAATAAGTGAACTTAGCCTCATGGACAGATATAAGATTGATATACAAAAGTCAATTTTGTTTATATATACCAGCAATGAAAAAAAATTGGAAACTGAAATTTTATAAGAATGTTGTTTAAAACCATGTGAAAAATATGAAATATTGGGACATTGGTTTAAAAAATTTGCAAGACCTATATACTGAAAATGGCAACACGCTGCTGAGAGAAATCCAAGAAGACCTGAATAAATGGAAAATAAAAACCGTAAGATTAGAAGACTCAATAGTGTTAAGCCGTCAGTTCCCCCTCAACTGATTTATAGATTCAACCCAAAACACATCAAAATTTGAGTATGCTTTTTTGGTAGTCGCTTAAAAGCTGATCCTAAAATTCACATGGACCTGCAAAGCTACTAGAATAGCCCAGACAACTTTAAAAAAGAAGATAAAAGTTGGAGGATTAACACTACCTGACTTCAAGACTTACTAGGAAGCTGCAGTAATCAGGATCCAAAAAGCTGTGGAAGAATGGAAACAGACTGGCCTCTCACTCCGGGACACTTGCTGTGAGTATCATTTTCATGCTGTGACCCTGCAAACATCGTCACAGGACCTGAGAACGGAAGTTACAGCTGAGGCTCCAGAACTGGGAATAGATGCGGAAATTGACATGCGGACGACCACTACGTACAACTTGCAAACACACCAAAGCAGAAGAGATGCACAAAACCAGTTCTATGACTCCTCATCCCAACTTGCATCTCTACCACACACAGGTCAGGAGACGGAGATCAGAAAGGATGTAAATTTTTGGAGGAGGCAGGTGCACTATGTTCTCATCCTGCATCAAATCAAGAGAGAGAGATACTTGAAAGACCCTTAAGAGAGCTTGAAATATATTCCCTGGAGCTTTGACGAGTGGTAGATGGGGAAGGACAGAAGCAGCCAGATACCCTTTCCTGACATCCACCTTCCCATTAGAGCAGGAGGGAGCTTGAGGAGGGGAGCCCAGCTACATGGAGATCGAGCTTTGACGACCACGTGAGTCTTAGGGTTTTCACATGTGCGTGCACCTGCACTTACACACACTCAAGTGACTGGAGAGCTTATGTTACTGATAAGTAGAGGAGTCAGAGGGCCTGCCTGTGTCATCCAGAAGTAGAGGCAACGACATTTAAAATAACAGCAGGAGAGGGGAAAAGACATTTTAAGAGTCCTGCATGATCGAAGTCATGGTTACACCATGAAAATATGATTACAAGTTAATGGGAAGGGGGCAGGAAGAAGAGGCACAGGGAGATGGAGAGGCAGGCTCAGTCCTCATTCTGCCTATCAGGAAACCAACAGATGTTACCCCAAACTGAAAGATTGAGAAACAGCAATATAAGCATATTATTTAGAGCAATAGAGCTAGTAACAAGCCAAAAGAGTTGAAAGTGGTTTCCTCTGAGTGGGAAATAAAGACTGGGAGAGGCATAAAAGGGGAGACCACTATTTTTCATGAAAAACCTCACAGTATCATTTTCCTTCTAAAATTATATACACATATAATCCAATCATTTTTATTTTTAATTAAAAAAACCTTAAAGAACAGCAACAGTGAAGAAAATTCAGACTGTGCACCTTATACAGGGAATGTGCATTATGCAGACATGATTTGAAGTCCATAGGCAAAATAAGCCAGCTTTGACCTAAGTCTCACACTTTCACAAAAGTTAACCCTAAGTGGGTCAGAGAGTGAAACATGAAATGTGAAAGTGTAAATTTTTTGCAAAAAACATGGAAGAAAATCGTCAGGATATAGGGCAAGGCAAAGAATTCTAAAAGCATGACCTTCAAAGGAAAATCTGATAAACTGGACTTCATCAAAAATAAAACCTTTTGGTCTGTCAAAAACCCTTAAGAGAATAAAAGTAAGCTATGGAGTAAATGAATATCAGCATATATGTCAAAGGACTTACAGTTAGAATATATAGAGAACTCTAAAACCTCTACCCTAAACTGGGAAAAAAACCTATTAAAATCCCCATATGTAAAGAATTCTTATGAATCAATAAGACAAAGTAAACTATGCGAACAGACAATTCAGACATGAGAAACTACAAATGGCAAATTAAAATATAGAAAAAAAAATGTTTAACCTCACTACTTATCACAGAAAGGCATATTAAGATTGAATACCATTTTTTACCCATGAATGTTTGGCAAAAGTCAAAGCCTAATGACATGGGTATAGGAAAGCAGGTATTACTACATTAATAGTAGCGGACCCATTTTAGAAGGTAATTTGCAGTATCTACTACCATTTAAAATTTGCATTTACTCGAACTCAGCCATTCATTTCCAAGGCTTATCCATCAGCATATGGAGACACACAAAGGAGATTCCCTTGAGATAAAGGATATTAAGGTTGGAAACAACTATAATTTCCATCAATAGGGAAATGATATATATATATATAAGGAAAACTATGACACCATTAAAAACAGTGGGATAGATCTACATGCATGACATGAACATAACTCCAAGAAATACTGATACGTTTACAACAGCAAGCAGTGGAACAATATACTGAGTATGATCTTGTATTTGAAAAATAAAATAATCTAAAGCTGTGTGTATAGTGTATGCATGTATACACGTACAGAAACAGATATGCCAGTGTTCACACCAAATCGCTAACAGCGGCTGCACCTCGGGAGGGGCTGGGATGGAGGGGTCATCATGGGAGATCTGCAGCATGAGCTACACCACTCGAATGTTGTTTTTCTCAGTTTGATCATTTTATTCAAGAACATATCTGTGTCATTTGTCCAATTAAACAATAGTGACACAGCACTTAAGATGGAGCCTAGCATATATCACAGGTGCTCAACAAATGTTAATTCAAACTTTTTTAAAAATTAGTGAAATATTTTTGAAACAGTTAAAAGTGAAGAATAATGTCTCATGATGGTTCTAAGGTCTAACACATTAGATGGCAATAAGGAGTAGAGTTCTCCCTGGTGTCTAGTTTTCAAAACTTGGTGTAAGTGTCCTAAAGCAGGGCAGGGAAAGGGGCACCCCTGGGGGCAGGGGGAGGATTCACCAAACAGCCGAGGAAGGCGCTCCAGGGTCCCGGCACACGCACACAGGACACAGCGACAAGCTGTTAGCAAATGCGCCTGGCGGTGTCTTACTGTGAGGCTCCCCGACTCACCTGATGTCTCTGCTGAGGAGGCGCCCGTCCCATCGAGTTCACTGGGGCTCCTTTTCATGGGCCGTGGCTTGTATTCTCGTCTGGGGACACTGGATGTGGTCGATATTCTGCAATACATGTTCTGAGATCAGTCAAATATCTGGTGAAGGCAAGCCTCCGGGCGTGCGTCTGCGCTGCCTTGACGAGCCCACAAACCCTGGGGATGGGCGGGGCCCTAAAGGGGGGACTGTCACCCATTGGTTTTGAGCAGCCTAAGGTGACAGGTGTGACATCCAAGTGAGGTTTTTCAGCTCTATTTTTTAAAAGGGTTTTTTGTCTCTCATGAAGTCTCTGGAGCACCTAGCAAGCACCAGGGACGTGTGGGGCCCTCAGCGAAGCTGGCAGCCCTCTCTCCTCATACCGAGAAAGGACCACAAAATCACACTCCCATGAGCACCAGCTGAGCCTCCTGCCCACAGAAATGGACGCTCCAGAGACCAGACACACCCTTTATCTGCCCCCTACAATTACGGCAACAATCTAAGCAAAAATCCCTCCCAATTTATTCATTGTCATAATCTCATGTAAAACAATTTTCTGTTATCAAACCTAATCCATAGTTTTTTCATCCAGATTTTTAACCCACTGTTCGAATTAATAGGGTTACCACCCACGCATACTACATTTGATATCATTAATCTTCATAAAAGTATAGAATACACCATCATGAAGGCTATGGGGAACACAGCACCTTCCTTTGGTCATTCAGACGTGTTTCTGACTCTCAACACCTCCATCTCAGGGTCAGTATTATGAACACGGCCTTATATGTGTATTGGTAACATAAAAACACATCTTCCAGATATTTACGTCCTTTCTGAATATCATTTCACTCTCCCCCACATCCCTGCATGTTGGCAAGAGGGTATATGCCGTTGCCACCTCCAGCTTGTAAATAGAGAGCTAAACGCTCGTCAAGTCAGCAGTGAAGCCAAGACAGCTCTGTAGGGCTGAGCAACTTTGTCTGGTTGCCCTAAACACAGGTCGTGACAAAGGGCTTTAGTGAAAAGACAGAGGCGAAAGCTGCCCTGCAGGTCCTTCTCCCAGTTCTGTGCTATCGGCCGAAGCCACGCATGTATTATGTCTGGGCTGTCCCCACACCCAACCATGACAGCTGCTAAAGAAAATTCAGAACAGAATAGGTGATGGGAAGGGGGTGATAGAGGGACAGACAGAAGGACTGACTTGGACGGATTTCACCTCTGCAGCCCTGGCTTGCAGTGAAGGCGAAGGCGCTTACCGCATCTGCAGCTTGCTGTGCAGCTCCTGCAGGATCTCTGTGGACTGTCTGTGATAGTCTAAAGCCGCCTCTACAAACACGGCCAGCTGGCTGACTTGTTCTACCTGCAGCAGAAGCGGAAAATTACCCCATGGAGGCCAAGCCTATGGAATGTGCAGAGAGAGAAGGTAACACTGCTTCACAGGGAAGCCCGGTATCTGCCTCGGCTTGCGTCCATTCCGCTTAATTTCACCTCGGAGCCCTGTGTAATAAACAGGTCATGGTAGAGAGCCATACATTCCGGAAAAACATGTTCAAATTTATTTGTGATTACGAATTTGACTTAACTCAATAAAAAGCCTGTTTTTCCAATTAGATGATAGTCTCAAGAGATTTTTTTGCCATAAAGCTCATGGACCTGAAGATGGAGAGATAAAGCTTTTCCAATTACAAGTGAAGCCAACCCTTAGTGAACGAGCTGCTTCCTTAGCGAAGCATCTCCACAGGCGCTTTGTAGCTAAGGCACATGCAGAAACCAAGTAAATTAAGTGGTTCTCAGGTGAGGAGGCAGCCAGGGAGCAGGTGTGCCCCAAGGCAAAGGCCTGACAGCCCCGTATGTTTCTGCTGCCGTCGGCACGAAGTCATTTCCCTGAAACGTAACAGCTAAAAGGAATGATCTACGAAGACTCTGGCATCTCCCTTTCCCACGAACCAAGACATTCATGAAACTAGTGACCGAATCAACAGATGTAAGAGATAAGATTTAAAAGCTTTGTCACCTAAGAAAGCCCAGAAGACCTGGGATGCATAATTTGAGGAAGAGAAGTCTCAATAGGGCCAAGAGCTTCCCTGCTTCCCCGCGTCTGAGGGGCTGCTGCAGGAAAGAGGGGCTAATGAAGCTACTTTGCCATGCCCCAGAGGCAGGACTGCCAGCTGAGGGAACCATGGTCCCCAACACGAATGCCATGAACCCCAGATCCAGAGACAGACCCAAGTCACCCCCCTCTTCCCAAGCTCCCCAAAGCCTGGGTGTGATTTCCTTGCTCCATCTGCTAACGAGCCTTTGGGCACAGCCTGCCCGGCTCGCTCACTCCCACTCACCCCTGCCAAACCGGCCAAGGGCGGGCGTGCCTTCAAAGACCGAGCTGTTTTCATGTGTTGTTGCAAACCGTGCTTTAGCGGCCTGTGCTCTCATTAGGCTTGCCCACCCACACCACTTCACACACGGGCCCGATCCTCATCTGAGATGGACCCCGGGCTCCACTTGCGCCATACCGTGGTCCGCGTCTGAACAATGACATGCCATCATACTACGTCCACTTTTCACACTCTGTGGCTGGAAAAGCAACAAGCCTCGCCTTAAATTTCCAAAACACCAATAAACAAAACAGAAACCCGCCTGGCCCCTACAAAACCCAAAGGATTTCCTTAGTTTCACCTCTTTGGCCTTCACACCTGACTCTCACGCAAGCCCAGCGCCACAGCCTGACCAGATCACAGTAGGATCTGCAACAGAAAAGAATTCCTTGTGGTGCAAGAGCTGTGCTGGGTAAATCCCTGTCTTGAGCAAAGTTAATTTCTATTTTAATACCCACTTTCAAAACTGCTCGACATTTTCATTTTTTTTAAAGGAACTTTGAAAGATAGCTAAATGAATATTCCATGAAGCACATGGGGGATTTGGGAGAGGGGAACAGGGATGGCCGCCAGCCAGCCTCTGTAATGTGCAAAACTACCAGATCATGTCATCTAAAGATGCACTCGTAACGTTCATTTGATTGCCCTTGGAAGGAAATGGATCCTAGGGCCCCTTAAAACTTGGGAGGCAACAGCCGTGTGACAGAACACCTGCACACAGTAGGTACAACTACTGAAGGGGAGGTTACGAAGTGCAAGTGTGCTGACAGTGAAGCCACGTGGCACCACGAGGGGACCCTCTGCCCCCTACCAGCTGCCTCCCACCAGGAGCCGAGACACGTGCTGGGGCCTCTGCTTCCAAACCACTGTTAGGATTAAACACCTGGGCAGGTAGAATCCAGGTCACAATAAACACAGGCTTTGAAGGCCAAAACCTGCCCAGAAGTAAAGTATGTTTTCCACAGGCCACGGCACTCCATGGGCCAGTCCACCTATGAGATCCAGCAGCCAAAGGAAGAATAGCTTGAAGACTACATATTCTATGTAGTGAGGGTCCCCTAAGATCAGCTCTGCGCAAGAGGGATATGGGAACGGGTGGTCAAGAAGAAGCAGGGCGGCGAACTTCTGCCTCGGGCCCTTCAGCAGTCAGCCACTGAGGGACGGCTCTCCAGCCGGGAAGAGGGCAGAGAGGCCCTCTGGAGACCACGGTGAGAGCAGACGTAACTGATGCGAATGGGGACACCCGCCTGACCTCCAGGATCCGCAGCATGCTTGGCAGGCATGAATCAGGAGACCCACGTCTTCTGGAACATGCCAGGCCATCCCCTTTCCCAACTGAAATGACTAGCTTCTATTTTAATTGTGATAACCCAAGTGATTTCTTGCTCTGTCGTATCAAAGACCTCCACTCTTTTGAGATTCCCTGGGGAAGCTGGAGGAAAATTTCTCATGAATTTTGCAGTCTGCTTATAAACAGACGCCTTTTCCAAAATGGCAAAAAAGTCTTTATTCCGAGTCTCTGAAAAAGTCTGAGTAAGACAATAAAGTCAGTAACAAGCTGACAACATGGGTGGCCATCCTCCACGTGTGTGGCGCCCACGTCACACTTCCAGAGACTCTCTTGCATGTGGTTGCTTATTTGTCTGGTGCTTGTGAGATGAGCATGACTCTCCGGGCACATGGCTGAGCGGAAGCACTCCAGAACCAGAGTCCGGGTCTTTCATTTCCTGGGGTGGCCGGGGTGGGGGGTACCTCCTAGTGTCTTTTATTCCGCGCACAGCGCTAGTCCCCTGAAATGGCTATAATGATAATAATAAAAGTAAGTAATAATGTGGAAGCCCTCATGGTCAAATAAGTCTGAGAAACTGTCTAGTGCACCCTCTCTCAGGATTCCCTTAGAGGTTAGTGTCTCCTGTTACCATACAAAGGCCCTGAAAAGCCTCGTGAGAAAGCACACCTATTTCATTTGTTTAATTCAGGGTTCGCCAAACTTATTTGGCTATAGAGACATTATTAATGCAACACACATTACATCCTGTGGAGTGAATTTTGGGAAATGCCACCCTAGCCCAGTGTCACCAACCTGAGAATCTGGGATCTGGTGATCTACTCGTCCTGGACACCCGTGGACGGAGGGGGATCCCCAGGCTGGGGATTTGTACCCAAAGAGCTAGAGAAAAATGCAGGCACCTGGCCTCACCATCCTAAAATGGGCATCTTTATGACAATGCCATTGAGCCGAGCTGTGAAGAATGACCTTCTCTGTAGAGACAGAAGAGGAGCATGTCCAGGCCCCGGAAACAGCAGCCAGCCTGCACTGGAGTCCTGCACGCCCCCCTCAGGTGACTGCAGTGGGCACAGGTGCCCTTCCCCCAGGCAGGGCGGCCCCGATGGCCTCTGGGGGCCCTGACAACCAGGCATCTGGCCCCGCACAGAAGGGGCTGCAGGGGCCTGGCCCCGGGATCTGCGTGCCGCAGGAAGTGCTTGTCAGGCAGCCACGAGATGACACGTGCCCCGGGCTGTCAGCCAGGCCCACCTCCCTCTCCCTGTGGGGGCCTCCAGGTCCAGACCTGGGGCCAGGGCAGGGCGCTGGAGTCCCGTGAGCTCAGGCGACCGGCACCTGCCCACGGCTCTTCCAGGGAGTCCTGCCCTCTAGGCACGGTGTCCCGCTGCTCTGCTTTGCCCCCAACTTGGGAGCGAGCTCTGCCAGGCCCTTGCTCCAGCCCTCTCCACGCCTCCTGCTCAGGGGGGCTGGGACCAGAATGTTCCGTGACGAGAGTGGCTTCTCTGAGGCCTGCGTCTGGGCGGGTGGCTGAGGGTGGCCGAGGGCAGGAGGAGCAGAGGGTTAGCTGGGCCCTGGTGGCTCCCAGCGAGTCACACCCACTGCATCCTCAGGCCCCAGCGGTTTCAGCACTGGCATGCCAGGTCCAAGCAGTGGGCCGGGGAAGACGCTCCACACCTGCTCACCAGCAGCCCCTGCAGACCCCTGGATGTGGCCCAGGCCCACTGACACGGAAAAGGACAAGACGGTCCCCTTTGAGGTCTACCCACTGTCACCCCAAGAAGAGAGGATGAAGGTGGTCTGGGCTTGTGGGCCTCGGTACGCACATGGGCAGGGAAGGGAAAGGCTCGGCTGTGGTCGAGGGGCCGTGCCAGCACTGAGCCCCACCATCCTGGCACTCAGCGGAGGGCAGCTCCTGCCCCCGCCACCACTGCAGTCAAGGTGGCCCGAGAAGAAGGGAAGAGAAAGGGAGGGGCACCCCCAAGGCCCGGGAGGCCCCCCGCTGCTTCAGCGTTTCAGCCTCCTCCAGGGGCTGCTGGCAGGGCTTGGCCGCCCGAGAGCAACCTGATGGTGGGTTGTGGACCCAGGCCCTGGCTGAGGGAGCAGCCTGGGCTCCCCAGAGACGCACAGGGGTGCCCTGCACCCCAAGAACTTTAGGGGAGACACTGCACTTCATGCCTCTGCAGGGCTTGATCTCACTTCAGCCAGGGTGTGGGGGGGGGGGCGGTTAACGCAGTTGTGACAGGCAGATAGTGTCACTGTCAACGAGCAAATGACTGTGTTTTCCTAAGGGAGGGACCATCCCGGACTTCTGCCGGACCCTGCAGGGAAAACCAGGCACCACGGTAAAAACCTAGCATCCCAGTTCAAGGCAATGAGGAAGCCGCCAGGCTGGGCAGCTCACGTGCCCACAGGGCTCCACCTCGGAGCCCGGACCACCAGCAGTTGGGTGCAGGGCCGGGAGGGCCCGATAAAGGGCACATGCGTCTGATGCGTCACAGCTCAACAACACTTTCAAAATAGAGAATCAAATGTGAATACGGCAATCTGAAACAAAACCAAACCAAAATTGCCTGTTGCTTGGGACAATTTCTAGAGGAAATTTGTATTTTTTGAGGGAAAAGCAGAACAAATTGTTACACCTCTTCCCGTTTCCCATAAAATGTAAAAAAACGTGATAAAATATTTAAAAGGAGAAACAACGGAGTGTACTTTTCAGGACTCAGGTTAATGGACCTGGTTTAATGGGAATTTTCTCATTGTTTTCTCCAGGATATTGTGGTCCCCCCACAATCCTGCCTCCCCGGGGCCGACTCACACCCACATTGGGGCGACCCCTAAAGAACAGGGCTTCCCAGGACTTGAGACTGGAGCCGGGACTTTCCAGATGTCCGCAGCCCTTTCTGCGGCAGGGGAATGCTCACAGCTTCTGGGACAACTAGGGCTCTGGAGCGCCTCCACATGTGATCTTACTCACACAGTCCATGTTTTCATTCACATTAAAGCCTCCTGTTTGGTTTAAATACTTACATCATTCTCTAAAAAATTAAACATGCTTCTTTCAGCCAAGTCCTTTGACTCTTCAAATTTTTCTACCGCTTGTCTGACTTCTTCATCTGGTATCTTACCTACTCGCTTCTTTTTATAATCGTAATCCAGGCGGCGGCCCTCCAGCTTTTTCAGGTGGTGCTAAGAGAGAGGAAGGAGTCCTTGAGAGATGCCACACTCACCACGGCACAGAGACGCCTCCCTTTTTCCCAAGGAAGAGTCACTGCCTCCCCATGGCCTGAATGCTCAGGGACAGGCCCCCGCCTTACACTTCTTTGCCATGCATTCGCATCCAGTAGAGATGCAATGACGCTCACAGCGCCACAGGGCACAGAGGGGCACCTGAGGAGGTTGAGGACGGAGCTTCCCAGAGGAAAGCACAGCTGAGCTGAGCTCAGAGAGGGCAGATGACTGAGCCGGGAGAGCAGGAAAGGGGAAGACAGGGACCAGAGGGACGGCACAAAGCAAATGTCCCCAGAGACTGCAAGTCCCTCCCAGAGGCTGGGTGGGGAGTTCCAGTGGGGAAGGGGTGAGCCACAGGCCGCAGAGAGAGGGGAGGCCGGAAATTAAGGGCTGAGGTATTGGGTCCTTCCTTCGACGTCAGGGCTGGCTACTGAGGAAGACTGCTCTGGCTGGGGTGTGGAGAGCGGGCTATAGGGGAAGGCATGAAGCCAGGAGTCAAGGGCTGCTGTGTCCGTGTGTTTACACGTTAACTGGAAGAATGTGACAAACAGAAAAGGGGAGAGAGACACAAGGGAGGGGATGATGGGTGTGGGACAGGCCCTGAGCAGGTGAGGGGAGGGGCTCTGGAGCCCAGAGAGGCCCTGGCCTGCTCTCCCTGAGTGGAAGGGAGAGAGAACAACGCGAGCAAGGGGCTGAGGTCCACGGGTGATGGCAGATGCTCTGGGAGCTCCTGAATGTCTGCTTTCATTTTCCACTCCACCTTCCTGATTCCCCTCTGACCTCTTTGGTGTCCATGTAAATCCTAAATGCCTGTCCAGGTACCAGGATTTTGTTAGATCCAGGACAGGGCCTGAAAGTTGGTGTTCCTACATGTGACGCTGATGCAGCTGGTCCAGGGACCACACCACGGGAATCACTGGGCCTGAGGCAGGAAAGGGGACACCCGGTAGGCTCGGGCCACTTCCCAGCTGGCCCTGGGTGCATTCAGATCCTCTAAAGGCATGTGCAGAGAGGTCTTCCGTGCAGCTCTGCAAGGGGCTCCCGAAGGAGGTCTTGGCGTAGCAGGCCTCCCGAGTAGAGGCCCCGGCCGGGTCTCAGTCTTGGGGTTGTTCTGCACATTTACAGGAATGCCACCAAGAAGCAGCACGTGATTACCTATGGGCCCCTAAAACTTCCCGTGCATTCTCCAGAAGGTCATGTTCAACAGTTTTCCCAATAAAAAAGGTCGATTCCTAGATGCTGATCCCCTTGAGAAGTAATGAAAAACAATCACCACTAGCACAAAGCATTGAAAGATGCAAGTACTATGGTATGATTTTTGGTTATCAAAACTCCCCCACAAAGTTATGGAATCATTTTGTTTTGTGAGAAATGGCTGTGGAAATATGTATTTTTAGCTTGGCTTCTAGCTGGCTACAGTAAGATGCAGAATAATTGGCTAACTGACCCTGGGACTCTTTCCCGGTGAGCCAGGTACATTTACCTGAGTAATTTTTTCACCACCCATGACAAGAGGATCCTTTCGGTGGGTCCCTACAGAAATGGTCTAATGACTTTCCATACGGATGTCACTTTAAAGTAGTAACAGGTAGATTTATATCCAAGATGACTTACCCCAATCTCTTTTAAATCTTTGTCTTGTAGTAACTGAAGTGGATCAATAAAAGTTTGCTTTACATTAATATCAAGAGAGTCTTTCACCTCAGCCATTAGCTTCATGGATTCACCAACTTCTATCAGTGCATTGCCTTGAGTGGAAAACACAAATAAAAAAGGTTCCTCAGCAGGTAACAATGACATTTAATTCTTCCCCAGAAGTTTGTGGATGATGGTGTAACAAGGTCCTCTCTCTGGAACCATTGAACCCTCACTCAGAGGAGAAAAGGAAAAGCCAGGTCTTCCTGTTTTCTACATTTTCCTCTCCTGTTCTGCACTTTCTCCACTACATAGAACGAAACTCAGCGGCTACAACAGTCCCTGGCACTCATCATTCTGGCCACTAGATGGGGATAAAGCTCCTTTCTGAACTGGAACAGGCCAATCCCCCCTTTCTGACAGTTGGCACCGCTTCCCTTGTCCTCACGGCCAGAGCCCTGAGCTGTGTCTCTGAATATTTGCACTTTACTTCGATTTATGTTTGTGCATCTGTTAGCAAGCAGTGTCCTAAGGTATCGGAAAAACCTAAGAGGTTATTTTTGGGGGTCTGGGAATGCTTAAAAATTTTTCCACATAAATTGATGGCAGTTGCTTCTTCACTTCATGCCATGTTGGCTGACAAGAGCTTTCATAGGGATGCTCTAGTTCTGGGTAGCAGGGAAACCTGTACTTTGTGAACTGGCACCAAGGATTCCTTAAATCTCAAGAACAAAATCCCTCTTTGTGAACAATAAAAGGATTTCTTCATCGGGGCCAAGTATCAGCCAGCACAGATCACAACAGAAATACACCCCAAAAGCTCCTCTCAGCTCTGAGCTGCCAGACCTTCTGGAGGCCAGAACCCTTCCGAGCGGTCTAAGGCCCCTGGCCCTTCAGATGTCAAAGCAAGCCTGGCAGTGCCCCCCAGGACAGCCTCTCAGCGGGGAGGCAGGGCCAGGTCGGCACGGAGGCCCGGCACCCCTGCAGGCGGCTCTGGGCATCTTACACCCTGGCATCTGGCACCAGCTAATCCACAGTCATTTTCTAGCGAGCGTCCGGGTAGCTGTGCACAGTGAAGGCTGCAGCTTCTCTAAAAGACATTTCTGGGAGATGCTACATTAGACTGGACTATTTTTCCTGCATTTGGGGTGCTCCGAATTGATCTCATATAAAGGTAAAGCTTGGGGTCTCTCAGCAACCAGGCTTGAAGATAACGATGAAGGCCACCTACGAATTTGCATTTCTAGCAAATTCCGACCTTCAAGTTGTTTCCCCTACTCCTCATGAGGAGCACGGTTTATTCACCTATAAAACTGGGATAGCCATTTTGTCTTGCCTCACTTTTCCTTTCAAAGAAATAAACTGAATAGTGTATGTTACAGGACTTTGCAGACTATAAATGGAAACTAATGTTACTCTAAACTACCACCTCTTCCTGGGAGGTCAAATTCCCTTAACTGACTCTCCAGAATCTGGGTGTGAACCATTCTGATGGGACGTCAGAAATGAGACATCCTGAAGCCGGGGCGCCCTGCCTGCCCATCTGGTCAGAAATGGAGGGTACTGCTTCTGACCCCTCTGCCACCCCGTCTGACACCCCAGAAGGTCAGGTCACGTAGCTTCTATGGAAACATTTCCAAATATGTTTCCTTGAAGACTCCAAAGATGACATTCTGCATACTGGCCGTCTCTGTGTGTATTTGACATTCCCTCTCCTTACCCAAGACTAGCGCTTTAAATTCCGCGAGCGTGTGGGGCTCAGCTCCACCCACTGAGGTTTCTTCCTTTAGGAGGCCCAACACATGGCCCCAAGAAGAATGCATCCAAGCACACAGCCTCCTCCCCGGACGGACCCCTCCACTCCCAGTGCCCTCGGCATCAGCTCTCTTCCCTCACACAAGTCCCCCTAGTTGCTGGGCACCTGGGAAGCTACCACCCGCCTGCCCATCAACAGCCAGCCCAGTCACCATGGCAGGTGCGCTGCAGGCTGTCCCTGAATACCAGGGCCCGCCTGGCTGTCTCACCGTACCATGATCTGGTGCGAGGTCAGGACAAGGAACAGGCCACCTTGTCCCCATTTGCTCAGGGAATAAAGTAAAATGCACATTATGCTGCTCTGAAGGACATTATTATTCTCTGTGACTAACTGATGTTTTAACATTTGAAGTTTTTTTTTTTTTAATATTTTCCCCCCATTTGCCAAATGAATTACTATTGGCCAGATATCTTAATTCTCCATTTCCATATCCTGCCTTGTGACCACGACATGAACAGCCAAAGTGACAGATTCTCCTTGAAGACTTCAGTTTATCCCCAATTTGATGGACTTAAAGCACTCTAGTCAAAATTTGATGACTTTTCTTGTTTTTCAGTAGAGGGGACTTAAAGTGACTCTAAGTTTCATCTGGAAGAAAAACAAACTAAAATAGGTGAGTATACCCATGAAATAAGATAACTAGGAGAAATTGTAGTTAAACACGTTAAAATATATTTTGAAATTACAGTACTTAAAACAACATAACACTGGATCAAACAGGGTACTGATTAAGAAAACAGAAGAAAAAGAGTTTAAACAAACTTAAAATAGAAAAATTTAGTTTGTAACAAAAAGCTTAGGTCAAATCAGGTGGGAGAGGTTAAACTTTTCAATGAGGTATTAGGACAACTGGATATTTATCTGTGAGAAAACAAAACCAGAACCCTACTGCATAGATCCACCCATTACACTGAGAAGCTCAGAAATTGAATGGCAAAAAAGGGAAACATGTATCAAAAGAAAGGATAAATAAACATTTACACAATTTGTAGGGGCAGCTGGGAAAGTTTTTCTAAATATACCGAAGCCATAAGCCAGAAAGGAAGATGGCTGAGCTTCACGACATAAAAAGCAAAAGTCTTTCTCCAGCCAGTGATCCCCATCTACAAGGGCAGAAGAAGGTAAGGGCCGACCTGGGGTGGCCCTTCATCCACACAGAAGGCAGAGCAAGAGCAGACACCCTGACCCTTGAAAGAGCTCATAAACCAGAAGGAAGGAAATAGACTCCTTAATGGAAAAACAGGCAAAGGACACAAATATACAGTCCCAAAAGTGATGGCAGGCATGAAAAATCTGTGCCTTACACAGAAGCCCGAAAGGGAGGTTCAAACAGCACCGAGATACCATCTTTATACGCCACCTACCAAATCATTAGTTATTTAAAAGTAAAAACGTGATGCCCAGAGTTAGCGGCTGTGCTGGCAAACATGCCCTCATACCCTCAGCAGGAGTGCCAAACTGGTGTGACCTTTCTGGAAAGTCACTGGGAATATGCCTCGAAAACCTGAAAGATAAGCCTACTCTTGACCCAGCAATTTCACTAGGAATTTCATCTAAGAATGTAATCTTGGATATTCCGAAAGATTTACCTATGAAAATGATTTTTTATAAATGCTAGGTAAATTCTTTTACATAAAGAGAAAATCCACATGTGCAGTAAATGGGATAGATTGAACAGACCACAGTGCATGGAGTATTATATGGCCTTTGAAAATGATATTGTGGAAGATGAATTCTTTCATGACATGGGTCATGGCACAGTCCATGGGAATTAAACAGGTTACACAAGGATTTAAGAGTACATACACTGTAACTCTACTTCAGGCTTTTAACAGCGTGTGTGAGTATACATGAGGATATACAGGAGGTACAAAGGGAATCCAGCCAAGAGCGCAGGTGGGCCTGTCACAGGTCTATGATTTGGGGTGGTGAGGGCATTTTCCCCTATGTTCCTTGCCTGTGTTTTCTAAGCTTCCTGCAATGAATACACATTTCTCTGGTAACGTGGGAAAACAGTAAGGGCAGTGAACAGGAGAGCTTTGTGCATAACTTAAGGTCGGCAGCGGGGTTCCCGGCTCCGGCGGGTGGCCGGGGACTACTCACCGAAGGCGGAGCCAGCCCCGAGCTCCTTGCCATACTTCAGCATGCAGTCGCCCAGCAAGCCTTCCGTCTGCGGGTACCCGGTGGTTTTCACCTGTCCGCGGATCTTCGACACAGTGTTCAGCATTCCCAGCTTAGCTCTGTATGCTTAAAAACATTGTCATTTGTAATTCCTTAAAGTGACAAGGTGAAGCGACCAGTACAAAGCAATGAACAAACGTGGCTGGTGAATTTGAAGGCGCCCTGGACAAAATGCGTGAGACGGGAGGCAGGACAGGGCCACGTGTGACCTATTGTGGGGCTCACACAATTTCCTGGGCCCCTCGGCACAGTAGGTGCTGAGCGCACTGCTGCGCAGCCACACGGTGAAGGGGAGATCCACACCCCGGTGCCTGCCAATCACCGTACCAGGGCCACCACCTTGACCCCGGAGAGGCGCTTGGAAGCCTGCAATCCTGCAGCTGTTGTCAGACCCTGACCCCCGGGCAAGCCACTGAGAACTTCTCGGGACCCACTGAAAACTAAGAATAGAATTGCTTATTAGTGGACTTTCAAACTACCAGCTGGTGGTGAACACCAACACCCTGCCTGCCCCAGGAATCCAATCAGACTGATTCCATTCAACACCAGGATGGGGGCTGCCACACATTCCCGTCCAGGAAGCAGGACCAGGAGGACACAGGTCCCTCCTCAGGGAACATGAGTCAGTGTGGACGGCCCCCGGGTGCAGCTCAGCTCCCCGTCCCTGGGAGAGTGGTGGGCAGCCACTGCTTTGCCCTCCTGTCCTCTGACTCAGGCAATGAGTTATAATCCCAGCTCCGTGCGACACACCACGCCCATCACAGACACTCCACGGAGCCTCTGCCCCCAGGAACTCACAGTGAAGCTACTGGAAGGCAGAACAGACGAGACATAGTTGTGCAAATAAGGTTTGGTGTGTTGTTGGGCAAGGAAAAGAGAGCCACATGCTCAGTAAAGATGGATGGATGCCCCTAAACGGTCCAGAAATAGTGAAGTGTGGCCAGGGATGCTTGCGGTACGTGACCGACGGGTCAAGAGCAGGCTGACGGATCAGGAGGCATCCACGGGAAGCACGGCAGTGCGGTGAGCCAGGCGTCTGGGACTCCATTCGGCGGCCACAGCGCCCCATACACTGGCTTGTGAAGTTCAAGGCAATTTCAGGAAACAAACTTTTATTCTCTTTTGCTTTAGTAGCTACATAGTGTCTTGATACAGTGTCTTAATGTATTCTAGATCACTGCTTCTCAAACGGTAATGTGCATACAAATCACCCAGAATCCCGTTAATATGCAAGGTCGGATTCAGTCTGCCTGGGATGAGCCCCACAGTCACTGAGGGGTGCTGATCCTGCCGGACCGTGGGCGGCTCTCGGAGTAACGAGGCCCTAGTCACTCCCAGCCTTTCTGTGTCTTTCCCACCTCAGCCTCAAAGCACTTTCCCTCCTGGGCCCCAGGCACAAAGGCTTCACTCTCCCCCTAGACACCCGCCCACCCACACTCACACACACCACCCACTGTCAGGGCCTGTGCTTGGTTGAGGGCCATTAACGGACTGGAGGCTGCTTGGCCTCCCTTCGCTGCTCTAGGAGTAACCAGAGGCCTCAGCCCAAGTGGACACTTTCACTGTTGGCCAACCCTCCCTCCCCCATTCCAATACCAGTTCTTCGAGGACAGGATCTCCAACTTCACAGTGGACCCCAGAGCCCATGAAGGCCCCTTCCCTCCAGGAAGCACTTGCTAACTATGACCTGGCTGACTTATCAGGGAAGGAACTTCTCTGGTTTACCTCTGTCATCAAGGAGGCCAAGGAAGGGAAACATTATTGTGGTTTTTACAACTGTAATCATCTGTACAATTCTAAGGGATTCTATGCTCACCAACCTCCCTGAACAGGATTTTTATAAAATTTATGTTTTAAAATTTTTACTTTCCAGATTTTTAGATGGTTGGGTCTGTGCTGATTCCATAGCCAAAGGAATCTCAGTGACTTCAGGCAAATAAATTCCTAAAAGGAAAGGCAGTCTTGGAAATGCACAGAATTCAAGGCTTGGACGCCCTCTCTTGGCTTCCACAGTTTACAGACCCAGGAAACCCTGCAAGGCATGCTGCTCCTGGGCTCCTCAGAGCCTCCGTGGAGAGGCTGCTGCAACCCCAGACCCCCGCATGTTGCTTTTCCCCTTCACCGTGCCTCATTTCTTTAGCATTTGAACCATGAAGTGAAAGCATTTCAAATTAGTATGTACCTTTAGAACAGGAGGCGGAAATTTAAAAATAGAAAGAGGAAGTGATGGAGAAAGAAAACATTTGCAAAATGTTTAGTGGGCTTCTAAAGCATCTCATAAAAAATGTCTGCTTTGCGGTGGCTGCTCCATCTACACGGCCACAGCGCGTCGGCTCCATCCCTCATCAGCTGGGATTCACAGCGACCACCTTCAGTTGCTTGACTTTAAAACTGAATTTCATTACGTGGACACAAGGGACATTGCTTCTAGGTCATATCAACCGTATATCAAGTAAACATGGGCTATCGAGATCTACCATAGCAAGTGAATGACAGAATATTTCAAAACATTTCTAACTTTACCTGGATTTGGCTGAAGATATTCCGTGGCTTTTGAAAGAATTTCTGCAACAGCTTTATTGGTGACATCTATTTTCTTTAAAGAAAAACACATAAACACATAAAAATATTGGAAAATGACAATGAATTCACAGAAAAGCAAACAGAGAAGTAATTTGCATTAACTTAATACTTATAACACTTTTATAATGACTTTAATCCAAATGAATTTTGACATTTTGGGTGAAAGGCAGTATTTTCTCTCACTTTTTTATTTTGGCACATCACCTCCTCCCAGGGATGGTGGAGAACACTAGTTTCTTTGGCCTTTTTAAAAAACACTAAAATGAGTATTAATGTAATATTTAGAAAACTTGGACAAGTTGTTATGCTCCACTAGGTGGATATACTTTGGTTTCTCAAAACCAGCACTTGACCTTTCTTAGCCAAACTGTCCTTATCTGTCCTTATATGAACCTGAATTTCTGTACTTTCATAAGGATGCCTTAGTAATGATTCATGTTAGGAACTGCCCCAGTAAATCCACAATAAAAGATTCATTATCACTGAAATAACCATTCATTTTTTCCTGTCAGCAGAAGGTATGTTAATATCAAAGGTTTCCCCACCAAGCTAAGTCTGAATCTTTCATTCCACAAAATCATTCCTGGACACTAGCTGTTGGTTAACCAGAGAATGAATGTGAAATATACAATAAAAGTTAAATGTGCACATTTCAGTAGTTTTATTTTATGCCATCAATAGCCCAAAAGAAAATGTAAAGGAAAAGGAGAACCCAATTCATGAGAAGAATTTAAAAATAAGCAATACTAAGGAATAAATATTGTGAGAAATGTATACATCTGTTTGAAAAGCCACTTTTCTAGATGGGAAAACTCAATTCTGGAAAAATGTAAATCCTCCCCAAATTAACATGCAAATTTAATTCAAACCCCATCTCAATTTCTTCTTTTGTTAAAACTTGGCAAATGAATAATAGAGTAAGGTTTATGCTTCACACTACATACAGGATAAAAAACATGGACCTAAAAAAAACTACAAAAGTATAAATTATCCAGGAGAATATTTTGAAATAGTGGGGTGGGAAGGATCTTCTAAGCATGACCCAAAACCCAAACATCATAATGAAAAGACAAAAACTCTGATCCCATAAAATTAAAAACAGAACAGTGAAAAGATGCACTACACAAAGTTTGATGAATGTGGAACAATAAAACAGACACAAAAATGTATGAAGGTCAAAGTGTTATTACTGTCCATGAGACTCAGAACTCCCATTAGTAAAAAAGAAAAGACTACACAATTAAAAAAGGCAAGAATTTAAACTGACAGTCCACAAAAGAGGAGAAATATAAGTTGACTAAAAACATCTGACAAAATATTCAGAAAAATTATAAATTAAAAAGACTTTCCATTAACCATATTGACAAAAAATTTTTAATTGATTAGACCCAATATTAGATAGTGTTATACAGGTGTAGAGTAAAGGGCTCTTTCATATAAAACAGGAGTGCAAAATGACTTTGGGTTGAAAATGATTTCCTTGTGGAAATCAAAACAGAAGTACCTATTAATAGCATATTAATGTGTTGGCTATCAGACTTTAGGGGTTTATTATCTGGAAACGCATCAGCAAACTGCTGTGATGTGACATAAAGAGATGTTAAACCACTTTATGTAGTATTAAAAACTGAAAACAACATAAATTACGGTTAGTGGGAGATTGGATAAATTATGAAGTGTTCAAATAAAGGAATACTCTTTAGTTACAAGTTAAAAACATAAGGAAGACCTCTATGTACTGGGAAGATGCCCACCATGCATTGCTAAGGAAATGGGAGCTGCAGAGTGATTTATAATACAAAAAAAATTTCATTTTTGTGATTTAAAACAAACTATGTTCAGCTCAGAGTCCGAAGCCATCTCATCTAGCCTGAAATTGTACTGGTTCCCATTCGATGAATGCACAAACCCAGAGCCCCAGGATGGTACATAAGTGATGAAGAAATGAAGCAAACCTACTTTACAGATGCATACGCGCTCACTGCATGTGTGAGCACCGTGTGTGGGGCACGGAGCCCAGCAACAAGTTTTGTGAACTATGAACTCTTCACTATGTCCAGTTCTTTATAAAGACCTTTTAAGTGTTTGATCACCTAAATGTTTATGTTTTATTAGAGTTGCAGGAAATTCAAATGATTAGGAAAACCCTGTTTTAAATGTGACGTGAAGTTTGAGGGAATCCTAGGCATTGCATTTGTAACTGTAGTTTGAAATGTCTAAGGGAATTTGCTTAGTTATGCAACTGGTGATAAATGTGTAAGGATTTAATCAAGCCTATGACTTAATGGAACCTAAAATGAATGTTAACTAAAAATGATCATCATTTTCATACTGAAATTACTAAATTTATAAATAAGATTCATAAATTCAGCTTAAGATTACGAAGAACTAGGTTTTAGATTTATAGCTTTTAAAGTTCAGTGTTAAATGAAACACAATTTAGAGAGTTCCTTTGTATCCAGCCTTCTTTTGACAGGAAGAGCCACTGGGAAGCTGGCAGTCATCTCTGAAGGGTGACAATGAGATGAGCTGGAGGAGGGGATGCTTTCTACTATCAATCCTTCTGTATCTTTTGGGAAAAAAAGGCCAAGAAATAAATGGTCCCAAACTCACAGCCTAATGTGCACATCCCGGAGCTGCATCCAGGACAGCGCTGGAAGCAGCACTGGGAATGGCCCCTTTACAAAGAGGATCCCACTACACAAGCCGGCAAGTATGGGCAGCCAAGATGAACACTGAAAATGAACTCACACAGTCAACAAAACAAACGAAACCGCCCTCCTGAAATATCCGGGGATATCGTGTATGTGTGTGTTCAGGCTGACAAAACGCATTATGTCTGCAAGCTGTCAGGACAAATGGGATAGGAGAGGGGTGAAAACTGTTTTTGCAAAGTCTACTTGGTATAAAGGTATCTTTGTCAGTTGACTAAATGTGGAATTTCCTTTAAAGTTGGCCCTCTACCCAAGGTGCCCCAAAGCCTGTACCATTACTGCCAGGCCCCAGCCCAAGTTAGAGAGCTGCTAGTTTCTGATGGCTGTTTATAGTATTGTATTTTTTTATTTTTTATTTTTTGAAGAATCCCTATCTGTTATTATATCCTTCTTATTCCTGATGTAATTTATTTGCATTTTTCCTTTTCTCTTGGTCACATTTGGTAGAGGTGGCTTTAAAAAAATATTTCTTGGGGGTTTTATTTATTGATTCTACCTTTTTGTTATTGTTGTCTATTTTATTCATCTCTCATTTATCTGTATGGATTTCATCCTTCCATCTAGAGTGATTTAATTTGCTATTATTTTGCTAGCTTCTTGGCTGGAATGATTTAGTCATTTTCTATGAACATTTATTTTCTATTAAATGCATTTAAGATTTAGCCATATAGCACAGGTTTTGACATGTAGAATTCTGTCTCTCATGACTACATTACCCTTATTTTTTTGTTTCCTCCTTAAGCTAATAATTATTTGTACATGTTTTTAAATCTCCAAATGTCCCAGAAATGGGAAGATATATACCTTCCTTGTAATCCTTGTATTGTACAATTTTACCCTGGGGAATTTTTTTTGAGTTTTTTCTGTAGCATAGTATATGACTGATTATTGTATTTGTTCTAAAGGGGTTTGAAAAGAATATACATTTTCAATTTGAGGAATGCAGATAACTATATCTATTTATAATCAGTTGTTATTCATATTTTAAACAAATCTTCCATGAACCTATTATTATAATTTTTATGTTATGAGAGCTATGCAAAATCTTCTACTCTGATTTTCATCAGTTCTCCATGTACTTCTGACAGCTTTTACCTTACATAGTTGAGGCATGTTATGTGGTACATAATGGTTCATAACTGCTATAATTTCCTGATAGACAATCTGACTGCATCTTTCTATAATTTTTTTTAAACATGTTTCCAGTCGGTGCATTTTTTGGCATCAAATTTTATTTTTACATTATTACTGTTTCCCTACTTTTGTATGGCCAGCATGTGTCACAGAGCATCTTTCTCCATTGCTTTGTCATTTCTGTGCCGTGTTTTATTTGGGTCTGACATCATCTATGTCATCTGTTTCAGAAAGTCCTTAAAATACCTGGAATTCACTGCTGTAATAAAACAAATAGATTTTATCTTTATATTTCTTCTATCACTCACTGGGATTTTGGGAAGGAAAGGAAGAAATAAGCAGAGGGATCTCAGTCCATCAACTGAACCTAAAATTGCTGAAATGTGCTTTTAAATTAAACATTTGCTGAATCATTTTGTTGATAATAAAGTTACACATAGTAACTTTATTAAAAATCAAGAGATGTTTTTAAGTAATTTCAGATATGCCAATGATGTGAAGATGTTTATATTTTTCATTTTCAGAAATTAATTTTTTTCTACAGTAAAACAATGTAAATTTTTTCTCTCAAGGCATTAACATTTCTAAAAACTTAGTAGTACTCATCCAGAATGCACACAGCTCCCTGGAGGACAGTCTGGCCAGGGACAGGGTATTCTAAAGAGAGTAACCCTTCAACTTGTAGCCTGAGTCTGGGCTTCCTCCCCCAGCACCTGCTGATAGCTCCAGGGACCTGCTATATCCTGCTGTATCCTGTACCCTCAACACTACACCTGAGAGTAAATGCTTTGCTGTCTCTCAGCCATCTGGGGAGTCTAATTTTTAAGAAAGACTATGTTTGAAGGGCCCAAGATAAAGAGGAATGAAACAAAGGAGGCTGGTCACGACTGATGGCCCCAGTTCTGCTGACACCCAAGCCACTCCACAAAGCTGAACAGGAAACATGTCAAGGGACAAAGATTCTACAGTCTTCCCTTGAAGCATGTGACAATCATATCTGTACCAAGTTCATCATGTTTGTCTAAACGCTTTTATACACATTCATTTTTGCATGATTATCACAATTACCCAGGTGAGGCATGCAGGGTACCAATTACCATCCCTGTGTCCCAAGCCAGAAAAGAGGAAAGAGCTTCACCAAGCTCACCCTGTGGGTTCTAGCGGCAACCCCTGGACAGGAGCTGTTGGGTGACAACACCTGGGAACAGTCAGGGTCTTCCACACACTGGATCAATCTTTATATAGTTGAAGGGTCTTACCCCAGAAATACATTTTGATTCCCCAAGATCTATCATCACCCTCACTTTGGTCTTTTCCCAGCAATAACTGTCTGCCAAGATGGACCATCTTTTAAGCACTCTGATCTTTGTCCACTGGAGGGAACCAATTAGCCATATCTCATCCCTTATCTTTATTAAGGAGTATCTAGGCTTGGAAATGTGAAGCAATTGCCATTTGGATTCCATAATCCACTCCTGTGTTCAAGCACCCTACATTCCTATTCTAAAATATCAGTAAATCTCATATGACAGTCAAAGTCAAATTCGTTACACAATTTACATTAAAATGCTCACTTACCCTTTCCATGTCAAGAAATTCATCATCTAGTTTCGTTCCTTCAACACCACTTATTTTTTCACTAAACAGCTGTAGAAATAAACACAAGTAATTGCATTGTACAACAATCTGTTATCACAGCTTTGACCCAAATTGCTACAAACAAAAATAAAAAAACTGTGGTTCAACTGGTTGGATTTTTTTAGACCAAGTTCTTTAAAAAAAAAAATTATTGGGAGGAATAATCATATCTGAGGTCATAGGATAATATACATTTCTCACTCAACAGATATTTATTATGCGCCTACTGTATGTAGAACACATAGTAGGTGCTCTAGTAGCAACAAAGATAAATAAGATGGGATGCTTGTTGTCCAGGAATCCAGAGTTCAGCAGAAGAGCTAATACACAAACACCCAACTGAAATACAAGGGGGGAAAGGTAAGAACAATACAAGCAGTACTGCATACACATTATTATAAACACTCGAAGGGACAGGCATTTCAGTGATTTATAGAAGGCATTCTGTGAGCCTGTGGTGTGCGGAGTAAGGCTGGGGATCAGCCAGGACCTGTTTCTGAGAAGGCTGGGCACTGGAGCTGGCTTTTGTAAAATAAGGGACATTTTAAAGGCAGCACCAAAGGGAAGGTCTTCTGGCATGAGGCAACATGAAAAGACCCAGAAGAGGCAAGACTGTGGTCCTTTGACATTCAGACCAGACGAGTCTGCTGTGGGCGGCTGTCCTGCGCACTGTGAAATGTTCAACGTCATCCCTGGCCTCAACCCACTGGATCCCAGCACACACATTCCCTGTTTTAACAACTAAATATGTCTCCAGATAGTAAGAATTGCTGGGGTAGGGCAAATTGCTCAAGAAACAGAAAGAATTTGGTTTAACTGTAATGAATAATGCTCATGGGAGAATGGAAGAAAATAGAAGCTAAAAGGTACTCAGAGGCCAGACATAGATGCTTAAACGCCAAGCTACGAGGATGGTGGACAAATCCCTAAAGATTCCTCATCAAACACAATGCAGTCAGAAAAATCATTCAGAAAGGCAGCTCTGGCTCAGTGTGGGCCGGACCAGAGAACAAGAGGGAAGGATTAGCAGCAGAAAACAAGGTAAATCATTTTCTTTAGAAAAATACATCAACATAATTTGTTTATACCTTTAAAATATTTATATGAATTTAAAAATCAGTAATAAGGGGTGGAGAGGTAACATTCATGTTTTTTAAATGTTAAGTGTGGTTTTCTGCTACTATTTATACTATTACTTCACATACAATATTACTACTTAATAAAAGGTATATAAGTGGAGATAGCATTTAACTTCCGTTTGAGGTGTGATAAGGAATTATTTGAAGAGTGGACAGGAAAGATCACAAAACTGGCCACCATCGTCCCTGTGTGAACATTTCTGCAGTCCCTCCTATCCAGAGATGGACCCACTCACCCCCTAGTGAATCTGAGCTGAGCCTGTGACTTCCTCTGTCCCACAGAGACAAGCCTAGGGCTTACCAAACCTTGCTGCTCATTCTCTAGAAACCCTGTGGCCATGATGTGAACAAGCCCAGGCTGACTTGCTTGGTGGTGAGAGACAAATGGTATACACAGCCGTGTCAAGACAACCGGTCAATTCCCAGAATCAGAGCCACCAGGTGACCTGCAGCTGACTGTAGATATACAAGACAGCCCATCTGAGACAAGCCTAATCTGCTGACCCACAGAGACATGAGTCAAATAAATGGCGCTACTTGAGACCATTAACTGTTGGAGTGCTTTGTTACTCAGCAGAAGCTAACTGATATATTGGACAGTGAGTAGTTCTTGTTTTTCAGGCTCAGTACAGAAGTCAGAGAGGATAATCCTTGTGCCTTGATACAACAGGAACAATGGAGAATCCCATTGCCACACATCAAGCCATGTTTCAAACAGATGCATCCATCAGTTAGGTCTCCCAAACATCTTTTTGTTCAGTAGAGAAATCACTTAAAATATTGGTTCTTAACTTTGGAGATAGTATCCTGAGACTCTAATGAAAGTTACACCACCACGCCCCAGGAGAAGCACTCCGCATTGTGCTGCATGGCAGACTGCAAACATGGCCACAATGCTTTGCAGCTCCTCCCACTCAAAGCAGAAGCTACTTCTCCACCCTGTGACATGCTTTGGTCAGTAGAATAGGATGTAAGCAACACTGTGTGGGTACTAAGTTTGGACCTTATAGATAGTTTATAGCTATAAAGAGGCTTTATAGATACTTCTGTTCCCTCTCTGAGGTCCACTGCAACCATCTCCATGTGAATAAGGCAGCCTAGCTTGTCAGAGCACGAGAGCCCAGTGGGAGCAGAGCTAAAGCTATCGCAGGTGAGCCATCTCAGAGCCCCAAACCTCCAGCTTACCTGGCCAACAACAGGTGAGTAAGCCTGAGCCCAGCTGAGATCAGCCAGACAGAAGTCCCACCCAGTGAGCGCGGCCCAAACTCTTGACCCACAGAACTGTGAACTAAATGAATGGTTTTTGTTTTAAGTCGCCATGTTTTGGGGTGGTTTGCTGTACAGCAAAAGCTGACTGATACAGGTGCCTGTCATTTCAGAGGGCTACTAGAACCCTCTCTGGAAGCCCAGGAGATCCTTGTTTTAAGATGAAAATCTCTTTACATTGAGAGTTGGACCCGACACTTCCTTCATGTGAATCAGTTCTCTCTGGTTCCGGTTCTACTTGCTCTATTTTTGGGAAGTGGAGTGTCTAATAGAAGGACAAGTGTTTCCACTTTCAAGAACAGAAACTAGTGAGATTACTATTTCTTTCTTGTTTGGAAAGAGACACCATGTGGGGTGTTTTCAACAGGAGCCCCAGGCAAGGGTCACAATCATTCTGCTGCTTTTCCTGAATTCCCCAGATACATTCAGCTGTTTTGAGAAAGCAAGCGTAAATTCACATACAGTATTAGCTCTTTAAACCCTTGATGATATTTGACACTTCATCATTCGACAAATACTGCTGAACATCTACTGTGTGTAAGGCCCCTTAATAGGCACTTGGGAGAGAAAGATGAGAAAGGCCGGCATGGTCCCCGCAGGGCACCCAACCCCATTCCAGAGTTACAGAAACTGCAGTCCTATTTCTTTTAAGTGCTGGGAGCTAAATTTAAATACTCAAGCTTCTACTTTCGGTCAAGGTGACTAGATAAATTCAACTCTGATACACTCCTTCTGCTCTGAATATATAGCAATGATAGATTAAATATTAAGAAAAGAAAAGGAAAACTAGAAAGATATGCAATGCTTAAAAACAGAACAAAACTTTTTGGCGGGGGTTGGTGGGGGGTGGGCAATCAGAAAAGGACCGATGAGCAGGGCTGGGGCCTCAGGCCCACTGTCTGCTGTCCACCAGGGCTCTGGTTCCTTTTGGTTAAAAAGATATCGAAAAGTGCTTCATGAGGCAAGACCCTGGAATCAAACTCTGCTTGAAGCTACGGGACGGGGAGGAAGAGGAGGCTGAAAAAATATCCAGAGGCACAACACTGTCTAAAGTTAGTATGCCTGGCCATCTGCAGGACAGAGAAGCTGGAGAACACAGAACCAATCAAGTTAGCCCCCAGCTCTGTGGCTTGATGGAGATGTCCCCAGTATCACCACAGAACAGAAACCACCATTCAGCACAGGGGCGGGGAGCCAGGGGAAGATATCACAGCCACTAGACAGAATGAGCACAGAAGGGGTAAAAGGGACAAAAAGACAACCCCCAACTAAAATTAAGCCTAGAAATATGAAGTCTGAGGCACATGAGGAAATATAGCCAACAATATTTCAGATCACTACATGAATTCACTCCTGGTGGAAATAATCTTAGGAAGCAATATGACAAAGACTTTCTATGTATGTTTAAGATACTATCAATATGCTAAATGAAGGAATAAGCACTATTAATAATTAATAAAAAGCAAGCAATTCCAATCTCCACAAAAGGGAAAAAATGTAAATAACCAAAAAAATTAGAGATCTTGGAAATAAAAAAATATATAGTCATGAAAATTAAAACTTAAATAGATGGAATAAACTCCACTCTGGACACAATCAGGGAAAGAACTAGCAAACTGGAAAATATTACTGGGAACTCAGCCAAAGAACAGAAAGGGTTAAAGGAGAGTTTTATTATTTTTTTAATATGAAATATCAGTTCATCGATATGGAGAATAAGTGATAGGCTTCAAGATATATTGGCCTCCCAGAAAAAAGGGATAGAATATAGGAGAATCAGTATTTTAAGAGTTAATAGCTTTTTTTCCCCCACAATTGAAGGAAGGTATGAGTCCACAGTTCGGAAGAATATCAAGTGCCAAGCAAGAGAAATATTCA
>JAQQAC010017683.1:22042922-22167722 GCA_029783875.1 Phataginus tricuspis | reverse complement strand
CATGAAGGAAATAAAAATTGATCCGAGATGGAAGGTATGGACCAGAGAGACAATGGTGAGAACAGAAATCAATAAACTATGGTGGCAGATTCAACTATTGACTAAAAACAAACTAGCAAAAACAAATATGTAGTTTAACAAAAAGGCAGAATTAAAACCATGAACAGTAATAACACGGGGAGGGGTTGTTCAGCAGACATGCTGTGCACTGTCAGGCTCTCCCACATTGAGGACGAGGTGGGAAATGCGCATAACTTCAGACACTGTTAAAATAATGCATCGTTATCTGTATTATATCATTAATGCAACCTCTAAAAGCATAAGACAATAATGCACATTTAGGACTGTGAAGAACTTGGAAACAACACAGATGACCTGAGTGACCAAATTAATAACCTTGATCCAATGCGCACATATACATATGTCCCTCCAGCTGGTAAACAGGAAGAGTATGTTCTTGGCAAATACAAACAGAACATCTGAAAAACTGATCATTTACTAGGTAACAAAACCAATCCTTACCATACAAATAGTTTCCAAAATTTACCACGTGCGATTAAATTAGAAATCAACAATAAAACAAATATGTAGGTAACAAAACTTTAGAGTTTGGTCCAACTAACAATGAATTAAAAAAGAAGCCCTAATAGAAATTATGAAAATTTTTACTTAACAATAAAAATATTGTACATCAAGACTTGTGTAGGATGCAGCAAAGGCAATATTTAGACATCAGTGTAACCTTAAATCCATTTTTTTAAAAACCTATCCAACTTAAAAGTTTCAAATTGACACAATGTCACTCAGATTCAGTGACCATCTGAAAGTCTACCAACATCGAGAGATACGAACATCATTCTGCATTCCAACCGTTCACAAAAAGCAAGTGGTCATAACACAATGAGATAAGTACTTCCCCATAATCGAGAGATGCAGATTTCCTATCAGAACCCAGATGGAAGGAGGCAAATTATATGTATGAGATGGTGCCAAGAAAGTTCCAGAATAAAGCCTAGAAAGAGATATGGAGTGCACCAAAGAGACTAAAGAGGAAGTAACTTTTCTGGCAGAAAGACTAGCATAGGCATATTTTAAAAGATGCTTGAGGGCACTCAGTAAACAGCCTAACAATTCCATAAGGGTACCTGATATGAAAGACTGACCTCATATGAAAATGAACATACAAGCATATAGGCAGGGGCCAGATCACGAGGCTGACTCCAGTCCTGCAGGTAATCGGGGTTTTTAAGCAGGTGAGTGGTAGGGTCAGGTCTGCCCTTGAGGAAGATCATGTAGGTGCCCATAGAAAGAGGTACTAGAGGGGAACCAAAAGTGGACAGAGAGGTCCAATAGGATATAACAAAGGACACACGCTATATGAAGAGGTAAACTGGGGAAGAATATCAAAATTTTCACTCTAAAACTCTCCTAATGACCTTCTTCAACTTTACACACAAGCTGTTTGTTCTCGCCTATTCAGCTTCCCCATCACAAACATTGCATCTGACCTGGGCTTCCCAGACAGAAGTTGCAAATCTAAAATACAAACGTGTAGCTAAGTCAGTGTGGCTTGTGTAATCTACCCCCAATGAAAAATAGGATTATGCTGCAAACTACACCTATCTGAGGACACCCTAGTGCTGCAATCTGAGATAAAATCCTATTCACCACCTATTTCTTGGCAGGCTCCAATTTCATCAATAATAGGAAAACAAAAATTATTTTCAAAGACTACAACAGAGCAGTTGAAAAAGAAATTTATTGGGGAAACATGAAACTTTTGCATTTGGCTTTTCATCTAGATGGTTGGGATTTTAGTGGTAAATGCTACTAACAGAGCCTTGGCCTTCTTGTGCAAATATCTGTTTTCAAAGAAATCTTGGCTTTTCCATCTTCTTCCCTTTAATGAAGCAAGAGATTAAACAACAAGAAAGCCAGAACCTAGGAGAAAGATGTAACAAAGCAAGATTTATACCGCAGGATGTCAGAAAGTGCTCCAGAACAGCATTTTCCAGGATGTGTGCGCATGACCCTAGCTGCATGGGATGTGAATCAGGAGCGAGCAAAAGAAGAGCTCCTCAGCCATATAAGCTTGGAGATACTGGGGTAAATAAAACTAAGCAGATTTCTTTACTCAAACGGTTTTGGGTCCTGGCAGCAGGGAGAGGGGATCGCGTGGAGTAGGCAGCAAGCAGTGCTGGACCACGTGGGCAGGGAAGTGAGAAATACTTAAAAATGGAAACTGGCATTGTGGATTTCCAAGAAGGTGCATATGAAATGCAGATTTTCCCACCTTTATAGGGGAGATGTGTCATATGAAGGAAAAAAGCTCAAGAGGAGATTTCTGAGGGACACAGTTTGGGAAACTGCACCAAAAACTTCACCTTTCTACTGGCTCCTCTGTTCTTAACTTCAACTAGTTAGTAGTCATGTTCCACGGTTAGCTTGGAAAATATGGTAATACTCAATTGTAAATACAAACAATCAAGGTTATTTGTAAGTTGTTAACATTAAGGGAAGTTGAGTTGAATGGTATGCATGAGCTCTCTGTATTTGTTTTGCAATTTTTCTGCAAGTCTAAAATTATTTCACTCATTTCATAACAATAAATTTTTTTAAATCTATGAAGGCATCCGAAAGCAAGCAAGGCAGTCGGGATCTCGGCAGCCAAATGAAGAGGGGAAATACACTGAGAAACGCTGTACATTCACAGCCAGTTTTTCCATTTGGAAAACTTCTGCCTTAAACAGAGGGCATAAAGCACCAGTTGAACTGTCCAGAAAGCTGAGCAGAAAAGCACCAATCTGGAAATTGTAGCAGTCTCACTGGCCTGTGCACTGTAACTTAGGAAACAAGGATAGAAGAGGCTGAAATTCCAGGAAAGAAAGGAGACATAAACAAGTAAACCTGAAAGGCCATGTGACATTTCCTTTTGAGGCTTTTACCAATTCCTAAGCTGCAAATATATAAAACAAGATGCTAAGATACCAATACGAGGAGGCTAGTGGAAAGTTAAACATCTAAGCAGAGATTTCTGCAGTATCACAATGACCAAGAGACAAAATTGGAGTTCAGGACTCCCTCATTATCTGCCACAATAAAACTAGATCCTCTTTAGAGAAAAAAACATCACCAAGAACTGCTGTAAGTCTTCACATACAGTATCTGAGCGGAGGTCAGCTGGGTGGGGAACTCTGGGAAGTATGGGTCTTCTGGTATCAATCAGGCGCCTCTCTCTCCCTTCTGCCTACTTTGAACATGACCTGTAAGGTCTGAGGCTGCAGCAGCCAGTTGAGACCATATAAAGACTTTAAGAACTGTGGAGATGCAGCCCTGATACCATTAAGCTGCTGAACACACACGGGCATCCTCCCACCTCTGGACTTTGTGTTAAAAGCAACTGGAGGTACTTGAAGCTAAATTCATTCCTCATTGACACAATTTATAATCTGGCTCCATTTAAACTTCTCCCCATTGACCATCTAATTTCTAAATCCCCAAAACAAATATCAGCTCTTAGCCTACCTAGCCTCTCTGAGACTTTCTGGATCCACAGAGCATCTTCTCCAAAGCATCCTTTTCTCGGTTTCTGAGGCCTAACTCTTCACCCCGTACTCACAACAATCCTTATTACCTTTATCATTTCTTTTTCTTCAACTGTGGTTACAGCCTTGGCCTTCCGTCTCCCTTGCCCTGTACAATACCCTCCGGTGATTTAATTCACTCCCTTGGATTTATCGATCTCTATCAGCCTATATATGCTGCGGACACGAAAATCTGTAACTCCAGCCCATGTGTCTCTCCTAAACTTCAATTATTTGAAAAATATTTTAAAAGTTGCAAAATTTAAAAACTAGTAAAATCATCCCATTCCTCAAATCTGCTGTGTGGCCTATATTCCCTTCTCAGTTAGTGAAATCACCAGTCACCCAGCTGATAAAGTAGGGAATCTGAGAACTGTCTTAGACTTCACAAAAATTCTCAAGGACCCCCAGAAATGAATGTGTGTGTGTGTGTGTGTGTGTGTGTGTGTGTGTGTGATCATGTAAAAATGAACAACAGCTGAAACATCACCAATCTGTCTTCCCTCTCACACCCCACACTCACTAGCCTTCCCACCACTTCAGCAGCCACCAAGTCTGGTCCATCCTACATCCCAGACAGCTCTTGGTTCCGTGCCCTTCTCTCCATTCCCACTCCCACACCCTCAGTTCAGGACACCAGCATCACACCCCTGAACCACTTAACAACCTCCTAAGTGGGCTCCACAAATTCCTCTCCCAGTCTGCTGCCAGCAAGATATGCCAAACACCACGGCGATGATGCCTTCCCCCCGCTGATGCAGCGGCTCTCTGCCGCCTTTAAAAGAAAACCCATATACTCCTTAATGCAGTGCACCAGGCCCCCCTGGCCTGGCTGCCACCAGCTCTCTCCACACTCCACCACTCCTAAACTCTCAGCCCCTCAGAGGCACCTGTTCTTCTTGCCTTCATACATGCTCTCCCCGTTGCCCGGGAGGCTCTTCCTTCCTACCTAACTCCTACACGGCCCTCAGGCAGAGCTCAAGTATCACCGGGTGCGTGGCCTGACTCCTGAGACTCTCCTGGGGGTCCCCTCAACACAGCAAGTGCTAACCAGCACGCAGCACCCTGCATGGCCACTCGGCGACCTGCCGCCTCCTGCAGTGGCCTGCGAGATCCCTGGGAGCAGGCTGCCTTACTTGTCCTGTATCCCCAGCACTAGAAGACTGCATACCAAATAGCAGGCCCCAGACCAGCCCCTGCCCCCCAAAATGTATTGAAGTGTCCTTCAAATAATCTGTGGGCATGTTAAGGATATCGTTTGACTCTCTAGTATTTGACGCTTTCCTCCAATGTCCAGGAAAATAGGGCCCTGAATGGTGGCCAGGAAAGAACCATGTTGTCTCTGGCCTGGAGCTTCAGTGGAAGTTAGGAAGATTAAAAAATAAATAACTGAATTCTCATCATACAGCGGCTAGATGGTAAGAGAAAAGCGTGATGATTAAAGGAAAGCAGACTGCTGTTTCAGTCACTTCAAGAGAAAGAAGAAAAAAGCACAAAGTGAGTAACTTATGATTTTAAATTTAAATTAAAAATTTAGGATTTTATCTGGCCCACTTTACAAGAGTTCTGTGGGATGTAACCTCAAAGGTTTTCAAAATTCCTCCTGTAAAAATGAAGCAGCTGAACGCAGAGCAATGAGTGAAAAGCATGCATCTATGTGACTGCTCTCTGGAAAGGGGAAGATACAGCCTTCGTGGCAAAGCAACAAAGAATACAGAGTATAGGTTTTTTTTTTTAAAAATAGACAATAGACTAGCAACTTGTACACACTGAAGCTTTCAGAAGAAAAGTCTGGTTGACCCACTACCTTTGAAATGAAAACCTGCGGGGCCACAGGGGCCTGTAAAGCACCCGAGTTGCACGTGACCTGTCAGCGCCCCTGCGCCCACCTCACTCGCCCACAGCACCCCCGAGGAGCCAGTCCAAGGTGAGACCTCAGAACAGGCAGAGAAGGCATCAGGCAGTGGTACGATTGCTTCTGCAGCCTCCGCGCCCTCTGGCCGCCACTGTTTAGCCAGCTCTGCACGGCCGAACACCGAGGACGACGTCCCCATTCGCTCTGCTGGGAGGTTCTGGAGAAATGCGGGGTAGCTGTTGCTTTGCCATGGCTCTGCTACATCAGGGAGGAGAATGGTCTCTGATTTCACACTCGGCTGTTTTGGGAAATCGGAGGCCCCTGCAAGATGAAGCGGGTAACCACACAAGCCGAGCAGCTCAGCCCACCAGCCCCTGGGGCCACGCCAGACTCGAACATGGAGGCTGGCTTGGCACCTGGAGAAGAGGCCAGGACGCTGCCAGGATTTCATAAAACTGCCCCAGACTCGGGCACAGGGAGCCGGACTCTACTGTGGACCATTCACAGGTCCAAGGCTGAGGTTAAAGAGCCTCGGGGCAGCCTGCCCTCCCCAGTCCCAGGGCACCCCCTATGGGAAGGTCAGGTTCCTTGGGAGCCACAACCCCAGACCTTCCAGGGCTCGCCCTCAAAGACCCTCTGCTGCTCTCCCGGGGGCCACCCCGTAACCCCCACAGACCTCTGCCCTTCCAAACTCCCAAGAGCTTCTTAGAATACTCATTGGTTTCCAAAGGGCCATTTTAGCTCAAGGCTGGAGGACTAAAACCCAGTGAGCCATTGCTGATATTGTAGCAAATAAATAGTAACAATAAAATACATTGTTGGTCTATTTTGAGATCCTGATAAGAGGAGGTAGAAATGAGTGTTCCATTCCTTTCCTTCCCATGCAAACTTATGTGTCCTTGCTCAACACTTTTACAACTGGGCTTCCTTTCTGGGATGTGTCCCCGAGAAATTACGTATAAAACTGGTTTTGATAATTCAAAACACATTTAAATTAACTTTGGAAACTTGCTTATTTAAAGGCATCATCCATGCTAACAAGCTGGAAAACCTAGAAGAAATGGACAACTTCTTAGAAAAATACGACCTTCCAAGACTGACCAAGCAAGAAACAGAAAACCTAAACAGACCAATCACCAGCAATGAAATTGAAGCGGTAATCAAAAAACTACCCAAGAACAAAAGCCCTGGACCTGATGGATTCACCTCTGAATTCTACCAGACATATAGAGAAGAAATAACACCTATTCTCCTTAAAGTTTTCCAAAAAATAGAAGAGGAGGGAATACTTCCAAACTCATTCTATGAAGCCAGCATCACTCTAATACCAAAACCTGACAAAGACCTCACCAAAAAAGAAAATTATAGACCAATATCCCTGATGAACATAGATGCAAAAATACTCAACAAAATATTAGGAAACCGAATTTAAAAATACATCAAGAGGATCATAGACCATGATCAAGTGGGACTCATCCCAGGGATGCAAGGATGGTACAACATTCGAAAATCCATCAACATCATCCACCACATCAACAAAAAGAAGAACAAAAACCACGTGATCATCTCCATAGATGCTGAAAAAGCATTTGACAAAATTCAGCATCCATTCATGATAAAAACTCTCAACAAAATGGGTATAGACGGCAAGTACCTCAACATCATAAAGGCCATATATGACAAACCCACAGCTAACATCATACTTAACAGCGAGAAGCTGAAAGCTTTTCATTTAAGATCGGGAACAAGACAGGGATGCCCACTCTCTCCACTGTTATTCAACATAGTACTGGAGGTCCTAGCCATGGCAATCAGACAAAACAAAGACATACAAGGCATCCAGATTGGTAAAGAAGAAGTCAAATTGTCACTATTTGCAGATGATATGATACTGTACATAAAAAACCCTAAAGACTCCACTCCAAAACTACTAGAACTAATATCTGAATTCAGCAAAGTTGCAGGATACAAAATTAACACACAGAAATCTGTTGCTTTCCTATACACTAACGATGAACTAACAGAAAGAGAAATCAGAAAAACAATTCCATTCACAATTGCATCAAAAAGAATAAAATACCTAGGAATAAACCTAACCAAGGAAGTGAAAGACCTGTACTCTGAAAACTACAAGACACTCCTAAGAGAAATTAAAAAGGACACTAACAAATGGAAATGCATCCCATGCTCTTGGCTAGGAAGAATAAATATTGTCAAAATGGCTATACCACCTAAACCAATCTACAGATTCAACGCAATCCCTATCAAACTACCAACAGCTTTCTTCAATGAACTGGAACAAATAATTCTAAAATTCATATGGAACCACAAAAGACCCTGAATAGCCAAAGCAATCCTGAGAAGGAGGAATAAAACAGGGGGAATTATGCTCCCTGACTTCAAGCTCTACTACAAAGCCACAGTAATCAAGACAATTTGGTACTGGCACAAAAACAGACCCACAGATCAGTGGAACAGAATAGAAAATCCAAACATTAACCCAAACACATACAATCAATTAATATTTGATAAAGGAGCCTTGGATATACAATGGGGAGATGACAGCCTCTTCAGCAGCTGGTGTTGGAAAAATTGGAGAGCTACATGTAAGAGAATGAAACTGGACTACTGTCTAGCTCCATACACAAAGGTAAACTCAAGGTGGATCAAAGACCTGAATGTAAGTCATGAAACCATAAAACTCTTAGAAAAAAATATAGGCAAAAATCTCTTGGACATAAACATGAGCGACTTCTTCATGAACATATCTCCCCAGGCAAGGGAAACAAAAGCAAAAATGAACAAGTGGGACTATATCAAGCTGAAAAGCTTCTGTACAGCAAAGGACACCATCAGTAGAACAAAAAGAGATCCTACAGTATGGGAGAATATATTCATAAATGACGTATCTGATAAGGGGTTGACATCCAAATTATATAAAGAACTCACGCACCTTAACAAACAAAAAGCAAATAATCCAATTAAGAAATGGGCAGAGGAGATGAATAGACACTTCTCTGAAGAAGAAATTCAGATGGCCAACAGGCACATGAAAAGATGCTTCACATCACTAATCATCAGAGAAATGCAGATTAAAACCACAATGAGATATCACCTCACACCAGTGAGGATGGCCAACATCCAAAACACAAACAACAACAAATGTTGGCGAGGATGTGGAGATAAGGGAACCATCCTACACTGCTGGTGGGAATGCAAATTAGTTCAACCATTGTGGAAAGCAGTACGGAGGTTCCTCAAAAAACTCAAAATAGAAATACCATTTGACCCAGGAATTCCACTCCTAGGAATTTACCCTAAGAATGCAACAGCCCAGTTTGAAAAAGACATCACCCCTATGTTTATCGCAGCACTATTTACAATAGCCAAGAAATGGAAGCAACCTAAGTGTCCACCAGTAGATGAATGGATTAAGAAGATGTGGTACATATACACAATGGAATATTATTCAGCCATAGAAGAAAACAAATCCTACCATTTGCAACAACATGGATGGAGCTAGAGGGTATTATGCTCAGTGAAATAAGACAAGCCAAAAAAGACAAGTATCAAATGATTTCACTCATATGTGGAATATAAGAACAAAGAAAAAAACTGAAGGAACAAAACATCAGCAGACTCACAGAACCCAAGAACGGACTAATAGTTACCAAAGGGAAAGGGACTGGGGAAGATGGGTGGGAAGGGAGGGACAAGGGGGTAAAAGGGACATTACGATTAGCAGATGTAATGTTGTGGTGGCACGGGGAGGGCTGTGCAACACAGAGAAGACAAGCAGTGATTCTATAGCATCTCACTACGCTGATGGACAGTGACTGTAATGGGGTTGGTGGGGGGAACCTGATGAAGGGGGTAGTTTAATAACCATAATATTGCACATATAATTGTAGATTAATGATACCAAAATAAATTATTTAAAAACAAATAAATAAATAAATAAAGGCATCATCCAAGAATCCTTTGGTAAAGTGAAAAGGTGTTAACGATGCAAAAATCACTCTTCTATCTATTGTCTATAAATTCATATTTGAGTATAGCAGCTTTTCTTAAAATGCTGAACATCTCTATGATTTAGGAAAGAGGATAATTAGGTCAGCTTTTTTAAAAAAAGTTAGTTTTTCAATCGTTCTGTTCTAGCCCACACAGGCTTTTTACTACTGTCACATGGAGAGGTCACATTGGATACTTTCACTGGGGAAAGTCCATCCTGTATCTCAAAGCAGATTTTAGAGCCTGCATGTATTTTGCCTTCTCTTTGCCAAACTGCAATTACTGACTCACAAAAGTCAGTAGTTTTGCTTTTTAAAAAGCAGCTGTAATGACAAAGCAAGAAAACATTAGTGAATCAAACTCAATTCGAATCAGTTTCCTGAGTCCCAGCGGCACCCGGCGCCGGGCGCCCCTGTGGAACTCACTGCCTCCCCCTGCAGCACCAGCTGCCCACGGGACATGAGAGGGGCCAGAACAAGACCGCTGAGGTGAGGACTTTGAGCAACACTGGCGCCCACACAGCCCCTGCCGGGAGCCAGACCATCACAGAGATAGACCTCTCTGCAAACCAACCCACAGGCCTCCACGGCGGGCAATCAGGTGAGCATGAGGACTTTCCCACTGTGGCAGGAGACGTTCTAACTTGCAGTGTGCTGCTTGGACCTGGGCTTGTTGTCGGCCTCTTGTCCCAGCTCCCACCCCACCCTTGTGCACCTACTGACGGGCCCTCAGCAGTTGACATTTTCCAGGCTTCCAGGCCTGGCTGCTGGTTGTGTTCTGACAGTGGAGAGAGGAGGAGGGAAGGAAGGACTCTGCTCGGGCTGTCAGCCTCTGTCAGCATTCTCCTGGCTGCCGAGGGAGCTCTAGCACCCAATCTCGACGCTTCCAGCATGGGCCCGGCGGCAGCCCTTTGGTGACAAGCCCCAGCTCTGCCTGCCTCTGCAGGAAGGCACCGCCACGGCAGCCACCCCTCCCGCCGCCTCTTAGGGTTTGCTGCCCACCTCCTCCCCTGTCCCCAGGCCCCACAGGCAGCACTGCTGCCTCACGGCACTAATCGCTGGATGACTTCAGCACCCAGGTGTGTCCTTTCAGCCTTCCAAGCCCTGCAGAGTCAGAAATCCCTCCTACATGAAATGCTTAGCATGGCTTCTGCAGCCTCACTAGACCCTGAGTAATGGTACAGGATCTCTTGTGCTCTGTGGTTTGTTTTTCTTTTGTTAAACATTTCATGTTTTGCTCACAAAATACCACTTTCCATTGCAGAAGTCTCTACATTTGGTTACCATTTATTCTGCCAAGGAAACTGCTTTTCCACCGGGAATTAAAGGAGCAAATATGAAGAGGGAACTAAAACCTCAGGAAGAGGTGAGCTGGAAGGCCAGTGATTCTGGACCCCTGATCCATGTAACTGAACATTCAGATTCTAAAGTTGAATTCATACAGAATATTGAACAGGTTAAGAGAAATACAGGCCTATTGTAAACATTTGTTTTTTCTCTCTATGGATACAAACACGTTTCAGATCTGATGGTGACGAACAGCACCCCGACCCTCTCCCCCCTCTGCCCCTTCCCCCACAGCCTCCGCCCCCTGCTGGCCTGTCTATTCCACCCCCACCGTGGGGCACCACCCGCCAGCCCACCTCACCTCCAGGGCAGCAACCCCATCTAGCTCACAGCCCTGCCCCTTGGAAGCATGGACCATTTTTCCAACATGTGACGCCAGGAAAACTGCGTTGGCATGGAAACCGATGCAGCTAACTCTCACCACACACGAATTACCACAGATGGGTTACACTGCTGGGAGATAATTCCCCCAAGGACTCACATGTTTCTGCAAGTCATACAAGCAAAGGCTCTGCTTCCTTCCTCCCCGACCATCTTTTCAAGGATGTTTGTACGGCAACTGGTCTGAGAAGATACAGTGTCTCTCTCCCCAGGGAAAAGGACAGGTTTGTTTAGCGTCCAGGCTAACACAGACAATGTCTGCCTCTGGAACAAAGGTCAGCCAGGCTTGCTTCCCATTAAAAAAGATTCAGGTTCCCTAGGCTCGGGGCTCCTCTCCCATAATGTTTACAATTTTCTCATTCTCGCAGGACCTTCCAATCTGCGTTCTGCCCAGAACCTGAGCTTGTTGTCTGCCTGTTGTCTCAGCTCCCACCCCACCCATCTGCACCTACTGGGGGTGGGGGTCACTGGCTCCCTTCCCACTTGCTCTGTGGGAATCTAGGCTCAGGGAACTGGCACAGGACAGTGGTGATACTGTGGCTACTGCTATTGCCATGAAAAATAAAGGTTCGTCTCCCTCTGCCCCAGGAGCCTTTAGTCATTCATGAAACTGAGCAAGCTAAGTGGTTAGCTTGAAATAAAGAATAGCTTCATAATCTGGAATTGGAAAAGATGTCTTAAACAGAATACTCACATAAAAGCATTTACCATAGGGGAAACAAAGGAATAAACCTGACTACATTAAAATTAAGAACTTCCATTCATCAACAGACACTATTAAGAGAGTTGGAAAAGATGCCTGCAATAATAAATAATGTAATATCAACATACAACTGACAAAGGTTTGGATCCCAGATGAATATATATCCTATAAATCAATAAGAAAAAGAAAGTCCAATAGAAAAATGGGCAACACAGTTGAACAGACCCTCACAGAAGAGGAAATCCAAATGGCAAATAAATATATGGTGCTCCACCTCATTCAAAATCAGAGAAATACAAATCAAGATGAAAACCACCATGGAAAACTATTTTTGAAGACAGTTTGGCATTACCTAGTAATGTACACCATATGGACCAACATCTCTACTCCTAGATGTGTCCTCTAGGAGAAATGTTGGAGAATGTTCATACTTTGTCATAGACAAAAACTGAAATCAACCCAGAAGTCCACCAACAGGGGGATGGATAAATAAATTGTGGCATAGTTACATAATGGTATTCTATATTGCAACAAAAATGAATGAACTATAACTACACAGAACATGAATAGCTCTTAAAAAATAGTTGTTGAGGGAGATTCAAGATGGTGGCATGAGAGGTGAGACAGAAAACTCTTTCCAAAACCACAGATAGTGTGAAAATATAGTTAATACAACTAACCCTAAAACAGCAACAGGAAAGAAGGCTGCACCAGACTGCACACAGATCTCACAAACAGGGCAGATCTCATGAAACAGGGCACCAGCTCTGCTCCCCTACAACCCCCAACCTCACTCTAGGGGCTGAGCAGCTCCAGAGACTGGAGCTTCTGGGCACTAGAGGGCACCACACAGAAATATGAAACATCAAAAGAACATGGTTCAGACCAAAATCTCACAAACTCAGAAAAAGGTCCAAATGAAACTGAACTCACCAATCTTCCTGAAAGAGAGTTCAAAATAAAAATCATAAACATGCTTATGGAGATACAGAAAAATATTCAAGAACTCAGGAACAAATTTAAGATGGAGATTCAAACATTAAGAAATTCCATATTTGAAATGAAACATACAATGGAATGATTTAAAAGCAGATTAGATGCAGTAGAAGAGATGGTAAATGGAATAGAAATGAGAGAAGAGGAATATAAAGAAGCTAAGGCACAGAGAGAAAAAAGGATCTCTAAGAATGAAAGAATATTGAGAGAACTGTGTGACCAATCCAAATGGAACAATATTTGTATTATAGGGGTACCAGAAGAAGAAGAGAGAGAAAAAGGAATAGAACATGTCCTTGAGGAGGTAATTGCTGAAAACTTCCCTAATCTGGGGAAGTAGATAGTCTCTCAAGCCATGGAGATACACAGACCTCCCAACACAAGGGACCCAAGGAAGACAACATCAAGACATGTAATAATTAAAATGGCAAAGATCAAGGATAAAGACAGACTTTTAAAAGCCACTAGAGAGAGAAAAAAGATCATTACAAAGGAAAACCCATCAGGTTATCATCAGATTTCTCAACAGAAACCTTACAGGCCAGAAGAGAGTGGCATGATATATTTAATGCAATGAAGCAGAAGAGCCTCAAACCAAGAATACTCTACCCAGCAAGGTTATCATTTAAATTTGAAGGAGAGATTAAACAATTTTCAGATAAGCAAAAGCTGAGAGAATTTATCTCCCACAAACCACCTCTACAGTGCATTTTGGAGGGAATCCTATAGATGGAAGTATTCCTAAGGCTAAATAGATGTCACCCAAAGGATAGACAAAGAGTACAGAATATGATTCATAACATACAAAGAATGGAGGAGGAAGAAAAATGAGGAAAAAAAGAATCTTTAGGTTGTGTTTGTAATAGCATGCAAAGTGAGTTAAATTTGACTGTTGGATAGTAAGGGAATTACCCATATTCCTTCGGTAGCCACAAATCTAAAGCCTGCAGTGGCAATAAGTACATACATATCAGTAATCACCCTAAATGTAAATGCTCTGAATGTACCAATCAAAAGACGTGGAGTCACTGAATGGATAAAAAAAACAAGACCCATCTATATGCTGCCTACAAGAGACTCACTTCAAACTGAAAGACATACACAGACTGAAAGTAAAGGGATAGAAAAAGATATTTCATGCAACTAATAGGGAGAAAAAAGCAGGAGTTGCAGTACTTGTATCAGACAAAATAGACTGCAAAACAAAGAAAGTAACAAGAGAAAAAGAAGGACAGTACATAATGATAAAGGGGTCAGTCCAACAAGAGGATATAACTATTAGAAATATCTATGCACCCAACACAGGATCACCTACATATGTGAAACAAATACTAACATAATTAAAGGGGGAAACAGAATGCAATGCATTCATTTTGGGAGACTTCAACACACCACTCACTCCAAAGGACAGATCAACCAGAAAGAAAATAAGTAAAGAGACAGAGGCATTGAACAACACACTAGAACAGATGGACCTAACAGACATCTACAGAACTCTGCACCCAAAGCAACAGGATACACACTCTTCTCAAGTACACATGGAACATTTTCAAGAATAGATCATATCCTAGGCCACAAAAAGAACCTCAGTAAATTCAAAAAGATTGAAATTGTACCAACCAGCTTCTCAGATCACAAAGGTATGAAATTAGAAATAAATTACTCAAAGAAAATGAAAAAGCCCACAAATACATGGAGGCTTAATAACATGCTCCTAAATAATCAATGGATCAATGACCAAATAAAAACAGAGATCAAGCAATATATGAAGACAAATGACAATAATTCAACACTGCAAACTTTGTGGGACACAGCAAAGGCCGTGCTAAGAAGGAAATATATTGCAATACAGGCCTACCTCACGACACAAGAACAATCCCAAATGAACAGTCTAAACTCACAATTAATGAAACTAGAAAAGGAAGAACAAATGAGGCCCAAAGTCAGTAGAAAGAGGGATATAATAAAGATTAACGCAGAAATAAATAAAATTGAGAAGAATAAAACAACAGAAAGAATCAATGAAAGCAGGAGCTGGTTCTTCAAGAAAATAAAAAAAATAGAGAAACCCCTAGCCAGACTTATCAAGAAAGAAAGAGAATCTACACACATAAACAGAATTAGAAATGAGAAAGGAAAAATCACTACAGACACCACAGAAATACAAAGAATTATGAGAGAATACTATGAAAAATTATATGGTAACAAACTGGATAACCAAGAAGAAATGGACAACTTTCTAGAAAAATACAACCTACCAAGTCTCACCCAGGAAGAAACAGAAAATCTGAATAGACCAGTTACCAGCAAAGAAATTGAGTTGGTAATCAAAAAACTACCTAAGAACAAAATTCCTGGACCAGATGGTTTCACTGCTGAATTGTATCAAACATTAAGTGAAGACCTAATACCCATCCTCCTTAAAGTTTTCCAAAAAGTAGAAGAGGAGGGAATATTCCCAAACTCATTCTATGAGGTCAATATCACTCAAATACCAAAACCAGGCAAAGCCACCACAAAAAAAGAAAATTACAGACAAATATTCCTGATGAACATAGATGCAAAAATACTCAACAAAATGTTAGCAAACCAAACTCAAAAATACATCAAAAAGATCATCCATCATGATCAAGTGGGATTCATCCCAGGGATGCAAGGATGGTACCACATTTGAAAATCCATCAACATTATCCACCACATCAACAAAAAGAAGGACAAGAACCACATGATCATCTCCATAGATGCTGAAAAAGCATTTGACAAAACTCAACATCCATTCATGATAAAAACTCTCAACAAAATGGGTATAGAGGGCAAGTACCTCAACATAATAAAGGCCATATATGACAAACCCACAGCCAACATCATATTTAACAGCGAGAAGCTGAAAGCTTTTCCTTTAAGATCGGGAACAAGACAAGGATGCCCACTCTCCCCACTTTTATTCAACATAGTTCTAGAGGTCCTAGCCACAGCTATCAGACCACACAAAGAAATAAAAGGTATCCAGACTGGTAAGAAAGAAGTCAAACTGTCCCTATTTACATATGACATGATATTGTACATAAAAAACCCTAAAGAATCCACTCCAAAACTACTAGATCGAATATCTCAATTCAGTAGTTGTGGGATACAAAATTAATACACAGAAATCTGTTGCATTCCTATATACTAACAATGAACTAGCAGAAAGAGAAATCAGGAAAACAATTCCATTCACAATTGCATCAAAAAGAATAAAATACCTAGGAATAAACCTAACCAAGGAAGTGAAAGACTTATACTCTGAAAACTACAAGACACTCATGAGAGAAATTAAAGAAGATACCAATAAATGGAAACACATCCCGTGCTCATGGAGAGGAAGAATTAATATTGTCAAAATGGCCATCCTGCCTAAAGCAATCAACAGATTCAATGCAATCCCTATCAAAATACCAACAGCATTCTTCAATGAACTAGAGCAAATAGTTCTAAAATTCATATGGAACCACAAAAGACCCCGAATAGCCAAAGCAATCCTGAGAAGGAAGAATAAAGTAGGGGGGAATTACACTCCCTGACTTCAAGCTCTACTAAAAAGCCACAGTAATCAAGACAATTTGGTATGGGCACAAGAACAGACCCATAGACCAATGGAACAGACTAGAGAGCCCAGATATAAACCCAAGCATATATGGTCAATTAATATACAATAAGGGAGCCATGGATATACAATGGGGAAATGACAGTCTCTTCAACAGCTGGTGTTGGCAAAACTGGACAGCTACATGTAAGAGAATGAAACTGGATTATTGTCTAATCCCACAAACAAAAGTAAACTCAGAATGGATCAAAGACCTGAATTTAAGTCATGAAACCATAAAGCTCTTAGAAAAAAACATAGGCAAAAATCTCTTGGACATAAACATGAGCAACTTCTTCATGAACATATCTCCCCAGGCAAGGGAAACAAAAGCAAAAATGAACAAGTGGGACTACATCAAACTAAAAAGCTTCTGTACAGCAAAGGACACCATCAATAGAACAAAAAGACATCCTACAGTATGGGAGAATATATTCATAAATGACATATCCGATAAGGGGTTGACATGCAAATTATACAAAGAGCTCACGCACCTCAACAAACAAAAAGCAAATAAGCCAATTAAAAAATGGGCAGAGGAGCTGAACAGACACTTTTCCAAAGAAGAAATTCAGATGGCCAACAGGCACATGAAAAGATGTTTCACATCACTAATCATAATGCAAATTAAAACCACAATGAGATATCACCTCACACCAGTGAGGATGGCCAACATCCAAAACACAAACAACAACAAATGTTGGCGAGGATGTGGAGAATAGGGAACCCTCCTATACTGCTGGTGGGAATGTAAATTAGTTCAACCATTGTGGAAAGCAGTATGGAGGTTCCTCAAAAAACTCAAAATAGAAATACCATTTGACCCAGGAATTCCACTCCTAGGAATTTACCCTAAGACTGCAGCAGCCCAGTTTGAAAAAGACATATGCACCCCTATGTTTATCGCAGCACTATTTACAAAAGCCAAGACATGGAAGCAACCTAAGTGTCCATCAGTAGATGAATGGATTAAGAAGATCTGGTACATATACACAATGGAATATTATTCAGCCATAAGAAGAAAACAAATCCTACCATTTGCAACAACATGGATGGAGCTAGAGGGTATTATGCTCAGTGAAATAAGCCAGGGAGAGAAAGACAAGTATCAAATGATTTCACTCATATGTGGAGTATAAGAACAAAGAAAAAACTGAAGGAACAAAACAACAGCAGACTCACAGAACCCAAGAATGGACTAACAGTTACCAAAGGGAAAGGGACTGGGGAGGAAGGGTGGGTGGGAAGGGAGGGATAAGGGGGAAAAAGGGGCATTATGATTAGCACACATAATGTAGCGGGGGTGGGGGGATTATAGTGGGAAGGCAGTATAACACAGAGAAGACAAGTAGTGATTCTATAGCATCTTACTACACTGATAGACAGTGACTGTAATGGGGTATGTGGTGGGGATTTGATAATAGGAGGAGTCTAGTAACCATAATGTTGCTCATGTAACTGTACATTAATAATAGCAAAATAGAAAATAAAAAAAGGAAAAAAAACAATTGTTGAGTAAAAAGAAGTTAAACACAGAAAGAAAATACACAACATGACTTCATGCTTACAAGTTCAAGAAATTGCTAGACGTAGCCCATAGTATTTAGAGATGCATACTTAGGTTGTAAAACTCTAAATAAAAGCAGTAAGTGGTGGCTACAAAAAATGGGACAGTAGTTACGTTTAGGGAGAGAAGGATGTAACTACAGGGGAGAGGGTTTCTGGAGTGCTAATATTCTATTTCTTGTCCTTGATGGGGTCATACGACTGTTCAGTTTATAATCACCCACCAATCTGTACACTTAGGTCTTACGCCATTAAAAATCAGCACACACACGCAAAAACTGGAGAAACAATACCCCAGGTCATGGGACTGAACACTGCTGTCATTTCGGAAGGCCCACACACATCCCCTTGTGACAATACCTTCTCCCTCCCCTCATCAATTAGCACCATCCTTTCACCCCCAAGTGTGCACTCTTAAATACTATGGCTTACCTCCATCTGTTTCTTATTTTTACATGAAATCAATTGAATATTTGCATTCGGGTCAGAAAATTGTTCCTGGTAAATCCATTAATTACTGTGATGTATATGCTTCTTTCAACATAATATCTTTGAAGTGAATTAAATATAGTTCAGCTGAAACAAAGATGACACTCAAGAACTTTACAAATGTGTGTGAAGTCATGTTGAGAAGACCAATTTAGATTTAACCAAACAATATTATCCATGACATTAACTCAGTGGTGTTAATTTGAATTTTATTGCTTTGGTAGTTTTATTTGCATGTAATTTGAAATAAGTTTGGAATGTATACTTGACTTAAAGCTATAAACATACACTTAGTTGTATATTTATACATATTAAGCAAAAAGCTGTTTTTCACATAATGTTATCTCAAACCCTGGGCACTGAGATTTTTGACCCTAAACCTCTTGTGGACATGTCCCGAGAGTACACAGTCCACCCACTACAAGGAAGCTTAGCAAGGCTGCCTGTGAGCAGCACAGACAGGAGGGCAGAGGACGGAAAACGATCCCCATGCACTGGTTTCCCATTATCATCTCTGTCCTCAGCGGAAGGAAGCTGACACCCGTCTACATCGGCCACGACAGAGCCACCAGTGCTCTGTACCTGTGTGCCCTGCAGTCATTCGTTTTTGATGATTAATCACTTTTGTGTTCATTTCTTTCTGGTCCTCATTCATTTATGATTTCTGCCCCTGGTTGCTCTTAGGAGTTGCTCTTAAACTCCATTCAACAAAGACTGGCCATGCCCTGGCTTGGCTGGGAAGCCGACCTGGACACCGGGCCCCATAGAGTGGGGGACAGATGTGTGAACTAGAGAGCAGAGCAGCGTGAAGTCAAGTACGAGGGAAGTGCCTCGGCAGGTAGGAAAGACTTAATGAAGGACGCAGGGCAGGAGTTATGCCTCGCAGAACAAGGAGCATACAGGGCTAAGAGGAGGAGGAGGGTTTTCCCGGGTGAAGGGAAAGCATGAACCAGGGCACCAGAGGATGCCAATGGTGGGCATGCTAGACACACAAGGTGACGCATCTCATGTGGTCCAACAGTGGAGGGTTTGGGTGGACATGGGGCTCGAAAGGGAGGTTGAACAGGATCATGAAAGCGCCGACACCAGGCCGTATTTTTCCACAGTCTTTATTCCAGAGTTGTGGTAGATCTTTCAGAAAACAAGTTTCCTTTTTATTATCAAGTAATTAACATCCCACAAGTTTAACATTCAAAACCATGACTAGTTCTATCTCAGTTAAATAATTTCTCAAAGACCCTCCTGACCCCATGCCTCTGAGCTCCACAGTGTGATCAATGGGGCAAGAGTGGAAGGTGGGGCGGGGAAGACGTGGCAGGGACACTCGCAGACAGGCACAGATCTGCACCAGGAAAAGCACAAATATTGGTGCAGCTTGGACTCTGAATATCTCATTACGAAGTTGTTGGGTCTTTGTGGATCTGTCAAGAGGACCAATGCTATGTAATTACGTTTTAAAAGGATTGTTTTCAAATTGCTCTAAAGTCTAGAAGGAAAAAAGATATGACCTTTTCAAAATGTGAGAAGCAGGGAAGCGTGGCTGGCAGCTCCATCATGTGGGGGATGAACATTCTCTAAGTGCTCTAAGCAGAAGGACACCACAGCTGAAGGGGCTGCTGGGAGACAGAGCGAGGGGACAGTGCGCGTGTGTGTGACAGTGTGTGCGCGTGACACAGGCAGGGAGGGAGGGAACGGAAGTGGGAGGGAAGGGGGTGCTGCAGGGACAGGGACCACACAGTCTGGCGCCTTTGTTTGACTTCCCCCACACGGGCAGGAAGACGGGGGCTTTCTAATTCTAACCAGCAGGAAAATCAAACTTCAGCAGCTTCCATCAGAACCAGGAACAGCTCCTCTGATGCCAAAAACAAGGAGGGCGTCATGTTTGCACGCTGGGGCTGCTGCTGAAGAGCAAAGGTTTGAGAACAGAAGTACATCTGACTCGAGGAGCCATTTTGAAATGAAAACTCTTGGGTCCTTGTAGAGTCCCAGAAGTAGATTAATGCCAAATAAATGTTGAGTTTTAAGAAAAAAACATTTTTTTTAATCGATTTATATATCTCCATCTTGTCCAATAGTTAATAGCTTATGTCGGTGCACCTGGGCTCCCGAAAGGCACCCTCGTCACAGTCCCACCAAGACACTGGCAGTACGAGTTCCTGAAGAGCTTCCTTAAATCCCTGCCAATGGACAGAAGCAGGGATGGGCCGAGTCTCCTGAAGTAACAGGTGGCATTTATCCCCATGGGGGGACCTGTCAGGGCCACCCCAGACATCTTGGTGGGACCCAGGCCCAAAGCCGCCATACCACACGCTTTTCCAAAGGGAACTCCCACGGCAGAGTCTGTCCTCCTGACACCATGCAGAACCTCAGGGCAGGCGACCATCCGTCAGAGGACCTGGTCCTCTCAGGTGCAGCACAGCCCCAACTGGCACCCTTGCCTCTTGCCCTGGACCCCTGGTGAGCTCGCAGCCATGCGATGCCAGGGCACCGTGCCCTCTGAGCCCTGTCTGGGCTGGGGGGCTAAGAACAAATCCCAGGAGGGATGTCAAGGTCAAGAGTGTGGCTCCTCAGGAGCCAAGGTGACTCCACACACAGAACGTGGGAAAGACTAAAGCGGGGGGTTTCCCTGTGACCCTGCAGACTGGCAGGCATGAGGGTGTGAGTTTCCAGACTTTGCATTTTACAGGCACCAACAGTAGCAGTACATATAAAATATTGTACTTATTTAGTATTATAAATTAATATATATAATCACAGCTATAAAATATTTATTATAAAATATTTTATTTAAAGGTGTTAATATAAAATATTTTATAAAATACTATAATTAATTTTTAAACTAATATTACTATCATATAACAAAGCATTTCCAACTCTTCATTTCCTTAAGAAAAAACACTTCCTTTTTTCATACTATTGCTGTTGTTTCATTTTAATAAGGACCTCTAAGTACTAAAATTATAGGAAGAACATGATCCCTAAAATCAAGTAAATCTCTCAAGTCAAGATTCGATAGAAACTCGCTTTTTTTCCTTATTTGTCCTTATATTTTCTCACTTTGCTAAGGACCAGTGATCACTTCAAGGAAGGCCCGACGCTCACATGGGGCGCTGGAGAGCAGCTGTGACTGGACAGCAGGCTCTCCGGCCGCCCTGTCTCCACGGCGGTCCTGCAGGCGGCCTCCGGGGGTCGCTCCTTCTATAGGGGCAAGGCCTCAGGTACAGACACAGCGCCAGAGCCCACCAGCATCCTTTCCAATCTGCTCTTCCGAATGGCCAGTTTTCTTTTGGGAAAGCCTGAATGCCGTGTTCCTGCTTCATGGTGGACATGCCTTAAGGAGTCCTTTGCAGAGCCAGAGAACTGGTTACTCATTTGCCTCTTTCCACTGCGGCTGCCAGGAAGCTGCGCGTCAAAGCTGAGGATCAGCATAGCAGCTCCGTTACCCTTTGTACATGTATACTTACATGTAGATATGCTCCCACAGACCTCCACAAGCCTTGATTTACCACGTTTATATTTTCGCTGATTATGACTCATTACTCATATTATTTTACTTTTTAAATTTCTCACAAGCTGTTTCAAGTATTATTGGGGACAAGAGAATATGAATAAACAAGTATCCTTTTAAGTTACAATTAAACAATTTTGCTAAACCAATTCACAGATAAGCAATGGCTGAGGCAAATGTGGTGTCCTTCACATAAAAACCAAACTGCAAAGCAAAAATCATGAATGCCACCAGATTAGGCAGTAAGGCCCAAACTCGCATGACCAAAGGTAATCTTTTTTCTCCAAAAGATATAACAGAGTGGGCCATCAGCTTAATTTAAAATTCACACAGCTTCTAAACAATAAGAGGCACTTTTCTTCTCCATGAACAAAGACATGTTATTCCTACGTGAATAAAGCAAAGATTCTTTTTCTTCTATCTACATGAAGCAATTCTGCATTTCTATACAAAATGAGGTATTTTGCACCAGGCAGAGCCGTATTACAGAACTGCTGTGCATTCGGGATCAAGTAGTCTGACTGTACATGCATTAAAAACAAAAAGCACTTTGTATAACCAAATAAGAAAAAAAAATCCTTCAGCCTTCCATGACACCCTCTTCTGTCTTTTCTTCAACACAAGACGCTGACAGGCAAACCCTACGTGAATGCATTCACTCCCAGCCCAGCCCACGGCAGGCTCCATGAGGATGGAGGGAGTGTGTGGGCCCCAAGTGCAAGGACCACATCAAAGGGACATGAAACTTCACACCCAATATTTTTGAGCACTGTTTATGGTTGAATTTTTTCCAAGATGATAATTGAAATAGGTTTCATGACATTATGAGGTGGGTGGGAGAGCAGGGAAGGATTCCCCCTAATGTGACTGCAAACTCTTTCAAGACAGCAACAGGTAGTTTCTACTTATTCCAGGGTTAAATCCCTGAATTATTCCTGTTTCCTGATAATCGGGAGGCCTTATAAAGACAGCACATTCTTTAGAGAACTTGGCCCTCTCTCCATCCCCAACTTCTTCAACGTGTAAATATGGTTCTTCTATTTAACAGGAACCACACTGGCCAAACTGTGAGACTTCACAGGAACTGACACTCATCACACCAATAAAATTAGAATTGACATATGAAGTCCTAACTTAAAAGTCTTCATTACCCCACTGAGCAACAAAGGACTGAGAAGTTCTGATCTCCTGGGTGAAGATCTGAGCTCGTTTAAAGGTGGAGTCCCTAGTAATCATTTGGAAGGAAACCATGAACTTCGTCATGACAGTCATTACTCCATCTCTACGTGTGTTCTGTGCCCCGGAGAACCCACCCCATGTGGCAGCTCTCGCAGCCGTCACTCACTCTGGGCACCAGACTGTCAGGTTTCTGAGGCAGCTGAGGAAGGCGCCAAAAGGTTACGACTGTGATTATGTGCTCTGCTCTGCGATTCTGATCTGCTTTCCATTTCCACACTGGTGAGAGGAATGCATCTGACTCAAGAGAATGTCATGCCTGAACCATAAACTAGACCCTCAGAGACAAGGCTGTTGTTGAGACACCGTTATTATCACTAGACCTAAAAACATAACCACATCTTCCAATGACTTCAAACCATTCTCTAGATTAGAAATTTATATGATTCCTAGAGAGAAATAGGTCTCCTTTAGATTTGTCTGAATGCAAAATAACTGCAATTAATATTATTATAAAATACCTATTTGTCTAATGAGTCATCAGATTTCCTTCTTCTCCCACAAACTGTCCAAAAAGGGACTGGAAGTCCTAAATGCAAGACAGATTCTCATGCATCTTGGATGAGTAACTGAGATCCTGCACTCAAACAGGAAAGTGAATGAACCGACCGTTCAATGTCTGTTCGCCCGTGATACTAATGACCCCACTCTGACTTCCCCAGAATATGAAACGGGACCAAGATCAGCAAAGTGAATTTTTTTTAAATGTGTAAGTCAGGAGAAGAAAAAAATATTGAGGCAAAAAGTACTTTTATGGTGTACTTCACAAATCTAAAATTAGAATTTATCTTAAGATATGAACTATAGGCTTCATAACTTGGCTAAGTTTCATAAAAGGTAAAAATACAGGCTTTTTTCAGACAATGATTATAAATTTAATCAACTTACTTTCATAAACTTCATAAAGTTAATTGTGCCAGGAACAGAGTTACAAGTGGGTAGCTTTCAAAGAAGTACATAGTCCTTGCCTGCTTTTGATAAGCATGTGACAACTTTGGAACATTGAAAAGAGGTCAGATGAAAACAAAAAAAAAGGTAATTTTTCTAGTCATTGACAGCATAAACCAGTCCCCAAAATACTAAGTTCCAGGGACAGGGTGAGGCCAAAGAAAAATATTCCAAAACTCTAGCTTTCATCAAAGGATCTTTCTAACTGTGTCTTCTAGAAAGCAGAGCCTGAGGCAAGGATTAAAGTGCTAACAATTTATTCAAGAGGCAACCCAGGACTGTGAGAGTGAGGAAAAAGGCAATGAGGCAAGGAGAGACACTAAGGAGTATGTCACGTCCCTGGTCACCTTCAAAACAAGCCAGGAAGAGACAGCAGGCCATCAGGCAGGTGTGCCCACTTCATACCTGACATTCTCAAAAAGAGTTGCAAGAACTGCACCTCAGAATAGCCCACAGATGGAAGAAAGGAAAATCTATCTGCTCTGCTCTCCTGTCATCTTCCATTGGTCAAGGTTCACCTGACAGCCAACGAGCCGGCACCTCTGGGCCTCACCATGAGGTCCTGGGCAGTCATTCAAGAAGCCTGTGACTCACCCGGACAAGGCGCTTCATCCATGGCCCAAACAGAGGGACACGTGGCACTTGATCAGGCTCCACAAAGGGGGCCTGAAGGCCCTGTTAGCCCTGAAGGCCTCTGCATCCACAGATCTCAGGCACAGCCCCGTACGTGGTAGGTCCTCAGTCAGTCACCATGCCCAGCAAAGGCAGGACTTCCCACCGTGGCTCCCGAGGTCTGCAACTATGTCTGTTCTTACAGAGCCCCTTGTGCTGATGAAGAAATGCTGTTTCAAGGCTTCTGGCTCTTCCTAATACTTTGCCCCCGGCACCCGTCCATCCGTCCCCTGTAGGTCTATGCGAGAGGCAGCTGGTTTATGGATCATCCCAGCAAAGACCCCATCCATTCATCCACAGTCTGATGTAAGAGAGTCCTCAATGCTTATGAATTTAAAAACTCCAGGCTAATTTGTAATGAAATGTGAATGAATGCAGAGGACGATACTTCTCTTGAGAGAGTTTGGTTTGTTTTCCTGGTGGTCAGGGGTTATCCCACCCAGGGGACACTGGGGGCAGTTTTCTATATGGCTCCCTTAGGCTGCATGTCCCATCACGTGTGACACAAGCAGCAAGCAGGAAATGCAGCCCTGTCGGCCCCGGTCAACCCTGTGCAGAGCAGGAGAGCCTCAGAGCTCACCCAGATCTCTGCCAAACAGTCAACCAACCTGTCCTCGGGTAACTAACAGTGTCTGGATGCTCACTAAAGTCCCCTTGAAAACTAATAAGGCTGCGGGGATGCGGAGGGAGTAAGACAAGACCCCACATACCATATACCAAAGTCAGGACACTTCTGCTGGGAAGGGATTCAGGTATCTAGTCACTGGCCAGTGGGCGTGAGCCACAAAACCCAAAGGGGCTGCAGGGTGTGACTGAGGCACACCGCAGGGCACACACGTCCCATCTGACACTGCAGAAGTGTGCATGTATCATCTGGCTTCTAGCAAGTGGCAGTCGTATGACCAGCTGTAACAAACCCAGTAGGACTCGATGATGTTCCCACAAAGGGGTAAAGGGTCTAGAGGAACGGGTGCCTTTTTCTAAGCTAGCAGTGACCCCGTGGATATCCTAACCCCACTGACTGTTCCTATACAAAAGAGATCCAATCCAAACCATATACACAGCCTGACACTACTGGGAACCCCTCCTGAAGGCGCTGAGTCCCTGCATCTCATCAATAACTTTCATGCCTCATCCATCCAGAACCTACAGCTGCCAGGGACCAACTCCAAGGTGCAGAGACAGCGGACTCACTGCGCTCCTGGGGCGCGGCCACCCCACCTGGGAAGAGTGCCTGCAGGCACGTGCACATTCTCAGGCCAGGAAAGAGTGACCACAGGTGGCCTCGGGTCCTACAGGACTACATCCATTTGATATTGTCAGAAAATGGATGGTGAAGGGAAAAGAGAGAAACTATGTCAGCCAAAAAGAGCTGCCCAAGATGCCATGGACCAGAGCCGGGGACACCAGCTCAGGCCCGGCCTCGGCCATGGAGGGCACTGTGAGCAAACCGTGCATCACATCCCTGCACCTACACTAGGTCTATTCATGGGCAAGAAAACTGAAACACAACAGTCTAGGGCCTACGAACAGAATTTGAAGCATAAGAGAACAAAAACAGTTCCTCGAGGACTAAGAGCAAAGGCCTTCCAGCCCACAGCTTTCCTGCAGGAAGAGCAAGGACAGCTCCGGCCTCACAGGTGATGAGGGTGCACTGCCCCACCGGGGCACACAGGAAAGGTGCACGTGTCAAACAGAATGAATGAGGGAAAGAAGAGATGGCAGAGAAAATAGAAACACTGTAGACAAATTATAAGAAATGTAAGGCCAAGAGGAACATTGCAGGAGGAAATGAGACACAACCAAAAGATGGGGCAGCGGGCCTGGTCATTCCAACAGACCAAACATGAAGAGGAGGAGAGAAAGGGGACGCCAGCAGATCAGGCTGCCCCTGTGGTCTGGATTGGGTCCCCTGAGGCTTTTGTGCAGGAGCAGCTAGGGTGGTTAGGATGTCTGTGGGAAAAAGAACAAAAAAGGAAAGAAAGTCAGGGGCTGGATTGTAAGAGAGTTAAGAATGACCCAGCAATTCCACCCATAGGTATATACCCAAAGATCAAATATTTGTACATGAGTGTAGCTGTTGCAGAACGTGTGTGCCCCCCACAACTCGCATGTTGAACCTGTCCCCATGTGATGGCATTTGGAGGTGAGGCCCTGGAGGTAATCATGTTTAGATACAGTCACAGTGGGTGTCCTTCTAAGGTGAGGAATCTAGGTTGCCCTCTCTCCTCCGTGTGAGGGAACAGGATGATGACAGATACCTGTCGGCTGGGGACCAAGTCGGCCGGCACCAGCTTCTCGAAGCTCCCTGCCTCTAGAACTGGGAGGAAGTGTCTGTGGTGTGAGCCATCCAGTCTGTGGGGCTTTGTCACAGCAACCCACGCTGGCTATAGTTTGGTGCCAAGCAGCGGGATGCTGCGGTAAAGTGTACAGAGATGCAGAAGCACCTGTGGGACAGAGTGATGGGTAGAGGCCACTGGAGTTTTAGGTGCATGCTGGAAATCAGGATGTAAGGGCAGTTCTGGTGAGAGCTCAGGAAGAAAAGAGGAGGTTGGAGAGGCTGCTCCCACCTTCTTAGAGGGTGCGTAAGAGTACAGAAGGCGTAGAAGGTCGATAAAACAGAGAATAAGGGCCACTCCAGGAAGGTCTCAGATGGGGATGAGCAACATATCACTGGACAATGGGGGAAAGGCGGTCCTTGCTACAACGTGGCAAAAAACGTGGCTGAACAGTGTCTAGTGTTTTGGGAAGGTAGAATCTGTGCTCAGTGAAACTGGATACTCAGCAGAGGAGAAATCTAAGCAAAATGGTGAAGGAGCAGATGGGTTTCTCTTGACTTCTTCTAGTTAAGTGAAAGAGGAGAGAAATTAATTGAAGAATGAATTGTGAATTGAAAAAGGGACCAGAACCTAAAGATTTGGGAAACTCTCAGCCTATCCACACTGCAAAGATGAGAAAGTTTATTATTCTGAAGAGATCACTGAGTGTGGGGCTAAATGCCACCTGCTAAGGAGATTCCTACCGGTGTGAATCATGGACGTGATCAGCCACCCCAGCAGGAACACTGGCTGTCTGAGCTGAAGAAGACTGGGACAGGACCAAATGAAAGACTTTCTCAGACCTGCAGGACTGGACAGAGAGCTCTTCAGCTGTGAACACGCACTGTCCTTCGAGACCGGAAAAGAGCAATCCCTAATGCAATTTGGCAATGGTCATGGCTGCCTCCTTCGTGTCAGGGTGGTGGTGGTGGTGGGCCCTCAGTCCAAGCTGGCCAGATGGCACACACCTGAAACCTTGCAGGCAGGCTCAGACCAGCAGAGGGGCAGAGAAGGGACCACCACCCAAGCTGATCTGAAGGCAGGATCACCAGACGGGTCCTGAAGACAGAGCATCAAACCAGAGATTGATTCTTTAGCCTTAAAAGATCTAATGGCAATTGCATCACTAGGTTTTAGATATGGGGGGGGACCCTTTGCCCCCTCCTCCTGATTTCTCCCATTCGGAACAGGTATGTCATTCCCAAGCCTGTCCACCACTGTATTTGGGAAGCACACAACTTACCTGGTTTCACAGGTTCACAGCTGCAGAGGAATTCTTCCTCAGCATGAATCTTACCTTGAGTCTCACACCTGACTTAGAGGGTATCTGAAGAGACTCTGAGATGCTGGGATTAGGGCTTGGGGATGCTGGGAAGGAATGAACGTTTTGTGCCTGTGAAGGTGAAGCCCTAACCCCCAGTGTATGTGGAGGTGGAGCTGTCGGGGGGAATTAGGTCTTTATGAGGTCATGAGAGTGGGAGAAATCCTCGTGATGGGGCTCGGATCCTTACGAGAAGGGCCACAGCTCATGCTCTGCACCACGTGAGGACGCGGCAGGGAGGGGCCACCCGCAGGCCAGGAAGAGGATCCTCACCGGAAGTCAAGTCTGCCGGCGGCTGGAGCTTGGACTTTCAAGCCCCAGAAGTAAGTGTCTGTTGTTTAAGCCACCCAGTCTACGGTTTTTTGTCAGAGTGGCCAGGTATTCAGAGTGGGACTATTCCCGTATTTCCACGAATACTAGGTGCCCACTCTGACCCTGGGCTGGGAGTTTAGCAGTAAACAAAACACACATAGGTCCCAACCCTCATGGTGGCTGTGCCATCCAATATATACCCACGTGGCCACATGCGGCCATTTAAATTTTAATTTTAATTAAAATTAATAGAATTTTAGAACGCTATATCTGTCACACTAGCCACATCTCAAATGCTCACTAGCCGTGTGTGGCTAGTGGCTGTCGCATCAGGCAGCTCATATTCTAGAACATTTCCATCATCACGGAAAGTTGCACTGGGCAGCAGTGGTCTATGAGCGAGGCCCTCCCCGTTCCAGAAAGTAAGTGCAAACTTCCCTTGAGAAAACTAGACTATAAATCTAAGCCTCTCCTGTTTCACCCCCCCCACCAGTCTGATAGCGTATACCTCATGGGCTGAAACTAGACACAATGAGGCCACTATCTTTAAGAGAAAGGGGGAAAAATCACCTGACAGAGAAAGTCAGTAGTTCAAAATAACAGAAGCAGTCTGAGAAGTGAAAGTCAGCTCACCCATGAGAGTCAGAAGGCAATGAAAGAAAACGTGAACAGTCTAGTTTATTCCTATTCCCAAGTGGGATTCATGATGACATTGCATCTCTGGAAAAAGGACAGAGGTCAAGATCTCCATCCATAGAGAAACATAACTGTTAAACTAAAAACAGAACTGCATCGAAAAGCCAGCCTGTACATCAAAGGATAGAGACTTAGAAGATAAGCTTGAGAAAATTCTCAGTTTAAAGGAAAAAGTCAAGAGATTATTATGTTTGTAGAAAGAAAAGATTTGGAGAACAAGTCCTGGTGGGAATGAGGTAATAATGTATAAGAATTCCGTAAGGATAGAAAAGAATAGAAGCTATAAAAAAGAAAAACAAAAACAATTTGTACATAATTTGTAATAAGAATTACAAACAGGAAAACAATACAAATGTGTAACCACAGAGGACTAGCTAAATAAACTATTCGAAGATACAGGATGGTGGATGGATGAATATACTTAAGATATAGCAGAAAAAAAATGGAAAATATTATGAGGTAATTTACAAAAGATGACATACAAATGACCAGTGCATATATGAAATACAAATGTTTCAATATACTGAAAACAAGAGAAATCAAGATTTCCGATATGAAACCAATTGAAATAAAAATCAATTTTGATATGAAATCAAAATAATGGAACATGTTTTAAGAACTCAAATGGCATATTTTAAAAAGAATAACAATACCCAATGTTGGCAAGGATTTGTTAAGCAGGTACTCTCAAACACCACCAGGTGAGAGGAAAAATTACAATACTCTTTTTCTTGGGTAATAAATTGGAAATGCCTGCCCCTCTTTAATGCTGTCTTCTTCTAATAAGAAAATTAACTCCTTTCCCCACAACAGACTTCAACACCACCCCATTCTTCTTGAAATATTTTTCTGTCATGAAGAATTGTCTCAGGCAGAAAACACCAAATCCAAGAACTCCACCACTGCCAGACCAAAACAGCTAGAATGGCTTTCTTTCAACACAGCCCAAACCACATATTTCTCTGCACAAGTCAAAGGAGGTGTTTGCAACAGGAAACGTGATCAATCCTTGAGTCTCCAAAAACCTCCAGGAGTGCGGGAGAAGGCAGCTCTGCCACCCTAATGCATGGCCGTGCTCTTTTACATGCCTGAGCAAAGAAGAACACGGCACTGCTTCCTTCTGCCACACTGAAAAATATGTGTCTAGTTTAATGTAACGCAGGTCAAAAACAAATTATGCCATTTCGGAGCTGAACTATATCAAATGGTGGCAGGGAGGGCAGGCAGAAGTAGCTAAAATGCAGCTCCATCTCAGGAACACAAAACTGGCAAATAAATCACTGTTCAGTGCCTGCCTAATCTACTGTCACCTCACCCCTGGTGCCAAGGTTACCCAGGGAAAGATGACTTCAGCATGTTTCTAGTCTCTGTAATAGGAATTAGTTCCCTCAATCCACAAAGAGCAAACAAACAGGTGCCAGGAAAGAGACAGCATGTCCCAATCAATGTTCTTTAAAAGCACTTCCCACTTCAGCACCATGCAGAGAGAAGGCCTGAGAGCTCTGCAATCCTCCAGGCTCATCCCAGCCCCACAAAGACCACCTGTGTGCTTTGAAAACTGTTGCAAAATCTCTGTGTGCCTCAGTTTTCTCACTTGCCAAACAGGGACAATTGCAGCTTCTTCACAAAGCTATGAGAATTGTATGAGATAAAGCCTGTAAAGTGTGCCTGGTAGGTGGTGGTGATTTTACTACTAAATCAAGTAGTGATAAAAATGGAGTTTGTCATTACTTATGGCAACAGTGTAGATATACTAATTTATTTTGACAGACCCCCAAAGGGACAGAAAGATAAAAATAATGCATAAGGGTGGTAGGATTAAAGGGTATTTTTTTAACCTTAAAAATATATTCGTTTGTGTTGTAATAGTTTTAAAATGAAAATAGGAGAAATGACTGTGATGCCCAGTAACAACTAAAAATTAATTTTTATTCAAAGGACTTCATCTTGAAAACATGGTAAATCTAATTATGCTGACGAAGAACCTGAAGACCCACAGTAAATAATCACGTGACTCGGGCGCGCCACAGAGTTGTCCCGGCTGGTCCGGGCCACAGCAGGAAAGCAAGCCACACAGCAAAGTGAGTCACATCGATTTCTTGGTCTCCCAGTGCACATATAAGCTGTGTTTACACGATGCTGTAGTCGATTAAGTGTGCAACAGCCTTATGTCTAAAAAAACAATGTACACACCTTAATTTAAAAATACTTTATTGCTAAAAATTGCTGACCATCACCTGAGCTTTCAGTGAGTTGTCATCTTTTGCCTGGTACAGGTCTCTACCCTGTGTTGACGGCTGACCTAATTGGTGGCTGCTGAAGCCTGGGGCAGCTGGGGCAATTTTTTTTTAACTGATATATAGTTGACACATAATATCATATTAGTTTCAGGTGTATAATATAGTGACTCAACAACTAGATACATTACAAAATGCTCCCCACATTAGTTACCGTCTTTCACCACACAAGGTATTATACTATTGACTGCACTCCCGAGGCTGTACCTTCCCTCCCCTTGACCTATCCATTTTATATCGAAAGTCCGCACACCTAAGTCCCCCCCATCCATTCCGCCCATCCTCCTCTGGCAACTGCCAGCCCCTTCTCTCAGTCATGAGTCCATTTCCGTTTGTTGTTTGTTCATTTGTTTTGTGTTTTAGATTCCACATGTAAGGGAAATCATAGGACAGTTGTGTTAAAATAGGACAATGATAAAGTGCCACATGGACCAACTTTTCCTTTCACAAACAGTTTCCCTGTAGCAGGTGATGCTGTTTGATAGCGTTTTACCCTCGGCAGGACTTCCTTCAAAACGGGAGTCAGTCCTCCCAAACTCGGCCACTGTAAGATTATGCAATTTTCTAAATCCTTTGCTGTCGTTCCAACAGTCTCCGCAGCATCCTCACCAGGAGCAGATTCCATCTCAAGAAGCTACTTTCTTGGCCCATCCCTAAGGAGCAGCTCCTCACCTGCTCAAGTTTATCATGAGGTGCGGCAGTTCAGTCCCATCTTCAGGCTCCACTTCTAGTTCTAGTTCTCTTGCCATTCCCCATCTGCACTGACTTCCTCCACTGAAGCTGTGGACCCCTTGAAGTCATCAAGAGGGCTGGGGATCAACTTCTTCCAATTCCTGTTAATGTTATTTTAACCTCATCCCAGGAATGAATAATGAATGTTCTTAATGGCCTTTAGAATGGTGAGTCCTTTCCAGAAGGTTTTCAACTTACTTTGCCCAGATCTACCAAAGGAATCAGCTTTTATCTAACAAAACGTATTTCTTAAATAATAAGACTTGAAAATCGAAATTACTCCTTGATACATGGGCTGCAGAATGCATGTTGTATTAGCAGGTGTGAGAAGAACATGAAACTCACTGCATGCCTCCACTAAAGCTCTCAGGTGACCAGGTGCATTGTCAGTGAGCATATTTTGAAAAGAATCTTTTTCTCTGAGCAGTAGGTCTCAACAACAGGCTTAAAATATTCAGAAAACCACACCATAAACAGATGTTCTGTCATCCAGTGTTTGTTCTACAGAACACAAAGATTTAGCATAACTCTTAGGGCCCCTAGGATTTTCAGAATGGTAAATGAGCACTGGCTTCAGCTTAAAGTCACCAGCTGCATTAGCCCCTAACAAGGGTGTCAGCCTGTCCTTTGAAGCCAGGCCCTGACTTCTCCTCTCCAGCTGTGAAAGCCCTAGAAGGCTTCTTCTCCCAGTAGGGGGCTGTTTCACCCACACCGAGAATCTGCTGATGAGCGTGGCACGTTCATGAATGATCTCAGCCAGATCTTCTGCATAACCTGCTGCAGCTTCTCCACCAGCACCTGCTGCTCCTCTTGCAGCTTCCTTCCTTAAGCCTCATGAGCCAACCTCTGCTAGCTTCAGACTTTTCTGCAGCCTCCTCACCTCTCTCAGCCTTCACAGAATTGAAGAGTTAAGGCCTTGCTCTGGATTAGGCTTTGGCTTAAGGGAATATTGTGGCTGGTTTGATCTCCTACCCAGACCACTAGAACTGTCTACGTATCAGCAATAAGGCTGTTTCACTTCCTGTCACTCGTGTGTTCACTGGAGCAGCACTTGATTTCCTTCGAGAGCTTTCCCTTTGCTTCACAACCTGGCTGACTGGCACAAGAGGCTGAGCTCTCGGCCCCTCCTGGCTGTTGACGTGCCTTCCTCACTAAGCCTGGTCATTTCTACCTTTTGATTTAAAGTGAGAGACATTCAACTTGAACACTTAGAGGCCATCGTAGGGTTATTAATTGGCCTAATTTCAACATTGTTGTGTCTCAGGCGATAAGGAGGCCAGAGCAGGGAGAAAAATAGGGGAACGACTGATGAGTGGAGCAGTCAGAACACACACACATTTATCGATGAAGTCTGCTGTCTTATGGGCACGGTCTGTGGTGCCCCAAAAGAACTGCAGTGGTGACATCAAAGATCACTGATCACAGGACACCATGACAAATATAATAATAATGACAAGTTTTAAATAGTGCAAGAATGACTAACATGTAACACAGAGACACAAAGTGAGCAAACACAGTTGATGGAAAAAAAGACAGACTCGCTCAACACAAGGCTGCCACATACCTTCAATCTGTAAAAATGTGAAGTGCAATAAAGCAAAGTGCAATAAAACAAGGTACGCCTGTGGTAAAAGCTAGTAATTTAGCCATTACTATGTGGCAAGCATTCTTCCAAGTGCCTTATACATAACCACTCCGTTAATCATCATCGCAAGCCTAGGAAGATGTCCTATGATCATCTCCACTTCACAGATGAGAAAACTCGGGCACAATAAAGAGATGCCCGAGGTCACAGGGCTGGCAGGTACAGAGACAACAAATATCGCCACCCTTTCCTCCCCATCCCGCAGAAGAATTCACGTACGAGCCTGTGTGCATTCGTTCATTCACCCTCTGGAAATCATGCTACTACACAGGAAAGAACAGCAAACGTGACTGCTGAGCTCAAGCCCCTGCACCAAGATGAGTGCGCTCCGCGACCTTAAGAACAGCCCTTTGCCACCCCCCACCCCCCACCCGGACCCCCTCATTCCCTTGAGACACAGATGAGAGGCCAGGTCAGACCCTGGGACACACAGGATCAGGTCTGGGCGCTCTGCAAAGGCTGTCTGTCTTTGCTCGTTTATTAAAATGGTGAAAGAGCAACTACGTCAGCAGGCTGCTGTGAAGTCATGCGTCTGGGTCAGGTGCTCGCAAAACGAAAAGCACTCGATAAACAGAAACTCCCACAAACCACCTCTGATGTTGGTCTCGGTATCCCCATTTCAAGGATGAGGAAATCAAACCCCAAGGAGAGTTCAATTACTCTCCCAAAGCCACTCTGCTGGGCAAACATGGGAAGCCTCGTTCCCCCACCTCTAACTCCACCCTCTCCCCCCTGGCAGGGAGCTTCCCTGTTGGCCAGGCCCGCACCCCCCACTGAGCCCTCTCAGCCGCTGGGGGCCGCCGGCTCCTCTGAGGGACACAGCCCCTCCTCAGGCAGGCCTCCCATCTCTGCAATCCCCAGCTCTTTCCACCAACGCCAACAGAGGTTCAGTTCCTAGAAGTTTAGCTGCAAAACACTGTGGAATGGAGTTAAATGAAAGGCACATGGAACGTACTTGATTCAGCTATGCCCACTCAATGGGGGGAAAAGACCAAGAAGAGAGAGATTCCTTTATTTTCCCAGTTGCTCCCACTCCCACTTCTACTCCTTCCAAATAAACCTGAGCTTCCACCCACTGTTCCCAGGGAAGGAATCCACTGCTGAAAAGCAAGAGGAATAAAAGAAGTGAATTATTGGCTTGTAAGCCTCCAAAGGCCCAAATCCTCACTATCTACGGCCAAGTTATAGGATTTTATGTCATTTTCACGCTGAAGTTTCTGCTTTAATATGCTAACCATACGGCATCACCCCCGGTCCAGGACGACATTCCATCAAACTGAGAAAACAACCCTTAATGAGACAGGGCCACATGTTTTAGACATAACTCTGTCATTTCTTGGAAAAAGCACTTAATCTGAGACACCAGTTTGAAATGCGGGATTCCAGGATGGATAAAATTCAAGGACGTAGGTTAACATTTTTTTTAATCAAATTTTACAAATCATATAAACTTCATTAAAGCCTGTTTTACCTGACATGACTTGGACTCAATGAAACCACCAAAGAAGGGGTTACACCTGCCTTAGGATATCCAAAGTGTTCCTGAATAGGTCACTCTAAGCAGAGCACTAGCTCCACTCACTTCTCACCAGCACATGCAGAGTCATGGGAGGCTGCCACTCATTTCCAAGTCTGCCTTCTGCTGCTCTGCCCACCGAGCACCGTCAAATTTGGGTGGTGACTCGACAGCTCTCCTCCCTTCCACCTGGTCACTGCACAGCTCCCTCATCACGCCAGCGAAGATCCTGGCACAACAGCACGTGGGCAAATGCTCTGTCTCTTCCCTCCAGCCTGCCTTCCAACACAGCCTCCAGGAATATCCCCAGACAAAAAGCCAAGAGCTGTCTCTATGGAGACCATATTTAGCTCCTAAGCAAGTACTGGCCACCCCATAAACTACCAGGAATCATCATCTACTATTCAAGCCTAAGAAAAAGCTGACTGGCCATTGAATCACTCAAGCCATATTTGCTGGTCTGAGACTTTGAAGGGAAAGGTGCCAACTGCTTGGCAGTGGGCCATATTAATCCATCACACGTGTTTTTCTTTGGGCCTGTACAGCATTTTAAAATTCTAAATAAATTGCCAGTATTTCAAAACCAGGAAATTGTATATAAAATCCAGATTTTGAACATTCCTCCCCCCCATATCTAGAGGATCTAGTCAACCAATTGGCTGGAGTTAAACAAAAGCAGACAGGCCAGGCCCCAATTCAGCACCCTCACTATCTGATGAATGTTCACTCAGCATTAGCAGACAGTCACTGAGCACCTACTATGTGCCAGGTAATGTTTAACAGGCTTAGGATACCATAAAGGGTAAACAAGACAAGAAACTATCATTCTTATCTGCTAAGAAGGATTTTAAGTGGGTAACAGGCCTTCCGCTTCAGGGAAGGTGAAATAGACAGACTTTTCCCTAGTCTTCCCACTAACTGCAAACAAAATCCCAGGCATCAAATCTAACACAAACATAAGACCCCAGAAGGTAGAGGGAAGAAGCATACCAGCTAGGAACCTCAGGGCCCAAGAAATGACTTAGTGACGCATTTCCTGAGTTTTCTTTTTCCTCATATATCCAAGAACTGAAGAAGCTGTCCACCCAGAAATACTAACAGGTACAAGAGAAAAAAACCCACTCCAGGCCTGCTCTCTCTAGCAAAAGGCCAGGTGAGGGTCAGTCTAGCAAGACATGAAGTGTTGAGACAGTAAGTGCTCTACCCAAGTTCTACTCCAAACACCACAGAAAGACACACAAAAACCTTCCCCCAACCCCATCCACACCAGTAAAGGATGAGCAGGGAGCCCCTCCCTCCAGCTTGCTGGGCTGAATGAGGTGACCCGACCCCTGCCCCCCTTTCCCTGGGGTCTTGCTGGAGAAGGCCAACTAGGGAGCCTGGACCTTCATCCACATCAGGCAGTAACAACCGGCACCTCACTCTGACCTTTGGCATCAATGTAGACCTGTGTAGAGGCGCCCCTCCCCTCCCCTGAGGAGGCCTAGTGAAGAACCAGGACTCCCACCACTGCCAGTGGTGATGAGGCCGCCCCCTCCCTCCCTGGGGCTAGCTGGGGCCACATGGGGAGGTAACAAGACACCTCTACCCATTCCAGCCAGAGAGGTGCCAGTGGAGGCCTCGTGGGGACCCACAACTGCCACTCCCACCCAGCAGAGGGGAAAGGCCCCCACTCTGAGAGTCAACGGAGTCTGAATGGGGAACCTGGACATCTACCCCCAACCGAAGTTAACAAGCCAGGGCCACAGCCTTCCCCTGCCAAAGCAGTAGAAAAGAAATCCAGTAAAAGCAGACAATTTAAATAAGATCCAGAGCCTTGTAAAATAATACTTGAAATGCTCAAGTTTCAATTAAGACATCACCATCATGCCAAGAACCAGAGCGATCTCAACCTGAATGAGAAAAGACGATCCGTAGATGTTGACACCCAGATGACAGAACCATTAAAATGATCTGACAAGAATTCTAAAGGAGTCAGCAGCAATTATGAAGATGCTTGAAACTAAGGAAAAAATAGAAAGTCTTGGCAAAGGAATAGAAAGTTTCAGCAGAGAGACAGGTGATATAAAGGAGGCCTAAAAGAGAATTATAAACATCAAAAAATATAATAACCAAAATAAAAAACTTCAACCTGCCACTCACCCACAGAATGCAGGAGACAGAGAAAAGCATCAATGAACTGGAAAACAGAACCACAGAAATCACCCAATCTGAACAACAGAGAGGAAAGAAACTGAAAAAAAAGAATAGAACTCAGGGACAAGGGGGACTACACCGAAGGGTCTGATATTCATGTCTTCAGAACCCCACAAGGAGAGAGGAAAGAGGGCAGGGCTGAAAAGCATTAGAAGAAATAATGGCTGAACACATCCCAAATTTGGCAAAAGATATAAACTCACAGATTCAAACAGTTAAGTGAACCCCAAACAGAATAAAACAAAAGAAATCCACAAGACACATCATAGTAAAACTTCTAAAAAACTAAAGACAAAGAAAGAATTTGAAAGCAGTGAGAGAAATGACACCTAACGTAAAGGAAAAATTATAGCAGACTTCTCATCAGAGGTCAGAACAAAGTGGAGTGGCACAATATTCAGGCTCTAGAAGAAATGAACTGTCATCCCAGAATCTAATGTGTGCAGAGCAGCAAATATCCTTTCAGGAATGACAGAGAAGTCAAGACATCTCAGATGAAGGAAAACTGAGAGAATCTGGTGCCAGCAGACCTACCCTAAAAGAATCTCTAAAGGAGGTTCTCTGAACAGAAAGGAAATGATAAAAACAGCAGGAAGGAAAAAAGAACACTGAGCAAATATGTGGGTAAACAGAATAGACCCCTTCTCCTCTTGAGTTTACTAAATTACGTTTGATTATGATATTGTCTGATGCGTTTCTAAATATATACTGAGGAAATACTTCATATAGTTATATTATAAATGGGGGAGGATAAGATGGAACATAAAAGGAGGTAAGTTTTCTTCACTTCACTGGAACTGGCAAAATGATGATACCAGTAGATTGGGCTAAGTTATATATATAGATGTAATACCTGGAGCAGCCACTGAAAATGCTATACAAAGGTACACTAAAAAAAAAAAAATAATAACTATATATAAATTGAAATGGAATTCTAAAAATCTTCAAGTAACACATAGGAAGACAGAGAAAAAAAGAAACAACAAATAAAACACAGAGAGCAAAACAAATATTACCCAAACAAAACATTAAATGGTAGCCTTTAGCCCTGACATATAAATAATTACATCAAATGTAAATGGTCTAAATATACCAATTAAAAGAGAGAATGAATTAAAAAGAAAAGCATGTCCTAACAATATGCTGGCTACAAAAAACTCACTTCAAATATAGCAATACAGACAAGCTGAAGTAAAAGCATTTTTTTAATTGAAGTATGGTTGATATACAATATTATATCAGTGTCAAGCATATAACATAGTGAATTCAACAGTTATATATCTTCTTAAATCCTCACCCCAGCTAGTGTATTTACTATCTGTCAACACAAAAAGATGTTGCAGAACTACTGACTATATCCCCTATGCTGTACTTTCAAAAAAAAAAGGACAAAAAACAAATAGTAATACAATATTTTTAAAAAGAAAGAGGATGAAAATATGTATTTCATGCAAACATTAATCAAAAGGAAGCAGGATTGGCTACATTGATAATATCAGATAAAGTAGACTTCAGAGCAAAGACTATTACCAGAGACAGAGAGGGACATTATGTAATGATAATGGATTTAAAATGATGAGTCTACAAGTATACATAGCAACCCCAAATGTATATGCACCAAACAGTAGAGCTGCAAATTATACAAAGCAAAAACTGAAGCAGCTACAAAGGAAACAGACAAATCTATAATTATATTTGGAGACTTTTCTGAACAATTAATAGAACTAGGCAGAAAATCAATAAGGATATAGAAGAATTCAACATGACTGACTAATAAGATCTAATCAATATTTATAGAATACTCTACCCAACAATAGCAGATACAAATTATTTTCAAGTGCTCACAGAACATATACCAATGTAAACCATATCCTAAGCCATAAAATAAACCTCAACACATTTTTTTTAATTTACATATACAGAGTATGTTCTCTAATGACAATAGAATCAAATTATAAATCAATAACAGGGTATAACAGGAAAAATTCCAAACACTTGGAAATTAAAAAAGCATGATATAAATAATCCATGAATCAATGAGAAAGTCTAAAAGAAATCAGGAAGTACACTGGATTGAATGAAAATTTAAATACAGCATATCAACATTAGTGAGACAAAATAAATCAGTACTTAGGGAGGAAATATATGGCACTAACGCATACCTTAGAAAGGAGAAAAGATCTCAATAGTTTGATTTCCCTCAAGAAGATAGGGGGGCAAAAAGAACAAAATAAACCCAAACAGGCAGGAAGAAGGAAATGAAGAGCAGAAATCAATGAAATTGAAAACACGAAAACAATGGAGAAAATGAAACAAAGAAACAAAGAACTGGTGTTTTTAAAAGATCGGTAAAACTGACAAACTTTTGGAAAGACTAACAAAGAAAAAGAGAGAAGACATCAATAACCAAATCAAAAATGAAAGGGGGGATCAGACCTGGAGATCAAATGATAGGAAAGGAATGGCAGACAGGGAGTGACACATAGAACAGAGAACTCCACACACGCACCTGATGGTCTAAGTGAGATGGACCAGCTCCTGGACGAATAAAGACTAACAGAACTCCCAGATGAAAAGCATCCAAGCCCAGATGGTTTCACTCAAAAATTCTACTGAATATCTAAAGAAAAATTAATACCATTTCTATGCATTCAGAACATTTCCTGATTCATTTTAAGACAGTATCACCTGATATCAAAGCTATACAAAAACAGTACCAAAAAAAGCCTAATATCCTTCATGAATAGAGACACCAAAAAATCCATGATGAAATATTAGCAAATGGACTTTATATTTAAAAATAAATATATACAAGGACCAAGTGCATTTTATTCCAAGGATGCAGAGGTTGTTTAATGTGCAAAAATTGAATTATTGAATTCTACTATATTAGGCTGATTAAAAATCACATTATTATATCAACTGATGTAGAAAAAGGATTTGACAAAATTCAACACCCATTTGTGATAAAAACACTCAGAAAAATAGAAAGAGCAGGGAATTTCCTCAATGTCATGAAGAACATCTGCAGAAAACTAAACACTAACATTATACTGATGGGAAACAGAGCAGGAATTCCACTTCCACCATCCTCTGAAGCATGGGAGAAAAACTTCAGAATCTAAGGCCAGGCAGGGTTTTTAGATATCAAAATTTAAAACTTTGTTCTGTGAAAGACCAGGTTAAGAGGATGAAAAGACAAGCAACCGACTAGAAGAAAACATCTGCAGACCCCTTATCCAACAAAGGACCAGCACCTAGAAGATACAAAGAACTCAAAACACAGCAGGGTTTTTTTTTAATCCTATTTAATGAAGAGCTAAAGATATAAAGACATTTCACCTAAGAGGAGACACGGAGAGCAAATAAACACATGAAAAGTTGTTCAATATCATTAGCAACTAGAGAAATGCAAATTATAACCACAATGACACCTCACCACACACCTATCAGAAAATTAAAAATTAATAAAGTTAATTTAAAAATTGTGACAATAAATGTTGGATGGAATGTGGAAAAAATTGGAACCCTCCTATATTACTGGTAGGAATGTAAAATGGTACAGCCCCTCCGGAACACAGTGACAGTTTCTTAAATACTAAATAAACATTTAACTCCCACATGATCCAAGAGTTGCACTCTTGGACATTTTTTCCAGAAAAATGCAAACTTATGTTCACATAAACACCTGTACACCAATGTTTATAGCAGCTTTATTTGTAATTGCCCAAAACTGGAAACAATCCCAAAGTCCTTCAACAGGTAAATGGTTAAGCAAACTGTGAGACAGCTGTATGGCAGAATACTACTTAGCAAGAAAAAGGAAGAAACTATTGATAAACACAACCTGGGTGAATCTCTCTCTAGTATTATGCTGAGATAAAAAGCCTACTCCCCAAAGGTTTCAGACTATATGGTTCCATTTATATAACACTTCTGAAATGACAAAATTGGAAACAAATTAATGTGGCTGGGAGTTAAAGAGGGCTTGGGGACAGGAGGGATGTGTGGATAAGGCCACACAAAAGGGCAGGATCTCTGCGGTGATGGGTCTGTTCTGCATCATGACTAGATCAATGTCAATATCCTGGCTATGATAGTGTACCATGATTTTGCAGATGTTACCACTGGGAGAAACGGGGTAAAGGGTATAAGGGACCTGTCTTATTTCTCATAGTTGATTGTAACTCTGTAATTATCTCAAAATAAAAGCTTAATTTAAAAATACATGGGATTACATAGTAAACCAGTTACATTGAATACAGTCATCAAAATATTAAAATGTTTGTGAAAGTTTTTTTTTTTTAACTGGGTGATGCAATAGTGAGGGTGTGTATCTACTTGAACTAGGTGGTCAGGGAAGACTTCTCTGATAATGTGACCTGTCATCTGTGCTGTGACCTAAATGATAAGAAGGAGACATCTTGCAAAGATCAAGAGGAAAGGCATGAGGGGCTGAGGCAACAGCTACTCAAAGGACCCAAGACAAGAAGACCTGAGCACATTCAGGGAACAGAGAGGTCAGTGTGGCTGAACATCAGCAGGGGAAGGAAGGGAGAGGCCAGGGCATGAGCAGTTCCACGGGCTAACGGGGAAGTCTGGGTTTTATTCTAAATGGAACTGGATGCCACTGAAGATCTGAAGTCTTACAAGCAGAAGAGTGGCATGGCTCTGAGATACATTTTAAAAGGAGGATCCTGGCCACTGTAAGTAAATGGATCGCAGCTGGTAGGAATAAGGGTCTGGAGATGAGTTATGAAGCCACTGCAGCCATGCGGGCAAGAGGCGATGGTGAGGATCAGGAGAGTACAGCAGCAGAGACAGCGGAAGGGGGCTAATTAGGGATATATTTTGAAAACAGAACCAAGTGGAAGGACTTTCTGATGAAGTGGGGAGAAGGGAAAGAAAAAAAATCAAAGATGAATCTTGGTTTTCATTTTGTTTTACTCGAGCAGCTGGGCGCATGTTGGAATGGTTTACTGAGATAAGGCCAGCAGCAGAAAAACAAGCCAGGTAGAAAAGAGAGTTCAGGCTCAGACATCTCAAGTTGGAGAGCCTGTGAGCATCCGAGGCAGAGACAATGGAGGCGGTTAGACATGAGGGTTTGTTAGGAGTCTGCATTCAGGAGGAGCGTCCAGGCTGGAAGCACAATTCAGAGAATAATCAATGTATAAGCTGCATGCAAACCCGAGTGGCCAGAGAAGGCACTGCGGCAGGGCAGAAGCAAGAGAAAAGGCAAGGGCCCAAGTCAGAGCGCAGGGGCACCCAGGGTTCAGATCCAAGGGGAGGAGAAGGTGCCGTCAGAGATCGGAAGGACAGCGCTGCCTGGGAGCCCGGACAAGCACAGGGGCTGCATGCACAGAATGTCCCCCGGGTCACGGGCGGCAGACAGACGGGCAAGTGACCACCAGATCTGGCAACTTGGAGGCCACTCAAGACCTAGACAGGGTGGTCTCAGCACTGGAGAGGAGGGCCAACTGAATGGCTTTGGAAGAAAATGGGAGACAAGAAAGTAGATTTCAGGGCAACAACTTTCTCAATACATTTTGCTGGGAAGGGGAGAGTGGAAATAGGAAAGAGGTACAGCGGGATCTCAGACCAAATAAGTGTTTTCTACCCTTCTTTTTTCAAGATACGTGATACCAGGGAACATGTCTACATGCTGATGGAAGTGATCCAGGAAAGAAGAAAATGTGCTTCCAAATGCATTTTTAAATCAAATTCTGAGTGATACCCTAAGTTACACTTACTTTAGAGAAAAAAGTCATCAGAGGTAAGAAATGTTGGGATTATATGGTATCCATATTAAGAAAATCTAAATCAATTTGGTTTCAGAATCTACTCTAGCACCCTGACTTAAAAAAACATATATATATATATACCACATAGACATGGATTTATCAAGTAATCTATGTGGAAAGGAGTAAGAATGTTTTAGCTTAATATATTTTCTGATGCATCTAACGGAAAAAATAAATCACTATTTTGCCAAGTGCATCTTTCTCTCTTTCTTGAGTAAGAAGTGAAACAAGAGACAGTCATTACCTCCCTAGAGATTCTCATAATTTACAAAGAATATCCCTCTAGAAGTGTTTATCCACAAACAGCCAGCCTGTGGTTAGTCATTGCAGGGAAAATGTCTGGACCCTCATGACCACACATCATTTCTCTGGTTAATGAGTTAAAAGAGGAAGGGGAGAAAGTTCCCCAAAAACGCTGTGTTAAACATTCACACATTCCCTGCTGTTGCCAGGTCACATGACATGAAGAGCGCTTCTACCTAATGGCGAAAAGAAGCGAACTGAACGCGAAGCCCACGGCTGTGATCGCTGTTGAGCGTCATCACCATGTGGTTGGTTTCAGGAAAGAAGGAGAAAACATCGTCCCTAGACACTAATGGACAAAGAATATAAGACTCCTGGAAGTCCAGAAAGAGAGAGAATAAGGCGACTGGCTCAGGGTTCAGATCAGAGCAAGCACCCACCGGTGTGGCAGAGGGAGCTTCTCGCCCCAACAATAACTACTCCAGAAAATGTGAAATAAACATATTCAACATAAATCAATGAGTGGTAACACTCATGAAATTACTCTGTTATATTTTTATTGGTCAGGTGCTACATTTAACAAAAGCCACAGTGCCATCTAAGTTATCTATATTTATCTCCAATAACTCAAGCTGTATCTCTACCAGGTGAAGTGTAAATCAACCTACTAAAAAAATCTTTTCAAGAGGAAAAAAACTAACCTGGGTTCCAGTCCCAAATGCTGAAGGAAAAAGTTAAATTCCGTTATTAGCTCTACTTAGACTCATCTCATTTGTTTATTTCTTCCTCTCTCCTGTTGCTCTCCACGGGCTGCCAAAGTGATTCATGATCCCTGGGGTTTTACAGTTCTTCATTCTCTGGAAAGTGATTTTCCCTCAGAGATTGGTTAAGGTATCAAGAAAGAAGGACCAGTTAACCAGGATATTATAAATTATTTTAACTTGCCTGTTGTTGAGAAAAATCTGTTTGTCATGGTCCTGGTTCCCTTATTTGTAAAAGATCCACTTAATCATCTTTGTCTTTCTCTGAAATACTTTAAGTGAATTACTTACAAATTTCAGAGCTGGTATACAGACACACTTCTATGTACTTTATTGAGCCACGATTCACATACCACACAAGTCACTCAGTCAAGTGTGCTGTTCAGGGGTTTTTAGTATACTCGCAGCGTTGTGCACCCATCACTACCATCAATTTGAGAACAGAGACACAGCTTCTAAATCCTCTAATCCATCATCAGTGAGATAACTAAAGTGTAGGTGGGTTAGGTCACATTCCCAAGGTCACAGATCTGGTCAGTGGCAAAGCCAGGCCTGGAACCGGGGAAATTATTAAACATTGACATCATCCGGGACTCCCTGCCCTGGGAAAGTTGTATGTAAATTAAAACCTGCTGCTAAACTGTTGTCTGAGAACATCTGGGTTTTTTATTATTGTGCTCCCTCTTACATTAACCCGGGTCTACTTTCTCTACCAAATCTGTTGCAGTGCAAGATTTCTTAGAAAGACTCCTAGAGCAGATAAAAATATATCCATCCAGCACCGTGACCACAAAATGTGGTTTGTAAAGCTCAGAGAGAATCTGTCATGTGTTTCTTTTCAGACAGATGCACAAAAGAGTTCAACTCACGCAAAAAAAAAAAAAAGGGCTAAATTAGACCCTCTCTCTGCTCGTTTCACTTTTAAAAGACTGATTATAAGTTGTTAAATCAAACCAACTCTTCAACAGCGTATTTCGGCAACGGCAATAACTTCCTAAGATTTCAACCCTTCTCTCTGGTTAGCGGTCAGAAGCCAACTTGAATCACCCAAGGGCTTCCGTCTTGGTCATCTCTGAGATTTGCTATTGAAATCCAAACCCACTAACATTCCCTGGCAGCGCTAAGGAAGCCAGTGCAGCAAGCACGGCCGGTGATGACCAGGAAGCTGCCGTAACCACAGTGCACCGGCCTCCGGGCTGCCCCGGCCCGGGGGGGCCCCTCAGCCCTCAGTTCCTCGCGGCGCTTCTTGGATGCTCCTCCGGTTTCCGTGTCTGGCCCATGTTCCGCTAGTTCTTCCCTTCCTGTGCTCCGCCCCCCGCAAAAGTTTCATTTATTCAATGAATGTTTACTGAGTGGCCACTGCTTATCAAGTACTGGGCTAAACATGGTCCCTAAGCGTGGGGGCTTACTAGAATCTGTATTAATCACTGTGCAGCATTTTCTCACTTTCATATTTTAAATTTTCCATGTAGACTGGAAATCCCAGTAAGTCTGTAGCTACAGTCTTGGCCTCAGCCCCTGAGCCCCCATGAGGACAATGCAGTGACGTGTGAACGTCCCAAGGACCCGCCAACGTGCCCAGGGCCAGTGCTGAAGCCCCATCGCCCCGTCACCCAACGGGCCCCTCCTTGAGGGCTGCACGCCCTGAATGGCATCACTGTGACCCAGGGCCCCGGCCAGAAGAGGCGAGAAGAGAATCCTCTCATTTCAGCTGCTCTACAGGGGCCAGTGTTGGGGAGAAGCAGGACTTCCTCCCAAACGTGGGCTCTGAATGAAACCTGTCCACTCTGGTTCCAGCAAACTGGGATCTGCGGGGAGGGAGGGACAGACAGACCCTGGGGTGCAGAGGGAGCCGCTGCGGCTGCAAGGGGCTGCAGCCCGGGCGCCCCCATCTGCCAGTCCACGCGCCCGCGCGCGCCCGCTTCTGTCCCCGGGCTCGGGACTCGCTGCCCCTGTGCCCCCGCCGCCGCCCCGCGACCCCTCCTCGCGCGGAATACTCGGGCGTGGGGGGTGTCTCCGCTGCTGGCGAGCGCGTCTGCGCGGCGGGCCCGGCCCCGGGGAGGCGCTGGGGACACCGAGGGGCTCGTCCCCGCGCCGCTCCCCGCCGAGACCCCGCGGCCCGCCCTCCGAGCCGGCCCCGCAGAGCCTGCGACTCGGAGCGGGGCCGCGAAGCAGAGGCGCCCGCCCGCCGCCTGCGCGCCCGAGAGGAGCCTCCGCCGCGCTGCCCCCTACCTGGCTGGCCTTGTGGAGCTGCTTCTTCAGCCCCGCCACCGACATCGCGCCGGCGCCGGCCGGGCGGCAGTCTCCGGGCGCAGGGACAGCGGGCGCCGGGCCGGTCCCCGCGCTGGGCTCGGCCGGGCCGCCTCCCACGGCCGCGGCGCCCGGCACAGCCGCTGTCAGCCTCGCACACGCGCGCACGCGGACGGCAACATCGCGCCCGGGGCCGCCGCGCCGCCCATTGGCCGAGCCGCCGCGGTATGCAAATGAGCCCGGCCGCCCACGCCCATTGTTGCGTGGAGACCGCGGCCTGCGAGGCGAGGCCCGGGACGCCGGGCGTGGGGACGGCACGGGGCCCGCCACGGGCGCAGGCGGGCGCCCCGGGCTTCGGGGTCTCTTAATGTCCCGAGCTGCTCCCGGGCAGGGGACCCGCGGCAGGAGGCGGCGGCCTGCGGCGCCTGAGAGTTAGCGGGCTGTCAACGACGGTTCTGCGGCCGCCTCCGCGGGGCGTCGAGCCCGCTGGCAGCTGCCTCCAGAGCCTCTCTCCCAGGAGCCGCAGACCGCGCGCCCCGCGCCCGCGGGATCCACGGGCCCAGGGCCCGCTCCCGCCTCTCGCCCCGGCTGCGCCCCTACAGAGCTCCGGGGTCGTCGCGCATGGAGGCCCCAGCGCGGGGCCTGCGGGGCCGGCGCTGCCCACAGCAGGTGCGTGTCTGCGCTGGGCCTGGGCTCCAAGGCCCCAGGCCCCAGGCCCTCCGCCGCGCTAAACCCTGAGAGGCACCCACGTCCTTCCTGCTCCGGGAACTACCGGAAAGAAAGATGCTTCTCATCCTGGGCGCGCAAGTGATCCCGCCTGGGGTCAGTGACGGGCGCCCCACCCGGTTTGCCCCGCCACGCCGGTTTATGCCTGTCCCCTGGTGCCCACCCCGGGCGTCCTGCATTTCTCCAGGACAAAACTCGCGCAGCCTCTCTACGGCTGTTAGCTCCGACTCCCTTACTCCCTGACTTCATCCTGGTGAGGACTGGGCCAGCAACTACACCCACCTGTGCCTCAGTTTCCTCACCTTCCTTTAGAAGGTATGGACAGGGTGGACAGGCGCATTCTTCCTCTAATATGGGAGAAAATTAATGAACTTAGTGGAGGAGGTAAAGGTGGCCATCCACAGGGTTAATTAGTATGACGGGTGAGTGCCTGGGCTTGACTGGCCTCCATAGGACTGACACCAGCCTAGACAGGTAACTAGGTGTGAGGGTAGTGACAGCCAGGCCAGAATAACATAGGAAGGTGGCCTGTCCGCACAACAGGATGAAGCCCACTCATCAGCAGACTCCACCCCAGGGGAAGGGCTGCAGTAAGGCAGAGGCAGCCGGGGTCCGGCATTGCATCGGGGGGCCTTGTCCTGGGCTGGTCCAGGGATGGCTGTCTGGTGCCATCTGCCTCTTTTCTCTGTCTCCAAGAGTTACTCGCATAGGTCTGAAGGAACTTCTCCCTAAACCAATCTGGCCCTGTGCTCTTTGAGAAGGGGATGGTTTTGTTTTTTTTTTAAACTTTTTGGCATTTCTTCCATGGTTAATAGGATATTAAAGTTTTCTACTTCAGTTCATTTTGGCAATTTGTCTTTTCACTTAATCAAATGTAGAGTTGTGTTGTCATATTCTCATAACTCTTATGCTTAAGAATTTCCTGCACTTTTTTCTTTGTAAAAGTATTTGTGAGTTTTCTCTATTTTTTCAGTCATTAGGCTCATTAGAGGTTGGCCAGTTTTATTCATCTTTTAAAACACTTCTTAGGTTTACTCATTGCTACAGATTATTTTCTATTTATTATACATTCCTTCCTGTTTTGTTCAAGGGATGGAGATATTGACAACAGATACTGAGCCTTCTTAATGTAAGCTGGAAAAGAATGTATTGGGAAGGATATCAGGCAGCCCAGAGATTCAGAGGGGTGTAGGGCACCAGGTGAGAGAGTGAACAGGAATGAGGAACCTCAGTGGTCAGATCTCCAGCATGTCTGGGGGCAGCTGGTAGGATATCCTGGCTAAGACAGAATGCAAACTAAGCTGTTCCCTGCTTCTTTCAGGTGCTTACTCCAGATTCAGAGTTCCAGGGGACAGCATCCAACTGGCTGGGTCTAGATACTCTCAGTTCTAAGCATCTAAGGTCTATACCATGGTGGGTTCCCTAATACAGGAAGAAGCCTCAGATGCTACACTGCCAAAAAATGTATCTAAAAACAACAGCAATACAAATGCCCACTAATGTTTATTTGGGGATTCCTAAATCTCTTCAGTTGAATATGTGGTTTATTTTTTTTTTCTTGTTTTATAATTGGCACATATAAAACTATGAATTTTCCTCTTGAGTATAGCTTTGGCTTCACACCTTTCACTATGCAATATAGTTCTTCTGATGATTTTCTAAATAAACTTGTAATTGTAGTTTTAATTTCCTCTTTGATCCACATTATTCAGGACAATTTTTAAAAAATATTTTCTAGGTGGTGCAATTTGGTTTTTTTACTCATTTTATATTAAGTTTGAGGCTAGTGGTACTATTGTCAAATATTAGGTCTTGGACTTTTTGACACAGTCTATTATGTTACATTTTGCAGATGTACTATAGAGGTTTGAAATCATGTATATTCTTAGTTTCTAGAGTACAGGTCAGTTTATGGCAGGGGCATGGGTTCCACTGAAGTTGCTAGTTGAGAAGATCTCAAGCTGAGCACTAGCTGGAGCCACGCTGGCCAGTTCGAGGTCTGCCTTTCATATGGCCGATACTCCTCCAGCGACTCAAGGCTCATAGCTCTTCGATCTTTGTTGGGGAGGGGTAGACACATGTCTTAGGCTATTTGACAGGATTGTCTACATGGGACGAAACCAGTGGCAGAGTCTTGAGACACAGGCAAGCATCACTGTGAAGGGTCTGTGGGGGTCCTCACCGGTTGATGACAGGAAGGATGCTGTGGTTGCCTGGCACTCTGGACAGGTGGCCGTGTTCTGGCGGAGGATTAGGTGTCCCCTGCTCCTCTCCTTGCAGTCCTCGGCTTTCGCCGCCTCTTCCCCTTCCCTGGTGGCAGAGGGCTATGCTTGTGTGCACTGACATCTCTCTGGCTTCTGCTTAGCCAGTTTGTGGACCTAGAATTTGCAGTCCTTGTGTCTGATCCTGTAGGGAGTGACTCACCTCTCTCGGGGTGGTGGAAGCAGAAGAACCCAAGGCAGGGGAGGGAGAGGGAAGCCTGCCAATTCATGTCTCAAAATGTTTTCCCATCATGTATCTCATAAATCAAGTCTTCTGAGCTTATCATTCAAATGCTTTGTATTCTGATTTTTCTACTCATCAAAGACTGGGAGAAGTCATCTACAGTCTCTTGCTACAATTATGATTGTGTCTGTTGTGCCTTACATTTGGGAGTTTAGCTTTAAATATTTTAGTGCTATGGTATTCTGCCTATGTTGACAACTGTCATATCTTCTTTGTGGATTGGAATTTTATCCATAGAAAATAACGTGTCCTCTTTATGACTTTTTGCTTCTACTTTGTTACATACCAATTTTTGTATCCCTACTTTTTGTTTGTATGTGCTTAATATGTCTTAATTGGTCCTTTATTTTTTTGTCTTTTTTCCAGATTTACTGAGATATAATTGACATAAACATTGTGTAAGATTAAAGTGTACAATGAAACCATAAAACTCTTAGAAAAAAATATAGGCAAAAATCTCCTGGACATAAACATGAGTGACTTCTTCTATTTTTCCCGTTAAGAAAAAGAGTCTCACTCAGACTCCCTTTTGGGAAGGTATCCTGGGTTTCTCATGCACGAAAGGGTGAGGCTTTGGCCCACTATGTAGCATTTGTGCAGATGCCGAGTGTTTAGACATACCAGACCCAAAAGCATTCTTTCCCCCCATTTAATGTCTCCACATACTCACAGCAGCTGAAAGTTGAGAGCATGGACACTGTTTGCTTTCCTTGTAACTTCATAGGCTTTTTACTTTGCACATCTGGCAAAGATGTCTGCACTGATGAGGTAACAGAGCAGACATGATGGATCCCAGATGTGGAACATGGCAATTTGCCGTGAACTTGCAAAATCACAACTGGGGACAAATGTATAGATTTTCTTCACTTATTGCTTTACATGAAGCTATTAGAAAATCAACTGATCAGGAAAAAGAGAAATCTTCTCTTTTTAAAATACAGAGAAAAGGCTGAAGTATTTTCATTTATTTAAAAATGAAAATTGGGTGAAGGACCACATTTCAACAGTGAAAGCAGATAAAAATAGTGAATTAATGTGTATCAGAGTTATCTACAATACATGACTCCATTATTCTGGATCTGTATACAGTCAGCATTTGGGGTCATTCTGTGATTCTAATTAGCCTTTGTGAATTACATAGGTGCCATTTTCATTTGCACATTTACCCCCAAGAGGTTCTGCTTTTCACTAATAAACAGCTGCCAGAAGTTTGCACGGGGGGGGGGGGGATAAGGAATTAGTGAGGAGGACGGGAGCCTCTGTGAACTACCGCTGCCACCTGGTGGTACTACTGAGAAGAGGCAGACGTAAACCTTTAGGAACCATAAGCATGTCAGCCTGGATAGTTGCATGTCATTTATTTACATACCAAAATTTTAAAGACCACACCAGCATTTAGTCTTGTCGCAGCAGCTCACGTGAGTGGTGCTGATATTAAAATGTGGCTGTGGCTTGGACACCCTGAGTTCCCAGATCACATCTGGGACTTGAGTTAATCAGGGGTTTCCTCTTGAGTTTCTTATTGTAAGAATCTCAAGGTCTGTTCCATCACGCTGACATTACTCTGAGAGGCGGGAGAAGAACAACTCGGTAACGGTGTCATGGGACCAACGGAGGAATTTCAAAAACAAGAAAGTGGCCATTAGAGCCAATGGTTACCATAGCAACCCTGCATCCCAGTTCCATCATGCTCTAGGCATCCCTTTCCACCTGCATGATATGCCTCCATCGCTCTTTCCTCTACTGCCCAATATTTTAATAATATATATCTTTAATTTTTTTCTCATCAATCTCCACTACCAGAATGAATAACAACTCTGAGGCAGCCCTGTCCAGCAGAGCTTCCGGCAATGATGGAAACCTTCTGTGTCTGTGTTATCCGGTGCCAGTAACTACCGGCCAACTGTAGCTGTTGATCACTTGAAAAGTGGCAAGTGCAGCTGTCAATTTTTAATTTAATTTTATTTTAATCAATTGAAATTTAAATAGCCACATGTGGCTAATGGCTACTGTGTGGGAGAGCAGAGCTCCAGAAGACCAAGAAATTATTCTGTTTTCCACAGTGCTCCCAGGATCAGGAGAGAACCTAGAGTCTCAGGGCATGTTCACTTGGTGAATAAATAAATGACTTTGAAGAGGGGAGATGAGGACCTAGATCAGCAAGAAGTGGGGGGTGAGGACTTGGGAGGAGTCGTGGTATAAGCAGACACAGGTGAGGGGCTAGGGAAATGAGGTGTCGCTCATGTTGCATATTCATGGGGATGGGGCAGTGGTCCCCCTGGCACTGACGTCCACAAGCCGATGTGGGTTAGCTCTGCAGCCGATGCTGCCCTGGGGGCCAGGAAGCCTGCCAGAGTGGGGAAGCACTGGAAACAGGGTTTTCCTGGGGGCACCTCTGGGCGGGTGTCCATAGCAGTGGGCGACAGGGAATCCCATCTGGGAACGGCCTTGTCCCTGACCTTTTGAGAGCCCAGCTCCTTAAGTGGACTGTGAGCTAACAACAGTGACCCCAGAGCTGTTGGAGGCCCAGGGAAGCTTTGCTGGTCGCATGAGACATTTTCATTAGCATCATTGTTACAGAGATCTGGTTCCTTTTTCTGGTCATTGCTCAGGGATGTACAGACATCTGTGGACCCTCACTGGCTGGGAGACTCTGGCCTCAGACCCCATCAGGCTCGGCTTGCCCGAACTCCTCTGTCTCTACCCCGGGTACCACCTGTTTGCTCTAACCCCGAGGATCAGTGCTCTAACTATGTGCGCTGTCCCCGTTCCCCCTGGGGGAAAAAAAATGTCAGGTTCTTTTTGTAAAATGTGTTAAATGAATACATCAAAGACACCAATTCTCAGGACTTAGACATAATAGTTATGGAATTGTAGATCGCTGAATCACTCTAAGAAAACCCCAAAAGAAGAAACAGATACTCGATTTTAAGAAAAGAATGATTGCTGGCCTACTAAAACATGTTCTTTTCTCCACCCCTTCTTCTAAGAGCCCCCATTCTTCTGGGGAAAAAGTCAACCCCCGATTGACTTCATATTGTTTTTAGTGCCCTTGTGAGCAGAAATTGTGGTTCCCTTTAAGTGTAGGATTTTGCAGTGTTTATAAATGTACCAGCAGTGCCCTTAACGTCTGGTATTTCAAGACTCTCCCTCTTGTCCTGTAGGTGCTCTAACCATCCAAGAAAAGTGGTACAGCGTCTATCCCGGGACTGATTTGTGTTTTAGTTGGTTCATTGCTGTTATGATTATAGTCTATAGGGGGCAGCAAGGGACCTCACGGTGAAACAGAACCTTACAATACACGCGTTCAAATGTGTGGTTCCATAGCTCTCTATTCAGCCCTTCTCAGTCTTGGGCGTGCACATGAATCCCCAGGGAATCGGGTTACAATGCAGTTTCTGATTCACTGTGTCTGCAGTAGGTCCCAAGGCCCGAGATTCTGAACTTCTAACAAGTTCCCAGGTGCTGCTGGTCCAGAGACCACACTTTGAGTAGCAAGGCTGTGAGTGACAAGTCCCCAGTAGTCTCGCACAGAGCCAGGCTGCAGCTGTCTTTGTTTAAAACACACTCAGCATGTGAATACTGGACATGCATGGCCAACAGCTCCTGGCTGGATGGAAAACAGAATTCAGGCATGTCTTCCCCTTGACCTTGGGGGCATTGTTTTCTTTCTCATGGCTCAGCAATTCTGTTGGTAAACTTTAGAAGCCAACAATGTTTGTCATCACCTCGGCCCAGGCCACAGGAGGCCCCTGGACATGCAAGGGCAAAGAAGTGTGCGTGGGACGTGCCAGACCCACTGTGCACTGTCATGGCAACCCTGTAGGGTATGTGTGATCTCAGAGAGATGAGCTCCCCCAGCAGGATGTGACTGACCCACCTCTCAAGCTCCGGCCTCAGGAGCCCACCCATCGGCCTGAAGAGAATCGGGTCTTTGATGTATATGGACACCCCTTGCTCTGAATTCATTTAACACACTGACTGAGGGCCTGCCATGCACTTGGCCCTGTACCGGGGGCTGGGCCCGAAGAGATTAATTGGAATTTATCCTGTAGGAGCTGATATTTGAGACATGTGGGCAGGTTTCTGAGGAGAATCCCACACGGTCTTAGGAACGGCTGGAGTCTAGGGAGCTAGCCAGTGGCTGTCCCCACCGCTGACCCCTTGAGGTGTACAGTCCGGAGCAGGGAAATGCAGGGCTCTTCATTTGTTGTGTATTTGGAGACTGGGCTACTTTGTGCCTTGAAGTGCCCCTTATTTCATTATATGTAACTGTGGCTTTGTTCTCCTGCCTACCAGACTCAGAGCTGGCAATACAGCTTGGTAAGCGTGTGTGGGGTCTCTTGGTGCCGTCTGCCCTTATGACCGTCCTGGCTCATGACCCAGGCATGCACGCACGCACCTTCTGCCCCCGATGCTGGGGAACAAGAGAGCCTGTGCGTCTGAGGAAGGGCGGAGGGTCAGAGGTACAGGTATGTGCACGCCCTACCACCCATCCTCCCCGTGGGCGTGAGCTCGCCTGGAGCAAGACGGAAAAGGCTTGTCTTGCCTGTCTCTGTGCATGAGCGTGCGCACACACGCACGCACACACACATGCACACGCACACACGCACGCACACACACATGCACACGCACACACGCACGCACACACACATGCACACGCACACACACACACTGACTTGTGCAGAGTCTGCAAACACTATCATCCCACAAAATTTGGGAAGTAAATGGATGACTTAAGATCTTACCTGTGGGTTTGCAAAGCAGGAATGTATTGACTTTAAAGTTCATCTAGCTTTAGGCCAAACCTGATCTAAGCTGTTAGAAATCAGGATGCTGGGCCCCCCTGGGAGGGGCAGTCATGACTAGAAAGGGTTACCCCAAGGCTTCTGGGGGATGCCCCTGTTCTATTTCTCAGCCTAGATGCGGAGTGCAAGAGACGGTTCACTTTGTGAAAATACATCAAGCTGAACTCTCAAAATATATGCACTTTTCTAGATGCAAAAGAAGCTACATGAAGTTCATAAATTTAAAAGATTTTCACTATATATAGCAGCAATTTTTAAAACGGGAATTAAAGCATAATGCTTAAATCAATGACAGTGAACAAATGCCCTGAATTTTCTCCTTTGCAGACCCATCACTTCTGCTTAAGAACAGAACAAATCACCAATTACCTAATCCTGGCCACCCCCATGCAATACACTTGCAGCTGAAAACTTCAAAAACAGCCCGTCTTCTCTCTGTTTTCCATTCTGCTTTTGCTCTCCCCCCAGCTGACACTTGTTGGATGACCTCACCTGATTTTTACGTAGAAAATTGACTCCATCTGGAGTTAGCTCCCTCCAGACCCCTGATCTCCACTTGGCTATGATCCTGGGAACCCACATTTTCCTCCCATAGTTCCCTCTGATTGTGAGAAAAAGGAACCCCATCTCCCCTTTCTCTGTAGTCAACTCCCCAAGAAGCTGGCCCTGGCACCAACCCCCAGGAGGGTGCACCCCCTCCCCACTGGCAGCACACACTGGGTGGTCCAGCCCTGTCCCAGCTAATCTCCAAGGTCTTCAACTTCAAGGAAAGAACTTGAATCCCTCCCCCACCCATCAAGGACATTGGTAGGACCCTTCCTGAGATCTATGAGTTCACCTCTTCTACAGTCTTCACCCTTTGATTTTTTGTCTTACATTTCCTTGATTTCCAAATGTATATGGGGCGTAATTTTAAGTGGCTTTGGAATTTTAGATGTTCAGGCTCTTGCCAATAATTTAATTGAATAGACTGAAATACTTGAGTTTCTCTGAGAATACCTAGAACCTTCTTAATTCTCGAAGCAGGGTATCCCAGCTCTGTAGTGAGAGTTGGAGGTCCCGACCTGGTCCTGACCTGGTCCTCCACAAGCCCCAGAGAGTGTCTGGCAGGGAAGTATCAGGTACCACCTGATCTGGTTCCCAGCCTGCTGGAGGACCCTGGAGAAGCCCAATTTTGGCCTAAAAGCCACCAAAGCATCAATTCTGGTAAAGACACATTTTCCTCAAATTCACAGTTGTCTGATCTATGATCTAGTCTAGTTAACCTTCTATCATATCATTTAGATGATAAGTAGCCTCTGCTCTCCAGGCTGCCTCTCGCCTCTACAGCACCCATGCATTCCTGTGGGCACCTAACCTGGGCAGTGGGGTGCAGGCTTGCTTCCTCAGCTGGACACCTGGCCTAGGACAGGACCTGCGTGACTGTCCAGGGCACCCCATCCACTCTTTCAGAGATATTCTGCATGACTTTTGATGTCTTCCTGTCACCTCTGATTTTAATCATAACCATGACTACCTTTCCGTCGCTCCTTTTAAGGACACTTCAACTTTACTGTCATGTTCCTAGTACACATTTAACAAATTCCCAGAATTTATACCCAAGGGATCGGATTTCTTTTTGAAGTGTTTTCATTCCCCTTTACTGTATCGAAATGGATTTTAGAGAGCATGGTGCACCATAAGGAATTATTAAGCAGATTACAGCATACGGACAGTTTATGCCAGATTAATGAGGTCTACCCATATGGCTAGAATGAAAGAGAGAAGAGCTATAGCATAAATATACTAAGCTTCACTGCACTTTGTTTTTAAAGGTAAATAAATTAAGGATCAGGGAATCACAAAACACGGATACATCCAACCTTAGCTGCTTGAATTTAAGAAACATCTTTGTGGTTCTTCTCCCTCCATCCTCTTCCTAGAGTCCGGCCTTCCAAAGCTGAGATGATTGGAAAAGTGTGATCGTATTATAACCCAAATCTGGGAAGAAGGCAGGCACCCTTCAGGATAATAGAACACAGGAGATATGCCAACAGCCCAAGATATCTGGTGTATTTTACATGATTCACCTGGAGACCAGATGACCATAATGGCCTTTTTCCATCCCACCAATGGAATCTGTGAATCCCTCCACCCTGTCTCAGCAACATGTCTGGGAAAAAACAGAGAAATCCACTCTGAAGGCCCACTGCAACCCAAGGTCACGGCCAGGAGAAGCCCTTACAGCACGAGGAGGGATAAAGGGCTGGAGGGGGATACCGGGCGGCAAGGAAGCGTCCCCAAGGAAAGTTCCTGCTCAAGCACAAAGCAGGAGTGTTAGGGACTGATGACAAGCACAGAAGAGATCCTGAGAAGATAAATAAGCACACTTGTCTGTTAAGGGTGCCCTAGGACCCTAGGGATAAAGCCCACTACTCATAAATGGTATGTGGGGCAAACCAGGGACGCTAATTCCTTACCAGCCCATTTACTCCCAATAGATGGAGTCTAATGCTTGAACGTAAGAATTGGTTGAAGGAGGTTTTCAGCTAAACACAGCGGACAAAACACCTCTTCCTAGAATCACATAGAAATACACTAAAGGAGTAAGAAAGAGAATGAGAGAACAGATGTCAACCCAATTTGGGAAAATCAAAACCACTGAATAAACAGTACTGACTTAGCTGAGCTGTGAAAGCAGAAATCTGCCTGCCTGCAGCGGAAACAAAACCGGTAAAAAAAACTGACTCCCAGTACCGGAGCCTGGGAGGTTTCAGGAATGAAGGCCCAGGCTCTTTCAAGGAGAGGAAGTAGGGTGCATTCAGCGGTGCTGGGCGGGAAGCAGAACTGGCTTAAAGCTTGAATAAGCACTTGGGTCCCTAGATTCCAGCCCATCCCACACAGCCCCTGACCCTGCCTCTGTCTGCAGATGGAGACCGAGTCTCCAGACAGGCTGGGCCAGAGAAACTGGTTGAGAATGGAGATGTGAAAGTCAGCCCACTGTGATCAGGTGCCTTTCCCCACTGTTCCCCCCGCTCCCCACCCGGTTCTGAGAACCCTGGCTCTCGGGGTGCCTCTAAGGAAAAACCATGGAACAGAGACTACATAGGAGAACAGTCAGAGTTCTTTAGGGTGTTTGAGGCTGAATCAGTAATAAGTCATTGATATAAAACTAAGTAAACAAAAAATAAGGTCATTATTAAAAATGATACAATAAAATCATAATACAGTAACTGTCATAGCTGTGAACAATATTTGCATAACCATAATACTGAAAATACAAAATATTAATTTGACCAAAAAACTATGATATAACTAAACTGGGAAGATGGGGAGAGGGGATATATGGTCGTTTAGGAAACATGATAGGATTTCAATAACTGGAAGTCAATAGAGGACTTCTAAAACTTTAGAAATCATAACTAGTAATAACAGTATGTTATGTAGAAATAGCAAAGCTTAAAGAGATGGAGGGAGAAGAAAAGGCTGATGGATTTTAAAGGATTTCTCCTGAGCAGTGGAGGTGGGGAACAAACAGAGGTGCGGGAAGGCTAGGGGAGAGAACCCCTTACTCTACTGTAAGTCATGGGGTCTCCTTTGGCCTTTAAAATTATGTACACGTATTGCTTTCGTAAGAATTAAGTCACATTTTCAAAAGGAATTTGTTGGACATCCTTTAGAATTAGAATTGGTCAAGAGGAGACTGGACCATGCTTCTGTTATCCCTCCTCACCACCAGATGTGTGGGTTTCTCCAGAGAAGAACAGAGGGATTTGAAGAGACCACAGTCTGGGACCAGCCTAGTGGCTGCTTTGCTTAATTTGCTGCTCCATCCTTCTGCCCAGTTTAAAGGCCGTAGCTGTCAGGGATTATGAACTGTGGTGCTGGGCTTTACTATGCCCATTTGAAGTCCATGAACTGAGCAAAGACGTGCCTGCCTTGGCAGCCAAACGGGTTTTCCAAGCAGCCCCACGCACAAGCAGTGGTGTTGCTGAGAAGGGAAAAGAGACTGTATAGAGGCAGCAGTGATATCTGTGCTAGAGCCGTGGGAAGGGCCCCAGCTGGAAATAGATGTGCCAGCTGAGGAATGGGGCTGTGCCTTATTTTGCAACATAGAAGGTACTTGCCACACACAGGCCTCCCAGGGGGATGCCAGGGGAGGTGGCCCACAGAAACTAGTAGGTATACCTTCACCGAGTGGTGCGGCCAGAGGAAGGCAAGATCATGCACAAAATGGAACTGGCCTTCCACGCACGCTGATGCAGTGACTGGGCAGGCTTCTGGGGTGCTTAATTAGTATTTTCTTGGTACATCTTTTCATCCCTTAGTTTTAAACCATATGTCTTTAAAATGAGTTTCTTGTAGATACCTTTGTGTGGAAAAGTTTTTATTCCACAATTATTTTTTAAAGATATTTTCACTAGCTATAAAATTCCAAGTTGACAGTTTTCTTTCAGTGCTTCAAAGATGCCATCCCATTGTCTTCTAGCAAGTGTCTTTTCTGACCAGTTGTCTGCAATATTCTTTCTCATTGTTCACTTGAATGTAATGTTCTTTTGATTTCTAGCTATCTTTTGGATTTTTTTCTTTTTTTGGTGGGGGGGATTTGACTTTGATGCTCCTTGGTGTGGTTTGTTTGTCTGTTTGTTTGTCCTGCTTGGGGTTTGCTGAGTGTAATGGTTATCTCAGCTGCTGTCACAAAATATCACAGACTGGGTGGCTTGAACAACACACACTTATTTTTTACAGCTCTGGAGGCTGGGAAGCCCAAGATCAAGGTGCCAACGGATTCATTTCCTGGTGAGAGACCTCTTCCTGGCTTGCAAGTGGCTGCCATTCTCATAAGGCAGAGAGAGGAAGCTCCTCCTTTTCTTTGCACTAGTCTCACCCTCAGGGCCCTATTTCCATGACCTCATCTAAACCCAATTACCTCCCCGAGGCTCCGCCTCCAAATGCCATCACACTGGTGGCTAGGGCTTCAACCTATGATTTGGGGGGAGAACCCTAACATTCAGTCCATAACAATGGGACCTGTGTGTTTATATTTTTTAATTAATTTGGAAAACTTTACTATTACTTCTTCAAACATTTTTGTTGACTCCCCCTTTCTGGAACTCCAATTATACAGCCCTCACAGGCTATTTCTCCATCCGGCTCTAACTAATCAACCATCTAACTAGAGTAATTTTTTCCCCTTATTATCATTTACTGAGTTTTCTGAACTATTATTTGTCACTATGGTAGTGAATTTTCCATTTTCCCTTTTTTTCAAAATATGTTAATGGATTTTTTCAGCTTTATTATGACATAATTGACTAATAAAATTGTAAGTTACCTAAAGTATACAATGTGGTGACTTGATATACATATACATTGTGAAAGGATCCCCCTCATTGAGTAGATTAACACTTCTACCCATGACCTCACATAGTTCCCGTGTGTGTGTGTGTGTGTGTGTGTGTGTGTGTGTGTGTGTGAACATTTAGGTTCTAGTCTCTTAGCTAATTTCATTTATACAATACAATGTGATCAACTATAGTCACCATGATATACATTAGATACTCAGACCTTATTCATCATATAACCAAGAGTTTATACCCTTTTACCAAGCTCTTAGTATTACTCCCACTTCTCTTACTCTGATTCTAATGAATCAAACTTTTTCTCTTTAGATTCCACAAACAAGTGATATCATACAGTCTTTCTCTGTCTGGCTTGTTACACTTAGTGTAATGCCCTCCAGGTCCACCCATGTTGTCACAAATAACAGATTTCCTTCTTTTTTAAGGATGAGTAATACACATACACACATACCAATTAATTCTTCCAATCCATGAACATGGAATATCTTTCCATTTATTTATGCCCTCTCAATTTCTTTCATCAGTATCTTACAGTTCTCAGTGTAGAGAATGAATATTGTTAAAATGTCCATACTACCCAAAGCAATGTACAGACTTGGTGCAATCCCTATCAAAAATTCCAATTTCATTTTTCACAGAAATAGAATAAATAGTCCTACAATTTGTATGGAACCACAAAAGACCCTGAATAGCCAAAGCAATCTTAAGAAAGAAGAACAAAGCTGGAGCATAATACTTTTCTAAACTATGTTACAAAGCTATAGTAAAAAAAACTGTGTAGTGTCAGCATAAAAACAAACTCATTGATCAATGCAAAAGAATAGGGAGCCAGAAATCAATGCATGCCTCTATGGTCAATTAATTCATGACAATGGAGCCCACAGTATACGATGGGGAAAGGATAATCTCTTCAATAAATGATGTTGGGAAAACTGGACAGCTACATGCAAAAGAATGAAACCACACCCTTAGAGCATATGCAAAAATCAAATCAAACTGGATTAAAGACTTGACTATAAGACCCGAAACTGTAAAATTCCTAGAAGAAAACATAGGAGGTAAGGTTCTTGACCTTGATCTAGGCAATGGCTTTTTGGACTTAAAACCAAAAGCAAAGGCAATAAAATAAAAATTGAACAAGTGGGACTACCTCAAACTAGAGAGCTTCTTCAGTATCAATGAAACCATCATCAAAATGAAAAGACAACCTATGGAATGGGAGAAAGAGTTGCAAAGTACATATCCTATGATAAGGGATTAATATCCAAAATAAGCAAGGGACTCATGCAACTCAAGAGTAAAAAGAAAAAATAACTCAATTTAAAAAATGGGCAGAGGGACTGAGTAGACGTTTTTCCAAAGAAGACATCTAAATGACCAAAGGTACATGAAAAGTTGCTCCACATCACTAATCATCCAGGAAATGCAAATGAAAAACCACAGTGAGACATCACCTCACATCTGTTAGGATGTCTATTATCAAAAGGACAAGAGAAAGCAAATGTTTGCAAGGATGGGGAGAAAGGGGAATACTTGTGCACTGTTGATGGGGATGTAAAGTGGTACAGCAACTATAGAAAATAGTATGGAGTTTCCTTAAGAAATTAAAAATAGGACTATCATATGATCCAGCCATCACATTTCTCAGTATATAGTCAAAGGAATGGAAGTCATTATCTCAAAGAGATAGCTGTACCCCCATGTTCACTGCAGCATTATTCACAATAGCCAAGGTATGGAAACAACTGAAGTGTCTGTCAATAGAGGAATGGATAAAGAAGATGTGGTACATACACACAGTGGAATATTATTCAATGCTCAGAAAGAACGAACTCCACCATTTGCAAGACATAGATGGACCTTGAGGGTATTATGCCAAGCGAAATAAGACAGAAAAAGACAAACAGTGTATGATGTCACTTACATGTGGAATATAAAAAAGCTGAGCTCATACAGCAGAGTAGAAAAGTGGTTGTGGGAGTCTGGCAGGTAAAGGGGCAGACCGTGGAGGAAATGGGGAAAATGTTAGTCAATTAGTACAAACTTCCAGTAATAAAATGACTAAGTTCTGGGGACTCTAATGTACAGCATGGTGGTTACAGTTAATAATTCTGTAGTATACATTAAAGTTGCTAAGAGAGTAAGTCTTAAATGTTCTCACTACAAAAATGTAATGCTAACTATGTGATGTGGTTAAAATGTTAGCTAAGCTAGGGTGGTAGCCAATTTGCAACATAGATGTGTGTACCGATGGAACACTTTGTGCACCTTAAACTTATACAATGTTGTTCACCAATTATATCTGAATAAAACCTGGACAAAATAAGGAGAAAAAGGAGGGAAGGAAATGGGAAATAGATCAGGGGGAGAAAAACTGAACAGACGGCTCAGGACAAGGCTGAGGGTCTGTAATCTTCAGCCTCGTCAGTCTTAGTCCAGTGTTCATGCTGACTCAACTGCACCTAATGCGACTGGATGGGATGAGCCCAGCAGCACAGGTTCCTTAGTGGGCGCTGCTGGACACGAGACGTGATCCGTGGAAAAGGGATGGGTGAGGTAAAAACTGGGATTAGGGTCTTAATCAAGGAGATGAAAGTCCAGATGACCACTGAAACACGGTTGGAGGAAGCCCTTCTGATGGAAGTCTGCAGTGCCTGGGCCAGCACCCCTGTGGCTGTTGGCGGGGGCTGTGCCCTTGGGCCAAGACCACACGGCACCACAAGCAGATGTCTGTGGGGGGTGGGATCTGAGCTGCGTGCCCCTGAGGACCCGGACTGTGATGTCCCGAATGAGGAGTATAGGGAGGGCAGGTGCTGGTTTAGTGAACAGTTCCCAGTAGACTCAGAAGAATGGTACAGACACCCAATTTTAAGATGGAACAGATAATCTGCCATCAAGAAACCATTAAGATTTTTCTCAGAGATGTCACTGTCCTTTCTCCTACACTTCGCCAATTTCCCCTTGCCTCAGGAATTCCTCAAGCCCTACTTTCACGTGTCAAATGCGTTTTGTCATCTCCCTAAGAGTGGTTTAGGCAACTAAGACACATCACCAATTACCTTTCCATTAAGGATTTTCAATGTGCACACTTGAACATGCCCAAAATCCCCAAATCCCTTCAACCCAATCACCACGCTCCCTGGGGGACACAAATGAATGCCTTGCAGGTGTGGACAGATTATCCATTTCCTCCTGGGAGTTTTTCTGCCTCCCTGCTCTGCCCTCAGGCGCTGTGGACCATTAGTTTCCCAGGGTTACTTAGAAGAAACTGGCCTGCACCCTCCTGGAGAACTCTGTTGACCACGGTGTGACCCCCCTACTAAAAACGGCAGCCATACCCCAGCACGAACTCAAAGAGGGAAACTTCCCCAAAGATCATATGAGATGAACCCCTTGCTCTCTATGAAGTTTGCTCCCAATTCCCTCCTCATCCCAAATCCATCCCAATGAACAGGCAAGGAGTGTTTAATTCGTGTAATTAATGAGGTCATTTTCTTTCTTGACATTCCATGGGAGGTGCCCCCATCGGAATTCCTGCCACATTCCTCTACACCCACATTGTGCAACCTGATGTGTGAACCTGATAGAATTCGGATGGGGTGAGGAGCATTCAGACGACACTGATGAGCTGGGCAGGAAAAGCAACTCATGAACAACAATCGTTGGCTTCCAGAGAGAACACGCACTTCTCCCAAGAAAAGGAGAGGCCAACTTCAAATGTTCACTGTCTTCTAGATTGTGGCCCCTGGTACATGGAACTCCAGTTCTCAGCACTCCCCTTCTTACAGCCCTTCAAGATAGCCTGCATTAAGTGGATGGTGGCATCCTGGTTTTGTCCTCATAGTTCTCACATCCATGGGAAGCTGGTAAGATAAAGGAGAATACTAACTCTTCCCTTTTTATCAATTTATCCACAATAGAGCTAAGATCTGAGGCAAGGAGATCGGGAAGAGATCTAAGAGAGAAAGGAGAGCATATGCAAAGGCCCTGGGGCAGCAGAGGACAGAGAGCAGAAAAAGGAACCAGGGTGCCAGACCACAAAGCCAAAAGTATGTGTGAAATGATGCTGGAGCAGTAGTTGGGGCCAGACTATATAGGACATTGTAGGTTTTGGTTAAAGATCTGGCTCTAAACCCTAAAAATATGAGAAGGAGAAATTTTTTAAAACACTAGGCAGATGAGTGGCCCAGTCCCATGGGCTGCATCTGTGAAGAAGCACTGGTGTGGAGGACAGATGTGAAGGCTGGTGCACAGGCAGCATTTCAGACACCAGGTGGTTGAGTCAGGATGGTTCTGGGAGGTAGAAATGAATGAATTACAGAGACATTGCCAGGCAAAAGTGACATGATTTGGTGAAGCATTGAATGAGAGGCAGGAGGTGGCAGCAGTGACCTTCCTACACTTGAGGCTGCCGAGCGCTCAGCCTCCTCCTTCCCAAACTGCCTCTTCTGGCATAGGCAGATACCCGAAGGGAAAGTAGCCTCAAATGCTAGGCTCATCTTTGAGTTTTCCTTTGCCTCCAAGATCTTAGCACTGCCATTTTCTACTGCTCATTTTGGGTCTTTCATGCCTCAAGAAGACTTTACATTTTGTCCAGCTTTTTGAGCCCTTCTCTAAGGGAAGCTTAGCCCGTCACTAACTGAAGTGGAAGATGTATTTTATGTCTACCCCAGAGATTCTGATCTCCGCCTTCTCCTGCTCCTCCACAGGGTCCCTGGGTAAGCGCTGCAAGGCGGCAAAGCAATCATCCATACAATGTCAAAATCTAGAAAAATTACTTATATCATCATCACGATCATCCATTAGTTGTTCAACACCAACCTTATTATACATTTTTTCTTGCCCTTTTTGGCCTCATACTCTGACTTTGAATGCCTCCCTCTACGGCATTGATCTTGAGATATTGTTTTCTACCAAGAGAATAGAAAAGAAATTCAGTCTTTCCTCTAGCAAGTTTGATAGAAAGGTATTTTTTTAGTAAATAGTTGGAAATAGTCTCCTGCAGCTTCCAAGCCTCTCATTAATGGCCCCTTCTGTAGCAGCACCCTAGTCTTTTCAGTAACTTGGAGCGGGGGCCTGAGTCCACTGGGTGCTGGGTGGGGGCCGTGGGGGTGGCCTCCTCCCAGGGAAGCGGGCCATCCTTGGGCATGTGGCTTGTGCAGTGGACGCATCCCGCTCAAGCAGCTCTTGAAGCAGAGGTGCGCTGGGCAGGCTGCTCTCTCCCCAAGGTATTGAGGGGATCCTGCTAGCCCTAGACCCTAGGAAGGGGCCCCACAAGTGAGAGGCTTTGAGGCTCAAGTTTCACGAACTTGACCCTCAGCCCACCTCTGCCACTACAGAGGAGCAAAGCTGACCTCTACCTGTCTCCAAAGACCTTTGACAGTTTCTGAAAATCTGCTTTACCCTCAAAGAGTGCAGATATTACTGAAGAGACATTAATGAGTCTTAAGGAGTTTTAGAAATGAGGCAGCTTCTTGGGGTAAATGTCCAGACCCCTCCCAAGAGACCGTTTCAGAGACAGCAGCAGTCCCCAAAACTCCTTTTTTAAGGACAGTTTCACGAACACTGTCATATCACGTAGAGATATTTTTATCTTCTTTCATCAACTATATCACTTCTTTCAAACATGAAATAACTTTCGAAGCAGGGATGGCTGTGGTCAGAATCAATATTCCTCCCCAGGCTGAGCTACGTCAGAGAACAGTGTACTGCTTCCCAGTTCGGCTAGGAGCTCACAATCCCAGACAGCACGCAGGAGGGCAGCTAATGATTTTCCAAGTCTCAGTCCCCACCTCCATCTCCCCACCACTGACATTATAGGATCTGCATTCAGGGCCACACTAACTTGAACAGAAAACTAAAGAAGTTTAGCATGTTGTTAACTATATTCTTATTTGGGTTTTTCCCCAAAGATTTCCTGTATGTTCCTGGGTAGAAACATACAGGCCCTGGAAAGTTTAGGGCTACTTTTTGAAACGTTATTCTTAGTGTGGGCTTGGAGACAGGGAGGTGGGTAGGAAGGAAAACATCTTTCCCCAGGAGAAGGGAAATTGAGGCGCAAGAGACTGGTATTCTCAGACCCCAGCTACACCAGTCTCCCTGCATTCTCTGCCATTTATTCGTATTGACTTCCATCATGAAAGAGACCCAACTACCACTCAAAATCCAGGAGCAATGGTTTTTTTTAATTGTGCACTTTAAAAAGTGAACAAAGTAAAAGGACAGATTGTGACAAACTGGGAAAATATCTGCAACTTATATCACAAACAATGGATTTCCATACCTAACATGGCAAGATCCTAAAAATCCTACATACCAACAATATCCGAGTGAAATATACTAAAACTAAAAGATACCATTTGTGGCAGCCCCCGATCTCTTGGAGTGCCGCAGAAAGGCTGGCATGGAGGGGGGAATGTGCATGCTCTGCTTTGTCGTGAGGCCCTTATCACGGGCTGAATGGTGTCCCCACAACCCATACGCTGGGGTCTTAATCCCCAGTACCTCAGAACGTGACAGTATTTGGAGGTAGGGTCTTTAAAGAGGGAATTCAGTTATAATGAAATCAGGGTGGGCCCTAATCTAGTATGACTGGTGTCCTTATAAGAAGAGGAAATTTGGATGCAGGTATGCACGAAAGGTAGGTCACGTGAAGACAGGGAGAAGGTGGCGTCTACCAAGCACAGAGGGTGGCCTCAGAGGAAATCAGATCTGCTAACACCTTTACCTTGGACTTCCAGCCTCCAGGAGTGTGGAAAACTAAATTCCTGTTGTTTAAGCCCCCCGTTTCTGGTACTTTGTTATGACGGGGCCCGCAAACTAGCAAATACAGCCCTGAAGGTCTGTTTGCACCAGGGAATCACAGATTCTGCCTCACCTTCCATCTTCATGATTCTCCCAATTGTTGGCCTCCTCTCCGCAAACCTTCCTCAAGGGGCTGGAAACATGGCCACTAGCAACCTTGGTGCCCCATGGAAGGACAGTGATTGGTCCACCATGACTGAAGTCTCTATCACTAGGCCAATCACTTGAGGCCAGGAGGACGGTAAAGAATGACTGGTTCAGGTGGCATCAAGGGCCCACTCTTGACTGAAGAGGCTGCCTGCCAGGGATACTGGTTTGCTAAGTTCAAGCAAGCCAGAGCTCCCACCGCAAGCTCCCCACTTCCTGGCCTTCCAAAGTGTCACCCTGAGCAGAACTGCTTGCATGACGGATGGGGCAGACACTGACCGGCGGACTCAGAAAACCCAGAAGGATCCCTGACCCTCTTTTAAATCATACGTGCTCCTGAGAGTGGTTTCACGTTGCATTAATGGTTGTTATGCTATTAATGCCCTAAAAAAGGAAGAAATTCGCTTCCTTTTCTTCTTTGTCAATGAATTGAGCAGAGGGTCCTAGAGATTATGGAAAAATCCAAATCGTAGTTCAGAGAGGGAAGTAAGGGGCAAGAAATGAGCTTCATAAATTTAAAACTTTTACTGAGGTCACCCTGCTTTTGAGTTCTAAGAAAAGAACTCATCACATGAAATGCAGCACTGACATAAATATGTGAACCTCTCATTTAGATGATACCTAATCTAGGGGTCCTAGATTGATGGAATAAAATCCGCAAGTTCTTTTTAATTATCCCTCTCCTAGTGCCATAATTTAACTATATTCCCCAAAAGAGAAAGTCAGAAAAACATCACAGGATTTCAGCTTCCACATTCAACGTTTTTAAATTGGGTACAAAAAGCACTGTCTTCCCTGGATCACTGGCTTTTAGAAGTTTGTTGACTTTGAGGTCTCCCCTGTAACACGCAGCAACCAGACCTGGCTGAATAGCACTGAGATTCTCTCTGCCTGCTGGCACATCCCCTGCAGATTCTAACCAGCCCCATGCTGTCTGTCTAGTGCCAAACCAGCACATGGCAGGTGCTGGGAGAATGGATGGGTGGTCCTTTCCCTTCCATCTGCCCCAAGCAGAGAGGTAGCATTCATCTAAGGTGAAGTCTCAAGGCTACAGGTCTGTCTTGGCTCTGCTGTCACCTGGGCAGCCTCTGCTGAACAACTTCCACTGAGTCCATGGACAGCTATGTAACTTGGGACCTCCAGCCCGTGAATCCAGACAACGGGGACAATGGCTGTCTACCCCAAATCCAAGACACTCCTTTGCATGGCCTGTGGGGCCCATACTCAATAGCGATTCTGTCCCCTCTACCTCACTTTGACACCCCAACGTAGCCTCACTCTGAGGCTCATTAAACTGCTCGATTAAACCTTCAGTTCTGGCCGCATGAAAAAAATTACTCCAGTTGCAAACATTAAGCGTTTGAGGAGACCAAATACCCACTTATTCAATACAGCCAGGTCTCAGCTTCTCCATCTGAAACTAGGCCCAGTCCCAGATCCCCCAGGAGGAGCGGGCTGCTCCCGATGCCAGGAAAGTGCTTCAACAACATCAGGTGAGATGCACAAATGAGAGGTAATTTGACAAGTCCGTCAGCGTGGAGCGCCCGTGAAGTCGATGCAGAGTGCTCTAATGCACTTAAAAGCCCAGAAGCAAGCCCAGAGTGAGTAATAATGGCCTAAACACCACCAGGGATTTTCCCGAGTCTAATTTCCAGGCCTGATGGCCGTGGTGCTCCATGTCCATTGAGCTGATTAAGGCATGGCGGAGACAATCTGACAGAGAAGCTCACCCTGGCCCTGGTCTAGATTTATAGGGAAGAGAAGTTGCCAAGAAGGTAAATTAGACATCAGCAGGGCTTCCTCCGGGATGATGACGTCCCAGGGGCATTAAGACTGTGAGATTTACAGTGAATATATATCAGTGCCCGGCAGAGGGACCCGGAGGCGTGGAGGGCCGAGCAAGCTGCCTTCCATTCGCTGACCATGGGGTCCTGGTCATTTCACCATTCAGATACTTAATTTCTGCATCTGTAAAATGTAGCTAAATCACCTGTCCCTAAAGGTTGTTGTGAAAAGGAAATTTCTGTAAAATGGCAGTACTGGGCCTGGCACAGACTGAGTGCCCAATACACAGTAGCTGTTTTTTAATGTTTTCGTCGCCGATCCCTTCTGGTACCATGAAACAGCACACAAGGGACCAGTCCTGAGACGTGAGAGTCTGTTTATCCTTCGGACCCAAAGGCTCAGCCCAGCCCTGAGGGCTCCTTGGGGGAGGGTATATTTACATGGGATGTATCTGCCCGAGGCGGCCGCTTTATTTTTATCAGCTTTCTCAAATAACCAGTCACTTCTCCGTCACCCAGAATTCCATAGCATTAGCTCTGGACACTGCCCCCATTTCTGACCACCCCTTTCCCACCAGTGCCACGAGCTACATGGGACCACGACACGGGAGAGCCATAGCCTGTGCCGCTCACAAGGACAGAAGGGCCCGTGCCTCCCGCCCGGTCGCCCGCATGGCCGACTCCTCTCGGAATCAGCGTATGTACATGATAGCCCCACTTCTGAGCCAGGAAGGCAGGGGCTAAGGGTTGGGTTTAGTTTTCAGCTCAATGGAGGAAGAGTAAAGAAATTCCTATTGAGTAGGGCTGTTCAACATGCTTACACATATGTTCATACATATATGCACATGTGGTGAGAGAGAAATTCAAAGGGTCAGAGTGTAAACCAAGTCCACACCAAAGCCACACGTTGGCCCACATTACTGGTAAGGTCTTGCTTTCTCCAAATTCTTCTGTGGATTAATTCCAACCGTGGAACCCGGACAATGTAGCCTGACTCCCGCTGCTTCCCGTCTGCTTTTGAGCCGGATCCGAGAGATCTGTAGTAGCCCGATGACAACAACATTCTGTATGTTTTCTTAAGAAATTTTTCTCTATTACTTTACTGTGCACTTGGGTTTCTCAAAAGTAAGCGGCTGTATCAGAGCCAGCTAGCGTCAAAGACTTGTGACTGACGTGAGCTACTTAATTCAGCTGCGAGGACTGCCTGAGATCCCCAGTCTTGAAGGGATTTACAGCATGAATACGCATCCCTCCCTCATCCCTCAGAGGGTGCAACCCCACGCTGCGGGGCTCACACCAGATTTCAAGGAGCTGGGGAGTACTGCCTCGTTTTTATCTCCCCTGCAGTTTTCCTCGTGTGCCAGGGTTTCTCAGCCTTGACACCGGGGATGCTGTGGCTGGGTGGCTCTGTGTGACAGGGAGTGGGAGGGGTCCTGGCCATTGCAGGGTGTTCAGGAGTGCCCCTGGCTTCTGTCAGAGGCCCTCCATCCCCAAGTGTGACCAGAAATGCCTCGAGAGCCAGCTGTCCTCTCGGCGGCCAAAGAGCCTCTGGTTGAGAGCTGCTGTGGTGAACTGAAATCTTACAAAAGATGTCAAATACTTCATAACTGCTACACTTTACAGCCAATCTGTTCACTCCCACCTCAGAGCTCTTGTAAAAACCTGGGTGAGGTATAATCCCAGCATTCAACTGTCTCCCCAGGTATCTGCCCACCTCCCTGTATTTGCAAATTGTATGCCTCATTGACCCTTCCGTAGATTCTGTTATCCATTCATTTTTGACGCTAAGAGATGTTTGCTCACATCACGTCTGCTATGTCAAATGGCCTCAGTAATTTAAAAGCTTCCTGCCAGCAGGCATTTCCCACTATTGACTGTGGTCTTCTGGAAAATGTATGTTGCTTTCTCCCAGGTATGCTTGGGTCTCCCACTCCACCACAAGGCTTCAGGTGTCATCCTGTCTACAAACAAAATGACTTGAGCACTGAGAGCTTGTATTCATTGGTTTGCAATTTTAGTCCCATGGAGATGCTGACCAGACGGCTCCTTGCGATGCTGCCATAGGACAGGGGCGTCGGCACGGAGCTTCTCAACTGAGAATAATGCATGCTGTTGTCCTGTCTCTGCTTATTCCTTCCATTCTGAAGTCATTGAGATAGTTCTTAAGTTCAGACAGGTTTTGCGGTTCCAGCACTGTTTGGAATCTTCAGAACATTTTGCTACATTAGAAAACCATTTTTTCTCTTCTTGGAATAATTTTGCAACCTAGAAGTGCTTCCAGATGGTAGGAATTGGTGCCTCAGTTTCTTTGCTTAGAGATTTTAAAAGAATATACATGTAGCAGCTAATGTGGTTATCACACTCAGTAAATTCAGCGAGTCAGCTGCTTCTTTCCCTGTCTTCCATTCTTCTCCATGACACATTCTGTATGTTCCAGTCTTAGCAACCAGGTCATATCTCTGAGCATTCTGGCATTCTCTCTCTGGAAAACTGTTCAATTCATATGTCATTTACTGTCAGTCATCCTAGTAGATAAATGAGAGAAAAGAAATGAAGGTATATATACAAATAACTAAGGTACGGGGTACAAAATGGTACGTGTATCGTGTAAGATGTATCCATTAATTATTGTGAGGATTCATTTTATTCTGAACTTGAGGTTGCTTTTATTTTGTGGGTTCCTGAAATATCCCTTATGATGCTCACCGGTCCTCAAAATGTGAAGGCTCGATTTAGTATCTTCCGCAGTCATTGCTAAGCTGAAGTTCACATTGAATACTGCTTATGAAGTTATCGCCTGTGACCGAAAGGTCATTGCTCTGCAGGCCTAGGAGGGGTGGCCCAGGGAGCTGGCGCCCTCGCGGCACTCAGCAGAGCCTACCCGCACCTCGCGGCAGCCGGCTGGTGGGGGAAACAGCACACCACTGTCAGAAACACAGGTAGCTTCATCAAAGACGCCTCCACCATCCTCTCTACTCTAATGGTGTCTTTTCCTTAACCACCTTCGCTGGAGAAACTCACCACCAGTCAGTTCAAATACTGGAGACATTGAATTGGGGCAGGAAGGAAATCGGAAGACCTAGACCAGGTGTCTTCTGAGCGTCAAGGCCCTTCTCCAGGCCCTGACCCTTGGGCTTCAGGTTCTTCCTCTCTCCAGGGAAGCCCCCCAAAGTCTTTGAGGAGCACATTTTTGTTTGGTTTTTCCCTGACGAGGTCCAGGTTTGGCCCCCTGGCAGAGCATGCCAATTGTCCCCTCTCATCTGTTCTCTCCCGCTTCCTCTTAGTGATACAGCTCCTGATTTTGATGGACCACATGGCCGCAGAGGTAGAAACAGCATTTCCCAGCTGACCCGGCTGCCAGGTGTAGCCGGGCACGGAGCTTCAGGCCGCAGGACCTGGACAGTGCCACGCACCACTTCCAGGTGGTGTTCTGGACACTTCTCTCCATCACCAAATCCTGCCGATTTGATCTCATTTCTCTCCAATTCTTCTGCTTTCTCCAACTCCACCATTATATTGCTATTCCAAGCCCCCATGATTCTTCCCTGAACTATACCAGCGGCAACGTCCCTGTGCCCCCTCGGCCCCACCTTACACCCCGAAGCGGCCTCCCGGGGAGCAGAGCATGCCTCTCCACATATGGGTCTGCCTCCACCACATCTGCCTGCCACCCTGACACCTTCAGGGCTTCTCGTGGCCCCTTGGCGGAGGATGAGGGCCCTCCAGAAGGCTGACCGCCTCCCCTGTCCCCTGCAGCCCGGTCCTGCACCCCGGGCCTCCTCTCCTCACCCTCCTCTCAGCCCTCTGCTCTCCAAGCCCATCACCTTGTCTCGCTGCCGGAACAGGAGCCTGTCCCTTTGGGCTGAGTGAGCGGCTGCGCATTCTGAGATTTCAGCCCCAACGCGACCTCCCAAGGACAGCAGCTCCTGACTGTCCTGCGAAGGATACATGCCCCCATGAAAAGCTCGGAGTGGACACGTGTTCCTGGCAAGTCCTTCCCAACCCTCATCACTGTTGCAACTTCACGTTTACTTATGTGACGTTTTGATTAATTTCTGTCTCCTCCAAAAGAGGTGACGTCCTAGCGCAGGGACTGTGTCTGGTTTTCCTCATCTTTGCATGCCCAGCGCCTCGCTCGGGACTGGAGGATTCACACTCTAATATTAACCCTCAGATAGATGCCCTTTCCGCACGCCCACTGCCACGGCTCTAGTTCAGACCAGTGCTGTCCCCCACGTGTGCCGCCACCACCAGTCGGGGGAAGGGGCAGCGGGTGCGGAGGAGGGGGATCTGGGGTGTACTTTGGAAGCAGAGCCACAGGATTCACTCTAGAAGTGGGTGAGGCAGGACGGAGAAACGGAGGAACCAAGACCTCTCATTTCCCACGAGATCCCTCAAGCCCAATACCCTGATTTTGAGGCTACAAGGGCCTCGGGGCTCTGGTTCCTGATTGCCTTACAAGCCTCACTCCTCACGTCTTCCCTGCCCACCGGCCACACTCGCTCCCCAGCTCCCAGCTGCAGCCACAGCAGACAGTGTGCAGCGTCCTGGACTCCCCGCCTTCTCTCTAGTCTGCTGCGCCCCTGCCTCTAGCTGACTAAGGCCAACCCTTCATCTCACCAGAAGCTGCCTCCTCGGAGAACACGAGGCTGGGGTGCCTGCCTGCCTGCTCTCTTCTGTCTTGTGCCCTATACGGACCCAACTGTCACCTACACCTTGCCTTGTTACTTCTTGTTTATTCCATCTCCCCCACTGGGTTACAGCTCCTTGGGAACAGAAGGGGTGTCTTATTCACCGTCACATCCCCTAAACCTGGCATAGCACTTGACATGCAGTACAAGTTCAATAGACATTGACCACATGCATAATAACAGGATTACTACAGACGCTCAGAGAGACTAACCAGCTTTCTCAGGCCACTGGGCAGTAAGTGGCAGAGCTGGGATTCACATCTATACAAGCAAAAAATAGTCTTTCTAGTTTTTTACTCTGCCTCCTAAAAGTGCAAATGGCTGAAATAAGAAGCCTGTTTGAGGGTAAGGGAGAGGAATTTTAGGAAAGCAGTTCGATTGGTCTCTCCCTTTCCAGAAATGGCACTGATGGCCGAAAGGGAGAGGCTGGGAGGGAGCGGGTGGCATATGCCAGGAAAGGTGGGCTGTCTTCCAGTCCAGGGCCGGATAGGGGTCTGCTGTGAATAGCTTTGGCAGCAGAACCGGGGTCCCGAACAGGCAGACCATGGCGGGGTGGGTGGTAGTGGACCCAGATAGCCAGGTCCGGCATGGCCTTTCCTGGGCCACACACAGCAGCCTGGAGCTAGAATAGAGAAAAAGGGTAGATGTGTCAGACAGAGAGTCTCAGACATCTCAACCTTTTTAGGGCCCTTCCTGGGTAATCAGTCCAACCTCTGGCTCACCACCTGCATCTCATCCCAGCACTTCTTGAGCATGTCCATTAATACAGACCCTTTGTTGAGCACCATTCCCCTTTGAAAGAAAACAGCCCTGCAGAATATTAGGAGAATAACACTAGCTTATTTTTATCATGCTGTGGACATATACCTGGCAATGAGACTTTTCAAAATGAATATATAAGGACAAGTAGTATAATTGCCTTTATTTACAAGGCCATTTTTTTAAACCCATACATACACATCCCTAGTGTGATGTTAATGTGAAAGCATTTTTCCTTTAGGTAATTCAAAAGGCAAGACCTTGTGGCCCAAGAATTTTTACACTTCCAAGTGGATATATGAAAAGTCAACTCAGAACTTCTGCTTTCATGCTACTGTTAAAAGCTGCTGGCTTCGATGTCTCTGCCCTGTGAAAAATGTGGGGTTTTATTTTAGAATTAGATCCTACGGTTAATTTAAAGATTATGCCAAGCGTATGTTCCAAATGCTCTCATCCCGTCTGACCTGCAGGAACGCATCTGCTCTGTGTTCGCCCCAACCAGCTTCTGACGGTGGCGTGTGTCTGATTCACTTGATTAAAAGGAAGGGTTTGTTAGGATGTCATGTGCAGCATATCAGAGGAGACCAGGCACTCGTCTGCAGGTCACATGACAAAGGCAGCGCTCAGGACCGGTATGGCTAAGCAGACGTTGTGAAGAGTCGATTCAGGGGAGTGAGCCATAATTTGGAAAAGTGTTCGTTAGCGGTGGTTTTGGTAAGAATCACACTCAAGTCCCAGGGCCTGCAACACTGAGTGAAGCAAAGTAATTTCCCAAACATCCATCTGTCCCAACCAAACTGTAAGAACCAGGATGGTAAAGGCGATTCCACAGCATTTGGCAATCATTTCCCAAACTGGGATTTGTCCAGCTGCTCGGTGGATGGCCCTAGATTAAGAAGGCGCCTTACCTTTAATCAAAGCATGATGAAAAAGTTTTGTTTCTGAACAGCAAGTCTGCCCAGGAACATCATTTCCTTTTTATTTGAGTCAAAATATACATTGTGTTCTGTTTTGTTTTTTTTAACTTCTACAGTAACCAGCATCCACACTGGACATCCCTTGCACTTTCTGCAGGAGAGGAAGCCTGGTCCTGAGAGGCAGGAACAGAAATGGTGCTCACTGCACGGAGCTGGCCCCCAGACCACTGAGTTCTCACTCTCAAAGGTGTGGTGGCCCAGCAGCGCCGGCCTCAGTGGGGCCTTATTAGGAACGCAGAATCCCGAGCCAGCCACCACAGACCGACTCAGTCAGAACCCACACTGTACTGGCCTGGTTCAGGGAAGACAGACATCGCTTTCTCTTCTTTTCATGGCCTGGTTGTTTAGAGAGATCATTTAATAGAGGAAATGCCTTTCATTTATTAAAAATACAAAGCACATACTTTACCTGCTTTTGCATTACATTCATTCTTCTAAACATATTTATACAGTGTCTAGTATGTGTCAAACCCAGTACTAGGAGCTAGGATAAAACACTGAATGAGAAGGGTCTGTCCCCTTGGAATTTAAATTCTATGACAACAGGTATATTTCAGAGAACTCTTTTCTCAGTCTTCAGGGGTATGCATGTCTTCTAATGCTGCAGATTTTTTTCACAAAGCTCACGGCCACTCTGTTTTCTGGAGTGCCACCCACTAACAAACAGTGTCGCAGGTTGGAAGGTGGCCAGTGTGTGAGGGTTGTCCCTGGGGCCCCTCAGGGGGCTCCAGCCCCTTTCACACCGGAGGCTGAGGGCAGGTTTCCTGACCTTTGTGCTGTGCAGGACCCATCCTGTTCTCCAGGCAATTCTAAGAGCCCCCAGTCAGCCCACTGCTTGTAAATGTGGATATTGCTTCAGAGGCTAAGGAGCAGGAAAGCAGAACACAATTCTGGATTTTAAGTCCTGCCTGTGCACAAAGTCAGGAGGAACCTTCAGGGAGATAATTCAGCTGTCTCCTTTATTTTAGCCCAGGCATCTGCCGCTAAGGAGAACGGCCTTCTGTACCCGTCTCCCTGATCTCTGGCAGGGGCAGCCATCTGTGTGCTGCTAGGAAGCCAGAGGATGAGATGTTTCCAGGAGAGGCCTGGAGCAGTGAGCAGAAGCTGTTGAGGGGGAGGAGGGAGCGACCCCAGGCTGGGTCTCTCTTCTGCTGTTTTACACTAAAATGCACAGAGGAATTGGCTGTTAACACAGCCCCACTGTATTTAGCACCAGCTCCTCCCAGGTTCTGACGCATGTTTAATGTTATCCTGAATTCCTGAAGTTGGGGGAGATATTTTTTTCTATTTGCATATCTTCATGGATATTTAACAGAAATATGGGGCCGGAAGCCCAAATGCTTTTAGTTTACTCTGTCAATTTCCACAAAAGTCAAGGGACTACCTTTAAAGAAAAAATTAAATAAATATTGATGAAAAGCACCTCTTAACATTTTAAAGAGTGGCTGCTTTAAAACATAAGCCAAAATCATGTTAAATGGCACAAAGCTAGGAGTCCCTCTAAGCAAAGGAATACAACAGACATGGCCTATTTCCTTCCTTTTTGATTTGTTTAATGTGGATTTCCCCCAGCTTTATTGTGGTCTGACTGGCAAATAAGAACTATTTACATTTACATGTATCAAATGGCCTCCTTAAACTTATACAGTGTTATGCCAATTATATCTCAATGAAACTGGAAAAAAATGGTTTCTACTTAGAATTCGTAAATATATTTCATTCTTCTCTTCCTCCCTGCAACAATTAGTAAGCATCTACTATGTGGAAATAAATCAAGTCCAACCAAAAGAAAAAAGCAAAGGCTATTTATTCTGGACTTGCTGCACTGCGGGAGCTACCGCCATCACTTGCATTTTGCAGAAACTCACAGGCAGCCCGAGCAGTGAGAAAGCTTTATCGTGGACAAAAGGCAAGGTTTCCAGTGTGCCCTGGCTGGGGGCTGCTGGTGTGGGAAGCTGTGGAAGGCCTACCTGGCAGCAGGGCAACCTACATGACTGGTGAAGGGTGTGTATGTGGCTTTCTTTGGTTGGTCCAAAGTTGTAAATAAAGACAAAAATTAGGGAGATGCTTATTTACTATGAAGTTCTAGCCATCTGGGACCAACTGTTACAGAAGTCATTGTTTAGCTTCCTGGATTGCTACTAGGGACTGCAACCTGGCTGCCTGCAAGTCTAGCTCTTGGCAGGCCAGCTTCCTGGGTTAATTATTGCAGATAAAAGGGTTGGTCTCCTGGGCAGGCTCCTGCAGGTTGTGAGTCAAAGTTCTTTTTTAATACTTGTTCTGGTCACTGTCCGTGTGTATATCCAGTCTCTCAACTATGTGCCACCTGCCAGGTGCTGGGATACAAAGTCATATAAAATAATGTCTGCTCTCAAGTTGCTTACTAGTAGGTACCACTGTTATTAATTCAGAAAGTTTTTTCTAATGGAATAAGACATGAAAAAGAAATGAGCCATAAAAATTAGAATAAAAATCTACCTAAATCATTATTTTCAGGTGACTTAATTGCTGTCTTTGGTATTAGCATATGGGGTGAAGCACACTTTTAGGCCAGTGGGTTGATATTTGAGGCAAGAAGTTATCTTATTTTACTGCTGAAATTATAGTACTGACAATATAATAAAGACCTTCTGCTCCTATGCTACACACAGGCCAGGTGACACCTGACCCTCAGGGTAACTTATAGTCTCTAAATATACCACAATCTTATACACCCTAAACTGCTCTGGGGGAGGAGCTCTGTCCCCTACATGGGCACAGGCAAGACATGCAGCACCCAAAGGGGCAGCCTGCCCGGAACTAGAAACCCACAGAGATCATCCCCCAGCAACATCGTCAAGATCTTCTCCACCCTCTCTGGTAGGATGTCCTTGGTATGCCTCTCTCTACACCACTGCCGGTCCAAGACACGGCTCTAAGAGTCGCCTAAGGCACAGAAGGAAGGAGGATAGTCAAGTCATTTTCCTCCTATTCTCTGAAAAATCAGTCTCTCACCCCCTCCTGTACTCGAAAGAAGGACAGACCATCTCTCAAAGGAGGAACTGGCTTTTTACCGTGAGGCAGATGGTGGAGACGGGAGAAGATTCTAGAGGGAGTCCATATCTCACACGAGAAGGGGCCATGTCAGTAGTGATAGGTTTTCTGTCTATGGGATGGAAAGCTGGGTAACCACTTGCCAGGGATTTTAAGGAAAAAGTGGTAGACCGTGTGGTATAGTCATTAACACCCACTCCTTACCCACACCCCACTGTAGCAGCCACGTGATATGAATGTTCCAGGGGGTGAGTTCCTTTTGGTCTAAGCCAACCAGGACACTCAAAATCCTTTGCTGCAATGGCTGCCTGAGCCAGTGAGCCCATAGCATTCTCCAATGAGCATGTGACCCAATCTAGGTCTCTGGGCCATACAGTGAGGCACTTCTGAAAGATAAAAATGCCTGCTCACCATTCTGAGGGCACTTTAGGAAAGGACACTTTCCGACCTTCTGGAGGGTGTGGTGTGCATATGCGAAGCCAGGAGCTGCTGCAGTCTTTTTGCCACCAAGAGGGAGACCAGCTTTAGATTGAAACTTTCAGAGAAGATGAAGTATGAACACAGAGATAGCAAGAAACAATCACCCTTAATTTCCTCACTAAGCCACTGGATCAAACCAGCCCTTCTTCAAGTTACAAAAGCCAATAAATCCCTTTATTGTTTGGGCTATTGTGAGTTGGGTTTTCTGTTTCCTGACCTTGAACAGAACTTACACAGAGGGGATTCCTTTCCCGGAAGACAGACAGGCTTATTTGACTTCTGAGGATTTTTTTATACCTCCAAACATTTCACAGACAAGATAAAAATCCCCATCAAAGACTACTGCTGAGTAAACAGATTACATATTTAACTCTAAATCCAAGAAGCTAAAATGGATGCCTAGACTCCATGGGCATAGGAGTGCTTCCTCCTCAAATAAATGCGTGTTGCCTAAGGGACTGAATGGGGTCTGGGGAGCAGACAACAGGAGGAAGAGGCTTGGCTAAGGCCTGCGATACTCGATACCGAACAATACACTCAATTTGCCCAGTATTTGACACTGTCATAACAGTGGCCCATTTGCTTATAAATTTGGTAAACAGCCACAGCCCTGTTGTTCCTCAGACACACCGACATCTAAGCCATGAATGATGATCAAGGTCTCAGAAGCCCTGTGGTCTACGTCCCCTTAAACCCCTTAAGATGACTTCCCACCTCTGTAGGCAACCTCCCCACCATGTGTGTCATGCACACTGGGATCTACACCAGAGCCACGCAGCAGATTCACAAAATGTAAACTCGGGGATCCAAGATAGCTATTTATAAAATAAATAAAGATGAGCAAAGATGTGACTGTCCAGAGATGTGTCCCCTTGACTTGGTCCTTCTACCTTCTCTGGCTGAGTGAATGAGCCGGATTCTGAATCTGAATTTGAACCTAAGTGTGCCTGCTACAGTTCCAGAAACACCAGGTCATGTTTCCTCCACGGCATGGGCAGGGGTGAGGGCGCTGTTTCTCTAACAAGAAGAAATTCAGGGGGCCTATGGGAAGCCTGGGGTCATCAGAAAGCCTTAGTTTTCTGTTCTGGGAGCAGAGGCATCCAGTTAACTTCAGTAAACTCTGTATTTCCCAAGTCCACTCTTGCAAGCAGGTGCCGGTGTGGGGAAGCTGGGGAGCCCCCAGAAGATTCATCTGAGATGGGGGTGGTCCTGCAGCAAGCTGAGGAGTGGGGCATCCAGCCTGTTAGCCTCGGCCATTGGGCTCCTTGGTTCTTCCTGGGAAGGCACAGGGTAGAGGAGATGCTCAGAGCCCCTACGTGGTAGGCACGGGGCTGACAGGCTTGCAAAGATGCCCCTTCTGTCTCCACTGTGGCCTCCAACCCTGCATCCCCATGTGACAGTTCCCAGAGCCCTTCCTTCCCGCAGCCAGACTGGGGGCGTTAGGACCGTTAGGACCAGTGAGTGGCAGGCTGCCCCTGACCTGCGAGGCAGAGGCCAGGGCCCTTCCTCCTAAGGGTGCTTTGCCAGCCGAGCCTCAGCCCCACCCCTCAATGTCCCCACTTATTCTCCACCTGACGCTCTCCAGAATGTAACAGCTTAGCTAAGGACCACTTTTAAAGTCTCAAAAATGCTAGCCATTATCATGTTATGTGTCTGCCCTGGCCACCTATACCAACACAAAGCCTTTAAAGATCATCGGTGATCCATTCCCCACAGATGGTACCCCAAACATGTCTCCTTGACACCTGTCGATCACCTTCAACCCTCCTCACTAGCTCCCACAGACAATAAATCACCAGAACATTGACTTCCAAAGGGGCCCAAGGAAAATGGCGGAACCAGCGCCTCTGAAGGTTCCAGTGCTGTCCCTACCCCAGGCCCCCTGACGCCTCTGTCTCTGCCTGGTGATTCTGATGAAGGAGACAGGCCGTTTGTCCCTCTCCAAGGCCACCTGAAGCTTGAGTCCTGTGCCTGTTCCCTTCTCAGAAGATTCTCTTCAGGCCCCTGGCTTGCTGCCCTCGCCTCGCGGTTGCTGTGCCCGCGGGACCAGCTGAGCTGTAAGAACTCCACAGACGCTGACACAAGACCAGGGCAAGGGTCTGGCTGCACCCTCGGTTCCCCTGAGTGACTGTAATGCCTTTGGCTGGCTGGGCAGGGAAGACACCCTGCAGAGCAGAGAGGCTGCACCCCCAGCCAACATGAGCGTGGGCCCTGTCACTAATGCACACTCGAGCATCTGTCACAGAGGCCGTTTCCTACATGCCTGCACTAATGGGGGGCCGCAGTGGCGTGGGTGAGCCCAAATTGTGGTGATGGGTAGAACTTCCGTGGGGTGGTGACGTACATTGTTACTGTGTTTGAAACTGTGTGTGCTCTGGACACTAGTTTCCTAAATAATGTTAGAGCTTAAAAATGAGGTTTCCTGGTTTCCAGTTCAGACCCCCCATTAACCCCCAAACAAGGCAATGGACAAAGGGAGTGGGCGCTGATCTCTGTGCTCTAAGATGTCCACACCTGAGATTAGTTAGCGAAGGTGATTTAGTACCACAAAGCCTTAAATGCAGAAAATACTCTCAATGTGTCCTACAGGTGGGTTGGGGGGTAGAAAGGGAGGTTGATAAATAATACTCCTTTTTTCCTCTCCTAAATATGGAATCAATTGATAAATACAAGACATGTGAAGCAGATGGATAGAGATTTCGCCCATCAGCTTTATTATTAACAAGCTGATTGGAGAATGTGTCTTTAGACTATGGCCAAAAGGGCTCGCCAGCGCTCGCTGTGCACACGCCAGCTTCACGTTGCCCCTGCAGGGACCTGGGGGGAAAGCCGAAGGCATGATGGACACACACTCATCCAGGAAGGCAGCCTGGTACCTGTCCCCCGTGAGACGGATGGAAAGTAACACACTTTTGATCGATTAGCTCCTCCAAATAAAGAAATGTGAATCAATGTATGTCAGCTTCCTTCAGTTCAGATAACTCACTCCACTCCCACAGAGAAGAGGTGGGACTAGAGGTGAGGGGGGCCCTCCTTTTTTTATTATTAAGGTATCATTGAGATACAATCTTATAAAAGTTTCACATGAGCAACATTGTGGCTACTACAGTCACCATATTATCACGTCCCCCCATACCCCACTGCAGTCTCTGTCCATCAGCATAGGAAGATGCTATAGAGTCACTACTTGTCTTCTCCGTGCTGTACTGCCTTTGAGGGGTGTCCTCTTAATGCAAGTCCCTGAAAACCCAAGGGGAAGGGGCAGTGGGCCCCCCACACCAGGGACAGTCAGAGTTGCCCTGTAAACTGATGTCCCTCCTCCCCCCAGAGAGTCGGGGCTGCGCCAGTAAGAGCTGTTAACATTGGCAGCTCACGAGGGCCCCCAGTCCAATGCTGCCGTTTGGCATCATCACAAGTCATGGAGCAGAAGAGCCCCACGCTGCTGGATGGAGAGCTTGCCTCTTCCCTTCCACACCTGTCAGGTCCAAGGGCGTTGCTAGGTGAGCACAGGCCGGGCAGCTGTGCGCTAGGTCCTCTGTCGGGGAGTGTCTGCCTCACGACCTCTCCCAGCCTTTCACTGAACAGACAGAGCCCCCTGACACGGGTGCCCTTTGCCGGATCCGGCCCCCTGCCTGGTTCATTCCACCTCGTCAGGAAGGCTCTCCTCACACCCCACCCCGACTCCTCAAGCCTCTCCTGACCACTCTCAGAGAACCGTGTCCTCTTCTCTGGACCATCTGTTTGGGATGGCATTTTGAGCTCAGTGGAATGATTGCCAGGTCAGTTTCTCTCGGCCCTCACAGGCCGTCAGCTTCAGGGGACTGTGTCTGGCTTCACCTCCTACTGTATTTCCAGCACAGAGGTCAGCACACAGACGGTGCTCTGGTATTGGTACAGTAGCTGAGGGAATGAAGATGCGAATCATTTTACTACCGCACAGGACAGCAAAGGTAACCCACTGGCCCGTCTGTTAAAACACAACAAGATGGAAAAGAGTTGCCCAGAGGCGTGGTCAAGAACGTGAGCTCTCGAGGCACGGCCAGGAACTGAATCCTACTTCTCAGCCATTACTAGTATTGTGATCTTAGGCAAATTAGGCAAGTTACATAACTTGGCTTCAGTTTCTTTCCCTGTTATCTGAGGATAATGAGGACCCACTTTACGGAGTTGCCGTGAGGACAAACCACAATGCAAAGTGGTTGAAGGCGCCTGGGCCCAAATAAGCGCTCAGGTGACACGGATGGTTATTGCTCCTCCAGGAGAGAAGCTTGGTAGGCGGGTAGAAGGTGAGAAAGATCCAATAGAACTTGTATTTTTAATTCAGGTGGAAGATGAGGTCACCTGCTGGTGATGGGGTTGAGGATGGAGGAGATTTGCCGTGGCGGTTCCAAGACTGGGAAACGGCTGACGTGCCTGCACGGCCATGCTGAGGCCGAAGACAGTACATTTGGAGCAACACCCACCAGCAGAGTTGAATAATGTCCCAGGCAGCTCTCAGCAGTCAGACGGGAGAAGCCAGGAGGGGAGAGAACTGGACTGATCTACAACTATGGTTGTGTAGGGAGGAAATCTCAGAATACATGTAAGAATTTAGTGCATGATAAAAATAAGAAAGTAAAAGATTATTCAACAAACAATAGTGGAACCACTGGGTAACTCTTTGGAGGAAACATAAAATTAGATTTTTGTTGAATATATCAAAATAAATTATAAACAAGTTAGAATTAAAAGTGAAAGGAAAAAGGAAGAAAACGGACAAACTGCTGTGGAGGTGACAACTTATATGATCTTGGCAAGAAGGCTTTTCCAAGGCCGACAACCAAACCAGAAACCATAAATAAAAAGATTAATATGACCAGAGAAAATGTAAAGCCTTCGTATGCCAAAACAATCTCTGAAAATTAATTCTTAGAGCTCAAACTGGAGAAGGCATTTGCAACATAAATGAACAAAAAAGAATTGTGTCTTCACTATATAAAGCAAATATAGGTATATTTGTGATAAAGGCACTCATAGGAAAAGAGACAGAGGACACGCACAGGGCATTCACTGTGGAAGAAATACAAACAGTTAATAAACATATGAAAAATCAAGAAGTAGTAATCAAAACAATCACATGTTAAATCTTTAGAGAAAAGATAGAGTGCTCCATCGATAATGTTGGGAAAATTGGCCAAGCTAAAAAAAAAGAACTAGGTCCTTATCTATGGCAGCCAGAATAAACGCAAGATGAATTAAAGATTTAAAGATAAATGAGAAAATTTAAATGACAGGGAATAGAAAATGATGTTTTATATTCTTGATGAGGAGGAAAACTCCTTTCGATGTAACATCAACATTGACAATTTTGACTACCTAAACATTCAAAACTTCTCTAAGGCAAAACAAAAAGAATGTGCCTAAAGTTAAAATCAAACAGGAATAAGGCCTATATGACATGATAAGCAAGGGGCTAATAATATTACATAAAGAGCTACTGAAAATGAACGCAAATAGAAAATGCCCAATGCCTGGTACACCATCAGCATCCAGTAAGACAAACAAATGGTATAAACGGGCAATTCACATAAGAAGAAATGAAAAGAGTGGAAAGCTGTTTTGCCTACCTACCCTTACCAAAAAATCAAAGAAATAGGAATCTATACAAACATCACCACCTTCTACTTTGAGATTGACAAAGATTTTAAGACTGAAAACACTAAATTGGGGTGAGGTTGTGGGGAAGTAGACATTCTCATACTTCGTAGGTGGGAGTGTAAATTCAAACAACCTTTCTGGAAGGCGATTTGCCAACATGCATCAAAGCCTTACCGGCGTGCACACCATTTGACCAGCCATGATCTAAGAAGGAATTTATCCTAAGAATCTCGTTATGTGTGTGTGCATAGGTTTGTTTACAGGGCTGGTCACTGGTTTTATTTTATGGCAAACAGTTGTAAGTCACCTTAATGTCCAACAGAAGGATTAGTTGAATAGTTTTTGGCAGACTTACGGAAAGGAATGCTAAACGACCATTAAAAAATAATGTAAAAGAACAGTAGTGGCATGTGAAAAGATTCATGGTCTACTTTTAAATGGATAAAGTAAATCACAAAGCAATATGTGTAATGTGTAATGTAAACAGTGGTTACCTCTGGGAATAAGCTTACGAGTCATGGTTATTTTCCTTTTGTGCTTTCTCTACATTCTCCAAATTTTCTTCATAAACAGACACCAATTTGTAATCAGGACACACATGGTAAATGTCATTTTATGTAGGGATGAATGCGAGATATGAGGAATAAAGTGTCACAATGCTTCAATATTCCAGTTCGCCCAGGTCTCTGCAGCCTGTGGGTACAAGCAGGGACACACTATCAAAAATCCTTGTGTCTCGCTGCCCCTGAACCCATCTCGAGCCACTCCTGACCCCCTCAAAGCCTCCCCAAGCTACTTCCAAGAGGGGGAAGCGATGCAGATGGTCCCCAGCTGGAGCTCATCCTCCGCCCTCGGGTCGGCCGCTGGGAAGCCACTCGAGGGCGCCTGTGACTGTCGCGCTGTGACCAAAGGGACCTGCCCAAGCAGATGCATGGCCCAGGACACCATCTGCTGCAAAGACACCTACGTGAGGCCCAGTGCGCCTGGTGTCCTCACACACCGAGCCCTGCCAGAGGGAGGAGAAGGGCCCCTCACTCATTCTGGGCACATTTTGACCCTCAGGCCCCGGTCCCCCCGCAGAATCCCTGTACCACCTTGCAAACACTCCCTCATTCCTCCCTTCAGCCCTTCCCTTCTGAACTTCCTGGGTTCCCCGGGGGACCTGCTGCTTCTGAGACTCTCTCACCCTCCCTTCCACCCCTGCCCACCCCACACACACACTGGCTCGAGTCCCCCTCCGTCCTCCTTTAGCCAGAAGTGCTAGGGCACACGCGGTCCAGGAGTCCCGGGGTCACAGCTCTGAAGCCGTCCTCTGTGTGCGCATCATGCTGGAAATGGACAGGAACACAGCCAGACCTGGAGCATCTGTCCCAGCAGGGAGGGGACAGTGTCCCCGTCATCTGTCTAGGGAGGGACAGAGTCTGTGGTAATACCCACATTCTTAGCCTCAGATTCACCTGGTAATTGCATCTTCTCATGTATGAGCCGCCTCACTTCAAGGAAGCCGAGCCCCCCTTAGGCTGGCCCCCAGGCCACCTCGTTGCTAACAAAAAATAGGGGAAAACCAGGTCTTAGTTTCCACAGAGATTCCCGTTCCTGAACCAGCTCTGCCAAGCACTGGAAGAGTGAGACCAAGATGGGACACAGGGTGGCCGCGGCTCCGCAGAGCAGGCCTGTCTGGTGCGGGGAACCCTGGCCACCGGTGCCCGCCCACGTGGCTTCACTTTCTGCCATCCCTGGTGAAACCTGTCCCCGTCTGCAGGTCTGGAGGGCAGGGCCCTGTCTGCATCCTGGCAGTGAGAGCCTGAGGCCTCTGGGAGTCCTGGAACCCATGCTGGGGCGTAGGGCGGGGACCATCTCATTAGCGTTTAAGGGACAGGAAATTCCTATTGGAGGATGACCTCATGCTGACAGGGCTGGGGAACACCTGCCCGGGCTTAATCTGGGAAAGGCACAGTGCCCTGTCCCAGGCCACGCCAGGCCACCGCCTGCGGGCCCCTGGGAGGAGCACACGGAGCACCTTTGCGGTCCTGGAGGCTGGCATAGACTCCGGAGCTGGATCTGCACAATCAGGCCATCCTCGGGTGGGGCTAACCCCTTCCTGCACCCGTGTTAGATTCTGGGGCCCTCCCGCGGGGGCCTGGGGAAACCCAGACTCCACACCCAAGTGGCTATAAAGCCAGCCCTATCCCCTGAGCCCAGGGTCCACAGCCCTGATGATCTGGGCCCCCTGCGCAGGTCACCACAGGGGCTGCAGGCAGGGCCCGCTCCCTTTGCTGCAGGCACGGGGGGTGCAGCGGGAGGGGCATCAGGGGCAGCTGCCTGAGTTAGAACAGAGCACGGCTCAGATGCAGTCCTGGGAGGGGACCCCAGGCACATGCCGGTCGCCCCCGCCCAGACGTGGCCATTCCCTGTAACTCTGGAATCAGGACGTGCCCAGCGTGGGAATGTCCAGTTGGAGACAACAACGGTGGCAAAGTGGGGCAAGGACGGCCAGGCCTCCTGGGCGAGGGCCAAGGGCAGGGCTGCGTGCTCCAGGGAGGTGTGGCCCGCCTGGGACGTGCCATCCTTAGCAGAGCCCAGGGCTCAGGGCTGTGGAATCGTTCTTGCTGGGGGCACTGGGGCTCTGGGAGAGGCAGTGGTGTCTGGGCCTGGTAGAGCCCCACCCGCAGCTCTCCCTCAGGCCACAGGTGGCACAGACAGGTGGTCCCCAGCACTCAAGGGCAGAGGCCTGCTGCAGGGAGCATGCCCTGCCCGCCCCAGCCCCAGCAGGGCGGAGGAGGTCCCTGGGAGTGTGGCACAGAGCAAAGAGCCTTCCTTTGTCTGGGCGTAGCCTCCGTTCCTCGCCTGCGCTCTCTCCCAGTGTCTGGGCTCAGGAGGGATGGATGTATTAGCGGAAGGACTGTAGGTGCCACCTCTAGTCCAGGTCTGGAGGGGTCTAAGACCCCTCCCATCTCATCCAGTCCTGGGAGGACCCAGAGGTCAAAGCACGGGTCTGCAGGAAGGACTGAAAAGCTCCAGAACCCGAGGCGCTCTGGGCCCTGGACTATCCTTGTCCCAGGGAACCTGACATGACAGGGAGAGGAGGTAACAGCTCCTGCACTTGCCCACCAGGGAACCCAGCTCAGAATTAGTCGCGGGACAAAAGGGAGATGGAGCATTAGTGTCTCAGACTAGGGAAGGCGTCCTGGGGGAGCTTCGGGATGGGTGACTTTCAAGCATCCGGATTTTGTCTGTTCAGTACTTGATTTTCTCCTTCAGCTGGTTAGGCTGAGAGAGGAACACAGAAGACATAGGTCTCAGGAAGTACAGGGAAGTTTGACAAGAAGCACCTGTGAGTGTCCCAGCATTGAGGAAAAATAGGAAAAGACACAGGCACTGGACCCCGGGCAAAGCACCTGGAGAAAGCGCTTGCGTGCGCCTCCAAGAACGTCGAGGGCGGGGACCTGCCTCTGCTTTGCTCACTACTGTGTCTAAACTAAGACAAGGCCTGGCACACAGAAGACACCCAATAGATACTGTTGAACGAATGAATGAATGATGCAGGGAGGTAGATCCTGAACCTGCCACTGCCCACCTCAGCCAAGCAACCGCTTTGCTGGGAACCAGCCCCTGATCCAGCCCAGCTCTCTGCTGGGTGTCATGTCTCATTCCCACCCCCAGGCCATTAAGAAAACTCCACTGGTGGCTACCCGGCGACAGGAATGGCAAGTGTGGGGAGGGCCCTGTGAATCTGATAATCTCTGCCCTCTGGCTGCTCCCAGTCTGGCCGAGAAAACAGACAAGAAAAGACACAGAAGCCATCGGCAGGGTGAGCGTGTGGGGAGAGGATGTGTGTGCACGCACCGGGGCTGGCTGAACCCCCGGGGACTGTACCCAGTGCTCAGGAACAGGACGTTTCCAATCAGGCAGACCCAGGCTGGAATGGCCCCACCCCGGGGTAACACTGGACCAGTTACTAACCTATCATTTCTTGTCTACCGAAGGGACATGACACCCTCCTCGCAGTTTCATGCGAGGATGAAATCGAGATAATTCCTATGAAATGCTTGGCCCGGGGCCAGATAGTTAAGAAAGGTTAGTTATGCTATTATTAGGAAGTAACAAGAGGAGGTGACGTTTGGCCTGGGGCTCAAAGGAGGACGAGGAAAAGAGCAGCTGTAGGTGAAGGACTGAGGCCGCCGCACCGAAGCCTGTCTGCAGGGGGGACTCGAGCCGGGAGAGCGGCTCGCGTGGCCACTGTCCACCCTGGGAAGAGGCAGGTCTGACAAGAAGAGAAGATGGGATTTGAATGGGCGGCTGGAGACGTTAGGAACAGCCACGGGGGGGCGAGGGGGGGGGGCGAAGCACCTGCCAGGGAGAAACGCAAGCGCTGATGGGATCTGTCAAGAATCCACTTATTAGGCCGAAAATCTAGTGTTTTAATGGGCCAGTCAGCCATGTTCTCAGGAAGGAGGAACCAGAAACGGAGATCATCCAGGACAGACAATTCTCTGAAGAAGCATAACTGTGAAGGGAGAGAGAGCAGGGTTTATTCAGGCACAGAAAACACTAGGGTGACTGTGGTCAAGGCAACCACCTCCTCTTTCCTTAAAATTCTCTTTTTTTTCTTCGTGTTTGCAGTACTTTCCTTTCTTCCTCCTGTACTGTTCCCTGGCTTATCTTCCCCAGTCGCTGTTTGAATACGGCTGCGGCTGTCCCCGCTCACTGACAGGCACTTGCCCTGCACGCAGCCGACGACCCAGCCCAGATCACACTCCTCAGCCACTGAACCTCGCTTCCTGCTTCCAAATGACGTTTTCACCTGAGAATCATGGACACCTCAGGCCCCCCTGTCCAAAGAAGACACTGCCTCACCGGGCCTCCCCTCGGGGCCGCCCCAGCCTCCCTGTCCTTTCTGTCCCTCCCTCGTACCGGCTCCCTCCTGCCCAGGGCTTTCATCTCCTGGCCTCGCTGTCTGGAACGTGCCTCCCCCCTCTTGATCGGGTTCCCACTACGCAACCTCTCAGACCCCCAAATCACCTGGTTTCACTGTAAGAAATGCAGATTTCTCGGGCCCCACACCAGACATCCTGAATCAGAATCTTGGGGGACAGGTCCTGGAATGCACACTTCCAGGAAGCTCCCCAGGTGACTATAGTGCACTCTCAAGTTGACAGTCAAGTTGAAATGGAACAAAAAAAGAAAGAAAGAAAGAAAGAGAGAGAGAGGATATATTCCAGACGCATTATAAGGGATAGTTGGCAGAATCCAATGATTGTCTGGATATGGAATGTGAGGAAGGGGGAAGAAAGAAAAGCCCTCCAGAATTCGAAACAGGGAGCATTAGGTACCAGTGAGTGAATAAAAAACTGAACTGATTTCTGTGGGTAAGGTAATTAATCCAGTTGTCACACCTCCGGGCTGACATGCCACGGTACCCCAGTAGGCTGTAAACATAAACATGGCTGAGGTCTTTTCTGAGATTCATTATTTGTTTGAATGTAAAACGTTTATTCGTCTCCTGTACTTAATGTTGAGGTCCAAGTTGTAAACCCAAATAAAGGGATAACACAAATGATCTTAAAATAGATGGGTCAGGGTCTGCGCAGCCTAACGAAAGGGAAAGTATCTAGACTTAGAGCCTGAGCTTAGAGTTCAAACCTATCAGCACATCTCCTTCTCTAACTACTTTTAAATAATTTATGTTTCTGAATCACAAAAGGAATGGCTGGCCCCTGAGCTCCCACCTCCCACCTGCCAAAAATATTTAGACCTTCTTGGAGAGTCTTCTGAAAAGTCTCTTTTTTTAGCTTGGTCGTTTATTTGTATCTTCAAGTAACACAAGGTATTGATAAGTTCTTTCTCTGCAGAATCAATGTGGTGATCACTGAAATGCAAGATTAAACTAACAGGAGAAAGAGTATTTCCTAATTCTTCACACTGTGAAGTTAATCCATTGAAATCTGAACCCTGAGATTACAGTCATAACAAGGCCTAGCAATATAGAAAATTATAACTGAATCCAAGTTTTGCCGTTTCTAATGAGAATGAGAGATAAATAGTAAACGGACCACTGACAATTAAAGATAACTCTCGTACATAAGGAGCCAAGGAAGACTGTTTTATGCTAACATTTGTATTTCAGGACCCCATACTTTCAGAGATATAAAAGTATTTAAATTTGCTGTCACATTCCTTTATGGCCTTAAATCAGCAAAGCCCAGGTTTTCTGCCATGACTAGAACCAAATGTTACTTTCTAAAGAAAAGAGCTGCAGGATCAGGGACGTGTCAGGCCATTCGTCAGGAGGAAGGAGGACAAGATGCCAAGACAAGCCCTTGATGCTTTAGGGTATATTAGATACTTAACCTTTTCCATAAAATAGAAAGGCTTTTTTTAATGGAGAAGATAGCTCTGAATTCATGCTTTCTTCTCAGTGTGAAGAGCATTCAGAGTCCCAAATTGCAGTTTAACAACTAGCGATACAACAGGTCCTTAGAGCTGGTAGCCATGCAGCACCTTGCTTTGCAGATGAGCGGGTGGGACAAGAGCCCGGAGACATGTCAGTGGCAGGGTCAGGAGCACCTCCCGGGCTCCCGTGTCCCTCCTCCATGTGATGACGCCATCTGGAGCCGTCCAGCCTGTGAACACTTATCAACTAAACAAAACCAGTGCTTCTAATGCACAGAGCTTCTAATGGACACCACGTGCCAAAATCCTAAAATAAAATACAGATGGTACGTTTCATTACACTCAATAGAAAATTAACTTTTTTAAAGTTAAAGCAATTATCTCATTATGGAACAATTTTCGTTTTGAAATTTTCAGTTATATATGTGAGTGTGGGCCTACGGGATTACAGCAGAGACTGGGGTGGATGCCATACAGATGCATGGAGGACTTTCTACGCGTAGACCCCAACTTAGTGGCCATGGAGGAAGGCAGACGGATGATGTGGAACCAGCCTTCAAGGTGCTCACCGTCTTCTGAGAAGATGGGCCGTCAGATGCTCAATACAGGGAGACATGCACGGAACAGAGGTGGTGGTGTGCTCCAGCCAGCTGGCCCGAGCCCCTTTCTCGCTAGCAAGTAGACATCTCATCCCAAGCCTGTCTTCAGCAGCGTTGCATTGATAGCTTGAAACTGACAAAGGCTATACAATCAGGGCTCTGGAAAGCCGATTATTAAACACTTAGCAGTGCAAGGCCGGATAGGAGGTATCACAGAAGAATTGAGCTTTGAAGGATGAATAAGCATTCAATGGAGATCCTTGGGTAGAGGAAGGCTAAGGGGAAGAAAAGTATTCCAGGCAGAAAGAATATATAGGTAGGTGTACCACATGTTTAGGAAATACAAGTGCATCAGTGGCTCTCAAACTTTAATGGGCAGCAGGACCAACCCGAAGAGCTTGTGAAAACAGTTTGTTGCTTGCCCTGCCCAGAGTTTCAGATTTAATAAATCTGGGACAAGGCCCAAAGATTTGTACTTCTGAACAAGCTCTCAGGTGATGCTAAAGCTGCGGGTCTGGGGTGGAAATAGATGATAGAGCCCCTGTGCATGCCGAAGTACTTGGGTTTTCTCTAGCTCCTCACCTTTCAAAGAGTGATCTGGGGGCCAGCAGCCCAGTTACCATTACCTGGGAGCTGTTCTGAAAGCAGACTCTCAGGCTGCCGTTTCAGACCTGTTGAATCAGAATTTGCAGTTTAGAGCTCTTAGGTGATTCATAGGCGTGTAAGTTTGATAAGCGCGGCTCTATGAAGCCCACTGGTTCTCAGTCCCGGCCCAGAGTTAGAATTCCCTGGGGAGCTTTTCAAAAATACTGAAGCCCAGGCCCTACCTCCAGAGACTCTGAACAAATTGATTTGGGACGGAGCCTGGGCATGGGTATAGTTTAAAAGGTCCTCGGGGGATTCTAATGTGCAGCCATGGCTGTAAACCAATCCTCTAGCCATAAATCTAGGTGAGGAAAGAGTTCCTTCTCAGGGTAACTGTTGTGGATATTCCATGACGCAAGTTTGGAAGAGCAGGCAAAGAGCTGCACAGTGACCACGAACTGGTGATATAACCGGGGCGGGGACAGACGGGTCCCTCTCTTTCACGCCTCTTTCTGCCACAAAACCTGAGTTTCCTTTTCACTCCCCGCTTCCTTTTAGTTTTGCCTCTCACCTCCCATTCTGTCCTTTACTTTCTCTTCCTCTGTCCTTTAAAATATTAGTTAACATAAAAAAACACCTCCCCAAGGAGCATCATTTCGGTGCAAAATATTTTAACATAGAAAAGGAAAGAGTTTTAAAGCCTTTGTATTTATCTAAGAAAGTTTGATACACATCCTTGACCAGTAATTTCAATACAGGTGAATGAATGGTTTGAATTTTTCTCTAAAACAAAACCAATACCAATTCCTACTCGAGAGGCTTTGTATTTGCACGGGGCCATTGACTGAGTCTGCTCCCCAACCGACATACACACCTGAGAACTTGGCGCGACACCGAGGAGTGAGTTTCTCAACCCTGCTGCATGGGACACATCTATGCAGCGTGTATTCTGAGAGTACACTTAGCATGTACACATATGATTACACAGTCTTCTGGGACAGTTTGGCCATTCCAAACGGCTTCGCCATCTAATAAAAGCCATTAGCACTGAACTTCAAAAGCATTAGGCTAAGTGACAGAAGCCAGACACAAAAGACCACCTATCGCATGATTCCATTTGCACGTAAGTGCCCAGAAAGGGCAAATCTATAGAGACAGAAGGTAAATTAGCTGTTACCTGGGGCTGGGGATTGGCTGTAAATGGACACTGAAGTGTTTTCTTTTTTTTTTGAAGGGTTGGGGGTAGAAATGTGACAGAAAGAAATGTTCTAACATTTGATTAAGGCTATGGTTACACAGTTCTATCACTATTACCCAAACAATTGTACTGGTAAAAATCATACTTCCATAAAGCCACTTCTAAGATAGAGCAGCCACAAAACATGTAAGTATTTCTCCCTCTTAAAATAAGCTTTTCCCACCCTCCTCCTCCTGTAATGATACTCAATGAAGAGAAGGACCGAAACGACTTTAACGAAGGCTAGCATTTCAGAAAAAACAACACCCACTCTGCCTGCAGTTGGACAGCATCCTCGGCGGCCTTAAAGCACTGTTAGGTTTGGCGAGTCAAGGAAAGGAGGCAAAGGGAAGGGGAAGAAAGGAGGAAAGTTTAAAAAGAAAAGACATAAAAGCTGTTTTGTATAGCTAAAAACAGCTGCCTGGGGAAGTCTCTGGGCAGCAGCCCGGCTGAAAGCAGAGCTGCGGGAAAGGGTTAACCCCGCAGGCGCCGACATCTGGCAGAAGCAGGGCTTGGCAGAGCCCCATCCGCCGGTACCAGTCTGTACAGGGGAGCTGTCCCGCCTGCTGATTTATCATTCCCCAATGTCATGGGGATGGGATGTTGAAATTGTGGCTAGAATGTGAAATACGAAAAACATGAAGATTATGATTTAGAGTCTGGGGAAGATCAGTGTTAGCCTGGAGAACAGCTTGTAAATGGGAGACGTCCTTGCCAATCACCTGCGGTCGCCAGGACTCCGACACTCAAGGAGAGCGAGCTCGGGGTTTGGGAGGCCAGGGTGCTCTTGTGTTAGAGCAGACAGGGGCAAAGATGGGATCAATAAGAACAAAACCACTTCTGTGCCGTGACGGAGATCGTGCCGGCTCTCGCCAGGGGGACCAAAGCAAATTTTAATTAAACAGAGACCTGATGTTGAAGGATAAATAAAACAATGTGGGCGTAAACAGCTTAAATCAGTGATTCAAATGACACCTGCTGGTGTCTAGACATAGGTGCACCGTGATGATCTGTAGTCTCAGAGAAGAGGCAGGTGAGGAGGAGAATATCCCCAAATTTTGCTCATTAAAGGAAATAATAGCTTAAATTTTAAGGAAGTGATAAATAAGGGAACAGAGTGGGAGAAGGGTTTTAACAGCTATCTGTAGAGGAAAAGGTGAGCTGGCAAAAGAAACACAGAACTACGTGGGTGAATCTTGCATGAAAAATACGGAGGATAGCTCTGTGTGATTTTTTTTTCCTACACCCCCTAGATTTTGCCGACCACAGTGGAGTTTTTGTGTTTACCCGTGTCAGCATGCCCCCATTTACAGGGCAAAATGCAGTTTCCACATCGTTTGTTGGTTATAGAAACGGGCGTCAACAACCATTTCCTCAGTTGCTTATGTTTTGTTTTAATTACTTCCTGTCATACCAAATTCATCTACAATATGGATTTTATGAACTGGCCTCAAGACATGGGTGTGCTACAAGAAAAGTTAAATAGGACAGCTTGACTAGTAAGTTTTGGATAGTCATGCATTTGTTCAGTCATTTATTCATTCATCCAGAAAAAGGGCTGCTCCGGGCATTGTACAAAAATGGGCCAGAGGGACCCTGCCTTCAAAAAGCACCCAGTCTGCCCAGTGAGCGACATGGAAAATTGTGTGTGTGTGCGTGGAGGGTGGGGTGTGGTGAGGGGGTGTTGAATCCAATCCAATTTTGCTATAATGAGTGGAAAAGATACATAATTATGAAGGAGGTCTTTTCCTGTCCTGCAATGTTGGGCGGTGGAACTTGGCCCAGAAATCAGTACTTCAGATAACTGAGGTTAATCACTCTTCAGAACCACTCTAAAAATGATAAGGGAATTTCTGCTGGGGACCCTCCTAAAACGCAAGCACACTCCCATGCCCTCCTTATCTCACGGTCAGGTTGACCCGGTTGCAGTGGGGAGCCAGGGAGTTTCTAATTTGTTTGTTTGTTAATTCTCCATCATAGTATTACTCTTACTGCCATGTGATTTGGGGCAGGCCCGTTAACCTCCCTGACTGTGTTTCCCAGTCTGTAACCCGGGGGGGGTGGATGTCACCACCTTTCCTTTCAGAAAGGCCCTTCGACCGTTCCAGTAAAATCCCAGGTGCCTTTGTGGTGGAAGGACGTGTGCCCCTGCGGAAAACACCCCTAGTACATCACAATTTGGGGCTCTAGTCAGTCTCAAGACTGTGCTTGTCAGAACTGTGTCCAAAGTCCCCATAAACAGGCTCTCAGAAAGGGCCTGTAAGCCCTTGGGGTCTCCGGGGCATGAACGGGACAGGGGACAGTATGAACTTCGGGAGCTTGTTAGGATGTGCAAAGGAGCATATCCTCTTTTTCTTTCTCTTATTTCCTTTTTTTCCGTGCTTCTGTTTTCAGTCATCATCTGGAGGTTGAGGTCGCCCTCAGTCTCACCTTTAGATGAGTGACATGTGCCCACTCGCTTACCCACCGACCACTCGAGCTATTTCTGAGGCAGAGCGAAATTTCCCGGTCACGCATCTCCGAATTTCCAGAGCAATGGCGGGAAACACGTTCTACTTTTCTTTGTTTCAGTCTAAGTTTGTTTCATTCATAAAACTGATACCAAGGAATTCAGCAAACATTTGCTAAGTAAGCGCATGCTCTGTTTCAGGACCTGAGCATGTTGCTGGAAAAACAGAGGTGAAAGGCTGTCTCTGCCGAGGGGAGGTTCGCCAGTGTACACAGCTCCCCGGGAGATAATCATAATCGAGCCCTGCACACCGCCAGCCTCCTTCCACCACTCGTGGACGTGGAGGGTTTTTCCTAGATGAAGACTTAAGAATGCAGAAGAAATCCCATTGTTCTATAAGTAAAGAAAACACAGTTGATATTGCCCCATTCACATCTTCTCCAGATATTTTATAATCAAAGGATGGCTTTTGTTTTCTATCATAAATGGAATCCATGCTGACTATAGAAAATTTGAAAAAAACACAGAAAAGCAGAAAGAAGGAAAACAAACCAGCATTAGTTGCCCCGTGTTAGAGGGACGACCTGCAACACCTGGTCTGCTTCCTTCAGGTCTGTATTCAACGAAGTTTATCGAGATCCTGTGCCCGGCCCCATGCTGGGCGGCAGGAACAGTGAGCGGCCCCACTCACCCTGTACCACCGACAGCCTCGTGGCAGGGACCTGCGTGACCTCGGGCCACGTCCTCACACTCCAGGCTTGGGACAAGGTTTCCAGAGGAAAGGATGTTTACGTTGACACCTGAAGAACCTGGGGAGTGGTCCAAGAGAGGGGAGGGGTGGCGATGGGAACAAGGCGTGCGTGGAATGTGGGTTCAGGATGGCGGGAGGGCAGAGGGCAGGGGCCTCCAGTGCGAGCGGCTGCCGAGGCGGCCAGGCCTGCCAAACACAGCATATGTCAGCCAGGTTGGGACCGTTTTGTAGCTACAGTGCTGGGTCCTGCTTCTTTTTTTGTTTTTGGACTTAACACGGTAGCATAGTTTCACATTATTATAAACCATTTTAACAGATACATAGTATTTCCCCCATGGACGAGGCATCATTTACTTGAGTAAAAAAAGGAAAGAGAGGGAGCTTGCTTTTCTTTGCTTTATATTCCACTCCCTGCACAGCCTTCCAAGGCCTCCCAGTGACAGCGAATCGGGCAATTCTAAGCAGGATAGAGGCATGAACGTTCTTTTATCCCAGATCACACCTTGAAGCACCAGCCAGACCGATGACGGGTGTGACTTCTGAGCGGCTGTGAGAGCCCCCTCCAGGGGCAGCGTCGCCCCTTCTCTGACCTGCCCACCCCCGCCTCCAGCGAGAGACGAGCTCGCAGAACCAGCATGCGGACAGCACCAGGTCCCTCCTTCCTCCGCTGGGCTCTGAGCTCCCTCCTCCCCTCGCTTTCTCTGGAGAGGTTGGAGATCAAAACCAGTCGATATCATAGCAACCTTTTGTTAAAGAAAAAGCCGCAGAAGAAGAAGGAATCTCAGCTGAACATCATGTGTGGGGAAACCACTCCCTCCCTCTTAACCCCAGAGCCGCAGCAGGCCCTCATTCAGACGTTCCCGCATTCACCCACCACTGCAGCCCGCGCTCCGCCATCAGAACGGCCTCCGAGCAAAGGGAGGCTGAGCCTCCGGGCCACAGCCTCGCAGACCTTACGGCCGACGGGCAGTCTGACATTCAACAAATAAACATCAATAGGCATGTGATGACCTGCGGTGGGAGGTGCTGTGAAGGAAAACATACGTGAAGGGAAAAGCACGGCAAACTTAAGGGCCTGGAAGGAGGCAGTGTGGCCACGGTGTGAGAGCCGGAGAATGTTGTCCGATGGGCAAGAGATTTTCCCTTTCTTCCTCTTTCTCCCCTGAGGCGGCCACAGGAAGTCTTATGAGCCAATGTCTCTGCCCCTCGGAAACAACAGGCTTGACTGCAGACCTGGTGTGGGGGCTCGACGCTGGAGAAGGGAACCGGTCACTCCACCTTCAATTCATTGAGCTTATTTCCTTTGGCCTCAGAGGCCCCTAGGTCAGTGACCTGGTCGTGCAGGCGGCCCTCCACACAATCAACATACTAAAAGCACACGGGAGTGAAGAAGTCCTGTAGATGCACATTCCTTCATATACAGCTCGTTGATTTTCCTTGTCTTGATTGTTCTTAAAAAGTATCTTAAGATAGAAGGTGCTCATGACACAATGTTAATATTAATGCTGTGTTCCACAGCTGCAGACCCTCAGAGAGGTAAGCTTGCCTTCAGGCTGTGTTATTGACTTACTCTGCCCAAGCAAAGCAGTCCGAACTCCCTTGGTTACAAGGGGGAGAAAACAACTCCAGTTGGCGGGAGCGAAAGGAACAGCTTGGCTTATATCAGTGCAGAGCCCTGGCGTGGGCTGAGAGTCAGGCACACCCTCCCGCAGGGGCCAAGCAATGGGACCGGCCCCCAGGGCGGCTCTGTTCCTCCAGCGTGTTGGTCTCGTTCTCAGACAGTCTCTCCCTTGGGGTCAGAAGGCAGCCGGGGCAGCCCAGCTTTGATCCCTCAGTGAGAAGGGCCGAGGACCATCAGCGCCCACCTGGGAGCAGGCAGCCGAGGGAGACCCACCCAAAGTACAAAGGCTGAGGCCCCACAGAAGAAGCAAAGTACTGAACTTTTTTAATAGAAGAAAGGTAAATAGATCTAGACGTCTCAGAAAACTGCTATTAAAAAATTCCTAGACCTCAAACCTAACTTTTGGTAGGACCCATTCTTGTGACGTGATAGGAGAAAAATGCGAATGGCAGGCCGGAAAGCGAGCAGAGACTCCGTTGGGTCTGTTCCTCTTCCTTCTGGCAGGATCAGACCCGGATCTCTCCAGGTGGATGAAAACGTGTAAATGTTTCCAATGAAAGCACGAAGTCTTGGTCCTGGGTGTCTGATGATCACAAACCCTAACATCACCCTCTCTGCCTCCCTCCTCTCCATGCCTTCCACAGATGAAGAAATGGATTCCAGGTTAAGATTCTCCAGGGTAAATTCTGCTCTTCACTGCTTCTAAAGCTTCAGATTCCACCGTGACATTTTAGATTCACATCATGTTATGTTATGTTGTCTGAGTTCCTTCCTATTTTTCCTTTCATCCTATGTCTTACTTGTGTCCTGAAAGCATTCCCGAGTTTTACAGAGAGAATAGAGAGGATGTCATGTAAAATGTCCTTTTTGCAGTAAATACTTTTTCAGTAGTGTGTTCTTGCTCTCATACCTTGTGCAGGTTTCCAAACCTCTCTGAGCCTCCATTTCCATATCTGTAGAGTGGGGGTAACAACAACAGTATCTCAGAGGTTTTCTGGTAGTAAAGCACTTAGAACTTTGTAGCTGGCATGTGGTAACTGTTGGGCAAATGTCCGCTGCTGTTCTTGTTAATATAGTTGGTACAAGTTCATCCTCCTCATCATTTTATAGACTCTTTGCAGACTCCCCTCCCTTTGGGTATTTCTCATCCTTGTACAATGTTTCCCCACTCCCCACAAAACAAAAATCAAATCTGAATGTTCAGTGCTTCCTGAACCCTTTCTCCTGTCCCACATGGCCTTAGTTTTACTATTTGATTTGGTTTCCTATTTGATCTTAGGACAGGGGACAATTCAGTGACCATGCCACCGAAATATATGGAGAGGAAACAGACATCTTTGCATCTGCGTGTTCTCTAGATGCCCCACCTGTGGCTGTGATCGCGGCGCATGAACAGCCCTCCTGCCTGCCATCTCTAGGAGCCGCTCCTTGCCCACGCACCCCAACCCTGGGCCTTGGTCAGCAGCTCCACAACACTCTTGGGCTGCCAGGGGCCTGAGGCTGAAAAGAGCTGCCTTTGTGCCAGACCTTCCAGCCCAGCAGCCCTCAGGTGTGTCTGATCTGCCTCCAGGGGCTGCTGGCTGGGTATCTGCTGTTTAGAAGGTACCTCCTTGCCCCCTTCTCCCCTCTCTCCCAAGCCTCCAGCTTAGTGCTGCTTCTACAGCTCAGGCCCCAGCCCTGGGTCTTCCTCTCCCTCTGACTTTCACCCCTTTAACTGCAAGAGGCCCATGACGTCAGGATCTGCTCCACTTCTTCCAAGAGGCTTTGCTGCTTTCTATGGAAGCTGAATTACAGGTTGGACTTGAGCATCTTCCCCGTTTTTCACTCTGTACCATTTATTCTCAACCGAACAGCAATCCCTTGCAGTTTTCTGACATTTGCTTGGCACCGTTACCCATTTTATAGCATGAACGCACACTTCCCCATGTTTACGGATCTTCCTAATTTACTTTAGAATTGTGAAGAAGAGGCCATGTTACCCTACGTGCCAAGCGTACCGTTTTTTCTTGTTCAACCTGGAACCTTTCTGGAGTGAAGTATTTTGACTTTGAAACACAGCCTCTCTCCCTGCTTGTGATAGTGAGAGAGGGCAATATTTAACATGTTTTGCAAATGTTTCAAATATTAGAGCTGCTGTAAACTCCTGTTTCTGGCAACACCCAGGGGAAATGGGGAAGCAGTAACAAGCCCCCCGCCTGGGGAAAGAGCACCGGATGATGAAATGTGAATGGTTTCTCCTTGGGGATGCAGAATCCGAGCAAGTCAGGGCGTCTGAGCGAGGCTGCCATCCAGGGCTCTGACTCGCCACCCCCATGGGCCAAAGACGGCTTTGGCCACCCCAGTTTACTATGCACACGCAAAAAAGGAAATTCAAGAACGGAGAGAATGTCAAGTAGACAGCCGCTGCCGAGAATCAGAGCCGGCATCTCGTGGTCAGGCTTCTGCTCAGCACGTCCTCATTCTCAAGGGTGGAGCCCAGCCAGGGGAACCACCCGAGCACTTTTGCTGTGTGCGAGGCTGTGGCCGGCTTGAGGACGGTGTCTTTGCAGGGCTCCTTAAGATCCCTTCTCAGCCTGAAGGAGGATGCCCACTGTCACGGAGCCAGGCTTGATGGCAAAGTTCCTTCCCGGGCAGACACACAGCGTGCAACTTCCATGAAGGGGTGCGGGCTGGACACAGCTCTTTCCAAGCCGTTTCACCTTATTTTCTCCTACAACGCCCAGCCAGCCGGTCTGCCTTGCAGACGCTCTCTGAGGTCAGGAGGCTCACTGGAGGGGGCTCGAGGGGCCCACATGCCTAGGATGGGACCACACAGCGTCACTTAGGGCCCAAGAACAGGCAGCACCTCTTAACTTGACTCAGAGCTGATTAGGCCTGACGACCACCCCTTGCCCGCAGGCAGCCTGGCCATACACTGTCCAGGAGGCAGGCCCTGGAGGGGAGGCATGCTTGCTGAAGGCTTCTGATGGGCAGGACCTTCCAAAAGATAAGATTGGAGCCCTGATTCCTTGGCTAACTAACCAGGTGGTGCTGGGTGACTTTCTTTCCCCTTCCAGACCACAGTCTCCTCAAGAGTGAAATGGGGACTGGATGACAAAATTTCTACATCCTTTATGGTTCTGACACTTGGAGCTAGCACAGCGAACATAAACTCAGGCCGCAGCTACCTGAAACTCGCTTTTCTAAGGGGAAACTTGGCACCACTGAAAGTTCTCTTCCTCCTCCTAGGGTCTCAGCACAATGCCTAGAAGTGATGTGCACCTCTTCTCCCACATCTGAGGGCCCTGATGGTGTGAGCACCTCCTAAGGGTTCCAGGCATGGCCGTGGGGCTCAACATCATAGAGTCATGGTCTCCCTTTGTTCTGGCAGGAAACCTGAGGCTTACTTAAATTCAGGGACCATCCCTCATTCATGTGTGAGGCACCACGCAGAAGACACAGAGAAGTAGAAAATACAGTTGTGCATGTTGCAGGCTGCATAATTCTAGACCTATTTGCATAGACACGAATGGTGCCCTCAGAAATGTACAGTGCACAACCTGTACAACTGCACCGTGTGGCTTCAACTGCCTTCTCCATCCCATTTCTCCTCTCTGGGAGTAGTTTGTGGTCATCTCAGTTTTTGCCTGAGTCATTGTTTCCTTCCTTCTTTCTATCCTCCATTCCTACTTCCTCCTTCCCTTTATTTCCTCTCTCTCACATTTACTGAGCATCTCCTATACATCAGGACCTGTGCCAGGAGCCGGATATACGACTGTAAAACTGGTAGGGTCCCTGCCCTTGTGGAGTTTGCATCCTTATGGTGCATTTACATAGGTTTTCCTCAAGGAAGCCTTCCCTGTCTGCACCCAGGACTCCATCAGGCACCTACCAACTGACCCATGAATGGCTCTGGCTTGGGGACCTTTGGATCTACAACATAGGGCCTTGGTCTGGAGGGAATCTCAGGGGGATGGAGAGGCTAAGGAGACCAACCCAAAGCAGACTGAGCTGGAGCTCCATCCTTCCGGCTTCCTGTCCTTGGGAGCACCCTGGGGCATTTGTGAAGCTCATTAGTGAAGCAGCGATTAATATGAGGTCCAGAGCATGGCTTCCCCAGCAAGGGAGGCTGCAAAATTCCAGAACGTCCCAGGGAGGAATGGAGCACCACCCAGGCCTGCCTCCCGGGGCTGCAAAACAATCCCTAATGAGCCCTCTGCAGGGGAGGGTGAGGTCACCTATGAGGAGGCAGCTAAGCCTCGGGTGTTCTCCAGGAGACTTAAAATAGCCGGGCTCCCTCCACAAACACCTTCCAACACTGTTTAGGATGGCGGATGCCAGGAAACTAATGAAGCTGAGCTGAGCGAATTAATTGTTGATGAAATAATGTGAATAATGTGCTTCCCGTTCATCAGTCTCTACAGAAATTAATTAGGCCCACTTGGCAGCAAGCAGGATCAAATTTTCAACTCATTTATGAATTTGGCCAAACTGTCTATGGGAAGCCTTGCCTGGAGGACCTCTGTGGCCGCTTCATGTCCAGACAGGCCTTGCCTTTCGCAGAAGACATGATTGCTCTCAGAGAGCCCCAGCTAGAGGAGTAGGTGGTGGAGAAGGAAAGAGGGAAGGGGCAGGCCTTGGCGGGGGCTCCAAGCAGACCCCAAGCTTCTGTCTTCCTGTCTCAGCTCTGCCCCACGGACCCTGCGCCTGAGGAAGGCCTGCAGCTGAGTTGAGGGGTGATGACTCGGAGCAATGGGGCTGACTTTTGGGCAAGGCCTGATCGGGATCCAGCTACTCTGTGCCGCATGCACTAACTCAAACTGCAGGATGATGCGAGAGAAAAATAAATCTAATGAGAAGTGTATTTTGGGGGGGGACTATTTTAAACTAGGGAGCAGGGGACTCCTTGGGCCAGGGGAGACCAGTCTGAGGAACCGGTTGTCGTGAGACATGGATGAGCACCCCAGCCCTGTATGCCCTGGGGTGGAGCCCAGAGGGACTGCTGGCTCTCGAGTGGTCAGCTTTTGTCGCCGTGCGAGTCAGCTGTCTGGCTACACGGGGCAGGCACAGGAACCTCAACCAGGCGTCCCCCTCTGAGCAGTTGAGAATCAATGTAAACTTGTAAGCAGAGTGGCTCAGGGGATGCCAGTCTCTGAAACATTCCTGGGACAGATTGCATGAAGGCAAATCTGTGTGTATGTGCTTTTTTATGTTCCTAAAACACCAGTTTTCTCATGGAAAAGTCTTTGAACCACTGTGTTAAAACATGGCAAGGAGGATACGGGGTGTGTTTCCATCTAACTGAAAACTTCTGGCCACTTCAGGAGACAGAAAAGTCAAAACCCTGGCAATCATTTCCGCTACTTAGAGTCATTCAGAAATTCAGACAATAGCTAATGCAGAACTGTTCCAGGCATTGGAGACACACCAGGGAACTAGGTGATCATGTCCGTGCTCTATGATGCTTATTTCCTATTATGACCACAGACATAAGCTATCAGCATCTGGCCTCTGATTCTGTTAAAACTTAGACCTGTTAACATGTTATGATGGACCACATCACTGAACTCTGGGTTCTATATTAGTTTCTGTTTTTAAAACAAAACGCACATTGCCTCGTATACACTGTCATCTCCCTTGCAGGCATCACTATTTAAATTCCTGTCTGTACAGATGCTCTCAAATTTAGTCCGAAACAGTGTGATCTTCTAAAGACAGCCAGAATTAGCAGCCATTTCAGGACGTATTGGGCCCGGAAAGGAGGCCTTCCTGCCGTGACAGTGGTCGTGTGTAGGTGTCACCAGGTCCCTGAGAGGCGCACCCTCGTAGGTTTGATTCTTGACCGAGAATCCGACCAGATCAGGCTGCGTGGAAGCCCCCCCATGTGCACCCAGACCTGCGGCTGCGGTCAGAGCCGTGCATCAGGTGGAGGACGTGGGAGCCTGAGCAAGAGCCTTCCTCCTCCCTGCAGGCGTCTGCAGCTGCAGCCAGGCCGCCCTTCCCTTCAGGAATCTGTGATGTGATTACCAGCTGGCTCTGTGACCTCAGGCTGTGTCTGCCCTTTGTTTACCTTCCTTCTCAAACTGCCAGGTATATAATTCCATGGTTCCCTCAGGTAGCTTCTTGAGAGACGGTAGCCTGCATAAACAAAGGTGTGTGTAGGGACAGCCCCGGCCCCGGCGCCCAGCAAAGCAACAGGTGGCACGGTGTCCACCAGCCCAGCCTCTCACCTAAGCAGACGGGTCACCGTCCAGGACAAGCCACTCTCCGCTTCTTCTCTCCAGACCTGAGGCCTGTCTTCTGACCCGCTCTTCCCCACCTTCTCACATCCAGCACCTGAGCCCAGCTCACAGGCTGGCCTCCTCCAGGAGGGCCGCCCTGATGGTATTCTTGGAAGTAATTTCCTCCTCCTTTCGGACCCCACACTGCTCTTGAAATGCAGCCGTGTGTCTGTTATCTCACCTACAGACTTCAAAGTCCTCAAGGAAAACCGGGGTTCTTAGCCTTTTCTTGTCCCTAAAGTCTTCACCACTACAGAGGGACTCAGGATGTGTTTGTTCTGTGTATATTCCACCCTGAGAACATCTGAGGACAAACTACTGTTTATAGAAAATGGTGGGATTTAATGAAAGACATCTTACTGTTAAGTCTGATTGTGCTGAATATCCCAGTTTTTTCTTTACTGAAAGTGAGTGAGCAGAGGCACCCTCCTTCCGCCCCACGGCCCAGAAATGTGGTTTGATGAGGTCTCTCAGTCGTCTTCATCCTTTCTGCTGTTTATATATCATGCCAGCACAGAAAATGGAGACCAGGGGTGTGAGCCATCTAAGACCTGGGTCTAAATGCCAGCTGTGTCTCTTACGTGCTGAGGGACCTCCATGAGCCATTTACTCGGCCTGAGCTTCAGTTTTCCCAGCCCTGATCTAGAAATAATGTCTTGCCTACCTCCCGGGGGGCTGTGAAAATTAAATGAGTTGGTATAGGTGCAAGCACCTTAAAAGGATTACTCCCCGTGTACTCACTGTGTGAACATCACCGAGCAGTAGTTATCACACCTATATATCTATCACATGTCAGTAAAATTCTAAGTTAACATGTCGTACAAATATTTCCAGCAGCATGGTTATTGAACTACTTGCCAAGGAAAAAGAGGAAAGAATGAATGACAGTCGTATGTAGTTAACACAGTCCCGACTGGATGTTGAGTGTACGTAGGGACTCGCCATGTCAGTGTGTTGAGACAACTCCACATTTGGTTAATGATTTCTTCATAATTCTCAATATTTTAGTTTTATCATAGTCAAACACAACAGAACCACCTTTTGGTGATCTAGACATTTACATTTGAAGTAAAATTTAGGAGCTCTCTGTGGAAAAGTATATGATACAATGAAAGATGGTATTTTTTTCTCACTTAATGTGAATTTTATCTTCAAAATAATTACTGGAATATGGGAGCTATTATAATGGCTTGGTTTTGTCTGCCAGTATAGAGTCATTGTAGAGCGCCTGACCGACTGTCCCCATTTACTTGAGAACCAGGGGGTTGGTGGGACACGGGACTTTTAGTGCTAAAGCCAGGCTGTCCAGGCAACCTGAGATGGTTGGCCGCCCCACTGGCACATGGAAGATGCTCGTGTATTTTAAGAAGGAAGCTGGGCAGGCAAGAAAATCTGGACTAGATTTTGGTACCACAAAACCCTCCTTTCTTTTAAATTTTCTACACATATACATTAGGTGTACATATTTTAAGTGTTTCAATATTCATAGTAAAAGCCACTCCTGAGCACTTTACACACAGTGTCAGGATAAGCTGGCCTTCCACACAGTGGCTGATGTTTGGCAAACGTTGCCCTGCTAAGCCCACAGGCCGGGGTAAGGGCGTGGCGCCTGCACCCTTGAGACCTGATCGTCCCCATACCTCCTTCTTGGCAGAAGGATTCCATTCCTGAGAAGACTTGCGAGCCTGGCAGAAGGGCCCCAGGGCAGTGTTACTCAGCCTCTCCCACTGCACAGCTAGATTCACGGTGCAGAGTCAGGGGTGGTACTGGTGTCCTGGCCAAAGGCACGCAGGGCTGGACGGGACCTCAGAGGCCCCTCCAACCCCCCTCCGGCCCCTTCCCTTTACCAAAGGGAAAAGTCAGGCTGGGAAAACGCCGGCAGCAGGGCCAGTCTAGAACCACCCTCCTCTTTCCCGGGCAGCGTGCGCCCACTGCCCCTTGGCAACTTTTCCTTTTATTTTTACTGCTCTTGGCTTTCTTGCCTTCAGTTTATGGCCTTTTGGATCAAATTATGAAACCACTTGTCACATTCAAGGATTTCCTGGACCCCCCAGGGCAGGTGCGCCCATCTCCCACCCAAGCCGGACCCTCTCCCCAAAAGTTCTCCTAAAAATGAGAGACTCTACGGGTCTAAGGAGGATGGCTAAGAATCCACAGTAGAAAGCATCTTATCCACGAAGCGCCAATGACCAGCTATGGCTTTATTTATCTGAATTTTGAAGTAAACACTGAAGAATGAGACCCTACAGACTGGCTGCTCTCAAAGCTTGTGGCTTTGGAGTGACTATGGACAGAGAAGCCAATTGAAGCAGAGGGAGTGAGGATAAGGCAGAGTGGTCTGCGCTCTGCATGGAGACCCGGGGAGCCAGCACAGGGAAACGCCACCGTGCGTGATGATGCAGAGGCCCCCCTGGGCCCGGCGGAGGGCCCGCGTCTTCCTGAAACGTTGCATGATGAAGCCCCAATCCTGGACGGGATGGTGTGTGGAGGTGGGGACTCAGGGGTGACCAGGTGCAGACGGGGTCATGAGGGTGGGGCCCCAGATGGGATCAGTGCTCTTAGAAGAAGAAAAAGAGGCTCCAGACTCGCTCCCTGCCTCATGAGGACTCACCCAGAAGGCGGCCCTCACCAGAGCCCATCCGCTGCGCCTTCGGGCTTCAGCGTCCTGATGGCAGGCCTCGGCCTCCAGGACTTCTGTTGTTTGAGCCACCCACCCGGTCTGCGGGATTTTGTTATGGTGGCCTGAGCGGACTAAGACAACCACATGCACAATTCTTCTAATACTCTAGCCTTTTGGGTCCTTAACTGCTTGTGTTCTGTGACCTTGACCTCCATCCTGCCTAAACCACCCACTCCAGAGGCCATGCCCTGGACCAGAGCCCCTCAGCGCTGACCGCACATCAGACTCACCACGGCCCATTAGAGTCAGGAGAGTTCTCAAGGTGGGACCCGTATTTAAAAGTTTCCCAGGGGATTCCAGTGTGTGGCCACAATCAAGAACCACAGGGTAAACACTCAAATCAATAAAAAGACAACTTCATAGAAAAATGGGTAAAGCCTATAAACAAGCAGAAATAGAAAAAATGCAAATGACTAATAAATATGTGGGGAAAAGTTTAACTTTGCTAGTGACCAGGGTAATGCAAATCTTTTAAAAGATTACTAATTTGGCAAAACTCAAAAAGACTGATAATACTCAGTGTTGGGGAAAGTGAAGGGCATATGCTCACAAAATCTTCTAACATACATCCTTAGATCCATACATTTCCTTTCTGGTTATCTTTCCTACAAAAACAATCACAAAAGTATGCAGGTATTTACACACAAGTACATAAAGCTGGTCCACACAGCACTTTTTCTAATAGTGTAAAAGTCCAAGAACAATAGAATAATTCATAAAAATCTCCCAAACATTTGGAAATAAGTAATATACTTCTAAATAACCCATTGGTCAAAGAAGAAATCACAATGGAAAATCTGAGATATTTTGAATTAAATTATACTGAATATATGATATCACAGTGCATGAGAGGCAGCTAACTCTAGGTGCAGAAGGAAATTTATGGCTTTAAATGAATATATCAGAAAAGCAGAAGGTCAGTTATTTGAGTGTTTATCTTGGGAAGTTGAAGAAAGAACTACATCAAACCCAAATAAAGTAGAACAAAGGAAAGAATAAAGATAAGAGCAGAAATTAATAAAATAAAGATCCAAAAGACAGTTGAGAGGATCAACAGAACCGAAAGTTGAGTCTGTGCAAAGAACATTAAAATTGGTAAATACTTGGCAATATTACTCAAGAAGAAAAGAGAAAAGGCACAAATAACCAGTATCAGGAATGAGACAGGGTAGATCACTATAGGTCCCACAGGTATGAAAATTCTCAACAAGGAATCTCTTAAACAAAAGATATATACAGTGGTCCCTTTTATCCACAGGTCTGCTTTCTGCAGTTTCAAGCACCCACAGTCAGCTGGGTCTGGAGGCAGTTGATCCTCCTTCTGACATGTGGTCAGAAGGCCAAGAGTCACCTAACGCTGCGTCACAATGTCTATACCATGCACCTCACTTCCTCTCATCACACAGGCATTAGATTGTCACAGGAAGGGTGAGTGCAGTACAGTAAGATATTTGGAGAGAGAGAGAGACCACATGCACACGACTCTCTTTAACAGTGTATTGTCCTAACTGTTCTACTTCATTTTTAGTTATTGTTGCTGAACCTAATTTGAAAATTAAACTTTATCATAGGTATGCACATATAGGAAAAAACATAGTGTATGTGTGTGTATATACATATATGCAGGGTTCAGTTCTATACATAGTTTCAGGCATCCACTGGGGGTCTTGGGACCTATTCTTGGTGGATAAGGGAGGAGTATTGTAATAATAACGCTACATATCAAAGCATTTCAACAGCAATAAAAGTGGTAGAATTCTACCATTCTTGAAGATTTTGACAGCTTTTGGCCTATTTTAAGATGGAAACCTAGATATATAAATTTTGATCATATCTCATTAGCCCTGCCTTGAGAAAATAGTTCTCACAGCAAATGTCTGGTAAGCTTGGAATTTCAGCAGTTAGATTTCAGGAAAGACAGAAAACCCTCAGAATTATTCAATATACAAGCCTGAGAGGCTCAAGACCCCACCTTTAAGACTGACTATTGAGAATCTGTAAGGCGGCTGAATCCCTAACTCACCCAGTCACCAATCAGACTCGTCAGCACAGCCTTTTACTTTTTCATATGTATTTCTGGCTATAGCCAAATGGCAGTGAATCTTTCCTGTGGTGTGTGACTGATTTTGAACACCTCTACCAATTGAACAGAAAAGGAAATAAATTGTTTAGATTTATAACCATTTAAAAAGCACTTGTCGTGGATTATGTTTCACATGTTTTTGTCAACCGCCTTGTGAGTTGATGAGTTACCACCTATTATCACACTGTTAATCTGAGTGTTTACCTCGCTGGGACAGTAAAGCCCTTTAGATCAGTAACCATCCCTTGAATATTTTAAAAGCTCACCCTCTGAGTGCAAAGGGCTAGGCTAGCTTCCTTCTGGCTCGGTGCCTTTTTAGCATAAGGGCCCTGTTCTAAAGGAAACAAAGGAACAGAACTCAAATAGGTGAGTAGCATGGCATTTTTGTGTTGAGTGCACTAGAATATGACCTGGCAACAAGGTTTCAGTCTAATACGTAATTAACTTAGTTCTGAATGACTGTAATTAACTGTGTGACTTCCCCCTTCCAGGCCTCAGTTTCCCCATCTGAGAACTGGCAGTAATGGCCCAGGTAATTGCCGAGAGAGGGGCCTGCCTGTGCCAAACCCAGAGGTGCATCCTCTGTTTGTGGAGGAAGCAGCAGAGGCTCACTCCCTAGGGCCAGCCCAGGGAGAATGGGTTCCCGGGGAGGCTTGGTGGCCAGGTGGGAATCTTAAGATCCAGTCCAGTGGAGCCATTGTTGCATCTCCTGATGGCAGTATTCCTCCTTTGGGAACTCAGATCTAGGTCAGCAGAGCATAAGATCATAGGGAAGCAAACATTTGCTAGAGGGCCACAGGGGTAATAGTGCGCGCTCCCACTCTCATTTTCTGGACCTTTGTGAAACAACATCGTACACTAGAGGCCGATTCAGAGTGCACAACCTCTGGAGAGCCTTGCTCCCGGCTGGCACCGCCCCCAGCGGGTACTGCCCCCCCCCGCTGGCACCACCCCCAGCGGGTACTGCCTCCCGGCTGGCACCGCCCCCAGCGGGTACTACCTCCCGGCTGGCACCACCCCCAGCGGGTACTGCCCCCAGCGGGTACGGCCCCCAGCGGGTACAGCCCCCAGCGGGCACCGCCCCCAGGGGGTACTGCCCCCAGCGGGTATTATCCCCCGGTTGGTGCTCTGCCTGAGCCCCTGAAAGGCCATCCCGCCATTCTATGAAGCCGGCTGCTTCAGGATGGTGGGGAACACGGTAAGGCCAGTGAATTCCAGGAGTGTGGGCCTGTTCCTACACTCCATTTGCTATGAAGTGAGTTCCTTGATCAAGAACAATGTTGCGTGAAATACTATGATGGTGGCTAAGGCATCCTGTAAGTCCATGGATAGTAGACTTGGGAGAAGCACTCATACAGAGGAAAGCAAATCTATATCCAGAGTGAGTGTCTATTCCAATAAGAACAAAATGCTACTGCCTACAAGAACACCCCAACTCCTGGCAGGCACCTAAGGCCCGTTCCAGCTCCTCCTTACTCATCCGTCCTCACCTGTCATCACCGTTCCCTAAATATCCATGCTGGGACCCCCAGACACACTTCCTCTTTTCTGACTTTGCCATGATCTGTAATGTCTCTGGGCATTCATCCATTCATTTATTGATCCATTTGTTCATACGTTCGTTTCTTCCATCATTAAGTAGACACGGAGCAGGACAACGTGGCCTTTACAGAGATGACGTGTCAAGTAAGTCGGTACGTGACTGATGGATGGCTGGTATGACAGGAAATGTACAGGATGCTAGGACGGTGGGAAAGCACCCCACACGCAGGGCCCTGGCAGACTCTGAGGAGGAGAGTTAACCTGCCATCTGAAGCAGACACAGGCACCAGGCAGGTGGAGAGAGCCAGAGAGCGTCCTGCCAGAGGGGAAGTCCTGGGAGCGAGAACGGTGTGGCGAAGCTCCAGAGACCAAAACAAGGGCAGCCGAACCGGAGCGGAAAGTACCAGGGGAGAGTGGTGCCGACCCAGGCTGAGGAAGTGGGGTGGTGCCGGCCCCGGAGGGCCTTGAAGGCCACGTGAGGGGCTGCAGAGGCTGCTGGAGAGTTTTCTGCGGAGGGGATCCATCCAGTCAGATCTGCAGTTTAGCAAGATCACTGAGATTATAGCGTGGAGGGCAGCTGGGAGGAGGCGGAGAATGGACCAGGGGGCCGCCGCAGGCCGACGCACTATTCCAGGCAGGAGGTGCTGAACTGGAGGCCTGGGAGACGTGGATGGCTTGTAGTGCTGTCTAGCAGGAGGAGTGGGAAGAACGTGGTGACTGGCCGTGGAGGGCAGGGATGCAGGAGCATCGCCAGCTGGCTGGCTTTGGCCGCTGGGTGGGAAGCACCTGAGCTCCTCAGGTGTCAGTCCCTGTTCATCTCCAGAGCCTGAGAAATAGGCGCCGACTAACTCACAGGGTGAATGGAAATAAGGAGACTAGCTTTCGAGGAAGATGAGCCGATGCATCCGGTTTGGGCCACAGTGGGTTTAAGGCACGTGTGGGGTATCAGAGAGGAGAGGCGGCCAGGGGGCCGTGGCACACGCAGGGCCGAGCCTGTGTGCGTGCTGTCCCCTCCGTGCAGGGGGAGTAACAGGGTCCCCGCTGCCTCCGCTCCAGCGAGGCCAAACAAGGGAAGGCGCGGATACTGCGAAGGTGGCCAGAGCTGGACGAAAGGGTTCATTTAGACCTGGAATGGGACAGACCTGCTTCCAATCCGTGCTAGTCTCTTTACAAGCTGTGTGACCTTGGGTCAGACACTTAATATCTGAGCCTTGGATTTTCATCCACAAAATGGAGTTGACCCTCCTCCTCAGGTTGCTGCGCAGTGTGGATCGACCGACACCGGGACTCCCTTTGCATCTGGCGTGTGTAAGGCGGCCGCCGCTACCGCTGCTGGGCAGCAGGTTTGTAATGTCCTTAGTCCTTGTCATTTCTAATCACATTTTCGGATAGCTTTTGAGTCCCTCTTTCCACCGCCCGAAGTCATATGTACACATCCATCTCAGGGGTCTCCCCACCTTTCTCCCTCATGTAACTGCACCAAAAACATGGAAAAATCCATGTTGGCTTCCTGTTGGTGTCCTTCAAGACGCAAAGAGCACCCACAGCTCGGGTTCTAAAGGCAGGGAGAACTGGGTGCACACACCCACCTTGTGTCTGGCTGAACCCGAGCGCCGCGTTTAACCTGCACACCTCAGCTTCCTCGTCTGTCAGATGAGGACACTGACTGCTTGTCTCCCGGGCTTGCAGGGAGGGGGCGAGGAGCTGCGGGGAGGCAGCTCCGCCAGGAGTCTCAACTCCTCGGGGTAGGTGACCAAGGAATTATTCTGTTTATCTAAAACTTGCCATTAAGTCATGTTCTACCAAATGCCCCTTTCTCATTGGCCAGTTGCAACCTTGGTATTTCATTCTGGTTCTGTAACATCTTGGCTACTTCTGGTTCATCCCTTTTTGTTATTGTTGTTTTGAACATTCTTAATTCAATTATGAAAATTTAGTTTTGTTTGACAAAAAACTACAGATTCTCATTGTACATTCTGCCGATCCTAGCTCTGCACTTACCAGCTGAGAGCCTTGGGCAAGCTGCTTACCTCCCTGTGCCCCTAGTACAGTCGTCTGTGGGTGGGGATGCCCACGGGGCCCACCCCACAGGACCGTTGCCGGGGTTCGGTGAGTTGACGCGAGCAGAGCTCCAGCACGTAAGCACCGTATCAGGGCTCCTCTCCTTCTCCGCTCCAGGCAGGGCAGGGCCCGTGGCTCTGCGTGCTCACAGTTCTGCGGGTTTCCCTCATGGTCCGTTCCTCCCTCCACCTTTACAGAGTGAGGCTACCACTGGGGTCTGCAGGAAGGAGTGGAAGACACCAGCCATCCCACTCGACCCAGCAAGGGGCCATTCCCGCCTGCCCCACAATAACACGCTATCCATGGGCTTTGGTGCTGGCAGGGGGTGCCTTCAGTAGGCCCACAAAGGAGGGCCCTTCCTGGGCATCTCCCACAGCCACTGATGGTCCCTCTAGACTTTCAGCCTGTATCTTCCTGCCCCACCTCACAGCGCCGCCTGCAGACTTCTGACGCCATACTCAGCAGTGGTGAATGGCTCCCAAACTCACCTACCCTCAGCAACCAGCGAGTAGACCCTTGGGCACGTGCAGAATCAATTTTATGTTTCAGCTGAGACTGAGACTCCAGGCCAGGGGCCGGAGGATGAGGAAGTCCTGCCCCGTCTCTACCACAGCCTCACCATGCGGCTCCCTCCAGGCTCCTCCGCCAGCCCCGGGCACAGCTGGGCTGGGCTGCGCAGAGGGGCTTCCTGGCTCCTAAGGGAGCAGGCGTGCCTAGAACTCCAGCCCACCAACCTGACAAGGGCTTCCCCTGAGGCTTTCACCCCTTGGCTTTCAAGAGGGAAGACCCCCTCCCCATTTGGATAGGACTCTCCTTTAAGCCGGTGGGGAGGGGTGGGAGCTGTGGAGGGATGTCCACACTTTCTGCAGTAGTGGTCTCCCCAGCAGCTGTGTGCCACGGCCTCCCAGCCCCCGAACATGGGTGCCTCGGTCCCTCTGTTTCTTAGCTGCAGGCTTTGCTCACCAAGCCAGGCACCTGACACCAGACACCATCCTCTCATGTACAATTATTATTGAAACTGAGGGAACTGCACATTGTTTTCAAAGCATACTTGAATGAGTGAGGAAATGAAAAACAAGCCTATTACAAACCCATATTATGAATATGAAAATACATAATAAATTAAGCTAATATAAGATAGTACATAATAAATTAAGCTAATATAAGAATAGAAAATATGAAAATAATAAATGTGATAAAAAAAAGACATGTGATAGCTTTTTAAGTAATACTTAAATAAAACCCTTTTCTCTATGACTGAACAACTTGGAACTAGCCACACAAAACTGCTGCTTCTGTAGGTTAATGTTGGTAATTTCATACAGATCAACCCAATGCTTAGCTCTTCCTGCATGCCAGGTATTGTTTCAGAAGCTTTATAAATACTCAGTTAAATCGCATGGATCCTGTGAGGAAGGAACCGTTACCACCACTAAGTCTATGTCACAGCCGAGGAAATCGAATCACAATTTCTTACTGGAGAAACCTGCCAAGGTCACATGGCTGGTAAATGCCAGAGCCTGGGTTTAAATGCATGAAGGCTGGCTCCCAGGTCACGCCCTCCGACACGGCACCCCTCTGCAGAAGCAGCAACCTGAGCAGCATTTAGCTTCCAACGAGGCCTTTGCCATTTTTATTCCCATTCAGGGACTGATCATGGAACCCAGCCCTGGAGGGCAGAGAACCTGAGCCAGGTAGCAAACAAGGCCCTCGGGCCAAGCTGACAAGGCGCAGGCTTCCTGATAAGCCAGGTGAGCAGACAGGGTATCACCTCCCTGCAAGGACGTCTTTGCTCCCCATCCCCTCCTTTTCAGTTTTCCCATCAGGGAAACGGGCATGCGCAATATGCAACTATCGCAATAGACGAAGGAACCCATTCGCGCCTGAATGTGTGTCAGGATCCCCTGCTGGAGGCAGTATAAGGGCAAAGATTCTCACGTAAATCCCAGCTGTGCATCCTGTGGCCCATTCCTCTCTGGGCAAGAGGTGGTGCCCCGTCTTGTTGAGATCTGATCTCTAAATGCAACCATGTGTTTTCTTTCATCCAAGTGGCTGTGCTCATCTCAGGAGCAGCCTTTAATTTTCTTCTTGGAACCAAGGACCATCCTTACTTATAGCAACAAACGGTCCCTAGGACGGTGAGGTAAGATTTGAATTAAGACGCCTTGGCATGTTCCCCTCCACAGCAATTAACGGGCAACAGGTTTTCAGCAGCACCCACTCTCTTAAGAGCAGTTACTGTTTATCTTAAGAATCCCTGTCCATTGTGTTATCAAGTTGTTCTGATTGAGCAGCCCAGAGCAGCGGGCTCTCTGCAAGGTGAAAAACCCAGGGGTGTCACAGCTGGGTCGCGGCTGGGGCCTCTGTCCGTGGGGGGCCCAGCCTGATGGTGGAGCCACACAGTTGTCAGACGTCACTCTGCACCGCGGACATCAAATCTGCCCAAGGCCGCACGATTCCGAAGGCGCTGGCCGTCCAGTTAGCTCATCCAGTCTCTTCCTTTCTCCCACCTGCCTTTTGGCCACTGTTGTTCATTAACGTCTCTCTTGGGAGGAGAGAGAAAAAGAAAGAAGGGCCGACTTCTGCTTGTCCATGTGGCTCCTTGCCAGCAACTCTGGTGAGAATGTAATCTGATGGAACCCGGGTCCAAGACGAGAATCGAGATCCTTCTCCTCCCTCCGCCCCTCGGCAGGCATGTGAACTCCTGTTGAGGCTTCGAGCCCCAGCCTTCCCGAAGGCCCGCAGGCAGTGAGAAGTCAGTCCCTCCCTCCCCGGCTCCCGGAGGCCCTCTCCAGCCCTGGAGCATCATCACATCCTGCGGCGTGAGCGCGGCCAGCGCCTGTCTCCACCAGACGGGAGCTCCGCGACAGTGGGGCTGCGCTCTTTCATTGGCTTGAGTCGCACAGGTCCCGGGCCGGGCTTGGCCCATAACTGGGGTGTAAGAAATGTGCGATGAATGAACAAATAAACCCAAGAAGCCCTTCTGTACCGTGTCCTCAGAAAATCAAGAGTCGGTGCTTTGAGGGGTTTTGTGGCCCGGGGAGGGTTTCTGGGGTTGTGTGTACATGTGTGCTTTTTGTTTGTTCTTGAGATGACAACAACCCGGAATTTCTAGAGAAGGGAAGGCCTTTTTAACAAATCGACTCACCTCATTCATTCCACAGATATTTGGGGGGGGGGGTGTCCTCCATGATCTTTAGGTGCCGGAGAAACAACCGCCTGCCTGTGGGACGCTTACATGCTAGTGATCGTATTCTTTCTCAGATACTGACTCTCCCCCGTCATTTCCTCCTTTACATTCGCTCCCTAGTCCGCCCTGAAAACTACAAACCATCTAAATAACTTCCATCAAATAAGCAGAAATACCCAGGACACAACTATCAAATAAGCGCTTATGCAAAATGGCAGGCACCCCTTTTTGCTCTTTCTGTGGCCCCCAAACCCATGGTAAGTAAGGAGCTCTCTAGGAGACCAGGTGTCCGAGGGAGGCAGCCGTGTGGGAGCACAGAGGCAGGCGTGTCACCTCCTTCCACAGGACAGCAGTCCAAGCCAGGTGGGATTCCCAGCAAAAGGCTCCGGGGCCTTCCTGACGCCTGGTCCTGAGTGGGAGGCAGAACAGGAGACGAAACCACCTTTGGGTCTGCCTGAGTCAGGTCTCTACGGGGAAGAACACTTCGTTCATCTGAAGTGCTGTGAATTCCCACAGCCTTAGGCAGACCCGTATCCCAACATAAGCACAAAAACAAATTCTAAAGCCAAGTAAATGACTGGTGATGAGCCACAGGTATGTATTTACCATGACCGCTGCTTTTCCTTGAGAATTCTCCCAACAGGGGACGGGGGGGGCTCCACCCCACCAATGTGAGCTTCGACCAACTGTGTGGCAACTGTTTTTAGTATTCAGTACTGAAATGGTGACCGGCAGATAGGTCGTTCTATGCAGTCCAAGTGCACAATGCTGACGCCGAAAGGGAAGGGGAGGCGAGCGGGGGGAGGCAGTTTCTCTGGTCTTGCTGTTCTGAGCATCGGTTTTTCAGCAACCAGACTATGACTACAAAGGAAGAGCTTTGTGTGGACAAGACAGCAATAGTTTTTTGATGAGATGAAGTGATGATTGAAGTCTTTTTGGCTTTCCTGGTGTCTGGGTGGAAAGACAACAGGTGTGTGCCTTGGCCAAAAATGACAGCCTACAAGCTCCAGCGATGCCCAGGGAACAGATCCTTCTGCGGCATCAATAAATTCCACAGAGGTTGGGAGGTCTGCAGATAAAAGTGCTGAGGGGCAGAGCTCTCCAAGGCCTGGTTTTGGAGCAACTGGCGGGAATGACTGTGGAGAAATGTTTCTCCATCTGCCCAGCCATATTCACCCACAAGAACTACATACGACTTCCCTGTCCGAACAATGTCTGCTACTATTGACAAGCCAAGGGTTTGTGCGCCCATAGAGGCTTTCCTGGAGTGTCTCTGCATTTGTACTGTGTCGGTCTCTCTCTGAATGACATTGTATGTGGTTGCCCGCTTCCTCTCACATGGGGTGTGTGTGTGTGTATGTGTGCGCGCCCATGAACGAGTAGACATGCACATTTACCCCTCCTTAATCAGAGCAGGCAGGACTCTTGCAAAGTCAGTCTCAGTGAGTCAGAACATTTAGACGAATTCCACACTCAGGGCATTCTGTAAAGAGGAGGGGCAGGAGGTGTAAAGAGGAGGGGCAGGAGGGAGCCTGAAGGCTGGCTGTGGGGAGGGGCGCCCCTGGAAAGCCAGACCAGGAGAAAAAATTTCGTTGGCTAGCAGCTTTCAAAGAACAGCCTGCCATGCATTGCATTCCAGATCACTCAGAATAACAGCCGCTGAACCTCTGTGCTTAGGCACCAGAGGGCTGCTGGCCCGCTCCTCGACGTCCCCACGCTGCTAGGTGCAGGAAAGGGGTTTCTGCCACTCCAGACTGTTCAAGCACATATGTTCCAGGCAGCTTCGGAATTAAGCTGACACACATCCCACAGCATGACAGCCACAGCGCGAGGCTCTTGGGAAGGGCTGAGTGTGTGCATGAGGTCACTGAGCTCTGTTACCGTTTAACCAGCCTCAGCCTGCATCGTGGTGACACACATCTGCTGACTGGACGGATCAGTGCATTGCGCTGTAGGCTGGCTGGTGGGCCATGCTTGACAGACTCCTGGCATGTGCCCCTGCCTGCATTTTTCACTCTTGACTGAAAGCATATGCTCCACACAATCAGGACAGTGTTAGCATGCGGGTCCGCGGCGGCTTCCTACACATCTGGCTGAGGCTGGCTGAATCACTTCCCCCGGGAGGGTGGCTTCCAGCTCTGTGACATCTGGAGAGTGGCAGGAAGTGTCTGGATCCATCCCAGAATGATTTTTATCTCCACATGCTTTTCCGATTTCATCAGGGCCTCCGTGCTACATTCCGAATGACATGTCCACATTTGCCACAGACAAGAATGACAGGTGGAGAAAAATCATCTTTGACCCTTAAAAGTTGGTCGTGTTTCATGAGATAAGCATTGTGGTACAAAAGATATTAACCGAAGAAAGCCCAGAAATGGCTTAGTATATTTTATGAACGTTTTGGCTTTGGCAAGAAAGCACCCTTCCCAAACTACTGGTTTATCAAAGCAATGAAATCAGCATTTAAAAATTTAATTTTTTCCTTTTTTGTTGAGGTATACCTTACATAGAATAAAATGCCCAAATCGCAGGTGTACACCTTGACCACTTTTTAATGTTTACACACGCACACACTCCTGGAGCCCCCGCCTGACCAAGGTGTAGGACACCCTATCTCCAGAAGGCTTCCTGGAACCCCCGGCTATTGACGGTTCACCCATCAAGGTCCCCACTGTTCTGGCCTCTATCAGCATAAGTGGAAAAGCATTTTTATTTGGGGGCTTTACTAGTTAACAAATATCTTACCCTACACAAACTACAGAAATTTGGTCATCTTGCCTAGAGGACCCAAGGTCAGTAAACACCCATACATTACAGCATGAAGGGGTCCTCCTCTACACCATATTTCACAATTGAGAAAGAACATATACCCAGAGGAAAACGCGTCATAGCCATGGGGGAGAATTTTCGATTTGTTCTTATTCCTGAAGTCTATCAGTATCAAGCGGCTGAGTCCACGCATTTCCAGACGCACACGCCACATGCCTCCAGGTTCTGCCCTCTCTGAAGGACACCCAGGCCCACAGGCTGAGAGCTGCTCTCCTCCCTGCTGTGCCTCTCCCCCGGTCTTACACCCGTCCGGGAACGAGGCCCTCGTCGGAGCTTGCTGTCTCCAGGGAAAACGCTTAGTCAGACCCAAGGCTAGTTGCTGCAGGCCTCACACTGTCCTCAGGAAATACCAAGAGAAAAGGCCACAGGAGCGAGGATTACGCTCTCCTGAGTATTCTCATACCCAGTACCTAAACTCTGCAGCCGATGCCATCAGACTGAGCAGGCCTGCTCGCCCACTTCACCCACTCAGTTGCCCTCTCTCAGAAATAGCCACGGCTGCAACAACTGGCCCCAGGTAGACAGGGCCACCGTGGTGTGCACACACCTCTCCTGCAGGGTTAGATTCTTTGGCACTCTACTTTCATTTTTAGATTTGAAGGCAAACCCTTAGAAGGATTTTCAGTTAAGTCTGGTGGGGGGCAGGTAGGGAAAGGGGGACTAGCCACAGGAAAGGGGCCAGGCTAATGGAATAGGGCTGAAGGAGCCCTGAACCCGGGCTATTTCTGTCCAGGTATGACACCGACCCTCAACAGAACCTGGAGAGGCCACAGCCCTTCTGTCCCAGCCCCCATCTGTATCATGCAGACCATTATATACAGACTAAATGCAGAGCTGTTTCTCGGGGACACCCCCACTGGGAATATGGCTTCTGGCAGTGCAGGTTTCCGGGATTCTAGGGTTTCTGAATAAGTCTTTACCTGGACTTGAGCTTCTCTAACTGTAAAATGAGGGACTGAACTCCCTTGTGCTCCCCCAAGGGCCCTGGCCATTCAACCATGCTGCTGACAGGAGGTTTCTCAGCTGCCCTAAGAAAATGTTCCTTCCACACACGCTACGAGGGAAAGGCCTGTCCGATGGGTCACCAGTGCTGCACTGACAGGAGGACTCGGGCAAGGTGCCACTCTGCAGCTTATTTTAAAAAAAAACAGAAAGGAGGGAGAGAATGTGCTTTCCAGGTGTGAGGAGGGTGGGCTTTTCCTTCATGGTGGCCAGATTCACGGCCTACGTGTGCCGACTGCCGGTAGAGCAACTTTCCACACTCATAGGGTTTTGAAAGCTCATCTTTTGGCAGGGCAAGAACCCATTCCAGGAAGAGGAACCTGTGTCATAGGGCCCTCACTGTAGGACCACAGCAGTCCTGGGAGGCACTCCAGTCTGCACAGTGGACGCAGGTCACTGGATGGAGACCACTGTCCAGAAATCTACTGAGAAGGTTCTTTTTCAGGCCTTGAAAGGCAGTATGAGGAAATACGCTTTTGGTCTTTTTATCTCTCGGGCTGGTGTCACCCAGAACCTCATTTTCCCGAGAACTGAATTCATATTCTAACACGTGCCATATGCAGCTTCCAGAATAATTAATCATGTGTGAGTATGTGTGTTGCTGTCATGCAAATGCTTTACAACATTGAGGGCTGATGTTTGCATTCACTTCTGCACCACTGGGGCCCTCTACCATATGTAGAAGAGAAAAGCCTCTTACATGCTGTTTGAATCTATCTTGGACATCACCCACATGTCCTTTTCTGGGTTCCATGTCATACCATATTCAACATGGATTGTGTGGGAAGGTCTCCCTCCTTGTCATTCATTGTTTTCATATCAACAGCAAGGGTCTCTATCTCTCTATCCGTAGTTGCTCAAAGTCCACACTGTAACACATCTTTGTCAACGGAATTCATACAGCTCTGGGCAGACCTGTTCCTACTGGCTACTGCACAGACCTGTGCCCACACCATGAGTTCTGGCACACACAAGGCAAAGTGTCCCCTGTGCTGCTCTGTGACACTACATCTTTATACCACATACTTCTTGCCCCTAAACTCCTTATCCACTCAGCAGTCTGCAGCTTTGGACACCACTGGGGCCATGAGGCAGCTTTTACAGCATCTGGGGTTCTTTGGTGAAGGGAACTATTTCCAGGTTGAGAACAACTTAAAAATGTCTTCCAAACTGTGCAGATACCATCAGCTTTACCGAGCTTCTGGGGCAAGCCTTCCCAGGAATTTGCTGCTTAACCATTTCACCACCATGCTACGTGGGCTGCAGTACTACTTAAGATCCATGGTAGCTGGTGCGTCTCAGGACATCGGCAGCCCATTCACTGAGGATCAGTGCATCTTCAGTGGTGTGATACAGTGACTTACACACACACAGATGTTCAGGGATGAATGAACAAGCTTGGCATCTTTCATCTTAAAGCAATTCTCCGTTCAGACATACTAATCTTAAATAAAATAAGCTTTGGTTCAAAAGAAAGCTGCATCCGAAGTGAGGTTTCTTTACTAGAGAAAAAAATTGCCATGCATGCTTTTTAACAACAGGGATGTTGGGGGTTGGGGACACACTGGAATGAAGATGGTTTTTCCCACCTCTGAGGTCCTTCAACCATTTTTAATGAGATGGGTTATCTATAAATAATGCCAACTTCTATGACTTTTCTCTGCCATTTCCTCCTCTTGAAATGTCCTTTCACTACCCCATCTACAACTTTGAGTACCTAATCATGGCTATTATTCCAGACCCACCCTCCAAAAAGCCCTCCTCCATCTCCTGAGACGCCCTTTATTAATGTATCTCTGTGGCTCTCCAGAGTTCTACCCTGCATCCCAGCCTTATGGACCCTTGCTAAAGCCCCTTTGAGTATCTAATCATGGCTAAAATCCTGCAGAATGGGACCAGGCTCTCCCTCAAAAGCTCTTTTTTTTAACTGAGGCATATTTGATATGTAACATTATCAAGAGCTTTGCACATGGTAAGTAGTCAGAGAATATGCAGGAATGAATGGCTGCCGTGGGAACCCTTCTGCACTATGCATTAGTACCAGTGACTCAGATGAGCTTTGGGGAACATGGATTTCTATTAGTATAACCTTCTGTTTCCTCTTTTCTATGTCTGACAGGTAGGCTATGGAAAATAATCTGCATATTCATTTGTCAATCCTTAGATATATATATATCATAAAACTTATCTTTACATGTTCACGGTTAGACTACTTATAACAGCCAAGAGCTGGAAAGCACCCAAATGCCATCAGTGGTACAATGGGTGGTAAATTGTGGGATTTCACAATATGGATACTACAGGGCAATTATAATAAGCAACCAATAACCACCTACAAAAATTTGGATCCACCATAAATATAATGTTGAATAAAAGAAGCCAGACAAAAGAGTACAATTCCACTTATGCAAAATACAATAACACCCAAAACTGATTTTTGCTGTTAAACATGAACATACTAACTGCCCTTGGACAGGCAGTCACTGGAAGGGGGCGTGAGGGGAGGTGCTGGGGTGGTGATGGTAAACTGCTTCTTGGTTTGGGTGCTGATTACACAAGCTTTCAGTTTGTAAAGATCTATTACACCTCTGATGCAAGCACCCCTCTCTGAGCAGGTCTCTGCCGCATGCGTCATCTCTGGAGAGGTCTTGGCCTGGGTCCTTCTTCCCAGGTAGATGTCAAGAATAAAGAGGTATCAGAATGACAGTGTATCAGTGTATTAGTTATGTTTGGCTGTGTAACAAGTTACCCCAAAACAGAGTGATTTAAAGGAGCAAACACTTATTATCTCATGGTCTTCCATGGGTCAGGAATTCAGGAGCTGCTTAGCCAAGCGGTCCTGGCTCAGAATGTCTCATGAGGTTGCAGGCGAGACGTTGCCAGTCATCTGAAGGCCTAACTGGGCCTGCAGGATCCACTCCTGTTATGCCTCATCAACAGGGCTGTTGGAAGGAGGCCTAAATTTCTCCCCACGTGGATCTCTCTGTAGGGCTGCTTGAGTGTCTTCACAACATGGTAGCTGGCATCCCCCAGAGCAGGTGAGAGGCTCAAGGAGAGCCCCAGGGTCTTTTATCACTTAGTCTCAGAAGTCACATACTATCTCTCTTATCATATTCTATTCATTAGAAATAAATCAGGAAAGTCTGGTGGGGCGGGAAGATGGCACGTGAATGGAGGGGCAGAAATTTCCTCCCAACATTACATTTATCCACGAAAACACAGCAAATACAACTATCCCTAAAAGAGAGACCAGAACACACAGGGAAGCGCACATCGTGCAGCCACACCGGAGAGGATGCAGCACCCAGCGAGGCGGCTTTAAAGGGCCTTGCGAAGGAGTGCAGCCACAACTCTGGAATAGTGGAGCAACAGCGCCACCTACAGCATTCACACAGAAACCACTCCCGGTGGGCATTTTTTTTTTTCTTTTTAGGTGTTGCTGTTTTTTCTTCCCTTTCTTTTCTTTCTTTCTTTCTCTTTTTTTTCTCTTCTTTCTTCTCTTTCCTTTTTAAAGTCATAAAGAGCCCAGCTGACATACGTGACAACTACCAGCAACCAATTCTATAGCCATGACAAGACAGAGGAATATGGTACAGACAAAGCTCCAAACCCAGACAACCCCTGAGAGAGAACCTGAAGGGATGGACATGCACAGTCTTCCTGAAAAAGAATTCAGAATAAAAGTCATAGCCATGCTGACGGAGCTACAGAGAAATGTGCAAGAGCAGAAGGAGGAAATGAGGAAAGATAATGCAGAAATGAGACAAGCCATCGACGGGCTTAACAGCAGACTGGATGAGGTAGAAGACAATGTCAATGAAACACAAAACAGAGAACAGGAATACAGAGAAGATGAGGCAGAGAGAGATAAAAGGATCTCTAAGAATGAAAGAATATTAAGAGAACTGTGTGACCAATCCAAACGGAGCAATATTCGCATTATAGGAGTACCAGAGGAAGAAGAGAGAGAAAAAGGGATGCAAAGTTTCTTTGAAGAAATAATTGCTGAAAACTTCCCCACGCTGGGGAAGGAAATAGTCTCACAGTCTACGGAAGCCCACAGATCTCCCAACACAAAGGACCCAAGGAAGACAACACCAAGACACATAATAATTAAGATGGCAAAGATCAAAGATAAGGACAGAGTATTAAAGGCAGCTAGAGAGAGAAAAAAGATCACCTACAAAGGAAAACCCATCAGACTACCATCAGACTTCTCAACAGAAACCTTACAGGCCAGAAGAGAATGGCATGATATACTTAACGTAATGAAACAGAAGGGTCTTGAACCAAGAATATTGTATCCAGCATGATTATCATTTAAATATGATGGAGGGATTAAACAATTTCCAGACAAACGAAAGTTGAGAGAGTTTGCCTCTCATAAACCACCACTACAGGATATCTTAAACGGACTGCTCTAGAGGGAAGCACCCCTAAGGCTAAAAAGATGTCACCAGAAAAAATAAAATCATAGCAAAGAAAGCAGACCATCCAAATACCAACTAAAGGCAAAGAATAAAACACCCAATATATAAAGAAAGGAGGAGGAAGAATAGGAAGGGAGAGATAAAGAAACATCAGACGGCGTTCACAATAACTTAACAAGAAAGTTAAGTTAGATTGTCAGATAGTAAAGAAGCAACCCTTGAACCTTTGGTAACCACGAATCTAAAGCCAGCAATGGCAATAAGTACATATCTATCAATAATCACCCTAAATGTAAATGGACTGAATGCACCAATCAAAAGACACAGAGTAACAGAGTGGATAAAAAAGCAAGACCCATCTATATGCTGCTTACAAGAGACTCACCT
>JAQQAC010017683.1:22012055-22042422 GCA_029783875.1 Phataginus tricuspis | reverse complement strand
GGTTTCACCTCTGAATTCTACCAGACATATAGAGAAGAAATAACACCCATTCTCCTTAAAGTTTTCCAAAATATAGAAGAGGAGGGAATACTTCCAAACTCTTTCCATGAAGCCAGCATCACTCTAATACCAAAACCGGGCAAAGACCTCACTAAAAAAGAAAATTACAGACCAATATCCCTGATGAACGTAGATGCAAAAATACTCAACAAAATATTAGCAAACCGAATTCAAAAATACATCAAGAGGATCATACACCATGATCAAGTGGGATTCATCCCAGGGATGCAAGGATGGTACAACATTCGAAAATCCATCAACATCATCCACCACATCAATAAAAAGAAGAACAAAAACCACATGATCATCTTCATATATGCTGAAAAAGCATTTGACAAAATTCAGTATCCATTCATGATTAAAACTCTCAACAGAATGGGTATAGACGGCAAGTACCTCAACATCATAAAGGCCATATATGACAAACCCACAGCTAACATTATACTTAACAGCGAGAAGCTGAAAGCTTTTCATCTAAGATCAGGAACAAGACAGGGATGCCCACTCTCTCCACTGTTATTCAACATAGTACTGGAGGTCCTAGCCACGGCAATCAGACAAAACAAAGACATACAAGGCATCCAGATTGGTAAAGAAGAAGTCAAATTGTCACTATTTGCAGATGACATGATACTCTACATAAAAAACCCTAAAGACTCCACTCCAAAACTACTAGAACTAATATCTGAATTCGGCAAAGTTGCAGGATACAAAATTAACACACAGAAATCTGTTGCTTTCCTATACACTAATGATGAACTAACAGAAAGAGAAATCAGAAAAACAATTCCATTCACAATTCCATCAAAAAGAATAAAATACCTAGGAATAAACCTAACGAAGGAAGTGAAAGACCTGTACTCTGAAAACTACAAGACACTCCTAGGAGAAATTAAGGAAGACACTAACAAATGGAAATGCATCCCATGCTCTTGGCTAGGAAGAATAAATATTGTCAAAATGGCTATACTACCTAAAGCAATCTACAGATTCAATGCAATCCCTATCAAACTACCAACAGCTTTCTTCAATGAACTGGAACAAATAATTCTAAAATTCATATGGAACCACAAAAGACCCCGAATAGCCAAAGCAATCCTGAGAAGGAAGAATCAAACAGGAGAATTACGTTCCCTGACATCAAGCTCCACTACAAAGCCACAGTAATCAAGACAATTTGTACTGGCACAAAAACAGACCCACAGATCAGTGGAACAGAATAGAAAATCCAAACATTAACCCAAATATATACAGTCAATTAATATTTGATAAAGGAGCCTTGGATATACAATGGGGAGATGACAGCCTCTTCAGCAGCTGGTGTTGGAAAAACTGGACAGCTACATGTAAGAGAATGAAACTGGACTACTGTCTAACCCCATACACAAAGGTAAACTCAAGGTGGATCAAAGACCTGAATGTAAGTCATGAAACCATAAAACTCTTAGAAATAAACATAGGCAAAAATCTCTTGGACATAAACATGAGCGACTTCTTCATGAACATATCCCCCCGGGCAAGGGAAACAAAAGCAAAAATGAACAAGTGGGACTATATCAAGTTGAAAAGCTTCTGTACAGCAAAGGACACCATCAGTAGAACAAAAAGACATCCTACAATATGGGAAAATATATTCATAAATGATGTATCTGATAAGGGTTTGACATTCAAAATATATAAAGAACTCACACACCTTAACAAACAAAAAGCAAATAATCCAATTAAGAAATGGGCAAAGGACATGAAAAGACACTTCTCCAAAGAAGAAGTTCAGATGGCCAACAGGCACATGAAAAGATGCTCCACATCGTTAATCATCAGAGAAATGCAGATTAAAACCACAATGAGATATCACCTCACACCAGTGACGATGGCCAACATCCAAAACACAAACAACAACAAATGTTGGCGAGGATGTGGAGAAAAGGGAACCCTCCTACACTGCTGGTGGGAATGTAAATTAGTACAACCATTGTGGAAAGCAGTATGGAGGTTCCTCAAAAAACTCAAAACAGAAATACCACTTGACCCAGGAATCCCACTCCTAGGAATTTACCCTAAGAATGCAGCAGCCCAGTTTCAAAAAGACAGATGCACCCCTATGTTTATCGCAGCACTATTTACAATAGCCAAGAAATGGAAGCAACCTAAGTGTCCATCAGTAGATGAATGGATTAAGAAGATGTGGTACATATACACAATGGAATATTATTCAGCCATAAGAAGAAAACAAATCATACCATTTGCAACAACATGGATGGAGCTAGAGGGTATTATGCTCAGTGAAATAAGCCAAGCCGAAAAAGACAAGTATCAAATGATCTCACTCATATGTGGAGTATAAGAACAAAGAAAAAAACTGAAGGAACAAAACAGCAGCAGACTCACAGAACCCAAGAACAGACTAATAGTTACCAAAGGGAAAGGGACTGAGGAAGAAGGGTAGGAAGGGAGGGGTAAGAGGGTAACAGGGGCATTACGATTAGCAGACGTAAGGTGGGGGGCACGGGGTGGGCTGTACAACTCAGAGAAGACAAGTAGTGACTACAGCATCTCACTACGCTGATGGACAGTGACTGTAATGGGGTTGGTGGGAGAGACGTGATGAAGGGGGTAGTTTAATCACCATAATATTGCACATGTAATTGTAGGTTAATGATACCAAAATAAATTGTAAATAAAAATAAATAAATAAATAAATAAATAAAAATAATAATAAAAAATAAATAAATCAGTAAGTCCAACCCTCATTCAAGAGGAGGGGAATAAAGATCTACCGCTTAAAGAGAGAAGTATCAAAGAATCTGTGGACACATCTTAAAAACCATCAAAGTCCACCCTCTGACCACAAATTATGTACGTTATTCCCATATGTGAAACTCATCCTTTTCCAGAGCCACCAAAATTCTCACCCATGTGACCAGAATCCCATTATCTGAACGAAGCCCAGGTGCAGACAAGGCGCCTCAGGCGTGCTTCCGTGAGTATAGTTCCTCTCCATGTGAACACCTGGGAACTACAACTACGTGTTATCTGCACCCCACCCCGCACACAGACCCACCATTCGATGATGGGACAGGCGCAGGGCAGCCGGCATAGACGCTCCTGTTCACGGTAAAACAGGAGGCACTCAAGTCCCTTGTCAGTAGCAGTTCTGAAATCCAGCTGGGCGAATGTTGGACGTTTCTGATTAGGATTCAGTCGTGTGTCTGTCCAGCAATGATTCTCATGGCTCTTAGTCCCACCCTCTAACTTGCCTTCCTTTTCCAAGAAAGGCAACTACTATTTTCGGCTGCATAGTTTCCTCATTTTGCTTCAAAAGAACTATGGGAAGCCAAAGACCTCTTTTCATTTTGTGCTGTTTCGCCCTTTCAGTCCAGATGTGATTGTTTAAGAAAAATGAACCCGAGACAGTGGCTCTGAAGCAAATGTGCCACTCTATTTCAAATGGTGTCTGACCACCGCATCCAAAACACTCTGTTAAACACGCCACTAACATGCTCATGAAAAGATAGGGAGGGTTTTTTTTTTTTTAATTCATGTCCCTGAAACTAAGTCACCTCCCCGCCAGAAAAGACAAAACTTTGGAGGAACCGATATTAAGCCCAGGGCAGACAGAGAGGGGACTCTATAAAGTCACTTTAGTTTGCGCCACATAGAATGATGTGCCTTCAGGCCTCAAAACAGAGACCAAGAGAAAAAAGGGGAGGACGATGTTTGTACCTTCCTTACTATCGCCAGGAAGCCAAGCCGCTAGCCCTCCACCTGTAGGGCGCTGTCCTATAGTGTTCTGCCTGCCATGTCCCCATGCCACCCAGTATAACCATCTCCCCACAGAGAAAGGAGCCGGCAAGCAGCAACACATACTGTATACACTGAGATGTGGTCTCCCCAAGTGAGGCAGTGGAGACAAAACAAGCCTGTGAGCGGCGTAGGCTGGCAACTGTGGTTTTTGTGCTTTATAGTAATTCATAGGATAAAAGCCCAAGAACAGGGAAATTATAAAAGGCCTAAAATAAAAAGCAGCTAAAAGAGAGGAACTTTGAAATAAACGAAAATTTTACAATACAAATTCAAATGTGAACACTTTTCTCTTGAAGAGAATTTACATTTTGAAAAAAATTAAGTAATCAAGATGTAAGACACCAGACTGAGTGTATAAACAAGAGAAACAGAAGAGCGGGAATTTAAAATAAGAGTTAATGAATGACTCTTAACAATTAAAGAAGCAAGGATAAAAGAGTACTAAAGGAAGACTTCAACAGCTTATAAAATTAGAGCCTGGATATATGTCCCAAAACACTAGACTTAAGCCAAAGGAATGGATACACCTAGTAAAACCAAGAAAATGTTAAAGAAGAAGAGTAATAAGGTACATCATTGGTTCTTAAATAAGCATGTATCAGAATCTCCTGGAAGACTTAATACTAAAAGACAGATAAGCCCACCTCCAGGAGCTGTAATTCAGTAGGTCTGGGTGAGACATGGAAGCTGGCATTTCTAACACATTCCCAGGTCATGCTGAAGGGACCAGGACCACACTTTAAGAACCACTGAGGTATATATTCCCCACTAGAAAATGTATTGTAAAATCACAACGGTGGATGACTGATTAAAGAAATGTCCATTCATACAATAGAAACTATAAAGAAGAACAAAGTATTGATTCATCCTACACCACCAGTAAACCTTGAAAACATGATGCTAAGTGAAAGAAGCCAGACACAATGGCCATATAGTGTATGATTTAATTTGTATGGCACATCCAGAACAGGCAAATCCATAGGGAAAGGCAGCAGGTTAGTGGTTTTCAACGGCTGGGATAACAGGGAGTGAGGCGCAATGTTGATGGGTGGGGGGTTTCTTTGGACAGTGATGAAAATGTTCAGGAATCAGTGGTGATGGTTGTACGACCCTGCAAATACACTAATCACCACTGGATGCTATATTTTAAAATGGTGAATCCTATGGTATATGAGTTGGATATCATTTTTTTTTCAGTGTTTCTTTTTTTTTATTAAGGTATCATTGATATACACTCTTATGAAGGTTTCACTAGAAAAACAATGTGGTTATTATATTCACCCTTATTACCGAGTCCCCCCCATACCCCATTGCAGTTACTGTCCATCAGTGTAGTAAGATGCCACAGATTCACTATTTGCCTTCTCTGTGCTGCACTGTCTTCCCCGTGACCCCACACATACCATGTGCACCAATCATGACACCCCACAATCCCCTTCTCCCCCCCTCCCCACCCGCCCTCCTCCTCCCCTCCCCTTTAGTAACTGGCAGTCCCTTCTTGGAGACTGTGAGTCTGCTGCTGTTTTGTTCCTTCACTTCTGCTTCGTTGTTATACGAGTTGGGTATCAATTTTTAAATGTAATCATAAAGATTACCAAGAGAAAATATAAGTGGTTTCAATATAGTCTTAGGATAACCAAGGATCAAAACTAAAAAGGAAGAGATTATCAATTTGACTCCATGTGTTTTTAAAAAATTCAAAGGTAAATAGTAACCTACAAAACAATATTTGCAACAAATATGGCAGAGTCTACTATAACCTTACTCTTTCAGCCATAACAAATTATTAAAAAAGAAAAAGACTAATACCTCTACAGAGAAAATGGACTGAAGACATGAACAGGTAGTTCTTAAAAGCTGAAACACACAAGGCTGGAAAACATCTTAAAATATTCCATCTAACTAGCTACCAAAAAATAGGAGTTAAACTAAGATATTTTTTTGCCTAATAAATTGGCAAAGAATTAAAAAAAATAATCTTTCATAGGTGAGAGTACAGACTTCCTGGGGGGCACAAGGTCAATCTGGCAACACACATCTCAAACCTTTAAGTGTTTGCAGCCTTTGATTCTTCAATATCACTTACAGGAACTTATACTAGAGAAATAGCAAAGAGTGTGTCCAAACAACTACCCTCTAGGAAATTGATCAATAGCTCTGTTTTAGATTTTGAAAATCAGAGAGGAGCTGTATGGGAAAGAATAAGGGCTGTGTCCAGAGACTGTCCATCAAATGATAGCCATTAAAATATTCAGCCATTTAAAAATGATGTAGAATGAATATTTATTGCTCTGCAAAGATGCTCACGATATAGTGTCAAGTGGAAAATACAGGTTACAAAACAGTATGTATAGTATGAGCCAACTTTTGTGTTAAAAGTTGTATGTGATATAAAAGATTCTGAAAGCTGTACCTACTGGTGTTACAGAGGGCGTCTCTGGGCAAGGAAGATAGGATGGGTTTTCTTCTTTTAAGCTGTTTTTCCTGCAAATACTACATAGTGCTTTTGTAATAAGAAAACAATAATGTCTCTTTTTAAAGGAATATAATGTAAAATTGAGAGGGACACTCCATATTCTGAGATGACACTCTGATGCACAGGAAATGGAAACCAGGAGCAATAGACAAGCTGCAGAATAAAACAGAGAGACATGGCCTTAGGGCCTCCACTCTTCCTCCTGTATTCCTACCTCAATAGCCCATGATTCTGCTAACCAGAGGTGCTCTGCTCCTGAGGAAACTTGGCAACTTCAAGCAAAAAAAGGTTGTTGAAGAGTATTGTGTGTTCTTAGAGAAAATTTTATTTCCATAAATATCTTCTCTGGGAGAGAACTCAGAGGCCCAAATCACTGAGCAGAGGAGCAGGGAACAACGTCACATTGGAACGGCTTGTCTCCACTACTGCGAATAACTGACATTTATTCAACACTAATAGATGCCAGGCTTCACCCAGGTGTTTCTATGCATTGGCCCATTTAATCCTCACCACAACCCTGGGGACTATTATTATCCCCACTTTAGAATGAGAAACTGAGGGACAAGAGATAAGTAACTCACCCGAGCTCACAAGATTCACATCTAAGCTTTCTGACCGAAGAATCTGGTTAGACTTTTCAGGGTCTCTTTAACAACTCTACATTCTGAGGCTAAACAAACATCTTGCCATTGTCATTTGGGAAAGCTTCTTACCTCCTCCAAGCTGATGACTCCTCCTGAGAGTTCCTGAGTGGTCCTAGAGAAATATCCTGCATCACCTTACACCCGCCCACTCCTGACCCTGGAGGCGTGGGCTTCCCTGGTTCCCCTGGGTCTCCTTCCTGAGGCCCCAATCCCATCATATTCACATGTGGAGAGCAAGGTAGGAATGGGCGACCCCTGGGCTCTTGGTGTGATGGGTACTCACACCAGCGCTGTATCCTTGGGGGACTCAGAATTGTCAGAGCAAGTCACCATCCCACTATCTCCCACCAGTTGCTACATGCTGGGCACACGGAGGGCCAGAACCTGTTCAAAACCCCAAGGTCTGGCCATTAGTTTTGATTTTTACGTTTTTCCTGATTTTTCAGGAAGTTATTTTATTTAGTGACAAATAGGGCAGGGCGCATGGAAGGAGCCCAGATGGGGTATATGGTTTCAGGGGGTACATTGTAGAGAATTTCAAAACAATAGAAGTAACTACGTCTGTCTGCTATCTATTATCTCCGTGTGCCAACAGTTCTAAACAATGTCAATGATAAAAGGCCCCAGCTTGGGGAATGGGACCTGGAACCACTCCCACTGACCCTCCAACCTCCCCCACACACACACACACACACACATACCAGGGCCACCACAGCTGTCCATCCTAGCTTTTCCTACATTCTACCATTTTATTTGTGAATCCAACCATCAACCCTCCATACCCTCTGTGGATAAAATGAAAGTTCCCATGGCCAGGATTCTCACCTGGCCCTGGTTGTCTAGCTCACTACACATGTGTGGGCGATACATTGCTATTGACTCTATATAAAGGGCTCTACCCAGTGCTCTGCGCCAACACGGTGGCATGGCTGCAGGAGAGCAGAGCAGAGGCTGGAGTGGTGGCAGCACCGAGGACAGAGGCCCAGAGGACAACTGTGCAGGCCGAGAGGCCCAGAGGATGGCTGTGTGGGCCGAGAGGCCCAGAGGCAGAGACCAGCTTGCTGCGTGCAGACTTGCTCTGAGTGGATGGGATTCTAGTGATTGACCTGCTACCATGGAAATAAAGTTGGGTATAACCCTTTCGCCCCAAGAACGTTCTACTGTCATTTCTTTGGTCACACTGAATCCACAGTGAACTTGCCTGGGGCTGAAACCTATTGGCAAGACACCCTCCCTCATCACTGGGGGTCCTAGTGATGGGTGAGGAGGATGAGAGGTTTCATTGGGGCGGGAGGGAGGGCCATGGCCTTTGAAGTGTGTCTGCCCTCTCTCCTCCCATCAAGGTGCCAGGGAAACTGGAGCTGGGAAACCCCGCAGAGAACTCAATTCTGGCTTTTCCTCTGAGGGCAGAAGGTGTCCCTAACGTGGAGTCAGGCTCTTACTGGCAAAGGGCGTGCCTTTGAGAGCCAGCCCTGATGTCCCAGCTTCTCCAAGACTTCCCTGGGCCCTGAGGCAGAGTTAGTCACTTCCTTTCCGAGGAGCACTTTGGGCGCCCCTTTGTCAGAGGGCCGGGCACACCAGAGCACTCTTAAAATCCCCCTCCACACTCCAGCCGCTCCCTCAGGGCAGGAACTACTTGTTCATCTCTGTTCCCGGTTCTGACAATGCGACTGACACAGAGCAGTTGCCCAAATATGTTCAATGGAACCAAAACTGCAGTCACATGCTCTTTATCCTCACATGAAACTTGTCTGCTATTAGCCCACGATAAATACGGTGCAGGGTGAGCCTCACCCGTTCATTCAGTCATTCCTCATAGGCTTGTTTCGTCTCATGCAATTATCATTACGGCAAGGTCTTATTTTTCTTTACTGTCATTGATCTGAGTGATTTCATTCATGAAAGATATTAAATTGCAAAGCTGGTAGAGGAACTTTCTGGAAAGAAATGAAGACAGTACAGATGGGAAGCCGGTGCCGTTAATTCTCTCTGTGGCGACTGCAGAGCCACAGGAGGAATGGAAGGGGAAATGGAGCTCGGCTCACCCTCCCTGGGGGCGAACTCTGATGGGATCTGCTGTGGCCTGGCCGCCTACCTGAGGCGGACCCTGACATGAGGGCCTTGTCGGGCCTCGGTGCAGTAAGGGAATTACTTACTAATAACGGGTGGGGATGCGCTGGGAGGAAAATGTGACAGGACGCGTTCAGCCTTGTCCAGGCCACACCTAGTTTAGTCAATGACTTCTGCACCCAAAGAACATTAAAGGGACACAGTGGCAGTTGTACCTGGGGCTTAAAAGTAAAAATATCAGCCCACTCCTGCAGTGAAATACAATCGAGTCCTCTACCAGGAAAAACAGCCCCCCTCGACGAGGAGATCTGTCCTGAGGAACTTGCTTCACTGCAAGCCCGAGCAGCTGACCTGTTCTGCTTCCTCCCCTTTAAACAGAAGAGCCTGTACAGTAGCTTCAACAAGGGCCACGTCAGCAGCAGTCACTGTGAAAACCGTTCTACCCAGGTGAAACTCAACCTTCATAGGTGTGTGCTGGGCGGCATTTTAAATTACAGTTTCTAGACACCTGAAATGTAAAAGCACATGAAATAAATAAAAGCCAATCAACAACAGCATGGAGGAGATGCCGCTCAGGGAAAAGGGAATGGGGTGCAGGGAAAATGCCTGGGAAGCTCACAGCCGGTACCTTCAGCAGCGCCTCCGGAGGCCTGGCTTTGACCCCTTCTGAGAACCCTCTGTGGCCTCTCAGGCAGTATTAGCCCAGGCAGGGCTTGCAAACTAATATCCCACGGGCCAAATCCAGCTCACAGCTCTCTGTTTCCTTCGGCTTGAACAGTGCACTCATTTTCTTAAAAGCTGAAAATCTGTACATAGGACATGTGCTTTCCAGGTTGCCACAGTCCTCACTACTCCTGACTGTCTTACACTGGCTTGTCCGTATGACCGACTAGGTCTCTGTGAGCATCTAGGCCGGTGACTCCTGTGCCCCAGCTCTGGTTCTGAAACTTGACTGCCCATTGGAATAATCCATGGGAGCTTTGGAAAATACCCATGTCTGGGTCCCACCCCCAGAGACTCTGATTTAATTCACCTTGAGCACAGCCCAGGCAACAGGTGACCCGAATGTGCAGCAAAATTTGAGAACCACTGCCCCTGAGAAAGCAATCCAGCTGGAAAGCGCTGCGGCCATGGGCTTCTTATCTCTAAATTGACCTTCACCTGAGGCAGGGCCACCCAGGTAGACCCTCGCCCAGACCCTCACGTTCATGTCTCAGCCTGAAGGACTCCAGGCCAAACGCCCCAAAGGATCCTTAATGACTTGGGAGATAATGATCCCCTTTGAAATGGTGAGTTAGGGCCATTTTTCTAGAGCCTTTAACAGGTGGTGATTTAGCCACTGGCACATCCAGAATCAGTCGGCTTGTATTAGGCATGAGACACTTTCTCATTTGATTCCTCACCTTAGATTGACAACAACGTCATGATGAAGGTGTTATTCACCCATTTTACAGGTAGGAAAATGGTGATACCTAGCTCTGCTTTGTAGCTCAGCCTACCGTTGAATTTATTCCAACAAACATTCAGCATCTGCTATGCAGTCGGCGAAGGGCTCTGCTCCCACACAGCCTAATAACTGTTCACAGCCAGCATCTGCTCTGATTGGTCAGTTCCTGTGCCACATCGTTGGCAACATTTTAATGTAGAGTCAGTGGACTTGTATTAGGCACCAGGCGCTTTTTCATAACACCCCTACTGCTAGATCCACAAAAACATAATTAAGATGTGCCCCAGCGCTTGAAGTCTCAGGCCTGGAGGGAGAAACAGACCCTGAAACACTTGAGATAGGACACGTTGCACAACCCGAAGAGGATGTAAACTACATGTTGTAAAAGCATCAAGAGGGCAGTATTTATCTCTACCTGGAAACACAAAGAAAGGCTCCCCAGAGCAAAGGACATTTAGACCTGCCTCTTGCAGGATGAGTAGGAGTTTCCCAGGCAGAGAAGGGGGTGGGTGGAGGGATTTGCTGAGCAAAGACATGGAGGTGCATCAGGGCAGCATATTTGGGAAACTTGGCGTTGAGTCAGGAAAAGAACTGCAGATTCCCTGGAAAGTTAGTTTATCCTGCTTATCTATAAACCTAATGGTTCTGAACGGCCTTAATTGTTTTTCAGTATCTGGCTCATGGAGGTGAGCTGCAGATGAGTTTCCCAGCTGCAAAGATGGAGCTCACCCGTAACAACATCCCCCTCTGTTACCCAGCACCCTTCTCACAGAAAGTCATCTCTTTTTCTGTCCCCCTATACACAGTCACAGACATGCTGGCATTGCCAATTAGCTCACACTGGCTAATCCCACAGCAGCATCATTTTAAACATCAGAATAAGACGGAAATCACAGACGAGGAGCGCACAGTGTAAACACTAACACGCTGGGTATTGGGCATTTGCTTAAAACCATCATGGGACCGTTAACCTAAGTCATTACACTAATTAACACAGACACACTAGTGTCTGTAATTCTTCCTAGCCATGCCTTTTACAATCCACACTTTGTCCCTGACTCTGAACATCTTTTTTAATGCTGTTGAATTCAGAAGTTGTGGATTTTTAATATTCAGACCTAGTGAGTTATTGGAAGGCTTTTATTTGATCTAATTATGGCCCCACCTTCCCCAGTGAATGCATCATCAGAAGTAGTCCCGTCCAAGATCAGCCGGAATGTCTGCAGGAGCCTCGTCCTGCCCTTCACGTGCATGTGTCTCAGCCTGGAGCAGTGTTTGTGACTTTGATATTCTTCAGTGCTTTCCAGCTGCAAGGTCTGTACAAGATTAATTACAAACTTAGGGGCCTAGTGTAGGTCAGGCCTTCATTCTCATTAATGAACCTTCATCTATACTCAGAAGAGATCTCTAATTGGGTTTATTTCTTACAGTGGATATATGAGTATCCCTCAGAAGTTTGCTTTGTCAACACCCTCCTTTGTGAGGTAAACCTGCTAATCCATGCACCCTGGAGGATCCACTGAGAATAAATATATTTGAGGACATTAGCTGGTTGGGAGAAGCCACAGTGAAAATCTACTGCATTACAACATATACTTGGCTCATTAATCTGTAAGTAGAACCTGGCCTTAATTATTCATGATAATAGCCCTTAATATACTAGTTCACTGCAGCATATTTTGTATCAGTAATGGAGGTCTCCGACTTTTAAGAACTTATGACAACTCTGCGCTATTAAATCTTCACGGAGAGATGGGGTAAGAGCCTGCCAAGGGATTTCATGGGAATGTCATGTTCGAAGCATAACCATCAAGCTTTACTGTTCTGAAGACTTTCATCCTAAGGCTCTCACAGTGCTTTACGAGCCTTCATTCGCGCCAGGAATACCCCGAAGGCACCAGGGTGTTACTAGCTTTGTTTTATAGGTGAAGAAACAAGACAGGGGCTGGTGAAGTGACTTGCCCAAGGTCACAAAACAAAGCAGATGGCCATCTTGGAGGGGACAGGCAGGTTTAGGCAGTGGCTGGTTTTCTTCAGCCTTACCGAAAACCGTTTGTGTGTCTTTGGCTGGAGGGCCATGGCTGTGACTCGTGATGACTGGGTGGCCACTGCCATCCGGGCACCTTCACAGCACGAAATAGGCTGTCAGAACCTGCTGAAGGGAGGAATAAATGTAGTCTTACTGGGGCTTTTCCTACCAGTTACTCAAAACTCTTTTACTCACAGTTTCTCCCACACCTTGTAGAGCTTGTGGAGAAGTCCTGTGAAGTTGCTAAGTGTACCCCTACCACTTTCACATGTGTACTGTCCTCCAGAAAGCATTGAGTGTCGGCAGGTTTTTGTTCTTGGGAAGAGAGATTTTCATCTCTCATAATATAGAATTTTAGTAAAGACTTCTGCTCCACTTAGATTCTGCTGTTATGCTGGGGAGTTCCAGATAATTACGTGATAGATTCTCCTTATAAATCTGACAATTCTGTCTAAACCCTCAAGCTTCAAGAACTGAGAAAGAGCTTTTAGAAAGTTATTTTTTTATTGCTAGTGACATCTATAAGATGGGTCCTTCTTTGAGGTGTGTGTGGGGGGTGGGGGATTTTTTTGTTTGTTTTGTTTTAAATGTGTGTATTTGATCCCAGCTCAGATTTACATTTAAAACATTTTAGAAGTGCACGCACTCCCAACTGTGTGGAATGCCAGGAAACGCGTTCATCTGGCGAGGAGTGAGCCTTCAGCGCTGTCCTTTGTGACAGATTCCAGAGCGTCTCCACCTTCGGGCGGGCAGGTCACCAGGCCGCCGCTGTGACCCCCCCTAACCTGTACCAGGCTGCCGGCAAGCATTCCTGTCAGCTCTGTTTACTCTGGCGAGACTGATGGCATCCAGGTGGATCTCCCAGCCCCCGCGCCTCCCCACTCGCAGCCCACTTCTCCTCTCCCGCCCTCCGCCGCGGCTGCATTTGCCAACTGAATAGTTAGGCAGTGAGTTGCCATGCAAACCTGCAGCCTGGACAGGCGGCTTTTCTCCTGAGTTAAACCATTCGCTTTACTTCTCACGTGTGCATGCCAGGAGCGCAGGGCCACCCCCTGATTCCTCTGTCCTCTGCCCACCCTCCACACCACCCCCAGCCTGGGAGCGTCCTGCGGCCTTTAGGAAAATGTGCCTTTGTGCTGTTACTGCCCCTGCACCTCCTGGATAAAGTCACTCCTGGGAGGGCTGTGCTGTTAGGCAGATAATCCTGTGAAGCATCTGGAAGGCCTGGTCGGGAGATGTTCGGCTCAAGAATGTCTGGGGCAGATGAACTGGAGGTGCGCTACTGGCTCGGGGCAGAGGGTCGCAGGCATCTTCCCTGGTGGGGACCAGCGTCGGACGGGCTGCCAGTGTCTGCTGGCTGGTGATAAGCTGCTGCCTGGAAGGACTAATTATTACAACGACTGCTGTGTCCCAACACGTGTTGTTAGCCCGTTGGACGTGGAGCTAAGCACTAGGGACTCACAGGAGTGAGGCTCCACGCCGGGGTCATCTGTGCGGAGGCGGGGGAGGGCAGGGGTGAAGTTAAAGGATAAGGAAGCAAATGCTAGTTACAGAATCCAGAGAAGGTGTGAACCCCGTGGAATGGAAGGAGCCTCGTCGGGGCTCGAAGGAACCAAAGGGGCCAGGATGTGGGAGAGAAAGGGTCTGCGCTGCCAGCAGGAGAAATGACATAAGCCAAGGGGCTGGGAAGGGCACAAACGAGCTGCAGTCAGGGAGCAGTCAGAGAGGTGATGGCTGGGGCAAGCGTCCACCGGGCGGAGAGGGCCCTGGGTCAGGCAGAGGGGGCGCTCGGCAGGCAAAAAGGAAAACGTTCTGGAAGGTGGGAGGGTGACCGATCCAGGTGGTGTTCTAGAAGAATCAACCTAGCATTCGTGTGCAGGTTGAAAAAGACTGAAAGCAAGAAGCGAACTGACCGTAGGAACCCACACACGGTTTGATAAGGGCCAGGAGGCGGCTGTTTAACCTGTTCACAGTCTAAGAGCCTTCTTTGCCCCTCCCCTCCACACCCTTCCAGGCTTAACTTCTCTCATCCTTTAGGGTTTGGCTCAAATGTCACCTCCTCCAGGGACACCTTCATGACTGACCCCAGGTTAAGCAGGGTCCCTCTGCTGTATGTTCTCACAGAAGCCCACTTACTTTGTCATAATCACCTCAGTGTATTTTTCATGTGTGTGTGGTAAAAATAAGACCCCATCCATCTTAACCATTTCTAGGTTAACAGTGTTCAGTAGTATTACATATATTCACATTTTTGTATAACTACCACCACTATCCATCTCCAGAACTCTTATCTCGCAAAACTGAAACTCTGCACACATTGAACGACTCCCCATTTCCCTCCCTCTGTCCCTGGGCTGCCACCACTCTACTCTGTGTCCCTATGAATTTGCCACTCTTGGGTACCTCATAAAGTAAGTGGTGTGTTTTTGTGACTGGCTGTTCCACTTAGCACAACGTCCTCAAGGTCTATCTACGCGGTAGCATGTGACAGGAATCCATCCTTTTTCAGATGAAATAGTACCCCAGAGTGTGTGTGTGTGTGTGTGTGTGTGTGTGTGTGTGTGTGCGTGTACACATTGCGTTTAGCCTTTCATCCACTGATGAACATTTGGAGAGGTTTTTTTAATAAAATGGAATCTGATAGACTACAAAACAAAACAGAATAAAAATATCAGAGTGCATTCTTGTAATGGGGTAAGTATTGAGAGGAAGTTGATTGTCAGAACCTCAATACAAGATTAGCAAAATAGGAAACAAAATCTCTATCATGTCCACGGAATTCAGGAACACTTCCTCTTCTCTATCTTGCCCGCAAGTGTTAAGGCGGGTATTAATGACTTTATGAATTTGACTCTTCTTACCTTAAGCCACCAAAATGAATCAATGAGGAGTATAAAGTGCTATTTCTCCTGGCTGCATTTTCCCAGGCCTCCTCATTTGTGGCATTACCTGTCTCAGAATATGCCTAGGCTGGCTGAGCAGGACCAGTCCTCTTGGCTGCAGGACCGTAGAGACTCAAAAAAACCAGAATGCAGTCCTGTTATTCGGCTTCCCCCACCACTAGAGTCTGGATTTAGCTCCTAATAAGAGCCCTACAGCCCTTTTTCTCCCAATATCCTTCTATTCTGTGCTCTCAGCACCCCATGTTGAATCCTGGACAGGAGTCCTTCAGAGCAAGACAAGCAGGATCTAAGACAGCTGTCTGAAAAGTTTATACCTGGCAGCCACAGGAGCATAGCCTGGGGGAGGGTCTACACATGGGCACATACACAACACACACACACACACACCCTGAGGCCAAGGGAACAAAGAGGAGATGTTGCAATTATACCTGGTGAATATGGGATTGAAAGGAGAGGATGTGAGTAACCATCACCTCAAATCCTTCCCCTGGTCATCAGCAGGGATGTCACCCCAGCCCCCAGATTAAGCAGGGTCCCTCCACTATATGTTCCCATAGAAGTCCATACACTTCGCCATAATCACCTCAGTGTGTTGTGAATATACTTTGAATAACAAAGTTATCACTTTGTTCTGGCCATTACACAGCTGTTTGGTGGACGTAGTCAGCATACTGTACGTGAGGTCCAGAGCCTCCAGGGGTCAGACGGGGCCTCTGCTGACCTACATTTGGTTGCCCCCCATGCCCTGGGCCTGCACTGGGCCAGAAGCAGTCATGAATAAACATCCTGCCTGAGAAATCAACTAAATCTGTATAAACAAGAAAAACTGTGAGCTGGAACTAACTTACACTGGTAGTTATTTAATATAAGGGCCACACCCCTTGTCATATATCCACAGTTAAAGGATTCATAAGGCATTTAAGTTTAGATAGAAGCTGTGGTTGAAAGGATAATGTGTAATGTGATTACGCTAATTTTCAACATAGGTTATAAAACAGAAATTCAAAATTAAAGAATCATATCCAACACTCACTTGTAAGTGAAGTTTCAAATTATTCTTGGAAATCAGAACATCTTATTGAGATATAAAGACACTGGAGACATGAAAAGTGAAACTGAACTTCCAATATACATTTATATTTGGAAGCAAAACTTAGTCAAAATTGAGTTAAGTTCACACTTTGAGTCCCTCTCCAACTCTAACCACATAACAATGATAGATCACATGTAAAAACAGAACACTAAATATATAAAGCCAAGCTCAAAAAGAAAATATGACTTCCATGGACTATAAAGTTATCAGAGACAAAGCTCACAAGTGGCAAGCAGAGCTGATGGGTGGGTTCAACGGTATCCCCCGAGAGATGGAAAGCCAAAGCCAAGATCACGCAGAACAGCACAGACCCAAACACTGAGCAACGGGTGGCTTTTCTCAGGCCCTGGAGACAAGTGGAGCTTCTCCCACCTCTATAGGGAAGTAGCTTTTTTAAGAGCCCTGAATCCAGGTGAGGTCTTAGCATGTTTTTTCCGGACTCCTTTAATGGGTAAGGGAGTCCCAGGCTAATCTAAGTTTTATACAGTGATCCCAGATCTGGTCACCACTCTTGCATTACATTTTAAATCAACAACGAGTAGATGAGTTCATTCCAGAAGAAATGATAATAATAGAAATGTCTGAAAACAACTTTAAAATGACTATTTTAAATGTAAATGACCTGCAGCAGAATGATGTTAGACCTACAGTGGACTACTCATCAATGATATCAGAAGCCAGAAGACTTCTGATGGAATAACATCATCACTGTGCCAAAACAAAACATTATCAGTTCAGAATTCTTCACACAGCTCAACTGTCATTCATGAGTGAGAGCAAAATGAATGCTTTTTCAGCTTTACTGAGTCTAAGGGCACCTGCCAATCACAGACCCTCACTGAAAAGACTACCAAAGGACTGACTTCAGCAAGAAGAAAGGTGAACCCAAAGGGATGGAAAGACAGAAATCCCAAAATAGGGGGAAAGATATTGGTAGATTAACTGTAGACTGTAAATTTGGGCCAGAAGTTACTTGAAGATGCATGAGACAAAGAGGAAATGTTGAAACATGAGCCAGAAAAATAATAATTCACCAGCATTACTAAGAATGAACTTGGTCTGCTCTAGATTCTTTTTTTTTTTTTTTTGGCATCATTAATATACGATTACATGAGCAACATTGTGGTTACTAGATTCCCCCCATTATCAAGTCCCCACCACATACCTCACTGCAGTCACTGTCCATCAGCGTAGTGAGATGCTATAGAGTCACTACTTGTCTTCTCTGTGCTCTACTGCCTTCCCCATTCCCCCGCTACATTTATGTGTGCTAATAGTAATGCCCCTTTTTCCCCTTATCCCTCCCTTCCCACCCATTGCTCTAGATTCTTTTTGTTCAGCCATTCAGTATAGGAGGGATGAGTGACCTGCACCTATTGACTGATTTACACTCCAGTCTTATTCCAAGTAAGATTTAGGTTAGCTAACCTGCAGCTATTCCTGGTCTATCCTTCATTTTCAGATCCAGGAACTTCCTAAGGGAGTCACTGACAGCCTCTTGATTGAACCTTTGGCGCTAGTCCCAGGGACTGCTCTCCATGTTCAAATGAATCATGCGATGTGGGTTTTTTAAGCAATCTAATCTCTCAGGTCTTCCAGACAGAGTAAAAACTTTTAAACTCTAAGGAAAAAGGAACATAGGACCTAAGAAAAAATTCTGCAGCACTAAAGAATATGGAAGAATGGAAGACCCCAAAAGAAAATCTTCCTTCTCACATAGGTTAACTCTAAGATAAAGCTGCTTTACATTTCCAATGAGATAAAGGAATTCATTATATCAATCGATGGATAGGTCAGCATAAAAACAGAATGTAACAAAATTATGCCCGTAATAGCTGAAATTGGTTCTTCATTAAAAGCCATAAAAGGGGAATAAAAACTACAGAGAATCAATTCATCCAAATAGGTTGTAACGTTAAGAATGATATGCCAAAGAACAAATCGATATAAAATGTTGTAAATGAAGCAAAAGAGGACAATAGGCCTGAAGAACAGAACAAATCGTGAATACAACATTCCGTGAATACAAATACAGGAGGAACAGCTGGTTAAGAATTGATTATCAAAGCTCCCAGAATTTGAAGGAAAAAACCAGACACTGGAAATAAAGAGGATTTACCTTATCCCAGATATGTTCAATAAAATGGAAACAATATTAACACATACCCTGATGTATTCTTAAACCTCAAAGGGAGAAAATATACCTAGAACCTGATAATCTATTGGGGTAGGGGGAAAGGTCATATTCAAAGGGGTTAAAAATCAAACTCGCTTTATATATCTCTTCTGAAATAGTGAATGTTAAAAGAGAATGGAGGTTTATGCCTCTTTATCCCTGTCACCTGTTTTACCCACCCACCCCAACCCCTTCCCCATGGTAACCACTAGTCACTTCTCAGTGTCTATGAGTCTACTGCTGTTTTGTCCATTTTGTTTTGTTTTATTTTGTTTCATAATATAAATTAGTCACAGGGATGAAAGTACAGAATAGAGAATGTGGCCAATATTTCTGTAACATCTTTCTGTGTTGACAGTAACTACACTAGTTGGGGTGAGCATCTGATAATATAGATTAACTGTCAAATCACTATGTTGTATACTTGAAACCAACATAATATTGTATATCAACTCTATGTCAATAATAAATAACAGATGAAAAAATTAAAGAAAAGAGAAACATCTATAGTCCACTAAGATGTATATGCGACACACAAGGATTTCACTCCTTGTCGTGGGTTGTTCAGTTATAAGGGAAACAGAAAGACATTCTAAGATTTGCAGGGACTCAACAATATAATAAGCTCAGTGCTGTTTATGCAGAGACTCTTCAAGAGTATTCAGATCCTTGTGGTCAAAACCAGTGAAAGAACTATTCATTGGAAGTTATGACTGAAAAGAAACATTGTTATTGAAATTAAGTTATCGAGATGAGTATAAAAATCTACATTAGGTTTTTACAAGTAACAGGGAAAGAGTGTTATTGATGTCTAACCGATACAGATACTGGAACAAAAGGAAAACCATTCTGAAAGAGTAAAAAGAGGGAGTCCTATATTGGTGAATGTAGTAAGCACATTGTTTTTCTTGTGAAACCTTTATAAAAGTGTATATCAATGATACCTTAATAAAAAAAAGATACCTCAAAAAAAAAAGAGGGGGGCGTACATTGCAGCAGGCTCCACAGCTTTGAAGAAGGCTCCACAGAGCAGCCCTCCCAGACCTTTGTGAAATATCTTACCTGCAGTGTGAGCTGCACCTAGCGATGCTCCCCTAACAAAGTACAGCGGGGCGATGGGATGTCACTCCTGAGATTAGGCTACAAACCAAGTCTGGCTTCCATTCTGCTCACCATCTCTTGCTGTCTCCCTTGCCTGCTCTGAGGGAAGGACAGCCATGTTGTGAGCTGCCCATGGATGGACCCACGTAGCAACCAATCGGTAACTCTGGAAAACAGCCCACCAGGATCTGACACCTGCCAACAGTGGCATGAGTGAGCTTGGAAACAGATCTTTTGAGGCCTGCCAACAGCCACATGGCTGAGCTTGGAGGAAATTCTCCCCCAGTTAAACCCTGAGATGACTGCAGTCTTAAGGACCCTGAACTTAGGGCCCAGCTAAGCCACATCCTGTGAGATAATAAATGTTTGTTGTTTTAAGTCACCAAATTTTAGAATATTGTGTTATAAGGCAATATATTACTAGTATACCTGTTATCTGGTCATATTTTAGGTTTTAGAAGAACAGGAGAGGAGGAAAAAGAAAGAAGCTTAGAAGGGCACGTTTCTCTTTTCCATGAAGTCAAGAGATACCAGTTATGGTTAAGTACAGAACAACAATTTACAAGATATTTTAAGAAAATGATTACTAGAATTAGCAATTTGAAGCAACTGGCTTCAAAACAGCCAAAAGTAAACAACATTTTTCATATGTCAGCATGAAAATAGAGAAGAAACACTGAGAAAGCATGTAATGCAATTGCTCGAGTCAGAGGGAGTGTAGCAATCAGATCAGGTGCCATTTTAGAGAATAAGGAATCTTAGGCTGGGTTTAAAAAGAAAAATCCAAAAATATTTACTTATTCGGTAAACATATTTATTGTGCATCTATTGGGACACAGGTGAACAAGGCTGATTCAAGCTGATGCTGGATACAAACAAGCAATTATAATACAGAACATACGTGCAACAGTGATGGAGCCCAGAACATGAGCAAAGTTGACTGATGTAACATTTTCTACTTTAGCATTTTTAAGCCCTTTTGTCTTGGGCTATCCACATATCAATATGACCCTCTAAGCAACCTTCCAAGATCCCAAGCCCTAACCCTAAAGCACTCTCTCTCTCTGTCTCTCTCCAACACCCTGTGTGCGTGTCTCTCACACACACACACACATACACACGACTGCAATGAAAATTTCAATTCTATGGTATTATGTTGTGACAAATAGAGTATGCACCAAAAAAGAATTCGAGAAAATGGAAAATATAATTTTAAGGTGGAGTTAGTAAATTATATTTTATAAGTAGAGACATAAATAATTTTTTATAAGATCCTGTCAATAAACAAGTAGAAGTTCTATTGCCCATCATCTCTGATCATAGTGTGGTAAAATAAGAAATTATCAAGTTAAAGACATAAAAACTGGTTAGTGAATTGGAAAGCCTTATGTATCATCTGACTCAAAGAAAAATAATACTATAATGAGAGATGATTTAGAAAAAATGGCCATGGAAATATTACATAGGAATTACATAGGAAATGCAGCTAACAATGTACAAGAAGTTGAATTTAGAGCATGAGATTATTTTTCTGAAAAGAACCTAGCATTCAGCTTCAACTTCTAGACATAGAACACAAAAGAAATCCTGAGAAAAATAAGAGTAAGGAAATAATAAAGATAGAATTTGACTTATTGAAAGAGCAAATCAAACAAACAATGTAGTGGCAAATCTAATTAAGAGAAAAAAAAGAAAGCAAAATCAGAATTGAGAAAATTGATATAGCAATCACTACAAATACACTTTTAAACTATTATGTAACTGCACAAAATTATGCTACTGAATTTAAAAGTGGTAATTAGATGGACATTTTTCCCTAAAGAGAAATAAAATGATTAAAAGTAGAAGACACAGAAAACTTGGAAAAAATAATAGAAGAAAAATGAACAAAGATGATAAAAATAAAACCTATATTCCTGCCTTCTCATGTCAGGGAGCTCAGAGTCTAATGCAGAGGAGACACACACACACACACAGAAAAAAAAACAATTAAAATGTGTTAAACGCAAATGGAACTTATTCTTATAGTAGAGCATGGTGTGGGGACATGCAGCCAGCATGCACAGGGCAACAGGGGGCTCTAGGCAAAGACGTCGTGGAGGACAGTGTGCTTGAATTAAGTCCAAGGGAAAAGTTGGGATTAGCCCAAAGGAGGTGTGGGGAGCAATGGTCCTTCTCAGCAGGTTCCTGCAGGCAGAGGAGACGGGGGCAGAGGCGTGGAGGCAGGCATGCTCAGGAAAAGCGATTATATACCACAATGGTCTACGGGCCTAGAATTATGCATTGTTTTTCATATTGTATTCACAGGGTCTAAACCAAATGAGGCAGAGTGTAAAGGATAAAAAGAAGCAGGTGGCTGACAGAGTCTGAGGCACCTGAAGAGGGCAGGGGGCGAGGAGGAGACCGTGAAGGACACGGAAGGCATCTGGTGGGAAGGGCCGAGGAGGGCCAGGAGCATGAGTTTGGACTCGGGGAAGCTGTGGCCCCGAGACTAAAGCGGCAGAAAGGCGCAGTGAGAACAGCCGAAGAGTGCCCGTTAGATTAGGAATGGAGGAATTGAGACAGGAGCTTGGACAAGAAGAAGGAGTGCAGAAGGTGTGTGATGAAGGGGGTGTCCTGGTTTTTTACTTTAGGGTTGTTTTGGATATCTGCGTCTGCACCCCAAACCACTCTCACAACCTAACAGACATATTATTTCTCAGGACTCCATGAATGAAGACAGCAGCTCTTCTGCTGGTCTCTCCTTCGGTCTGCCTTGGAGCTACACTCAACTGCGGGGTCACTGCTGGAGCTAGTGGGAACACTAGACTTCTCTCTGTGCTTGCAGAACCTCCCTCCCACGGTGGCACTCAAGCTCCAGGGCCTCTTCCCCATGGCCATTCTCTCCAGCAGAACATTCTGGGCTGCCTTGTGACACGGTGGCCAGGCCCCAACGGGAAATAACCCAAGGGAGATAAACTCGGTGTGCACTTGCATCACACCTGCTAGTGACCTGTTAGCCCAAGCCGATTACACGGTCAAGTCGAGAGTCCCCATGGGGGTGTGAATGCCGGGAGAATTGGGAGGGGGATCTCTTGAAATAATGGTCCACTACAAGGGTGTTTTCCCCTTAATATGAGAGAGTTAAAAATGTTTATAGGCTGAGCCCAAAAGACTAATTGAAAGGGAGACACTGAAGATACAATAATGAGAGATTATTACTAATAGGTCCCAGAGGGTATGCTTGATGGAGGACGGGGAACACTATTGCCTGAGAACAGAAGAGAGATTAAAGATGGGCATGCATTCGTTCTGGTTAAATCACTGAGGGGAAAGAAAGGGGGAGTTGTCTACAGAGATGTGGCACTGAGGTGTCGACCCCATTCCATCCTCATCTCTGTGCTCCATCAACAGCTGCATGTTGAAGCCGAGGCCGCTGACGACAGCATTGACCCAGGTTTAAAACTAGGTTGTTGGATGCTGCAGAAGGATAATGGGGCCGGGGAATTATGGGCTACTGCAGATTACCATCAGAATAATTGAAATGGGGTTCTGACTCCATAGGTAAGAAAGAGAGGTCGGGAGGGGACTGATGGAAGAGAGGAGTCAGGAAACTGGAGGTCTCTATCGGTGCAAAACACAGTGACCTGTGACTACAGATGTGAGCATGGGAAGAGAAGGTGAAGCCCCAGGAGGTGCAAGAATTGCAGGGCTAGATGGCTGGCTGGGCAGACCACATGAACACTGAAAAACAGGAATTAATGAAGGCCCAGGTGCGGTGGAGGGTTCTAGCCCACCCCCCACGTTGGCAGTGAGTGAATGCTGGGAGTGGTCCGGACCTGACAGCCCTGCTGAGGGGCTGCTCACAAGGACAGAGACCCTGTGTCCTCAGGCACCAGTACAGCGCCAGGCGCATAGAAGGCACTCAGTATTAATAATTATTTGTGGAACAAAATGACTTTAATTTGTCTCCTCCACTCTACAGATGAGAGAACTGAGGCTCCAAAAAGTCAAATGTATTACTTATGGTTACACAGCCCATGTCCAGCCGGCCAAAGATGCCTCCCTCCTTACAAAACCACACTGAACGTGGATGTCCTTCTCAGCCTTCCCAGAGGCAGCTCACACGGTTTTATTGTTTTATTATCTCAGGACTGTTTCAATGGCATTTGTCATTCCTTGGGTGCTGGGATGGAATATCCTGAAGTTGAATGACTAAAGGGAGTGGTTAAAATACCTTGAGGCCCAGAGGGATTTACTCACTGGCCGGGAATACACCACATGCATTTCCAAGGCGTGAGCTAAGAAGCTGGTCCTGGGGCCAGATCCTCGCCAGTCTGCGGCATTTCGTTGTTCTCTCCTCCTCTGGTGCTGGGGTCTTACCCTTGTTAAGACTCAGAAAATCAGGAAGAAACACACACACACACACTAGCTGTCTACCCAGAGTCACCACAGTTTTTTCCACAGACTCTACAGGATTAAAGAAATTAATTAGCCTTTAGCTGAATTGGTCTGAGGCCGCTAAAGCCCCCCTGACTATTATCCTTAAAGAAAAATGAAAACATCTCCCCCAAACGCTGGAATCCAACTCAAGAAGGAGGGTGGCAACATACTCCTCTTTCCCACTGGACCAAAATTTCAAAGCTTCAAATGGGTGGTAAATCTAACCAAAGATAAAGATTTGCAGGTGTTTTTTGCATAAAAGCAAGAAGGGCAGATGTATCTGAAACGTGCTTCTAACCAAATGGCACATCTGCAATCCATTAGGAGTGTCCTGAAGAGGGAAAGTGAGAGGGGATGCAAGCAGAAAGTCTGCTCTGCAGAAACCCAAGTGTGAGGATGCGTGTGGACCCTTCCGTCAGGCCCGGAGGACACCAAGCCTCTGAAACGGTGGCCTTTCCAGGGCTAAATTTACCTCGCTGCCAAAGAACTCAGCTCCTCTTTCTCCTGTCCTTCTAGGAAGCTATCTTTGAAATGCCCGTGCCTCCTTTTTCCTCAAGTACACCTCCATGTTTTAGTATTTAAGACTTGGCAGGCACACAGACAAAAGAAAGATTCTCCTCGGACTGTGTGGACCTTCCTTTCCCAACACTCACGGAGAGTGATCCACGTCCCAACTCAGCTTCGGACACTCCAAGGGCACAAAGCAGAACTGTCACCACAGGCATACTTGCAGGTTACTCACTGGCTGTTATGTGCCCTGTTTCAGACTCCCAAGAAAACCACTCTTATTAAAGCATGTGTAGCGAAGACTGTTGCAAAATACCCACAGCTATGAAAATGATTCAAAGGTGTGTGACCCCATAATGGACATTACTAAGGTCACTAGATTTTTATTAATATCTAGGATCTAAGCCCAGGGCTTGCTCCTGGCCTCCTGTTGGCAGTCTTAGGTTGAACTTCAGTGATTGGGCCCAAAATGAGCATACCATGTAACCAGGGTGCTTCTCCAGTGAGTTCCTTCTATGTGCATATCAGGTGTGTTTCCTGTACGTCTGTTACATACTGGCCTTTTGATAAACTGTGAGTGCTGGGGCATTTTGTTAATTACTAAAGTTCTGGGGACAGAAAAAACTGGCCTGTTAAAACTTGTGCTGCAATTTGAGGATTAAAAGCCACACCTTTGGGAAACATTGGTATCAAAACTGATTTGATGTTGGAGAAGAGGTGCTGGTAGCCACAGTTTGACAAAGTGGATTTGCAAGTGCAGTTAGCAATTACATTTTTAGAAGTCTTCAATTATGCCATTTACAAGAAGGTACGTTTAAGAAGCTACAAGTCAGGAATGTGTTTTTTAATCTCTTCATTTACACGTTTATAGGTAAAGCCCATATTTATGAAGCACCTACTGGGACACAAGAGATACAATAAAAATGAATAGCCCCTCCCGTCCCGGATCTCAAAGGCCAATGAAGAAAAGTCTCTTCTAATATCAAAGTATGTGGTCAGTGCATTTCTGGGAAACACCTGATGTGCGATCAAGGAAAAAATCATGAGGACAGCATCCACATGCTGTGGCTGGAAGAACGGCCTCACTTGGCCCAAGACTGAGGGCCTATGTCATGAGAGTCTCTCCTAATCCTTGTCATTAATACCATTCAAGAGTGAAAGAACAAAGACTGTTGGGACAGAGGATACTTGGTATTTCATGTATCCTCCATCCGGGAATAATCTTTCTATAAAACCAAATGCTCTAGCAGTAGAGAAGCTGTCTATTGAAAATAAGAAATCTCAAACTGGCTTAAATGATAAAAGGAACGATAAGAAATCCCAAACTGGCTTAAATGATAAAAGGGACGTAACTGTTCACAAATGTATAAGGCCAAAGGCTTCAGGCATGATTTGCAAGAGCTTAAGCTGAATTTCCCTCCAATTCCTTCAACTCTACTCGTCTCCATCTGTCAATTCTGCTCCCCTTCTCATTTTCCTCTACTATTCACAGAATGGGTGCCAACAACCAATGTTTCCATCTTCACAACTGTGAGTTAAGAAGAGCTTGGCTTCTCCTAACCAACCACCTAAGTCCTGAGCTCTGAGCTGACTGGACCATCATGGAACCAATCCTTGTGGCCAGGAAAATGCCTTGGTGCTGATTGGCTTGAGCATGGGTGACCTGAGCCAATCACCTGTGGAACTGGGGCTGGGTACCTACCAGGAGGACACGCATGGCCGCCACCCGCTGGGGGAGAACTGAAATGAGGACCAGAGAGGCAATCACAGGAGAGCATCTGCTACAATCCTTTTTCATGCATAAAGGATCACTAAAACTTTTATTCAATATCAGAGATATACTCTGTAAAGAGGAATCTGTTTCCTCTAAACTTGCTAAGTCAGACATCTAAAGATGGCTTTACTTTTCAAAAACGTAACAGAGTGGGTAACTGTTTTTTATAGCTTTCTTTCCCATTAAGAATACCCTTGAAACCCCCAAAGGAATGGTTTTAAAGTCTGATATCAGTTAGTAATTGAGAATAATTTAAAATCCGCCCCATATCCCATCTTTCCTCTTTCTTCCTAATTTCCAAAGCAGTAGGACCTACTTGGGAATTCTCAGTTAGATGAACCCAAATCTTTTCTTCAGTTTGGATAACAGGTCATTAAATTTGCAGAAGGCGCCATGTATAATGAGCCTTAAAAGTTCTCTTCTGATGTATGTTCTCATAAAACTCCCCCCCAATTCATCAACTCAATATGCAAAGTGCCAGTCAAAGGGATTTTCAACAGCTAAGTATTTCTTCCACCCTTCAATTAGAACTAGGGCTCCTTGAGTTCAAAGATGTAACTGGAGTACCAAACAAAATGTCCAGGGAGTCCACCTGTGATATTTTCCTCCCACTGCCTTGGTGAGGAGAGAATGAGGTGTGTGAAGGCAGATCACAGCCTTCAAATGACTGTCATTGTCTGTGTAAAGCCACGGAGGACAGAGTAAATCAGAAGCTAACTTCACAGCCCCCAGACATATCAAAACAATAGTAGACAACCTGGCCATGTTTTCCCCAAGCATTACCCTTGAATGAACAGTCATAAGCTTTCAACTTGTCCATGTTGGAAATTAGGACTCCTCCCTGATTGTGGATGCTCAGAGGGCACCTCCCTGGCAGGTGGCATTCGGGGAAGTAGCTGAGAGTCAGACCTGGGTTTGCTTTTGGTTTGGGATTTAGTTGCAGTTAGCACTCTGCCTCACCGGAGTCCCCTCCTGGAGAGCCAGCAGTCGTGGGCTACTGAAACTGCCACAGCCATGACCAGCACATTCCTCTGGGCATTCTGGTCCCCTCCACTCCCCGCCCTGGGTGAAAGATGAAGGAACAGGAACAGCTCTCAGCCACCAAAACCCTGCACCACCTTTGGGATGGCCTCACGCCCGTCTCTCAGCAGGGAGCAGCCCTGGGGCAGGCGGGGAGTGGTTGCAACATCTGGGCCAGGCCTGTGGCAGGTCAGCCTGCCCCCCGGCAGGCAGCTGTAGTGGGGGGGCCACTTGGCCCAAATGCTGCTTAGTCAGGCTCCCATGCCCAGCGGAGCTGAGCTGCAGATGTGCCCAGACCTGCCGCCACCAGGTGTCTGTGTCTGGGCTGGGAGGTGACGGCACAAATGTGACTTCTGACTCCTGGTTTTCCCAACACTGTCCTCAGAGGAATGTGAGGACTCAGACACGGCCAGCTCAGAAGGCCTCTGCCAGAGCACAGCTCTCGGCCTCCTCAAAAGCCTTGGTGCCCTGCCGCTTTCCCTCACCGGGTCCCCCTGCCACAGCCCCAGGGCCGGCTCCGCCTCTAGCCTCTGGGGGGCTCCAGTGGGTGGCAGCTACCCACCCACCTGCTAGGCTGTAATATGCTGTTCCCATGACCAGGGCCCAAACTTCCATAGGAAAAGGGTTTTTTTGTGTGTGTGTTTTTTTTTAATCCTTAATATATGTTTCATTAGGGTTTTGCAAATTTAAAGGGACACCAACAAATTTCATTTAAGTAATAAATATTCCTTTTTTTAGAGGAATTTTGGAGGAAAGCAGATAGAATTAAACTTATAACCTCCTTTCCATCTTTCTCCTTCAAATGCAAATGAATGATGCAGAAAGCCCTTGCATTTAGGTATACGGCCAGAGTTATTACAGTTAACTGTTCACCTTTGCTTTCATACTTCCATGTACCAAATGGTTTACAAGTGAACTCAAGGCAAAGAGAAAATTACATACCAAGTAACATAAATAATACATTAAATAAGTTGACCACTTCCAGTAAATGCAGTTACAAAGGTTTAAATCATTATATAAATAGATGTCTGTGATCACGACTAAAAATGTCTTTTTAAAAAAATTAAAACAAAACCTTTTTTCAAATTCATTTGTCCCCGCCAAGAAAAAATTTCTTGTGAGAATTTGTTTCCCAAAGAGAGGTTATTCTGTACTTAACGGAATTATTAACAATGGGAATGAGTCTTACCAGGGTGTAAATATTGGAAAAGTTTACTAGCCCGTTAGGGACTCCGAATCCAACGCAGAAAGGTTGTTACACATCTCTGTGTAGCTTCTGAGAATGCCGTTCAAAACTCAGGCAGTGTGGGGGCCGTTCTCCATCAGGAGTGATATTCTTTCTATAAACAGTTTATGGTGCACCTACTACGTACAGATAGACCTCATTTTATGGCACTTCACAGATAATTGCTTGTTTTTTTTACAAGTTGAAGGTTTGTGGCAACGCTGCATTGAGCACATCTATCGGCACCATTTTCCCAACAGCACTGGCTCACTTTGCGTCTCTGTGTCACAGTTTGGTAATTCTCACAACATCTCAGACTTCTCATTACTATTATATCTGTTACAGTGATCTGTGATCGGTGATTAGGACTTGCTGAAGGCACACGGTGATCATTAGCCTTTTTCAGCCACAAAGTATCTTTAATTAAAGTCAGTACATTGTTTCTTTTAGACATTCTGCTATTCCACATAGACTACAGTGTAGGGTAAACATAACTTTTATATGCACTTGGAAACCAAAAACTTCATTTGACTTGCTTTATTGCCATGGTCTGGAACCAAACCTACACTATCTCCACCGTATGCCTGTACTAGGCCAGACCTCCAGGAGACATCACTGTGTATAGCAGAGGGTGCAAATGAACAGCACGTTGGCCAGATTCACCCGAAAACATATTTTGTTTGACTCACACCATATTTATCAAAAATTTGAATTAGTTGCCAACTTTTAAATATCAGAGTTATTTCCAGCGTCTCTTCAAAACTCAGGAAATCTGGCAAAACTGAGCTCACATTCCCAGCAGATGACAAGCAGAGTAACAACTGCCCACTTCAGACAGGTACTGGCTGTCCTTTCACACAGTCCCATCTGCCCTGCATCCCCCTGACTCAACCTGCTGACCCCTCAGCATATGCCAGCCACTCTCAGGAGGGGCAGGCACAGTGCACCCCCCAGGAAAGGCCTCACTTAGGGACAGGGAACCCAAACCAAGCCTCTCAGTTGAGAAGAGCTACTTCATGCCTGCATAAGAACAGTCACATAAGAACAGGGGATTTTCTTATTGTGCGTCTTCTCAACATTTCTCCTCTTTAATAAAGATTTTTTAAATCCCTGGTAATGCACAGTTAGGAACAACATTCTGCTTTTAGGACTCCCTAAGACAAAGTACAGAACACAAAAGGAAAATGGCAAGGCTGAAGCATAGAAGCCAAAAGAGAAGCCTGTGGGAGCCGGCCAAGCCCTCCAGGGGCCCTCCTGTCTGCCCGATGAAGAAGCAGAGGCCTAGAGAAGGGGAAGGTCATGCCCAGGTCCCACTGCTGACCTGAGCAAGAACACAAGCCTGACCTGGACAGTCTTTACTCGGCCGGTACCGCATTCTCTTCTGTGTGCAGGAGTGGTATGTCCCATTTTCTGCCTCCATGTTTCCAAGGAGTGGCGGGGAAGCACATCAGACCTGGGAATAAATACAAGGACTGACTTCAGAAGTCACATGGTAACACGAGCTACATGATTCTAAAGGAACCTGCAGAAAATTCATTAGTATTTTTCATCTAGACCTCCTGATTCCCTGTACGCGGTGAAAACTGTCATAGTTAAAGAAATGCGTCCATCAATCC
>JAQQAC010017683.1:21996014-22011655 GCA_029783875.1 Phataginus tricuspis | reverse complement strand
GCCCGCCCCGGCCGGGACCCCTGTGCGCGCGCGGGGGCCGCGGGCACCTGCGACGGCGCGGCTTGAGGGGGCGCCTGGGGCGGAGGGCCCCGCGCAGCCTCCCGCCCCGGCCCACGGGCCTGCGGACGTTCCCGCCGCCTGTACCTCGGTCCGTCCAGCGCGCTCCGGGGGGCCACGGAGACGCCGCCGGGGCAGCGGGGCTCGGGGCCGGGGAGCTGCGGGCGCGCCGGGACCGCGGCTGTCGGGACTGCGGGCGGGGAGGCGGGGAGGCCGCCGCGTGAGCCCCGCGCCCGCGCCCCTCCGACTCCGCGGCGACGGGCTGCGGACGGGCGGGCGCAGCAGCGGCCTGGGGCTGCTCGGTGCGTAGCTCGGAGCCGCGCCTTCCCACATGCGGGGCGGAGACACGTCCTCCCCGTTCGGGCGTCTCTGCGGCCCGCGCGCAGCGGTGGAGGCGGCGGGAGGGACGCGTCGCGCGCTGCGCTCGGCCCGCGGCGGCCCCGCCGCCGCTGGGACACCTGGGCGCCTACAGAGGCCCGAAGGTGTCCTGAGGTCCCTGTCGCGTGTGCGCGTCCGCCTGTCTCGGGGAAAACGCGTGTTGCTGCATCTCTGCGCAGAGCAGCTCCAGCAGCGGTTTCTTGAAAAATGCGTTCTCGTCACAGCGGCACAGAGTTTGGCTGGACAGTAAGTGAGCTGGAAAAGGGCCTTCGTCAGACTTTTTCATCCCCTCGGTGTCCTTTCATTCTTTGGCTCTTGTTTGAATTTGCTGCTAGGTTTCACGGGGTCGTTTCATAAGATTTCTTGGATTCTCAGTTTGCAAATGTGTGCTTCTGTGTTAAAACATTTTTTTTTGTTCGGTAGCAAACATACTGGCTTCTCAAATGTCGCTTCCCAAATCCGCTGATATATATCATTAAAACTTCATTGAAGTTTATTTATTATGTCAAATAAAATTTGTGTACCTCGTGTGAAGGAGCATTACCTCAGCCTTACAAATTGTCCAGGATTTGATTTTTGTTTTAAATAGGTGGGAAAAGACAGCCACCACTTCTGCTACAATGGATTTTGATAAATCACTTTATCCTTTGGGGCATACCTAAAGAATAAGATGTGAGGCATCATTGATTTCTCACCTAATACATTCCTAACTAATTTCATCAAGAAAGTATTATGATTTCAACTGTTAGTTGAACATGTTTCTGATACAGTTAAATGCTGAGAAGAGGTGGTGACACCTTCACTAGCACAGGGGCTGCTTCATACTTTGGGAACTCATGATTATATTCAGACAGCTGCGTAATTTAATTTGGAATATCATCTGTGTCCCTGGATTGCATTCCCTTCGGAATAGCAAGGATTCAGCAACACGCTCCTCCTCCAGTCAGAGAGAACATGGATGGTTTGAAGTGGTTATTTGCCCGCCACCGTCTAGGATGTGAAACAGTGACCTGCTTGGTCTGGTTATAATTCTCGTTAGCAATATTAACCAACACGCAGTAATCACCCTGGAGGCAAAGGGTTTGCATAGGGGTTACCTTTATTTTTTTTTAAGTCTCCCCCATGCAACAGGTAGACATGCATTCCAGGCCCAGGCCCACATTCTGTACCTCAGAATCATCAGCTTGGAAGGAAGGAGGATCAAACCCCTTGGATGAGATAAGCCTATAGGTTTCCCTGTGGAACAAATAATAATTGTCCTCTCAGCATACACTTACCATTTCTGAATGCCTACAGGGTAAATATGAACATTTTGGAAGTTAAGTTTATCAGTAAAATTCAACCACAGCATGCAGGTGAGGGGCAGAAGTGTCTTTTACTTTGTGCGTATGGCTTTAGAAGTGAGTTTGACAGTGGCCATTAAAAGAGTTGCCCTGGAGGTCCCACACGGTAAATTAGTTGCAGGAGGAGCGAGCTTTCCCCAGGTGAATTTTCAACTCTACAGATGTCATTTAGAGTGAGTTACTTTTGTCAGAAACAGCCTTGTTTAAAAAAAAAAAACTAGAAATACCCTACCTACGGTGAAACCTCAATGCTGAGCCACCCATCTCGTTGGTATCTAAGATCAAGATTTAGGGAGTAAATAATTTTTAAATTAGCGTATTCTACTACAGATTTTTATTCTATTTACTTATTTAGATATTTTATTTTTCATGATTTACCTGAGAGTTGTTAAAGATAACTGAGTTCTATGTAGAAGGGGCATCTGGAAATTTTTCTTCTTTTTAAGTTGGTTTCCACCTGAATACTTAATTTCCTCTTATCTTGTCATTCCTTGAAGCCTTTTTTCCTAATTCTGGAAATTCCGAGATTCCAGAGTGGCCGCATTTGTCTACATGAACACATGTCTGTTTTATCCAAAATGGGTGTGTTTAAACAGAAAACAGACCTGCTTCACCAGGGTCCAGTTGGGGGCCTTCTCAAACTTTGCCTTGTGATAGGCAAACGCTGTTCCATACACACAAGGACTCATTATTATAAGCCAGCCTAACACATTGCAAGAGGACAGACCTTGGGGGAATGATAATTTCTCTCAGCTAATGTGAGGGGAAAAGAGAGAGAGAGAAATAAAATGTCATAAAGGCCAGGTCCAAACAGCAGATGTGGAGGGAAATGGTTGTGTCAGGTAAACTCAATTCAGGCTGCTTTCTCTTTCATGAAGTTGTATTCGTTTGTCTCCTCGTAAAGATGATGTGTGCGATACACAAACTGCAAAATTCTTTCCCAGCTCAACACCTGCCTAAAGCATGGTCCTTGTTCTGTAGCCCTCTGGTTGTTTCTTGCATTATTAATTTTAAAGGTAAAATTTTTATACGGACAACTTTATATTCGTGATACACCATGCTGAATGTTACAGCAGTGGTCAGGATGGCATAATTAACTCTGAGCTTTTCTTTTTAAAAACTTAATTTTGAAAATCTAGGGTTTTGTGGGTTTTTTTTTTTACACCGAGTTTTTAAAATCTAATTCTCATTAGATGCCTGAAGGAAATGTTTGCAATTTCGTTGTTACTTTGTATCAGCAGCCGTTGAGAAGTTGCATTGCTAATGTAACTGGCCCCCTGAGTTAAACTTATCCTAAAGTGTAAAATGTTTTTCTATGTTTCTGTTTTTGTTTTTCCTCCCCAAGCTGACCTTGTGTTCAGAAGATCCCTACATGTGCTATTAACACCTTGGCTTTTTTTTATCAAAGGTTGCTGAAGATCGCCTCTGAGGTCTCCCAAACTTAGGTTATAAAGGAAAAAATGTGTCTGTATCACTTATACTTCTAAATAGTTTTTGTTTTTCTTACTAGTTTTTCTCTTAAAGAAGAAATACTTGGTTTGGTTTCTAAGGTAATATTTGCATATTTTTCTACTTATATCTTCCATTTTCAGAACTAATAATTCTAAGAAAAAAGGCACAGCTGTTAAATTATTTTGGCGCAGACTTTCTACTTTGATTTATAGAGATCAAAAGAACGAGTATTTTCCCCATCACCTTCTTTGAACTAAGCAGCAAAACATCACAAGTGTGTCACGCACACTGTCTGCTCACAGGTAGGCTTGGCCCGACATCTGTGCCCTGCTCCTACCTCCCACCTGCCTTTCTCTACCAGACCTTTCTCGTGCCCTCAGTCTTCTTTGGCCTGTCTTTTCATCTCCGAATTTTCAGTGAGAAACCAGATTCGGTCAATTCTCTGTTAGTTTTGTTTTCATATTGCAAGCGCTGCTCTACCTAGTTTCTGAAACTTCCCCAAATCCTTTTCAACTTTGCTCATGGTGGATGGTGTGTTTTCACTGTTCAGAACCTTATGGTTCTATGGTGCCAACAGAGAGACTCGCGCTGCCCACCTGGATAGCCTGCTCCCACCTCCACCCTATGTTGCCTTCCTCCGTAGGCTCTTGCTGCTCGCGACAGAAGCCTCTGCTCTGTGTGCAGCCTCGGGGCCTGGCCCACGGGTACAGCGTGAGCCTGGGGCGGTGGCATTTCCAGCAGGCGCTGATGAGAGCGGGCCTCGTGCTGCCTCTTCGAAGACCCCCCCTCGGCCTCAGTATGCAAGGCAGTTCTCTCCCTGTGTTTGCCATCTCACTCAAAACTAACAGTGTGGGGAAAGGGAGTCTAGATATATCTTATTTTTTCACTTTTATTATAAAGGATTTCGAACAAAATTAGAATATTTTAGGGAAGCTTGGTGGTATGTGCTTGGGGATTCAACAATGATCAACTCTGAGTCAATCCCATTTCATTTATATTCCCTACCCAACCCCCACCATTACCAACACGGAAGCAAATCTTGGGCACCATGTAATTTCATTCATAAATATTCTAATGTGTAACTCTAAAAGAAAAGGTTCTTTAACAAAAGCAGTATACCACATAGCACCTAACAACTCTTTAATGTCCTTAAATTTCCAGTGTTCAAATTTCCTTATCATATAACCTTTAGTTTACCATTGGTTTGTTCCATCAGGACCCAAATAAGGTCCATATAGTGCCTCTCTTAATCTGCAGGTTTACACTTTACTTTTTTCCCTCCAGTTTATCTGTTGGAAAAACTGGGTCGTCTGTCCCAGTGGAGTGGCCCCAGTCTGGGTTTAGTTGATTGCTTCCTTGCTGTGTTGTTTGAACACTCCTCTACCCCTGTATTTTCTGTAAATAGGAGTTGACCAAGAGGCTTAATCTAATTCAGATTTGAACTTTTTTGGCAAGAACACCCCATGTGTAGTAGTATATATCCTTCCATCCAGAGGCAAATGACCCGGTTGTTGTCTTTTTTTTTTTAATTAGGAGTTGCAGAATGGTGGTGTTCTCATTCTTCATGTATTCATTCACTGGAATACTTTTGTAAAGAGGACCTTTGTCTCATCAGGGATTTGGTTATCCTGAAACACAGTTTGTATGAAAAAGGATGTAAACTTGATTCTCTCCCTTTGTTTACCAGTGTTTGGCATAATTAGTTGGTTCCCTAACATTCTCTAAAGGCAGCCAATGAGTTTTTCATTTGTTTTTAGTATCTCTTGAATTGCTAGATTTTAATATAGTGAAGGACTCACGCTAATGTTTGACGAATCAAATTCTCTGCTCTGCTCTTCTTGACCAACCAAGTTGTAGGACTTTCTTCCCCAGTGAAGATATGTGATCCCCTGAGGCAGACTCTGGTTGTTCCTCAGCTTTATATCCCCACGAGGTTCCCTACAGTTACCAGTGTGTGGTAGAAGCTTTAAAGTCAAACAAAAACCAACAACAACAAAATTGGTAAATAAATTGGTATCATTTTGTTAAACTACTAATGGAGGGTGATGGCATAAGACGAACACCTGGTCCATGTATGTTTCTGCAGGTGGGCTGCAGTCCAGTGCTGCCAGCCAGAGAAGCCACCTCCCAAAAAGGGACCTCATGCGTTTTCTTCTCTTCTCCCCAGTTGTCCTTATTACCCATCTGGAGAATGGTGATACTATTTTCAGAATCCTAGTTGTATTTCTGTGGGTTTGCATATGTAAGAAAAGCAGTGGAAAACTTAAAAATAAAAATTGGGAGAGGAGAAATAGGGAGGGAAAAAAATTCAATTCTAATAAAGAGAATTAAGAAGTACAAAATGGGTGTAGGCAGAGCAGCTCCAAAGAGCACTAAGGTAGAGACCTCCTACCCTTGAATAATGCAATTGCCTGAACCAGACACAGAGAGTGGGAATGACAATTTTGTGTTAGTGAAGAGAACCAAGCCCTCTCCCCACAAGCTAAGGGCTGCTTTAGAAGATGTTTTGTGTTACAGGTCCTGATTGGCATTTCTTGATATACACCACGGTTTTACAGGACACTGGCATATTAAGAGCAATTGTCTATATTCAACATTTAAAAATACAATTTAGGAAAACTTAAAGCATTTTTCTTCCAAAGCTTGGTAACTTAGCAGATAGGATCCTTTGATTTCAGGTTGCAGGATTATGATTCTTACCATTGAGAATCTGGCACAGCCTTAGAATCTCACACTAAAAAGAGGACCACAGACTCTAAACTTGGCCTTGGTGATTTCTACTAATTAGCCATTTTTCACATGGTTTGCAGTTATGCACCCTTCTTCATGGTCAAAGAACAGTCAGTGTGTAAATTAGGAACTACATTTGACTACTAATAAAAGAGCTCCTAAATAACAATCACCATTATTTCTGCTCAGACATCCTTAGGGCGAGACTGCAAGATTGCCTCATGGTCACAAAGTGGCCTCCAAAGGCCAGCCATCATATTCGTGTTCCAAGAAAGAGGAAGAAGGAAAGGCAAAGTCTCTCAGCTGAGTCAGTTCCCATTTATAATAAGTTTCCTGTAAAGCCCCACCAAACAACCTCTACTTGTATGCCATTGGCCAATACCTGGCCACCAACAGAGACTCAGAAAATAAAATTGTGCTTGGTGTGGGTTTGGAACTTCAGTCTTTTTTGTTGCCTGTTTTCAGGAATGATTCTTTGTGTAGCAACTTTTATGGAGACTTTTATCATAGGTATTTTTGGTAGCTCTGTGCAGAGTCAGAGCAGCAGAGTCCCGAGGATGTAGGAATCTACTTGTTGCAGGCCTGGTACCAACAGCAGTCTCACTGTACTGGTCGGTTTTTTCGACTCTCCGTCTGTACATCCTCCTTAGTGCAGCCGATAGGCCTCGGAGGTAGGCAGGAGCAGACATCCAGCCCACTGTAGGCAGAGGCTCCAAAGCACCACGTGAAGGTTATGTGGCTTAGTGGGAAATAAGACCTATGTCACCAAAGACCACTCGGAGGTGTTACTGCCTCCCAGTAAAAGCTGCTCAGTATGGGGAGAGGGAAGGAGCTCAGACCCCCGACTTCTGCATCCAGAGGCATCTTTTTAACAGGCAAATCATATTTCTTTTGTATCTGTTTTCAGAAGATCACTTAGAACAAAATCCAGACCTCTTGGCCTGCTCCACAAGATCCTATACAGAGTGGGCTCTGTCACTTCTGACTCCTATTTTCTACCATTAGCCTTCCTGACTCCACCTACATGGCCCCTTTCCTGTTCCCTGAACACTCAGCCTCTGTTGTGCCTTAGGGCCTTTGCACTTGCTGTGCCCTCTGCCTGACACACTCCCTCCCTCCAGTTCTTCACGGATCTTTGCCATCCATTGGGACTTAGTTCAGATGTCACCTCCTCAAAGACCTTAATGATGACCCTATCTAAAAGACTCCTACCCCATCCAGGCCACCCAGTGAAATTTCTAGCATAGCTCTCTGCTTAATTCTTTTATAGCCCTTGCCTTATTCTGAAGTGGTAGTGTTTGATTACTTATTTATTTTCTGGCTCTCCCCTCCAGAATAGGAGCTCCTTGAGGGCAGGGGCCTCATTGGTCTTGGTCAACACTTTAACCCCCAGAGGGCAGAACAATGCCTGGCTCCTGAATGCTCAGTGAATATTCATTCAATGAATAAAGTTTCTTTACTATGTGGAACTTTAATGTCTTTATGCAGAATGTGGATGATAAAACCTAACTCTCTAAAGTTGTTATAGGGATTAAAGGAAGCCATAAATATAAGTGCAGTTAGTACCAAATATATTGATATTTCAAAATTTAATCTAACCCACATACCCTATTTGAGACCATTCTGATAGCCTATAAGCTCTTCAGCTTCCTCGTCTATAAAATGGGGATAGTAAAACCTGCCTCCCAGGGTGGTTGTGAGGAAGAAGTGAGATAATACCTGGGCAGTATTCAGCGCAGGACCTCACACAATAAATGCTTGATAAAGCTCAGCAACTGTGACTTTGGGAAAATTAAAAATCTTCCATATTTAAGTTTCCTGAGAATAATTCCCCCCTCATAGCAGTGTAGTGAGGATTAAATGGCATTGCCTTTTAACTGCAAACACCCCCGTGTGGACAGGCAGATGCTGGAAGAGTGGCTAGCCTCACCACCAGACTCAGAAGCGTACAATAGAACTTTCTGTGACGATGAGAAATGCTCTGTGTCTCCACTGTCCGGTGTGATAGCCACCAGCCACATGTAGCTAGTAAGCTTTTGAAATGTGGCTAGTGTGACCAAAGAACTGAATGTTTTATTTTATTTTTATTGATTTAAATCTAAGTAGCCCCCTATGGCTAGTGGCTACAGAATTGGGTGGGGCAGACTAAGCAGTTTGAGCCTGCGAAGTCGCCTGGCTGATACCAACCTGATTTTGCTCAGGTTGAGCCGGTTCACAGTTCCAGCCGTGCATCTGTGGTTGTCCATAATTTTTCTCCTCCCTCTTCCATTTCAACCCCAAAACGTATCCCCTTGAAATTATGTTCAGTGATATGAAAATATCTGCATTTGTCAGAGATGAAAACAGCTTTGAAATGGGCAGTTTTAATTCTCAAACCCAACCATGGAAAGCCTGTCAGAGGCTTGCACTGTCTCGCCCTGGGGACCTAAACTGGTCGCTGCTAGGAATTCCAGGAGGCACCTGACAGCAGGTCGCCAAGCTGAAGGGAGAGAAGTGGGTCCCTCAAACCTACCTAAAAACTAGGTCGTGACTTTCCATTCCCAATACTCAAATAACTGAACCCATCACATACTAGGTGATGTCAGTGATTCTGGATGAATGAGGGAGCGAATGATGGTTACAGAAAAACCGGAATTTTGAATGTTTATTTGTAGCACATCAACGTGACTAATAACAATTTGAAATAGTCTGATTAAAATGAGTGCGTAAAAAGGAATCATCACATCTTGGTGGGTTCAGAATGTGGTAAATATCTGCTTTCTGTTTCTGAAGAATGGAACAAGTATTAGGATTCCAAAAGAGAGGATGTAAGTTTTAAAGAGTTTTCCATTTTGATTTACATGAGTACTTTTCATCCTGTAATTATAATTTTTTGGTTTGGTTTCATTTTAGAAGTTTTAATTTGTCTTGAAGTTATGATGCTATAATTTCACTACATTGTGGAATTCTGAGATGGGTGGAAATACTCCAGGGCCTCAATATTGGAAGTTTTCTTAGTGAAATTAGCTTTTATAGTTCATAAATAATTCCTCTGAGATTTATTTCTATAAATGTTTAGTGAGCTTTATTAAGCCTTATTCAAAGAGGTTCATATAGAACCGCATGAATATTTCTTATAAAGCAGCATTCATACATTGGAATTACAGAAAAACTGCTTAGAATTCTGTCCCAAAATGAGGAGCCGCTAAAACTGAATAGTCATGTTAGGTCAGTGGCTCTCAACTGGGTGTGGTTTTGCAACGTCTGGAGACATTTTCGGTTTTCACAGCAGAAGGAAGGAGGTATTTCAGCGGCATCTGGTGCATAGAGGCCGGGGGTGCCAGTAGGCATCCTGCAGTGCACAGGACAGCCCGCCAGCCACAAAGAATTACCTGACTCAAAATGTCAGTACTGCTGAAGTTGAGAAACCCTGAGTCAGGTGTCAAGAGATGCAGAAAAAATGAGTTTCAGTCTTAGGCTGTGAGACATGCTTGGAATTGTTTCCTCCGTGGTTTTATTGAACTAGCCTGAGATAGAGTTGCCCAGAGTTCCCTGGGGCTTTGCCGTAGTGACAGTCTTTTGAACAGAATCTTCAGGAAGTAGGGGAAGTCACATTGTAGAGCACGAACATCTCGTTTTTAAAGAGTGGCATCTGGAGGGACATAGCCAAAGTAAGAATTTGCTCCTTTTAAAAATTTCCTTGAAACAGTCATATTTATAAGCACATAGGTCGTGAAGTGTTCCAGAAGCTTAGTGCTAAGGTGCTGGTGGCTGGTCGAGAACGCACATAATTGGTTCATCTGTGAGCTGGGGTTCAGAGTCACAGGCAAGCTTGAGAGGCCGGACCACCTATGGGGGATGCCCCCAAACGAGGCCATGGTACCCTTACAAATCTTTGTTTTGACAGTATGTAATAGAAATTAAACCATTACTCATTTTTATCTTTTAACTAAGATAACTTTATGTGTATAGGTATATATATGATGTATGTGTGCAGGTATTTAATACATTTATATAAATATACAAGTAGACTCTCTATAAAAAGTAAAATAATTTCTGGCATTCGAGCAATGTTTCTCAATCTTTTTTTCATCGCTCCATCACATCTAAGGAGACTTTAGAAATTTCTTCCTAATTACTCCTTCCCCAATGACATTTGAGTATCATGCCATACACTGTTTATCTGATTCTGCATGTATATCTATGCTTTATACATTAGAAAACAATCCTTCCTCACCCGCAAGAACCAGTTTTCACCACACGGGATGGTATGGCCTGCTGAGAATGCACGTGTTACTAAGGGAAGCACCTGTTGCAATCACATGGAATTCTTGTATTATATTGTATGACTTTACAAAGAGAGAAACCTTTTTCTTCCATGTTTCCTGTTTTTTTGATAGCCTCCTGAAGGGACCAGGTAACACTGTTGCTGTCTGCTGCAGACCTCAGTTACAGAGCAGCCCTGTTCCTTCGCCTGAAAGGGCATCTAGTTGCTCTTCAGGCCCATTGTCATCCAGAAGGATCCCAGATGACAGTCAAATCATGTAGAATTTAACCTGTATTAAGCACGGCCACTGATTTTTTTAGACTATTCTTAGGACACTTTTAGATCCACAGCAAAATTGAAAGTACAGCGACTTCCTGTATCCCTCCTACCTCCACTCATGCAGCACCTCCCCAGCATCAACACCCCTTACCTGGGGGGACATTTGTTACAGCTGACGACCCTACAGGGGCACATCATATCACCCAGAGTCCACTCAAGGTTCATTCTTGGTGTTGTCCAGCCTATGAGTTTGGACAAACATATAATGACACAAATGCATCATTATAGAATCATACAGAGTATTTTCACTGCCCTAAAAATCCTCTGTGGAGTCCGCCTATTCACATACCCCACCTCCATCAAGCCCCTGGCAACCACTGATCTTCTTACTATCCCCATAGTTTCACCTTCTGCAGAATGTCATATCCTTGGAATCACACAGCATGTTGTCTTTTCGGACTGACTCCTTTCACTTGGTAATATGTATTTAAGGTTTCTCCATGTCTTTTCGTAACTTGATAGATCATATCTTTTAAATAATACTCTAGATGCACCGAGATGCATTCTGAATGTGAAATTGTTTGAATGGACCAAAGTTTATCCATTCACCTACTGAAGGATATTTTGGTTGCTTCCAAGTTTAGGCAGTTATGAATAAAGCTGCTGCTATAAAAATCTGCGGGCAAGTTTTTGTGTGGGCATAAGTTTTCAGCTCCTTTGGGGAAATATGAAAGTGCAATTGCTGGATCATATGGTAAAAGTATGTGTTTTGTAAGAAACCACTAAACTGCATTCCAAAATGCTTTACTATTTTGTGTTCTCACCAGCAATTAGTGAGAATTGCTGTTGCTCCACAGCCTCACGAGTAGTTGGTATTGTCAGTATTCCAGATATTGGCCATTCTACTAGGTGTATATAATAGACTGATTTTTTTAAGTAATATTTTTATCAAGATATAATTCACATACTTAAAATTCACCCTTATGGTAACAGGGGTGATACACTTACCGTGGTGAGCATTTCCTAATGTATATAATTATTGAGTCACTATGTTACACATCTGAAACCAATGTAATATTGTATATCAACTGTACTCCAGTAAAAAAATCATGAGCTCAAAACATATTCACCCTTACAAAGTATACAAATGAGCGGTTTCCCTGTGTTCATAGAGTGGTGCAGCCATCACTTTAGAATATTTTCATCACCTCAGAAAGAAACTGGTCAAAATTTAAAACATCTGTGCTTCAAAGAACACCTTGAAGAAAGTGAAAAGATAATCCAAGGATAGGAGAAAACATTTGCAAATCATGTATCTAGTCAGGGACCTTTATCTAGAACATATTAACTCAATACTAAAAGACAAAACCTAATTCAAAAATGGGCAAAGGATATAAATAGACATGTCTCCAGAGAAAACACACAAATGGTCAATAAGCACGTGAAAACATGCCGAAAACCATGAGCCGTCAAGGAAATGCGAGTTAAAGCCACAATGAGATGCCACTTCACACCCAGGACGATGGCTGTCATACAAAAGACAGTGACAGGTGTTGATGAGGATGCAGAGAAACTGGAATCTTCACACGCTGCTTGTAGGATTGTAAAATGGTGCAGTCACATTGAAAAACAGTTTGACAGTTTCTCAAAAAGCTAAACATAGTAACTACATGATCCAGCAATTCCACTCCTAGGAATATACCTGGAAGAAGTAGAAATGAATGCATATGTCCACTGTAACTCATACACAGGGACCCTTTTGAGGTTGACGAAAACATTCTAAAATTAGATTGTGGTGATGGTTACACAACCCTGTGATATACTAAAAATCACTGAATTGTACACGTTAGATGGGTGGCGTATGATATGTGAATTGTATCTCAATTTAAAGTTGTTCTTTAAAAAGATGAAAACCAAAAAAAGAGAGAAAACCCCCCACTGCCACCTATAGCAGTCACCCCTCTCCGCCACCCCTACAGCCCACGGCAGCCACGAGCTGCGCTCTGCCTCTGTGGATTGACCTGTTCTTGACATTTCCTGTAGATGGAATTGTACAGACCTGTGACTTTTTGCACTTGGCTTATTTCACTGAGCTTGTTTTCAGGGCTCATCCACGTGTCAGTATTTCAGCCCTCTTTGTCGTCTTAATAATATTCCACTGCATGGATAGACATCTCCTTCATCCATCCCTCAATTGAGGGACATTGGGGTTGCTTCCCCTTTTTGTCCATTATGAACAATGCTGCTGTGCACATTCAGGTACAAGTTTTTGTGTGGATGTGTGTTCTCATTTCTCTTGGGCACATGCCTGGGAGTGGAATTGCTGGGTCATGGAGCTCTCTGTTTAACTTTCTAAGGAACTTCGAGGCCATTTTTCAAAGGGCTGGGCCATTTTATGTCCCCACCAGCAACTGAGTTCTGAGTGAGGACTAGTCATACACCCCTTAAAGTGAGTTTCCCAAGTCTGAGGACCGTCTCCCCTTCCCTGTCCCACACAAAGCCACATGGCCCCTTAATTGGCAGATGGAGGTTTAAACCCATAATCATAGGGCTCTTCATTCCCCTAAATGCGCATGTACTCGCCATGTTCAGGGCTCTCCTGAACCACAGGGATCCCAGCCAGCCCCTCTCCTCAGAGCCTCGCTGACAGAGCTCCTGTTCCAGAGCTTTCTCTCTTTAATGACACACTGCATTCTTCACACCTCCCCTTTTAAGGAATTCATCTTAAAAATACATGTGAAGCTTTGTTCTTAACACTGGAACTTTGCTGGTGTGCACATGTCTGTATTCCGTTTCGGCTGTATGTCCCCACAGTCCTCATCCCCACGCCACACGCGGCACTTTAACACGCAGCTGCACAGCGACGCGAGCTTGTCTGCCCTGGGTCTGTCTCCGTCAGCCGCACAGTCCAGTGAGTGGAGTCAGGGGATCATTCTCCGCGTACATGTCATCAGCCATTCCACATCCTCTGATCTGTTTAGGTTTCAGCCTCCACATGCTGGAGGGTAAATTCCATGTTTTAGTAGCTCTCACTTCAGGGATCTCTCTCTCTTTACTTGTTCCAAGAAGACCTCCGTATACCTTGCAAGCTTTTTCCTTCCAACCCATAATCTTTTCTTACAAAAAAATTGTTATGTTTAGCCTATCCTCACATGTAGAATATGTTCAAAGTGTTAGCCATCTCCAGGTCCTGGGCCCGCTGCACATCCAAGCCTGGCACAGAGCGGGCACACGTTGCTCAGTGAAAACTGCTGAATGGAGGAATACATTTTGTTTCGTAAACGTGATGTATGTTCCACACATCACTAACGTGCTAGGCACCCCTGTGCTCTCTTTTGCAGGCTATCGGCTGTTCTCTGAACTGTGGTTGCCAGAGTTTCAAACCAGGGAAAATAAACAACCGTCAGTGTGAGCAGTGCAGACACGGATGGGTAGCCCACGGTAACTTTATTTTTCTCCCTCTCTTGGTCGGTCGTGTTTCATGTAAATCACTTAGTTACTCAGGAACAGATTTAATGGATTGACAGCTAACGTTTGTGAGTTACCATGGTGTGCTGGCTAACAGGATAATAGCCTCTTCTGTGTTATCTCTTGGAATCTTAACAACTCTGTATGATAAGTGTATTTTTAGTCCCATTCTAGACAAAATAGAATGCTCGGTTAAATTTGAATTTCAGATAAACAGCAAATAATTTTTTAGCCTAAGTGCGTCCCAGTGAATTTTTTAGCCTAAGTATATATGCCCCATATTCATTTTTTATCTGAAATTTATATTCAGATTTAATTGGGCATCCTGTATTTATTTGCTAAGCTAGCCACGTGTGGCTATGGAGTACTAGAAATGTGACTAGTGTGACTGAAGAACTGAATTTCTAATTTTGTTTCATGTTAATTAATTTGATGTTTAAATTAATTACATTTAAATAGTCATGCGTGGCTGGTGACTTGCATTGAACATCATAGATTTTGGTGGTTTAATTTGCCAAGCCCGACCATAGAAGATGGCAGACTAGGGTTCAGAAAAAACTCATCTGTAGGGTTTACAAGCCGAGGCTTTTCCCCAGCAGACCCCGTGCTTCCCGACGCCCCCCCCCCTCGTGGATGCTCCTGTCACCTTTGTTTTTGTCCCCTTTCCTTGCATCTTCCCGACTTCCCTACTTGCAGCCATTTTACTCCTTAGGGATGCACAGGAAAGACAGGAAAGAAGGGTCTCAGGCCAGTCCATTTTGTTTTAGAAGTTCCTGTGAATAACGTGGAGCCTGATAGCTATTAAGATTAGTCGTTTGCACAGTCATATTTTCCCACTGGAACAGATAACTGAGTCAGCTCCAGCCTACTTCCTGTGCAGTGTTTCTCTTCAAAGAAGAACCTTTAAAACGGTTATTTCTTCAATTTGATTTTTCAGCTCTAAGTAAGCTGAGGATCCCCACCATGTATTCAACAAGCCAGGTGGAGATTGTCCAGTCCAACGTGGTGTTTGATATTAGCAGCCTCATGCTCTATGGGACCCAGGCCATCCCTGTTCGCCTGAAAATCCTGCTGGACCGGCTCTTCAGTGTGTTAAAGCAAGAGGAGGTCCTCCAGATACTCCATGCCTTGGACTGGACCCTCCAGGACTACATCCGTGGATACGTGTTACAGGTATGGTGACCGTGGCCACTGTTCCCCTAGAACGTCTTCTCACACCCTTGTGCACGTGACCTATGTGGTCTGGTTGTCAACCAGTGCTACGGCCATTGCTGGCCATCATTCCCATTAGTATTTTTTCTGCCGTTCGAATCCCTGCCTCGTGTTCTAGAAGGAATGCAGTGCTTTGCTCAGGCCATCTGTGAAACCTCAGGACACGGGAGCATCACACAGTCTCTGATTCGGGTTCCGCAATACACTGGCCCCACCTTGGATGCTGCCTTCATTTCCTTATTACTCGAAACTACTTACTGACCGAGGTGCTGTCTGTGTCCTATTTTGCTGAGGGCCTGGGCGGGGAGAAAGGAACTTACATTACAGAGCCACACAGCAAACATCTGCAGTCTCCTGCCAGGCCTCCCTGGTCTTTAAAGCCCTCTGCCCCCCCCCGCTGGCATTTCCCTCCCTGGTCTTTAAAGCCCTCTGCCCCCCCTGCTGGCATTTCCCTCCCTGGTCTTTAAAGCCCTCTG
>JAQQAC010017683.1:21945083-21994129 GCA_029783875.1 Phataginus tricuspis | reverse complement strand
TGGAGCCTGATAGCTATTAAGATTAGTCGTTTGCACAGTCATATTTTCCCACTGGAACAGATAACTGAGTCAGCTCCAGCCTACTTCCTGTGCAGTGTTTCTCTTCAAAGAAGAACCTTTAAAACGGTTATTTCTTCAATTTGATTTTTCAGCTCTAAGTAAGCTGAGGATCCCCACCATGTATTCAACAAGCCAGGTGGAGATTGTCCAGTCCAACGTGGTGTTTGATATTAGCAGCCTCATGCTCTATGGGACCCAGGCCATCCCTGTTCGCCTGAAAATCCTGCTGGACCGGCTCTTCAGTGTGTTAAAGCAAGAGGAGGTCCTCCAGATACTCCATGCCTTGGACTGGACCCTCCAGGACTACATCCGTGGATACGTGTTACAGGTATGGTGACCGTGGCCACTGTTCCCCTAGAACGTCTTCTCACACCCTTGTGCACATGACCTATGTGGTCTGGTTGTCAACCAGTGCTACGGCCATTGCTGGCCATCATTCCCATTAGTATTTTTTCTGCTGTTCGAATCCCTGCCTCGTGTTCTAGAAGGAATGCAGTGCTTTGCTCAGGCCATCTGTGAAACCTCAGGACACGGGAGCATCACACAGTCTCTGATTCGGGTTCCGCAATACACTGGCCCCACCTTGGATGCTGCCTTCATTTCCTTATTACTCGAAACTACTTACTGACCGAGGTGCTGTCTGTGTCCTATTTTGCTGAGGGCCTGGGCGGGGAGAAAGGAACTTACATTACAGAGCCACACAGCAAACATCTGCAGTCTCCTGCCAGGCCTCCCTGGTCTTTAAAGCCCTCTGCCCCCCCCCGCTGGCATTTCCCTCCCTGGTCTTTAAAGCCCTGGGCCCCCCCTTCAGGCTTCCGCCGCCCCGCCCACCCTGCCCCACACCCATTCCCTTCTGGCCTCCTCACATTTTCTCTTCACGTCTCCTTTGTTTCAATGCTTTCATCCTTTCCCTCCTTTCCTTACTTTGCAGAGCAGTTTTTACCTCTTTTGAGACCTTGCTGTGGGGGTAAGCCTCGTGTCTCATATCCAAAGAGGCCGTCAAGGTGTTTTCGCAAGCAAAGAACATTTTCCTGGTATGAATTATATCATTGCTTTGACATCTGAAACAGCTACAGCATTTTTTTTCCTGCCGCTACCCCATAAAATGTCAGCTAACTTTGGTAAAAATTTCAATGAAATGGGGGAATGAATATATTACCAAGACTGACTTTGGTCTTATTCAGGTTGGCATATCATTAAAACAAACACTAATAACCGTTTATCGACCTAGGCCCTCGTGTGGTAATCTCATGAGGTAGGTAAAGTATCCCCGTTTTCCACTTGAAAACCCAGAGGCTTCTAAATCTTGCAGAGGTCACTTAACACATATGTGGGAGATCCACAATTTGAACCCACTTCTTTCCAACTCTAAAGACCGTCATCACCTTCTGGAAACACGTTCGTTCACCGTGAACGCAGGACCCCCAGCAGGCTAGAAACAACCTTTTATGTAGAGTAGTATTATGATCTTACATTATGACATAGATCAATATTTAATGACCCTAATATTCTTGCTTTCTAGTGTTAGGATTAAAAATATGGAATCAATTACCTTGAACCTCTAGCACATCAAAAATTTATGTTGTTACATTCCTCCTCATCTTCAAAACTCTTATATGCACTGTGAAAAATCTCAGTAGGCCATCAAATACATGTTCTGTGATAAAATATTTATTGTAGTTTTGGGAAAAGTTAGGCTTTGCCAGAGTTTGAAGCATCTCCAGCATAATCACAGCTGTGCTCTGTGAACACGGGCGATGCATCAGTGTGGGTTCATTTGTCTTCTGATGTTAGTTGCTTGGGAAGATTATTAAACTTGTTGACAATAAATACTCGAGCTATATCTAGGTCTGATCGTTCCATCTATACTCTTTAGATGAAGCTACTATTGTTCAAATGATACAGATTTTATTTCAGTGGGGGAAAATTATTATGCCTAAGGCAAGACAAGAATTGGTTTGAAATAAGATGAAAAAATTATCAAATTTTGCTTAGGCTTGAGTAATATAATTTTATTTCCCCCTTTTGGACCACTACTTAAGCATTTGGGCAGTTTATTTTCCGTACAGAGTTCCTGGCCGAGGCGAGTGGTGTGAGTGGGAGCTGAACTCAGCAGGCACTGTGCTCACCCAGAGGGGCTGCCACTTTCTCATATGTACAGAGGTGCCCTGTGGTGTCAGTGGGGGCCCTGACCACACGATTCCACGCTTAAAGAAAAAGGTAAGGAGCAGTCAATTATTTGCACTTTTAAATTCTGGTCTGCATTTAGGACGCATCCGGAAAGGTGCTGGATCACTGGAGCATCATGACCGGCGAGGAAGAGGTGGCCGCCTTGCAGCAGTTCCTTCGTTTCGGAGAGACGAAGTCCATCGTTGAGCTCATGGTGATTCAAGAGAAGGAAGAGCAGCCCATCATCATGCCTCCTTCGACAGCAAACGTAGATATCAGGGCTTTCATTGAGAGCTGCGGCCGCAGGAGTCCCAGCCTCCCCACCCCCAGAGATAAGGCAAACCCGGGCAGCACACACCCCTTCGAGAACCTCATAAACAACATGACTTTCATGCTGCCTTTCCAGTTCTTCAGCCCTGTGCCTCCCGCACTGCTGGGGTCACTGCCCGAACAGTACGTGCTGGAACAAGGTCAGGACCAAAGTCAGGACCCCAAACAGGAAACCCATGGACCCTTCCCCGACAGCAGCTTCGTAGCTTCCGGTTCCACACCGTTTCAGACTGAAGAAGATCAGTGTCTGAACTGTCCAGATACTGTTCCTAAAAAAGAAGATGGCGCCTATTTAAGTGACTCAAGCTCATACAACATTGTCACCAAGCTTGAAAGGACACAGTTGTCCCCTGAGGCCAAAGTGAGGTCCGAGAGGAACGGCCTGGCCGCGAAGAAGGGCCGGGTGTTCTGCACCGCGTGCGAGAAGACCTTCTACGACAAAGGCACCCTCAAGATCCACTACAACGCCGTCCACCTGAAGATCAAGCACAAGTGCACCATCGAGGGCTGCAACATGGTGTTCAGCTCCCTGCGGAGCCGGAACCGTCACAGCGCCAACCCCAACCCCCGGCTGCACATGCCGATGAACAGGAACACCCGGGACAGGGATCTGAGGCACGGCGTGGACCTGGCTGCCTCTGAGAACTACAAGCGCCCGGGCTTCGCGGGGACGCCCCCGGGCTGCAGGCCCCTCCCTGGCTACCCCAGGTCGGGGGAGGGGTCCAGGGTCCAGCCAGCCTTCCCGAGCATTGGGCACAACGGCGTGCTTTTCCCCAACCTAAAGACAGTGCAGCCGGTCCTTCCTTTCTATCACAGCCCAGCCGCCCCGGCTGAGCTGGCAAACACGCCTGGCGTGCTGCCCTCCCTCCCCCCTGCTGTCCTCTTCCGTCCCAGAACAGCTGGTTTCAAACCAAGTGCCATTTGATGCCCTTCCCAAGAAGAAGTCCCGGAAGTCCAGCATGCCTATCAAAATAGAGAAGGAAGCTGTGGAAATAGCTAATGAGCAGAGGCACGCTCTCAGCTCAGATGAAGACAGGCCCCTGCAGGGGCTCAGGGAAGACGAGCCGGAGGCCTGCAGCCCGGCGCCGGGAGGAGCCCCCGCGGAGCAGCACGCACAGGCAGGACGCCTGCGGAGGCCTCTCCCTGAGGGAGAGAAGCCCTGCCGTCCAGGGTCAGCGCCCGAGTCCAGGAGCGCCTCCAGCCGCGCCCCCGAGCAGGCCACACGCCTCGCGGACAGGGAGGCTGAGCAGAAGCCCATGCGGGCCGCGGGGCCGAGGGAGGCGGAGGGTGGCGGCCGCGAGCCCCCCCCCCACTCCCGGGGTGGAGACCTGCGTCCCTCTCCCTGACTACATCAAACTGCAGCGGCACCTGCTGGCCGGGGGGCTCCTCGGCGCTTTGTCCGGCCGAGGAATGGCTTTTCCTTGTTTCGAAGACCCTAAAGAACTGGACCCGCACATGGGTCAGCACCCGTTAGCAAGGCCAGAGGAGGAAGATCGCTTCCAGTGTGACATCTGTAAGAAGACCTTTAAAAACGCTTGCGGTGTGAAAACACATCACAGGAACACGCATGCCAGAGAAATGCACGTGTGCACGGCAGAGGGTTGTAAGGCCGCCTTCCCGTCCCGGAGGAGCAGAGACAGGTGAGAGGCCCGCCGGCGACCGTTCCTTCCAGGGCAGCAGTTCTCAGACGTGAGCATGCACTGGAATCAGCTGGGGGGCTGTTAAAACGTCAGAGCCATACCCCCAGCATTTCTGTGTCCGAAGGTCAAGGGTGAGGCCTGAGATACTGCATTTCTGAGTTCCCCGGTGACACCGGTGTTGCTGTTACAGGGACCGGAGTTTGAGAAACAGTGTTCTGTAGATGCCCATTCCTGAATTTTCAATTCCAAAATCTAAACTCATTTGGCCACAAAACCTGACTTGAAGGGATGTGAGGCTATTTATAATCTTTTTTTAATCTCCTTTTGTGTGGATTTTTAAATATATATTAAATACATATTAGTACAGAAATCCTGATGGATTTATTATGGGAAGGTCAACAAAATATTACAGTCTATGCATCATTTGCCTTCCTAAGGTCTGAGAAATCCTGAATTCATAAACATATTTGACCCAAAGGGTCTGAGAAAAGGAATCATGAACTAGATCTCCCCTTAGAGGAAGGAGAGGGAGTTTGTAAATTACCACGGTAGCTTCCCAGACTTGACTGCTTTCGTTTCATAGTGTGAAGTCCATCGAATGAGATTTTCTCTGTTGACCAGCCCAACTTGAAAGGGAGAATACTCCTTGGCTGAAGATCCTTAAAATATTAAGATGTCAAACAATAAAGGCACTTCATCAGCAGATTATTTTAGGGTCCGTGATGGCGGGTGGAAGATGAGCAGTCTGTCGTCGCTGGGTTTTCACGGCGAGCGTCACAGAGTGCCCAGGCAGAGAGTAAATCTCATCGCTGCGGGGCACAGTGCTGGTTGCTTGTGTCTTTTTTTGACAGACTGGAATAGCATAGCCACGCCTCAGGTCCCTCCCCTCCCAGCCTGCGAAGGGAAGACCAAGCGCTGCTGAAAGGGGACCTTAGGAGGCTTTCGGGAAAGGACTGGCTCTCCGAAGACATTGTCATGACATAGACGCTCCATGGCCCCCAGAATATTATACTGTCACATTTGCTCAAACAAGCTTGACTTGAAGCAATCCAGTACCACACTACCTCCACCCAAATCATAACGCCTGTCTTACTAAGGGGGTGAACGTGCACACACGCCCACACACCTTCCTGCACAGATGCCCACACACCTTCCTGCACACACGCCCACACACCTTCCTGCACAAGGCTCCTAAGAAGACACTCATTGTCTTGAGGAAAGAAGACAGAGCGTGGCAATTAGTTAAAATTCCTGCCTCTGTTACTGGGATGTTGAACTAAACTACCAGGATACCCTAATGAGTGAACCAGCCCTTGTCCTTCATCGTCCAAGTGGAGTGTTTGTTCATGAATAAGCTGTTTTCATAATGAAGAGAGAGTCCTGTCAGTCACATCATCCTTGATATTTATGACATTGTCTGGCCTACAGTGTCTACTAAATTAGAAGGCATATTGAATGTAGGATACAATTTCATCTTACATTTTTTTTTTCATATATTTAATTTTTTCTTATTTTTGGACCTATTTGCAGATACATGCCTCCTCCCCCACCACAGAAAATCATCTTGCATTCGAAATTTAAATTATTCTTCTAGTAGTCTAGAACTTGAAATTCATTCAACCTAGAATCTGTGATTTAAATGGCACCATTTAAATAGGACTTTGTGGACAGGCCCAGGTCCACCACCATTTCTCTGAGTCAGAGAGGAGAACCACCTTGGCATGAGGATAACTTACTTCCCCTCCTCAAGCCACGGCGACTGCCAACAGCCATTACTGGGACCCACCAGGAAGGGTGGGGACAACACCCTGGATGCTCAGTCAGCCAACAAGTATTTACGACCCTCTGTGTTAAGTGCCGTGAGCACAGCCACTGCCCGCAAAGGTCAGTGGGAGAGACAGACCAGTAAGTGGGTAATTGCTGCAGAGTAACGGGGAAATACACGCTGCTTGGGGCACGTGGGAGGGTACCCAGCCAGACTTCGAGAAGTCAGGGACGGCCTCCTGGAAGAAGGGGTGGGACTAAACCAGGTTCTCTAACATGTTGGTCCCACACCCTCTTTACAAATTCTTAAAACCTCAGGACCCTCAAGAGCTTTTGTCTATTTGGGTTTACGTCTATCAATATTTACTATACTAGAAATTAAAACTGAAAAAAATTAATATCCCATAAAGTAATAAATTACTTAATGGTAACATAACATAATGAAAAATAACTACATTTCTGAAACAAACAGTGAGAAGCGAGGCTTTGTTTTACATTTTTGCAAATCTCATGTCTGGCTTACAGATTCTCAGATGAGCTTCTGCATTCAACCTGTTGCAGTATCGCGTGGCATGTAGCCTCTGGAAAACTCCATGGTATACTCCTGAGAGAATGAGAATAAAAAAGGCAAATAATGTCTTAGTATCACTATGAGATGAGTTTTGATTTCAGAGACCCTTGTAAAAGATCTCAGGGTATGAGGTACCACCAGACCACAATTTCAAAACCACCGATTTCAGCTAATTTAACTAGTGAGAAACCAGGGGGGAATAGTTGAAGGGGGAGACAAGGGGTTGCAGGGAAGAAATACAGACATGGGCAGCAGGCACAACATTAGCAAAGTCCTGGAAGCAGAAAACCTGGCATGGGGGCCTGAGGGCTTTTGCAGTTGTGGTAGTCAGTGGTTTTTGGGGACATGGCACCTCGGGAAGTGCATCTAACCCCCCAAGGCTTAAGGAGAAGGTGAGAGGAGCCCACGAGTGAGTCCTCGGTAGTCACGGCCGAGCCCAGGGCCCAGAGCTTTGCCTTGTTGCAAGCAGGGGCTTGGCGGTACGAGTTTCCAGTAAATGAGTTTGGCTTTTTCTCCAAACCACTTGGGTGTACCGGAACCTCTGTACCCGTCTGGTGTCTGGTTTTCTGCCAGCGTATACCTGCCCCTTCAGCCCACAAGGCTGACATGCTCACAGGGCAGAACTGGAGGCAGGAAGAGTTGCTTGCAAAGTGGGTGTTTGGGGAGTATAATTCTGATTACATCCAAAATGTGTAAAGGGATAGAAAAGACAAATTGAATAGCAAATTGTATACATTTTATAAATATACGAACCTCCCCCTCTCCCCCTCCCCACCACGTCTTAGGAGGTTTAGAAGAGAAAATTCCATTCTTAGTATTTTGGTGAGGGTATTTTTCCCAATTTGGCCCTGGTATGCATCATGATCTGTAGTGTGGGGGTTGTTTCCCCTGTTTGGAATTATTCTGTCACCTTTAAGATTGGCCCCTTGGTAAGAGCCGTTTTTCCCAGTCAGAAGTTAGCAGGAGCTCTCAAGGCCGCCATGGACTGACAAGTTCCCTCCAGATGATATCGTATAAGTGAAAGGCGTGTGTCAAAATGGATAGTCATTGTCTGGTCTTCAGGAGTAATCATTGGGTAGAAGCTGGGTGGTTGCTTATAGTGCTGGGTTTGCAGACCTCCTGCCTGGTATATGGTGAAACAGTGCACATCTGAACTGGACTCAGCATGCACTCGCCCGCTGCTCACTCACACTTTCCAGCCAATCAGATTCTCACACCTGCAGAACTTCCGCAGTGACTGGCATGCGGATGCTCCAGACCACGATGTGAGCCACAGAGGAGATTTTAAGTTTTCTAGTAGCCACATTAAAAAAGTAAAAAGAAACCGCAGGAGTAAGTTTTAATAACGTATTTTATTTCATTCCGTCTGTCCAAAGTAGTAGCATTTCAGACCACGACACAGCCATGCTTCAGGTGCTCGGCAGCCGCGGGCGAGTGGCCGTCATGCTGGGCAGTGCGGCTCTAGAAGATAATATTTCCTGGTTCCCTTGCTGTTAAGCCCCCTGCTCAGTTCCTTATTGTTTGTGACCAGTTTTCTCCTGGGATCCGCTGGTTCCGGAGTCGCAGTTGAAATGACCTAACCGAAGTAGTCCAGCCGTTCTCTGCAGATGAGGGGTGGGAGGTTACCTGTCCCTCAGATGATGGAAATGAAGAGAACTGCCTGGGCCATTTCCAGACTGTTGGCTTTACTGCTAACTTCTGACAAGTGGTGACCAGCAGTGGGCCAGTGTCCACAGGAGCTCTTACATCCCACGCCCCTCATCATGACTGCTCTGGTGCCATAGATTTCTTTCTGGTATCCACCTAGTGTTTCCACCCAGAAGGATGACTGTTTTTAAAACAATATCCCAACCGATGGCTAACCATCTTTTCCCTCTTACAGACACAGTTCAAACCTAACCGTCCACCAGAAAGTGTGGACCCAAGAAGTGTTAGAGAGCAGTGAAGACCACTTCCGGGCAGCTTACCTTCTGAAAGACATGGCCCAGGGGGCCTGCCAGGGTGGGGATTTCACTCAGCAAGCCTCCCAGACATCGGTCATCTTCAAGGGAACGAGTCGGACGGGCAGTCTGGTCTACCCAATCCCCCAAGTCCACAGCACTGGCCTGGAGAGCTACAGCTCTGGTCCAGCAGGCGAGGGCACCATCCTGGATCTGAGCACTACCTCGAGCATGAAGTCAGAGAGCAGCAGCCACTCCTCCTGGGACTCTGACGGGGCCAGCGAGGAAGGCACCGTGCTTATGGAGGACAGTGATGGGAACTGCGAAGGGCCGAGCCTCGTCGCCGGGGAAGGTGAGTACCCCATCTGTGTCCTAATGGAGAAGGCTGGACAGAGCCTTGCCAGCCTGCCTTCTGGCCTGCCCATGACGTGTCACCTCTGCCAAAAGATGTACAGTAATAAAGGGACCTTCAGGGCTCACTACAAAACTGTGCACCTCCGCCAGCTCCACAAATGCAAAGTTCCGGGCTGCAACACCATGTTCTCCTCTGTTCGCAGTCGAAACAGACACAGCCAGAATCCCAAGCTGCACAAAAGCCTGGCCTCGCCTCCAGGGCACCTCCAGTAACAACACAGTGGGCCATGTGTGCTCGGATAAGCATCTGTCATAATTCAGGAATAAGGTACTCCAAAAAAATGTTCTAACTTGTTTATACCATTTGGGGCAAGCCAGGCAAAGAGTATTTGAGTTGATTTTCTAGTCTTCTACAGCAGGGTGAGCGAAGGGCAAGCATTGTGGGAAGCTGACACGGGGCAGCCTTTCCTATTATTTTTCTTAGCCCATGAGGTTTTCCCTAACCTAATGAAAATTTGCAGAAACACAGTTTTCCCACATTTGTTTACACATTCCCTGGGAGAACTCCAGGTCTGCAGATTGACAGCCGGGGCCCAGGACTTGGGGGTGTCTTGAAGTGAGGCCTCCTGTATGGTCAGTGAGTGTCCTGGGGAAGCAGACTGTTCGCCCTGGGTGAGAAGCCAGTCCCACAGATCACAATTTTCAGTTCCTACTTTATTGAGTCTGAAATCCAGACTTGAGTTTGGGAAAATGACTTTTTGAGACTATCCCTCCACTTGGGAGTAGAGAATGGCTTTTATTCTTTCTTTCCCCTAAAGGTCTCATGTGTTAGTTAGTCCAGGGAGTTCTCAGAGGAAGCGGGTTGGGTTTAACATGTAGGAACATGGATGTTTCCAAGGATGTTAGTTCTTACTCTGCCACATGTGTTCAAGAAGCCAGAGGGGAGCTAGTTCATGCACTTAAAAATAGTGGTCTTCAACTTAATTTAACTTAAGTTGATAATATTTAATTTGTGTTTATGTTACGTATTTGGGGTAAGCGCAGGCATGTCACAGTGTGACCTCTGGGTCTCTGGCTGAAAGCAGAACCCATGATGACTTAAACAGCAAAATTCACCCATTCTCGTTTGGTGAGCTTGGGAGTCTGTTCGTTTCAGCCTCCTGGGGAACGGACGGAGCATGATTCTGGCGGGACCATTTGTATATATTGAGTGAAAGCATTTAGAGAATGTGGTTCTGATGGTCAGTGTGCATTTCTCAGAATCACCGGATCCCTCCCTTTTATAAATGTGTAAGATGAGGGGTGAACTTTGAATGTACATGGTAGACAGGAGAGTAGGACATTATCACCATCCCATAAGTCTTAATATTTAACTTATTCTGAGATCTGTCCCATACCGTTGTACACACTTGCTGTTGGAGAAGTTCAGTCAGTCCCGGGAAAGGAGGCCGTGCCTTGAAACTGAGACCACAGCGCCCTGAAAGCCCAGGGTGGGGAAAAGAAATTGATTTCGTGTTGAGACTGCCAGTTAACCATCTTTTTATGGTTGATTAGGTAATTTAAAAAATCCTTAGAGAATTGGGTAGGTAGGAGAAATAATTCTCTGGCCTAAAGGTGAAAAAAGCGAACGACCTGTTACCGATCATTTCAACATTTAAAATAAATAAATAAATGTGACGACTTAAAATGTGTCTCTGCTCCAAATGTGATATATCTTTCAACTCTCTTGTTTCCCAGCTGTTTGATATTCCAGTTTCCCCAAAGTGGAAAAATTTGTGTAACAGATGCGTTTTCTATGATTTAATAAAAATATGTGACACGTTTTTTTGTTTAAAAAGGCAAACATTTGTAAAACTGGTTTTGTCATATGGAATGCCTGTTGAGCACATGTGGCCACGTGTGCACGCACACGCACGTGCACACATGCACGCCAAGAGTTTCACGGATCCGAAAGCCTCATCGAAACAGCAATCGCGACAGTTCACAAGTCCAAGGAAAGGAAGTGGTTTCCTCTCCGAGGGGGAGGAGCTGAGTATCGACTTATCAAGGAGAACACAAAATAAGGTGAATTTTTTTTAATGCTGTGCTATCAGTCTTTGAGCCAGTGCTGAAGTAGGTTGCAATGACAAATTTAAGCCTCTTCTTTCTTTGTTAAGTACAGATTTTTTAAAAAGGTTTTCATAGCTTATCTTTTTGCTTCCTCTCTTTCCTGCCCATCTGATATGTAGAAAAAGCCCGGCCCCCCGGCCCACCCAGCACCCCTCAGGCCCTCTCGCTGCCAGGCTTCCTATTTCGCTGGGAGGAAAGAAGTGTTCGGGGGGAGCCTCGATCCGCCCGCGCTCCCGCCTGCCCTGGGCCGCATCGCAGGCCTGGGTGACTGCGGCAGCCTCCTAGGGTCACTCCGCCCCCAGGGCAGCCAGAGGGCTCCTTCTCAGACGGATCGGGCCTCGCAATGCCCCGGCGTGCACCCCTCCGGTGGCTTCTCTTAACAGCAGGACACAAGGCCCCACGGAGGCTGCAGCCTCCCAACCTGCTACCTCACCACCCTCTGGTCCCACAAGTCTCTCATCGTGACCTTTGTCAACTTCTCTCCCTTCCATCCCAGGAGCTCTTCCAAACCTCCACTTGGCAAGATCCCATCACAGACACCCATCATATTCACAGTGGCCGCCCTCATTTCCTGCTGTCGGAGAACTGGGTGGGAACCCCTCTCTGCTCCCCCGGCGCCCGCCACTGCCCTGTTGGTATTCACACCCATTCCTCGTGGGGACACATCTGCCCGGACCTCCTGGGAGTCTACCTCATGCCTGGTGGCTGGTCACAGGGAGCTGCAACCTCCATGGGAAGGTGACCGGGTCCCCTGCACTCCCCCTACCCATTTGCTGTCGCACTCAGACCCTCATGGTCTCCTTAAGCTCAACGCCTCTCATGAGGGATCTGAGCTTGTCCTGCTCAGCCTTCCTGACTTTATCCACTTGTGCTTGTGGGTGGCTGTGTTCGTCTGGGTCCTCCAAGAAGCGATCCCCTTAGGACTAAGTGTGCATGGACTTTAGGAGACACTCCGAGAGAAAGTGGGAAGGGAGCTGGAAAAGGCTGAGGGAGCCGGCGGCACAGGGCAGGTCTGACCCCAAGTGGAGGGGAGAAGGCAGGAGGGTGGGTGAGGAAGACAGTGGGGCCTGACAGGTGCGGCTGGGCGGGGGTCTTTGGGCCCAGGTCAACCATCAGAGCAGTCCCTCATCCCCCAGGAATGGCTTCCTTGGGAATTGCACCCCTGCCACCCTCAGTCACCAGGTGCCAGCAGCCCGTGGGAAGCGTGGCCTCTGCAAGCGCAGCGCTGCAGGTAGAGCACAGTGGCTGGGGCCCGTGTCCTGCCCAGGTGGGCTCATACCTGTTTGTCTCTGGGTGTGAAAGGATCGCCACCATTCTTCCCTCAAGGACGCCAGCACAGCTCCCCTCCCCCGTCTGTATCAGACTCATCCTTTCAACTGCGTCCGTCTCTCTAGCCTGTAACATTTGAAAATCTCTCATCTTAAAGGTCAGAGGAAAGAAAACTAGCCCCCTGGACCCCAGGTCCGTCCAGCGACCCCTCCCCACCATCCTTGCACGGCCGTCCTCTGACGTGGGTGCTGTCTCCCCCCTGCCGACCCACTCCTGGTTCTTCCCCTGCCTGAGTGGGGGCCCCACCCTCGCCAAGGTTCCGGGGACTCCCCGATGGCCGCACCCAGGGGACACCCACCTCTTTGCCGGGCCCTGGCCCCTCCCTGGCCGCTTTCTCTTGCATGTTCCTGTTCTCTCCGGGGCGTCCCTTCCATCCCTGTGACCCGCTGTCCATGGGGCAAGGCCCTCTGAGCACCTGCAGCGGGACCCCCAGAGCTGCCCTCTCGACTCGCAAACACCTGTGGGGGATCACGGAAGAATCTGTCCCCCTCCAGCTCAACTTGCCCTGATCTCAGTTTGTGACGCCCCACCACGTGCTTCCTCCCGTCTCCTGGGGCCCAGGGGCCGCGCCTCACCGGGCCAACCCGAACTAGCACCCAGGGCAGGGCCGGTACGGCGACACACTTCTCAGCTGACTGGCCTTGGCCCTCCACGTGCTGACGGGGCGACCTTGGCCAAGGGCGACCTCCTCTGGGCCTCAGTCTCTTCGTCCGAATAGTGAGGAGGGTCATGGTGAGGCTCCAGTGACAAGGCGTATGTACGACGCTGGGCACGGGGCCTGGCACACGCACACCCAACGAACGGCGGTGGTGGGCAGCATCGTCCTCACCAGCCACAGCCTGTCCCGGGCCTGGCCTTTTGTTTCCCTCCAGCCCCACAGCAGCCGCCAGTCACCAAGTCCCATCAAAACTCGCTCTCAAATCCTTCCCCTCTTCCTCAGGCTCACCAATGGTAGAGCCATCTTCTTCCTTCTCCGAGAGTAGCTCAGCAGCCCCCCGCTTCTAGTTCTCTCTCGAGTCCAGCCTTTGGAGAGCAGCTCGAGCTTTCCTTATGGCCTCCAGTGATTGCTCAACAGGGACTTATTGGGAACCCACCTACTATGCACCAAATTCTGCTGAGCACACAGTGGTAAATACAGTAGATGTGATCCCCGCTCTTGTGGAATCCCAGCAAGAGAGATCGATAGTAAAGCAAAAGAATAAAAATAAATTGTACACACTGAATTGCTAGGACAGGCGTCTCTCTATCTTCAACTTCTGTTAGCATTCCTCTGGGCCAGGCCCCTCTGACTTGAGGGCACAGGTCATGACTGCCCCACAACCTCTCCCCCTCAAGTCTCGGGGCCCTAGGTCTCCCCTCGCAGGCGTGTGGCCACACAGATGTAACCTAGCTGTCAGCTGCAAGCGCATCCCTGAACCTTCAGCCTATGGGGTCGTCCTTCTGTTGACATCCAAATTAAATAACCTGGAATCCACCCCATGCTTGGAGAAAACTCATTTGTGATCTCAGCACTTTCTCCATCAGCCCTCCCAGGTTCTGAGAGCATACTCTCAAGTGAGTACAGCTTTTTTGCCCTTAATCAGAGGGACCTGTGAACATCCACTCCTCCAACCAAGTTCTCAACCATTTACTCCCTATCCTGGCAGAGGGTCAGAGGCCCCACAGGCGCATATATGGCCAAACTGGTTTACGCTGGGGTCCTCTTCCTAAGCAAGCTAATCCACTCACATTCGTATTCTTCCTGATTTCTTAAGGTTTATTAGGAAAGTTGATAGCTCACAGATTCTTTTTTGTTTGTTTTTTTCACTGAGCTAAAACTCACATAACCATTTTAACCATTTTAAAGTGTACAACTGAGTGTATTTAGTACACTCACAATATTGTGCCACTACCACCGGTCTAGTTTCAAAACATTTCATCACCCAGAAATAAAACTGTACCTATCACCCCAAAACAAAACTCTATAGTCTCCATTTTCCTCTCCCACCATCCCCTGGCATCCATCAATCTACTTTCTTCCTCCATGGATTTACTTACTCTGGAAATGTCATGTAAATGGGATTGTACAATAGGCAGTCTTTTGCATCTGGCTTCTTAGGATGTTTTCAAGGTTCATTCATGATGTAACGTATATCATCCCTTCTGCCTTTCCAGAGGGTTTTAGCCCTGAGCAAGTTCACTGTGGATTCAGTGAGACCAAGAAATGACAATGGGACATTCTTGGGATAAAAAGGTTTATCACCCCCTTTATTCTCCTGGCGGGGTAGGTCGAGCACTAGACTCTCGTCTGCATCCAGCACCTGCAGGTCTGCAATCCATCTCTGTCTCTGCCTCCGCCCACAACACTGGGCAGAGCTCTTCATGTAGTGACTCAGTCGATAGCTCCTTGCCTACTGGTGTGGAAGCAGTAGCGTAGCAGCAGGCCAATTACATCATTACGTAGTTTAGGGCCAGGTGAGGATTCTGTTCATAGGAACTTCCATTTTCGCCGCACCTTCTTATGGCTAAATAACATTCCATTGTATGGATGGACTTCATCCATTTGAATTTGTTTTACTGCTCACCAGTTGATGGACTTTGGGTTGTTTCTACATTTGACTAGTAGGAAAAATGCTGCTATGAACATTTGTGTGCAAGTGTTTGTTTGGACCCACATACCTTGGAACCTAGGAGTGGGATTGCCAGGCAATGCAGGAACCGTGTTTGACTTTATGAGGAACTGCCAGACTGTTTTCTAAGGTCATTGGTTCTTAAACGTAGTTGCAAATTGAAATCAGCTGGGCATCTTTTACAGCACTGCTTCCTAGGTCCCACCCTAAAGGGCCTGGTATAATGGCTCTGCTTTGTGGCCTCTGCAGGGTGAGTGTCTAAGCTCCCCAGGGGCTTTCCCCCAGGTTGAGAACTTCTGGTGTAGACAAAGGGGACTCAGAGATGATGTCGTTAACCAATAACTCCTGAACCTGTCCTCTGGAAGTTAGGGTATTTCAGACCTGCTTGACTGTGAGAATTACCAGGGACACTATTATTAAAATCAGGTCTATCTTATGATCTGGCAAGTTTTGGAAACAATGTCTTCCTTGCTTCTCAAAACGTGGGCCCTGACCATCAGCAACAGCATTATGTGGAGCTTAGGAGAAATGCACATTCTAACTACCACTAAATCAGAGCCTGCATTTTAACTCCACAATGACTGTAAGAACAGTAATATCTTAGAAGCAAGTGCCAGACACTAATGTCAGGCAGTATCGTCTGCAGATAAATGACTCTCAAACTTGAGCTGCTTCAGGGCGACTGAAAGGCTCATTAATGCACAGGCTGCCCTTGGTGCTTCCGGTTAGTGGGTCCCAAGGCAGGGCCCGAGAACTCGCAGGAGTTACAAGCCCCCAGGTGACGCTCATGTGGTCTGAGCCTAGAGTCCAGGCTCTGGTTTCTCAAATTCGGCCCTATTGACTTTTAGAGCCAGATAATTCTTTCTTGTGGGGAGGGCACCGCCAGATGTTCAGCTGCTTCTCTGGCCTCTACCCACCGTGACAACCCAAAATGCCTCCATACATTGACAGTATCCCCTGGTGGGGTGGGTGACAACGTGGCCCCAGCTGAGACCCTCTGATCTAGACGATCCCTTAAGGTGGAGGGAGGGGGCGGTCCTGCCACTCGTCCATTCACGGGATGAGCAGACTTGGTCCTGCCTTGGAACCTCTCTTGGCCTCGCCTCCCAGCCCGTCACATCCTGGGGCGCCTGCAGAGGAGACTGAGACCCCCTGGGGCAACACCTTGGAAGCAGGATTTCCACGTCTGGGGAAATGAGACCCTGTGCCCGGCTTCCTGGCAACGGTTAAGGGTGCAGGAGTCTGAGTCCTGAACACCAGCTGTGTCGTCCTGAGCAAGTAGCCCCTGCCCTCCTCCGCTCTTCACCCACAACCATTTCTTTGCCAGGTATGCTTTGGCTAGACACGAAAACCAGGTCTTCAGAAAAACTTTAATGGTGCTACAGGCAAACTGTTTAAAGAGCTAATGTCCATTGGTCTTTTAAAGTCCACCTGGCGCTTTTAAAGCTACACCCCAGCAAACTGTGTGATGGATAAGTTTTGTGATTGATCATTGGTTAGAATTGCTATACTTCATGTTCTTTGCAGAGGGCTGGGAATATTGAAAAAACAAATTTTTAAAAGAGCGTCTTGGCTTTCCAACCTTTGCCGCAGATTCGTATTTCAGATTGTTGATGAATAGTGCCCTCTGCTGGGACTTCTTGGTTATTGCAATTACCCCGTGCGCCTCTTGGGTCCCATCAGACCTAGGAAATGGGTTTGGAAATTGCCTTCATGACCCATTCCTGTCCTTCAGTTCCGAGGCTAGCTGAAAACAGAACATGTTTCGTGAATGTTCCCGGCCCTGCTTCCTGGAGTTGTGTGTCTCAGGCTAGAAGGCTGGTTAGGGTGGGTCCACACAGGCCCCCCTGCATCCCCAGTGGGGCCCTTGCCTTCCTGGGACAGAAGCTGAAAGCACAGCTGCTGCGAATCTGCAAAACAGCCCACACCCAGGAATGATGCAGAGGGAAGGCCACGCTTGGGGCCCCCGGACTCCTGGCTTCAGCTTCCCCCCTGCACATCCCTGAACATCTCCAGGCCTCAGAGGCCTCCTGTTTCCGCCCATAAAAGGCTGCAGCTGCTCCTTCCAGGTGCTCTGGGGGGCCTTGCAGGCCCGAGAGGGCATGGGAACGGCCGAGGGAGCGACTGCCACCACCAGGGACTTCATTCCGCTTCTGTCGGGTCTTATATATTGGGTTTTAATGTTTTGTTCTGTGTTAGAAGGAGGAGGAGGAGGGGAGGGAGGGAGGAAGGAAGGAAGGGAGGAAAAGACAGACTTTTTTCTGAAGATCAGGCCGTAGGCGATCTCTCAGGTCCTCTGTCTGATTCCCACCCGGGTCAGTCCGTGAGGAGACCCGCCCGTGTTCCCGGGCCTCGTCCTGCACCACCCTGCCCCGTTTTCCAAGCCGGCTCCGACGGTGGCGCAGGAGAGGGGAACCTCTTTCCTCGCTCCGAGAGCGGCGCAGCCCGGGGAGGGCTCAGCCTGTGATGGCAGCGGCTCCCTCTCAAGTCAGTTTTATAGCAACAAGCTCAGGAACTTGTCAGATTCCAGAGTTATTCTACCTCCTCTAGGGAGAAACTGTGATCCATTTCAGAAACAAGCCGACTGGAATAGGTTGGTAGGGCTTGACGACCAGAACCCCCCTGGGGGCTGCCCGCTCTGCGGCACAAACGTTTGCCAAAGCTGCGCAAAGCTTAAGCCTAATACAAGTGAGGAGTGTGGATACCAGATGCCACTAGGTTTGGTTCAAATGCTATGATGGTATTTATAAACGCACTTACACCTTTACATTTCTAAAACATATTTATGGCAAGTAAAAATTGTATGTATTTAAGGTATACAATGTAATATTTTGATATACATATACATTGTGAAATAATGTCCACAAACTAAGATATCCATGTGTACATGGTAAGAACACTTGATACCTACTTTCTTAGCAAATTTTGAAAATATGTTGTATTATGATAACTACAGTCACCATACTGTACATTAGATCCCCAGAACTTACTCATCTTATAAATGAAAGTTCATACCCTTTAATCAATATCTCCCCCTTTCCCCTAACTCCCAGCCTCTCATAATCACCGTTCTACTCTGTTACTGTGAGTTTAGCATTTTCTTTTCAGATTGCACTTTTTAAGTGAGATCATACAGTGTATGTCTTTCTCTGTCTAGCTTATCTCAACATAATGTCCTTCAGTTTCATCCATGTTGTTGCAAATGTCAGGATTTACTGCTTTTTTAAGGCTGAATAATATCCTGTCATATATATGTACCACACCTTCTCTATCCATTCATCCATCAACAGACACCTAAGTTGTTTCCACATCTTGGCCACTGTGAATAATGCTACAGTGAACAGGGTAGTGAAGATATCTGTCCAAGATAGTGAATTTGTTTCCTTCAGGTATATGCCCAGAAGTGGGATTTGGATACAATAGTTCTAGTTTTAATTTTTTGAGGACTCTCCATACTGTTTTCCATGGTGGCGGCACCTTGGAATTTACATTCCCACCAACAACGCACAAGCGTTCCCTTTTCTCCACATCCTTGCAAATGCTTGTCATCTTTTGGTATCAATCCCAAAAAAAGTCATTGCCAAGACCAGTGTCAAGGATCTTTTCCCCTATGTGTTCTAGCAATTTAACAATATCAGGTCTTACATATGAGTATTTGATCTATTCCATATTGCATATGGTATAAGACAAGGGTCCAGTTTCATTCTTTTGCATGTGGCAGCCCAGTTTTCCCCAACACCATTTACTGAAGAGACTATCCTTTCCCTATTGTATATTCAGGTACCTTTATTGAAAATCAATTGGCTGTATATGCATGGGTTTATTTCTGGGCTCTCTGCTCTGTTCTATTGGTCTATGTGTCTGCTTTTATGCCGGTACCATATAGTTTTGATTCCTATAGTTTGTCATGTACTTTGAAGTCAGGAAGTGTGAGGCCTCCAGTTTTGTTCTTCTTGCTCAAGATCACTTTAGCTATTTAGGGTCTTTTGAGGTTCCACACAAATTTTAGGATTATTTTTCTATTTCTCTGAAAAATGCCATTGGGATTTTGATAAAAGTGCATTGAATCTGTAGATCACTTTGCGTAGCATGATGTTTTAACAATATTAATTCTTCTAATCTATGAACACAGGATATCTATATATTTCTAAGTCATATGCTTATACTGCTGTTGCTTAGTCATCCATTTTAGACATTATCTATTTTCTTCCTACTATGGAAAATGAGTTTTTGAGTCTGTCGAGTTTATAAACAAATACCTTTTTGAAAGTTCTCACTATACCTACTGAAATTCTTTAAGTGAATCAATAGTATCTACTGGGAAAAATCCAATTGTCTTAGTCCTAAAAGACCCAAACCTCAATGCTGAACACCTGAGAGGCTCCCAGACCAAAAAACCTCAGAGATGAGCTGAGCCGACTGCACCACTTTATTATTATTAATTAACTATACTGAGGAGTAATTCCTTGTGTTTTTGAAAAGCACCGTATAGTTTACAAGAGAGCTTAACACAGTTAATTTTCACAACATCCCATGAGGGCTGTGAGAGCAGCTCCATTTTACAGGTAAAGACGGGCATAAAGCTGTGGGGACACGAAGGGACGGAGCCGGGACCCTTCTCAGGCCCAGGGTTTCTCCTGTTACCCACACGACCTCTGGTCTCGAAGGAAGGACAGGAGGTGAGAGCCCTCAGCCACCTGCCGTCCTTGCTTCCAGATCCTGTCCCTCCTGTCCTCTCCTTCGCTCTCAGTTCTTCCCCTTCCCTCTGCCTGACTTGGGTCAATGGGACCAGCGTGTTGGTGCCCTTCACCCAGTTCCACCGTGTCCACAGCTCAGACCCCACTCGGCTCTTCCAGAGCTGTGCAGGTGAGGGCTCTGCCAGGTGCTGGCCAGGACGGAGGGACAGAGAAGGAAAGCCTTTGCACAACACTTGGATAAAAAACAAGTACAGTCAGGACACATGGCTTTTATTAAAGAAAGAGGGAGTCCTCTGACCTAAAATCCAAACCACCAAGAGTAGAGGCCTGAGGATAAAAAAGCTTAACTTTTCTTAAATGTTGGTTTTTTTCTGAATGCAAAGTAATCCAAACTCATGGGGGGCTGGGAGGAGGTGGATGGAAACACAGAAAAAGACAAAGAAAAAAGATCACATATAATCCTACCACAATGCCAACATCTTCCATCTTTTTCCTTTCTTATGTTAAAAGAAAAATGTGTTTAATCACTTCCTTTTCATTTTTATCTAAGTGATACTTATTTTGGCTACTATGTTTATATTATTTGGGATATGGTGTTTATATATCTCTAAAAGCTCCAATTTCAAAGGAGTAATTCTTTAGGTGCATGTGTTTCAACGGCCTCCTTCGCCTGGCTTGTTCCTGTGCACAGAACCTGGACCACTTTCCTTACTGTGAGTTTCATCTTTGAATGGGGCTACTTGCTGAAGAATGGACTGAGGATGAGTAAGACTGGAAAGAGGGAAGAAATGGGAAGAGATGGTCTAGAACTTTTGTCTTTAATGTGCGTATCTTGTAGCACTTACGAATGCATTGAAGCATACAACAGAAAAATGCAAAAACCTAGTGTCAAACAGACAGAATTTATTTCAAATGACAAGAACTCCAGACCCAAGTAACTGCTGGTATTTGCTCAATGGCCCAGCCTGGTCAAGGCCAGCATCTCTGCAATTCTCTTGATTTTCCATTTGTTGTTGGGGAACAGTGAGGGTGCTCCGACCCCAGGCATCACACCTGCCGGAAGGTAAGAAGATAGAAGAGTGGTACTAATTCTGTTTTTCTGTGTTACCAAGGACAGCAGCAGTGTCCTCCGAAGGCCCCGGCAGAGACTGTTCCTGTACCATAGAGCAGAACCATGTCACATGGCCACAGTTAGCGGCAAGGGAAGCAGAGAAAGCAAATGTGTGGCTTTCCTTGCCTTTGGAGTGGGGGTGGCCACAGAGGGAGAGCTGGGAATGGGTCAGCCAAGTACCAGCGGCTACTACATCCTTCCCTGGCCCTGGGACTAAGTCTCCACCCAAATTCCATCCTCTAAGTGGGTGCTTGCTTCACTGGCCGAGTCATGTGCTGTGGCCTGGAGACGACTTCCTCCCTCAGAAGCCCCCCTCAGCCACACAGTGGGGGCAACAAGCACTACTCTGGCTCCAGTGTGGTTTCTCTTCAGCCCCGTCTCCCCTCCTTTCCAGTGTCCAGGGAGCCTGTACAGGAACACTTGACTGACATGCTCCTGGATGCCCTGCGCCCCCCAGATGAGTCTCCCCGGGTGGAACACTCCCCCCTAGGAGGCGCACAAGACAGTCACCTGGGCTGCAGGAGGAAAAAATGGAGCTTGACTACGTACAAGTGTACAAGCGACAGAGACGGCCCAGTCTCTCCTGGCCCCGGGGCTGCTCCCTCGGGCTCCCCAGCACAGGCTTAGTCCTCCCCTGGCACCGGGGCTCCATGGCTTCCCTCTGCCAGCTGCCATCCCCTCCTGCTGCCCCCTCCAGGCCTCCCTTCCCCGCTCTCCGAGCGCCCTGCTCTCCTGGCCCACACCACTCTCTCCCCACTCTCCCAGCTCTCTGCTTCCCTGCCCGCAGCACCAGGAGGAACTCTGGGGGCGGGCCTCTGGGGACCAGCAGACACCTGACCAATTACATGCAATTACATACCAGGAACGGAGGAGAGGCGTGAATGGATGTCTCCTCTCCATCCGTCCCGTGGGCCAGTACTCCCATTACTGACCAGCCACTCCTCCCCAGTAAACATCCCAGAGATGTGCTGACAGGCTCGTATGTATATATACACAGTGGGTACTACTTAGGCCACACAGGAATCCTAGTCAGAAATTTCCATTTTCTCCACACCAATCTTGACTGTACAGTCTAACGAGGCACCCATTTGGCTTGTGTATCAGGTGGGCATGTGGCGCACGTGGGGAAGACTGGAAGCCCCACACATCAAGGAGTTGACGGTGGCTCCTACCCTGGCGTTTCCTCTCAGCATATTACAAAACAGTCCAGTTTATGTGTGGCTAGTTTGGAGGGTTGGCAATTACACTCTCTAGTTTTGAAACCCAACACAACAGTAACAGAATTTACAAACATTCCTGTCCCAACAAAACATACAGAAACCAAACCAACTATGGGGCGAAGACAGTACTAAAGCACCACAAAGCCAGGCACAGGGAGCAGATATAACACCTCTTTTCACGCCAGAAATGAACTCTTCACCAGCCACATGACAAGGTGAAAGCTACAATAATCCAGATTTATTGAAAAGTCAGTCAAAAAAAAATCCAGAAAAGCAAAGAACATACCAGAGACTTCATTGATGTCATGTCAAAAGGATTCATGATGTAACTTAAAAATGAGACGATGACAAAGGCCTGAGATGGACAATTTGAACATTAGTAAAAATGATTATTTCAAGGGATCGAAACATGTCAAATGTTTTTCTAATCTATGAGTTCATAATAACATTACAAAATTTAAAAGGAATAGGAGAAATTCATGGATTACCTTTGGTGAATACTAGGGAATCAACTCATTATTTTGAAATTTTAAGTACATGGAACTGACATTCCTATGTGAACTGTATCTCAGGGTAACCAAATAGTTATTAGGAAGTTTCTTCCTAAAGAAATAATCCAGTTAACAAATGAAGAAGAAATTATAGGATATGATATCATACCATTTAGTAACCCATAATCAATTAGTGGACCTATTAAAAATGAGATTATTCAACACTATTAAAAATAAGATAAGCAGACATTAAGTGCTGACTGATGGAAGTACATAACACCACCTGTGAAATACCTTGAGAAAATGTTGAACCTGGATCCAATCAAGCCTCTAGGACCAAATATAATTTATAGGAAATACGAGGATCTGAGAAACACATTAAAGAACACCATGGGGATGAACTCTTCAAAATCAAGGCTTTGGGAAATGCTACAGAGAAACAATCTAGTTAGTCTCTTTGAAAAGAAAAAGATGGAGAGAAAACCTATACCTAAAAGACACAATTATCATAAATGGGCTTCATCTGGCTCATGATTTGAATGAAAAGACCATAATAAATTTATGAAATAATTAGGTGAATTTGAATGAATGCTAACTATATTATTTCATAATTATATTAGGGAATTATTATCAATTTTTAAAAGGATGATAATGGTACCATGGTTATTTTTAGAGAGTTCTTATCTTTTAGATAGACACTGAAATGTTTATAGATGAAGTTATATAATATTAGAGATTTTCTTTAAAATAATCCAGATATAGGGGAAATCTTCAGAGTTAAAACAAGATTGGTCATCAGATGATGATTATTGGAACTTAATAATTGAAACAATGTGGGTTCATTGTACCGTTTTTTCATAGTTTTGCACATTTTTTTTAATTTCCATAATCAAAAGCTTTAAAGATTTAGCAAAAAGAATATACAAGATAGTAATTTTCAATCAAGTAAGGTTAAATTAAATGAAAAAATAGTTTATAAAACAAATAGACTTTATAATGTTAAAGGGAACATCCACGGTGAAGCTATAGCAGTCATGAATCTTTTTGCAATAAATAAAATTCATAAGACAAAACTGCAGAAAATAGTAAGAAGAAATTGGCAGAAACATAATAGCAGTAAGAGACTATAATTCATTTCTCTGAGCACTTGACAGATACAGTAGACAAAAAATAGAAAGGTCTATAAAGGCTCTGAATTATATAATCAATAAGGTTGAATTCTACATCCTGAGCATAGTGAACACTTTATTTTCAAGCACCAATACAACATTTATAAAATCAATCCCTTGTAACACCATAAAGAAAATCTACATAGGTTCCAAAAGGCAGAATAAAAATCACACACCATTCTGTTTTAATAATGTAGTAAAACTAGAAATTAATGCAAAACTAGAATCCAAAACACTCTGATACGTTGCTGGTGGGAATGTGAAATGCTACAGCCATTTTGCAATACAGCCATTTGGCCGTTTCTTAATAAGTTTGTTAATAAGTCAAACATACATCTACCTTCTTGCCCAAACATCTAGTCCTCCTAGTTATTTATCAAAGAAATGTTGTATATTCATAGCAATTTTATTTGTAATTGCCAAATGCTGCAGCCTGCCCTACCCACCTTCAACAGATGAGTGGGTGGTACAGTATTACAATGGAATTGTACCTAGCAATGGAAAACTAACTATGGATACATGGAACAGCATGAATGAATCTCAGAATAATTATGCAGAGTAGAAGAAGCCAGACAAAAAAGAGTATATATTGTATGATTCTGATGCCGGGGTTCTTGTTCACGAAGCCAAAGAATGAGCTTCACAAACACTCAAGGTAGGAGAGCAAGGTACAGGCTTTTACTTAGAGATAAAGTGAGAGGACAGAGCTCCCGGCTCACGCAGGAGAGGATAAGAGAGTCCGGTGTGGTGCGTTATCTAGGGGGTTTTATAGGCAGATGAGGATTTTTTGAGAACATGAAAAAAGCTTAGGGGTGTGGATTTATTAAGTGGTCCTAGAATATTTACAAATAACTTGATACAAGTAACCTCCTGCTCTGTTGATTTCTCCCCGAGATACCAGCATCTTGGTCTGGGGGCATATGAAACAAGGCCACCTGCTCAGCCTGACCCCAAGGTGGGCTGAGGCATTGTTTGCTAAAGAGTAAGTTAAGTGCTAAGTGCAGTCCTATCTTTAAGGTGGAATCCTTCTGGCCTTTTACTGTGTTGTGGCTGGACTTACATGCTAAATTAGTTTGCCTAATTTGCAAGATCACCTCATTAGATCTGAAGGAGGAAAGAGCACATAGGCCTGGGCCTTTTAGCATGTTAAAGTGAATCTTACACATGATTACAAATGATTAGCATAATAAAAATGTGCTACTCTTCTGTATCTGGGGAACATTAACTGATCTCACTGAAGAATGACCCTAGAGCTTAATGTTTAACACACAGTTTTGGTAGGGGGTTTCCTTGCATGTAGTTACATTGCTCTGACTGCAAATATCCTGCCTTGCTTTTTCCAGAGGCTCTCACCCTACGCTGTCTAAGCCTATGGTCCCTGTCTCAATTCCATTTATATGAATTTCTAGAAAATGCAAACTAATCTATAACGACAGAAAGCGGATCAGTGGTTGTTTCAGAAACGAATGATTGATCACCAAGGAGCATGAGGAAACATTTGGGAGTTAATGTTATGTTCATCATCTGATTGCATTGATGTTTTCTTATTTATATCCATTTGTCAAATACTTACCAAGTTGTACACCTTAATACATGTGACTTACTGTGTATCAATTATACCTCAATTTTTTTAATTCCTAGGAATAAACTCCATAAGAAATATAGAGGATTTAAATGAAAAAAATATGAAGTCTATCAAAAAACATAAAATAGATGCATATCATCTATTGGAAAGAGATTTTCTTTTATTTACTGGAATTCAATTTCCATCTAATAGAAAGACAGACTTTACTCCTTCACAGGGATACTCAATTTCATAAATTTGGTACCAAGAGATATTGATTCTTTTAATTATTTGAAGTTGAAAATGATTCCAAAATTATTCTAGAAAAATGAAACACCTGAAAATAGCCAGGATATCTGGAAATAGAAGAGTCACATTGACACAGGAATGGACAAATCAGTGGAAAAGAATCAAGAATACAGAAGTAAACCCCCAAATAGGCAGCTGTCTGGGATATGATGAAGATGATATTTCAGATCAGTAGGATGATTTAATAACTGAAATTATATAATTACTAACTATGGTGAAGTAAAGAGGTTATATTTCTTTCTCTCTCCCTCTCCTTCTCTCTCTCTCTCCCACCAAAAAAAGTTCTAAAATAGTCAAAAATTCTAATGTAAATGAAACCATCAAAGTAGTAAAACAAAGCATGGGTGAATGTTTTCATAACTGTGGAATGAGGACACCTTTCAGTAAGTTTGAAGCAAAATCTAAAAGGTATAATGGGAAAAATTAGTTAAACCACAAAAATTTTTAATTTCTATAATGAAAAACATAGTCAAAAAATAAATCATAAACTGTGAAAGACATGCAGTATAATTGACCAAGAGAGGACTGATTTCCTTGGTCTAGCTGTTTATATGTCAGTAAGATAAACAAGCCAACGAGAATAAACAAATTATATTAGCAATACAAAGGGAAAAAATAGCCATCAGCTATGCAAAAAGATACCAAATCCTATTAAAATTAAAGAAAACGTGAACTAAAGCATTGTTGTAGTTATCTACTGCAGTGTGACAAGTCGCCCCAATGCTTAGGAACTAAAAACAACAATAAATATTTATTATCTCCGATAGTTTCACGGGTGGGAATTCAGAAGCGGCTCAGCTGGGCAATTCTGCTTTGGGTTCTCTCACGAGGTCTCAGGAAAGATGCTCACGGAGGCTGCAAGCATGTGAAGGGGCAAAAGGGGCTGGAGGACCCCTTGCCGAGGTGCCTTACTCACATGGCCAGCAAGCCTGTGCTGGCTGCTGGCAAAAGGCTTCAGTAAGCATTTCGATGGTACTGTTTGACTGTTCTCAAAAGATGACAGCTGACTTCCACAGGTCAAGCAGTCCAAGAGAATAAAGCAGAAGGTATGATCCCTTCTATGACTTAGTCTTTGCCGATCACGTCCACCATACCTCACTGGCCACAGCCAGCTTCATAGGCAGGCAGCCTGGGCAGTCACATTCAGAACAGCCTGCACTTGGTTTAAAGCTCTGTTATTGGCAGACTGATATTTGTAATAATTTTATCTTTGGACTTTTGCAAGTGAGGTCTATAGGAGCGATGGAGTATACACACGAGCAGAGGAGACACATGCTATCCTCTGCATATTGTGTTAGCAGAGCACAGAATTCTGGTGGGAGTTCATGAGACTCAAAGCAAGGTCATGGTCAGCATGTTTTGGAAGCCACTAGCTTCCAGGGTGTTGGGAGAGTGTGCATGTACTAAGAAGTAAAATTAAAAGACTTAAGTTAATTTTGTGCATCACTTCCACTGTTCTGGTAAGAAAAAAATTACATGTGCATGTACAAGCGATGAAACAGGAATGGTATGATTTTGGTGATTCTGCATGTGAGTTCAATGCACTCATATTTTCACTTAAAACTGGCATTGCCTGTGTAAAGATGAATAGTAAATTTTGTGCTGATTTTAACATTTTAATTTTTCTTTGCTTAAGATGATGTTAACTAGTAAATAAAAAACACTGTGAAGAGTAAAGGGGCCGACTGCAGAAGAAATGGGAAACTTCATTTATAGTGCCTTTAGTACCCCTGCTGGCAATTTTTCCTGCTTGTGGAACAAGCCCCATGTTTTCATTTTTCTCTGAGTCTTACAAATTATGCAGCCGGGCACGGTCACACTGACCAGCTCTGATTCAGCGTGAGAGGAAACTCAAGGGTGTTGAGGTCTTTGAAGACCATCTCGGAGGCTGCCACAAACAGCAATAGATTTGCTTATCACCTCTAAAGCTGGCAAAGAGTGAGAGACGAGTGTTGATGAGTATGTCCAGAAATAGGTGTGCTGTAGTTGGGAGGATCCACTAGTAAAGTTTTGGAGGTAATATAGATGAAAAATTCAAATGCATATACCTATAACTCAGCACATTTGTTTTTAGAAATTGTGTTCAAAGCACTCCCACAGTGAAGAAGTCTATGTGCAAGGATATTCACTGCAAACTGTTAGGAATAGTGAAAAACTGGAAACAACATAAAGATACATATTTACCTCCTGACATGGAAAGATATCTACAGTTTTACAATCGATTGCTAAAGGAAGCAAGTTACAGACCAGTATGTTTAGAGGATACTATTCATGATTTTTGCACATAGGAGATGTTAGTAGCGGTTATCACCACAGAGTGAAATTGGGTAAGGATTGGTGGAGTGGGGCAGGAGGGAAGAATTGTATGTATTTCTCTGTGTTATAAAATAGCACAGCCATAAATTAATTTACATCTTAAACTAAAATTTTAAATCTACCTTAAATCCACAGTGTGAATGACGCCTTCCAATGATACCATCTAAAATAAATAAATAAAGATCATCACATCAGTAATTCACATGTCCAGATCGTGTCTAATGGCTGATTAGAACAAGACCAAAAATAGAGACCATGTACTTGTCACCAGAGCCTGTGCCCAGACTGCCAGGAATCCATCACTCAATACTCTTCTGATAAGCTTACTCTTCACACAGGTCCAATTCATTGCTTTGATGCCAAAGCATATCAGGTGTCTTTGTAAGATGTTGGTCCCAGCATTCTCCTAAGAGTAGGTCTAGCATACCTATCTAAAAAGAAAGTCTTGGTGGACCCCTTTTTTCCTTTTTAAATTGTCACTAATCATTTCCAGTTGGTTTGGTCTTGATGAGCATCAAAACCTGGGTTTTAAATGCAATCTTAGCTTTAAGGTGGAGTCCTTCCTGTTTTTGCTGTGCTGTTTACGGCTGGGCTTGTTTGCTGAATCCATCGGGATGCTCGTCTCCTGCCCAGGCTGCAGATGACTTGATGAGGGGCGGGAGGAGGAAAGATCAGCATATAGGTTAAGTTAAAGAATAAGCCGGGCCTTTTAGCAGGCTGAAGTAAATCTTACAATGGCATGATCTAGTTGACACAGTGAAGACATGGGCTGTGCTGGGATACTTTTCTTTATCTGGGGAATATCCAGATATTCCAAGTTACTCCTGGCCTTTGGAGCTTCACCTGATTAACTCACTAACTCTCTACTTTTAGCTGGTTAACTCCTTGAGTCCCGTTTAGTGGGCTTTACTGGCCTTATTCTCTCTCCAGTCTGCTCGTATCGATTTTTCTGCCCAACAATGATAAGGGGTTAGCACTGGGGCCGTTAGGAAACTTGGCCACATCTTCACAATGATCCCCAGCTGGTGGCTCATGTGGCTTTCCTAAGAGGTCTGTCCCTCTTCAGTCCCTCTCCCGGTGGTCTCTGCAAGACTCAAGCTCCCAGTTTCATCTGCTCTCTGTGGCAACCTGTGGGCCCTTGTATTTACATGGGATCTCGCTTCCATATGTTTTGGCTCCTGGGATGCAGGGGTCCCACCCTCCTGTGTCTTACCATCCTGCACACCATGCTCCAACACTCTTTCCCCTCGGTCTGGTGGCATAGGAAAAGGTCAGCAATTCAGGTGACTAAGCAAGTGATCAGAGGAGGAAACCTCAGCCTCCCCTTCTTAGCCTTTCCCAAATCCTGGGGGCAGTTCTCTTGGGGCTTAAGGAAGAGCTTCTTCACAAGGCCTGGACGCCCTGCAGGGTGGCCTCTTCTTCCCATCCTTCTGCAGAGAGGAGAGGAAATCTTTGCACTGAGACGCAACAGCATTTCCCAATCTCTGCTCCCTGGAGCCCCAGTCCTATGAGACATTCCGAGAATAAAGGATCTTGAGGCTAAATTTGTGTGGGGTGAGCTTCATACTTTGTCCCACTTCTCAAGATTCTCAGTTGTGTCAGATTTGTCTCCCTTTTGTTAGCTTCTCTAACATTTGTAGGCTCTGAGAGCCCCTGCAGTAAAGATGGCTTACTTGGGCTCTAACTTAGCTTTTGCCAAACCGAGTTGACTACACAATTCTTTTGGCCCAACATTTATTTCTGTACCGGTCCCGGATCCTTGCCCTGGGCCCTGTGTCTCACAAAACATGGCACGACCCACAGAAAAGCTCCTCTGCCTCCCTTTCCCGGCCTCCTCAAAAACAAAGGTGACCGAGGCAAAACACAGTGAAGGTCCGTGGGTGGCTCTGCTGCCAGCGTGGATGATCAACACCAGCTGGGAGTCTGGAGAAGATGTGAGTGGGAGAAGCGCTTAGGTAAGAGAAAAAAATTAGCTTGTCAAATCCTTCTGACAGCTTGAATACAATACATTTTTGCATAACAAAATCTTTTCCTGGGAGGACTGAGCTTCCTTGTTTTCCTTTCCAGTTCATTGTTCCAGCAGGAATTAGCAAAAGAGCAGCTGACAATTGCACCTGATGGCTGGAGAACATTTTACAATACTAAACAATTAAAACTATTCTTAAATGCCTATATATAGTATATACATTAGTCTAGAGGTACCGTGCACTATATAACATACCAATTCCCTACCTTGGTATAAAATGGATATTTTGTGTTTGAATGGCAAATACTTTTATTTTCACAAACATTTTGTAAAATTTAATTCGCTTTAAAACATTGTGGTTTTATATAAATAATGTAGTGTCAAAAATTGTTGACTATTTTTCCAAAGAAGATATACAGATGGCCAACAGGTACATGAAAAGGTGCTCAACATCCCTAACCTTCAGGGAAATGCAAATCAAAACCACAATGAGCTATCACCTCACATCTGTTAGAATTTCTATTACCAAAAAGACACGAGATAACAAAGCCTGGGAAGCCAGAGAAAAGGGAGTCCTCCACACTGGTGGTGGGAGTGTAAATTGGTGCAGCCACTATGGAAAACAGTATGGAGTTTACTCAGAAAATTAAAAATAGAAGTACTGTATGATCTGGCAATTCCACTTTTGGGTATTTTATCCAAAGAAAACAAAAACACTAATTCAATATGATATATGAATGCCCGTATTTACTGCAGCACCATTCATAGTAGCCAAGACATGGAAGCAGCCTAAGTGCCCCTCGATGGCTGAATGGATAAAGAAGATGTGGAGTGTGCATAGAGGAAGACCCTAGTTTTATATAACATGCATTTTATATACAGTGAAAATGAGTAAAGAAAACCCCATTTAAAATGGAGTCAGGAAGCCCTGAAGGGGGTGTTCTCAAACACAGACAACCTGTGTAACCTTACAGGAGACAATTCTTCATGGGAACAAGGGGGGACACTTTTCACACAGCAATTTTATCTCCTGCTTTTAAGGAAAAGAGGGAAGATCTCTCCCTGCCCCAATAACAACACACTAACCACCTCCTGCAGCCAGTGAGAAACTTCCACAACGTCAAACTCTTGTTCTGCTCCAATGAACTTTTTTTTTAAGTATCGCTGATATACAATCTTATATTCCAATGAACTTTAATTTAAAACAGCCCTCCTCAATTTCCTCCTAAAATCCTAATAAAGGCTGAATTTATCTCTTTAGCCTTGCCATAGTTTGCTTGTCTCAAATTGCAATTCCTCTGCTACTCCCAAAAAAACTCATTTTGCTAGTGAAATAACTGGCTACGTATATATAATTATATACACAGCCACCTCTATGTCAAAATGAAAATAGTTACATAAAATAAAATTCGTGTGCCTTTTCTCCTGTTAATCTGCCTTTGTCAGTTTAATTCTTAGGCCCCAGTAACGGAGTCTAAAAGGAGAGAGGAATCATTTATTTCTTCCACTGCAATTTTTTTAGGTCTGCTCAAAGAACAATCTTGCTGAAAATATATCAGATTTGACCTTGCAACCATTCCAGGATGCTAATTAGTAATCCAACTGAATGTTTTTAAGGCAATTAGATTTAATTTAGACTAGATATGAAATGCCCGCAAAGAGTTCAACAAAACAACAGAAAATCCTCCAATGAAAAAGAATCATGCGACTTCTGGGAAGATGGTGGTGTGAGCAGGGCAGCAGACATCTCCTCCCAAAACTATATATATCTATGAAAATACAGCAAATACAACTATTCCTAAAAGAGAGACCAGAATACACAGGGAAGTGCACAGCGTGCAGCTACACCTGAGAGGACTCGGAACCCCGCGAGGCGGGTAAGATACAGAGCAGCGACCTGGCGGGACCCGAGCACTCCCCCACCCCAGCGCACCGGCGGGAGGAGAGGATTCAGAGCTGGGAGGGACTGGAAGTACAGGCCCGCGAACTAACCAGGCCCGGTGATCTGCGCGGGGAGCACTGACACACATCGCGCGGTGAAGCGGGGATTGGAGAGACAGAGGGGCAGGATCTGAGCAGGGAACACACCAGGGTGCTTGCAGCCGGCTCCCGGGAAGGAAAGAAAAAAAAAGAAAAGCGCGCCCTTTTTTCAGCGGTCTTAAAGAGACAGGAGCCCTGCAGAAAAGCTGGATCACCCCAGCACACTCAGCCCAGCAGACTGGGAGTCCTGGGGAGTTTCGAACGCCTTAGCTGGTGACTGGGAAAGGGTGGCTGCACTTAGACTTCCCACAGAGATCAACAGCCTCCCATTCGTTCCCACCCCGGCCAGAGCTATAAAGGGCCCTGCAGAGTGGCACAGCCATGGCTGCAGAACAGTGGAGCAACAGCGCCACCTACAGCACCCCCACAGAATCTACTCGGGTGGGCGTTTTTTGTTTTGTTTTGTTTTTTCTTTTTTCTTCTCTTTTTTCTTTTCTTTTTTTTCTTTCTTTCTTTCTTTTTTTTTCCCTTTCTTTTTTCTTTTTAAAGTCTTAAAGAGCCCAGCTGACATACGTGGCAACTACCAGCGACCACTTCTATAGCCATGAAAAGACAGAGGAATATGGTCCAGACTAAGATCAACCAGACAACCCCAGAGAGGGAGCCTGAAGGGATGGAAATGCACAGTCTTCCTGAAAAAAAATTCAGAATAAAAGTCATAACCATGCTGACGGATCTACAGAGAAATGTGCAAGAGCTGAGGGAGGAAGTGAGGGAAGTGAGGAAAGACAATGCAGAAATCAGAGAAGCGATCGACGGGCTTAACAGCAGACTGGATGAGATGCAAGAGACTGTTAATGGAATAGAAATCAGAGAACAGGAATACAGAGAAGCTGAGGCAGAGAGAGATAAAAGGATCTCTAGGAATGAAAGAATATTAAGAGAACTGTGTGACCAATCCAAACGGAACAATATTTGCATTATAGGAGTACCAGAAGAAGAAGAGAGAGAAAAAGGGATAGAAAGTGTCTTTGAAGAAATAATTGCTGAAAACTTTCCCACGCTGGGAAGGAAATAGTCTCGCAGTCCACAGAAGTCCACAGATCTCCCAACACAAGGGACCCAAGGAAGACACAACAACAAGACACATAATAATTGAAATGGCAAAGATCAAAGATAAAGACAGAGTATTAAAGGCAGCTAGAGAGAGAAAAAAGATCACCTACAAAGGAAAACTCATCAGACTATCATCAGACTTCTCAACAGAAACCTTACAGGCCAGAAGAGAATGGCATGATATATTTAACATAATGAAACAGAAGAGCCTCAAACCAAGAATATTGTATCCAGCACGATTATCATTTAAATATGACGGAGGGATTAAACAATTTCCAGACAAACAAAAGTTAAGAGAGTTTGCCTCTCATAAACCACCACTACAGGATATCTTAAAGGGACTGCTCTAGAGGGAAGCACCCCTAAGGCTAAAAAGATGTCATCAGAGAAAATAAAACCATAGCAAAGCGAGCAGACCATCCAAATACTAACTAAAGGCAAAGAATAAAACACATAATGTATAAAGGATGGAGGAGGAAGAATAGAAGGAAGAGATAAAGAAACATCAGACGGTGTTCACAGTAACTTAACAAGAAAGTTAAATTAGATTGTTAGATAGTAAAGAAGCAACCCTTGAACCTTTGGTAATCATGAATCTAAAGTCAGCAATGACAATAAGTACATATCTATCAATAATCACCCTAAATGTAAATGGACTGAATGCACCAATCAAAAGACACAGAGTAACAGAGTGGATAAAAAAGCAAGACCCATCTATATGCTGCTACAAGAGACTCACCTCAAACCCAAAGATATACACAGACTAAAAGTGAAGGGATGGAAAAAGATATTTCATGCAAACAACAAAGAGAAAAAAGCAGGTATTGCAGTACTTGTATCAGACAAAATAGACTTCAAAACGAAGAAAGTAGCAAGAGATAAAGAAGGACATTACATAATGATAAAGGGGTCAGTCCAACAAGAAGATATAACCATTATAAATATATATGCACCCAACACAGGAGCGGCAGCATATGTGAAACAAATACTAACAGAATTAAAGGAGGAAATAGACAGCAATGCATTCATTTTAGGAGACTTCAACACACCACTCACTCCAAAGGACAGATCAACCAGGCAGAGGATAAGTAAAGACACAGAGGCACTGAAGAGCACACTAGAACAGATGGACCTAACAGACATCTACAGAACTCTGCACCCATAAGCAGCAGGATACACATTCTTCTCAAGTGCACATGGAACATTTTCCAGAATAGACCACATACTAGGCCACAAAAAGAACCTCAGTAAATTCAAAAATATTGAAATCCTACCAACCACCTTCTCAGATCACAAAGGTATAAAACTAGGAATAAATTTTAGAAAGAAATCAAAAAGGCTCACAAATACATGGAGACTTAACAACATTCTCCTAATGAATCAATGGGTTAACGACCAAACCAAAACAGAAATCAAAGAATATATGGAGACTAATTACAACAACAACACAAAGCCACAACTTCTGTGGGACGCAGCAAAGGCAGTTCTAAGAGGAAAGTATATTGCAATCCAGGCCTATTTAAAGAAGGAAGAACATTCCCAAATGAATAGTCTAAAGACACAATTACTGAAATTGGAAAAAGAAGAACAAATCAGGCCCAAAGTCACCAGAAGGAGGGACATAATAAAGATCAGAGAGGAAATAAATAAAATTGAGAAGAATAAAACAATAGAAAATATCAATGAAACCAAGAGCTGGTTACTGAAAAAATAAACAAAATAGATAAACCCCTAGCCAGACTTATTAAGAGAAAAATAGAATCTACACACATAAACAGAATCAGAAATGAGAAAGGAAAGATAACGACGGACCCCACAGAAATACAAAGAATTATAAGAGAATATTATGAGAATCTTTATGCTAACAAGCTGGAAAACCTAGAAGAAATGGACAACTTCTTAGAAAAATACAACCTTCCAAGACTGACCAAGCAAGAAACAGAAAAACTAAACAGACCAATCACCAGCAACGAAATTGAAGCGGTAATCAAAAAACTACCTAAAAACAAAACCCCCGGACCAGATGGATTTAACTCTGAATTCTACCAGACATATAGAGATGAAATAACACCCATTCTCCTTAAAGTTTTCCAAAAAACAGAAGAGGAGGGGATACTGCCAAACTCATTCTATGAAGCAAGCATCACTCTAATACCAAAACTGGCAAAGACCTCACCAAAAAAGAAAATTACAGACCAATATCCCTGATGAACATAGATGCAAAAATATTCAACAAAACATTAGCAAACCGAATTCAAAAATATGCCAAGAGGATCATACACCATGATCAAGTGGGATTCATCCCAGGGATGCAAGGATGGTACAACATTCTAAAATCCATCAACATCATCCACCACATCAACAAAAAGAAGAACAAAAACCACATGATCATCTCCATAGATGCTGAAAAAGCATTTGACAAAATTCAGCATCCATTCATGATTAAAACTCTCAACAAAATGGGTATAGAGGGCAAGTACCTCAACATCATAAAGCCCATATATGACAAACTCACAGCTAACATCATACTTAACAGCAAGAAGCTGAAAGCTTTTCATCTAAGATAGGGAACAAGACAGGGATGCCCACTCTCTCCACTGTTATTCAACATAGTACTGGAGGTCCTAGCCATGGCAATCAGACAAAACAGAGACATACAAGGCATCCAGATTGGTAAAGAAGAAGTCAAATTGTCACTATTTGCAGATGACATGATACTGTACATAAAAAACCCTAAAGACTCCACTCCAAAACTACTAGAACTAATATCTGAATTCGGCAAAGTTGCAGGATACAAAATTAACACACAGAAATCTGTTGCTTTCCTATACACTAATGATGAACTAACAGAAAGAGAAATCAGAAAAACAATTCCATTCGCAATTGCATCAAAAAGAATAAAATACCTAGGAATAAACCTAATGAAGGAAGTGAAAGACCTGTACTCTGAAAACTACAAGACACTCCTAAGAGAAATTAAAGAGGACACTAACAAATGGAAATGCATCCCATGCTCTTGGCTAGGAAGAATAAATATTGTCAAAATGGCTATACTACCTAAAGCAATCTACAAATTCAACGCAATCCCTATCAAACTACCAACAGCTTTCTTCAATGAACTGGAACAAATAATTCTAAAATTCATATGGAACCACAAAAGACCCTGAATGGCCAAAGCAATCCTGAGAAGGAGGAATCAAACAGGGGGAATTACATTCCCAGACTTCAAGCTAGACTACAAAGCCACAGTAATCAAGACAATTTGGTATTGGCACAAAAACAGACCCACAGACCAGTGGAACAGAATAGAAAATCCAAACATTAACCCAAACATATACAGTCAATTAATATTTGATAAAGGAGCCTTGGATATACAATGGGGAGATGACAGGCTCTTCAGCAGCTGGTGTTGGTAAAACTGGACAGCTACATGTATGAGAATGAAGCTGGACTACTGTCTAGCCCCATACACAAAGGTAAACTCAAGGGGGATCAAAGACCTGAATGGAAGTCATGAAACCATAAAACCCTTAGAAAAAAAAAATAGGCAAAAATCTCTTGGACATAAACATAAGCAACTTCTTCATGAACATATCTCCCCAGGCAAGGGAAAAAAAAGCAAAAATGAACAAGTGGGACTATATCAAGCTGAAGAGCTTCTGTACAGCAAAGGACACCATCAGTAGAACAAAAAGACATCCTACAGTATGGGAGAATATATTCATAAATGATGTATCCGATAAGGGGTTAACATCCAAAATATATAAAGAACTCATGCACCTTAACAAACAAAAAGCAAATAATCCAATTAAGAAATGGGCAGAGGACATGAATAGACACTTCTCTAAAGAAGAAATTCAGATGGCCAACAGGCACATGAAAAGATGCACCACATCGCTAATCATCAGAGAAATGCAGATCAAAACCACAATGAGATATCACCTCACACCAGTGACGATGGCCAACATCCAAAACACAAACAACAACAAATGTTGGCGAGGATGTGGAGAAAAGGGAACCCTCCTACACTGCTGGTGGGAATGCAAATTAGTTCAACCATTGTGGAAAACAGTATGGAGGTTCCTCAAAAAACTCAAAATAGAAATACCATTTGACCCAGGAATCCCACTCCTAGGAATTTACCCTAAGAATGCAGCAGCCCAGTTTCAAAAAGACATATGCACCCCTATGTTTATCGCAGCACTATTTACAATAGCCAAGAAATGGAAGCAACCTAAGTGTCCATCAGTAGATGAATGGATAAAGAAAATGTGGTACATATACACAATGGAATATTATTCAGCCATAAGAAGAAAACAAATCCTACCATTTGCAACAACATGGATGGAGCTAGAGTATATTATGCTCAGTGAAATAAGCCAAGCCGAAAAAGACAAGTATCAAATGATGTCACTCATATGTAGAGTATAAGAACAAAGAAAAAAACTGAAGGAACAAAACAGCAGCAGACTCACAGAACCGAAGAACGGACTAATAGTTACCTAAGGGAAAGGGACTGGGGAAGATGGGTGGGAAGGGAGGGATAAGAGGGTAAAAGGGGCATTACGATTAGCAGATGAAATGCTGGGGGCCACAGGGAGGGCTGTACAACTCAGAGAAGACAAGTAGTGATTCTATAGCATCTCACTACCCTGATGGACAGTGACTGTAATGGGGTTGGTGGGGGGGACCTGATGATGGGAGTAGTTTAATAACCATAATATTTCACATGTAACTGTAGATTAATGATAACAAAGTAAATTATAAAAAAAAAATAAAATAAATAAAAGGAAAGAAAAAAGAAAAGAAAAAGAATCATGGCATTTGTTGGAAAATGGAAATAATTTTGAATTTGCACTATCCACAGTTTATTTCATATAAACTGTTGCTAGCTACTACAATTGTTAGCAAAAGTCTATTTTAAAAAATGATTTTGCTTTTAAAGTACTAATTTTATTTTAGAGAAAATATTTTTCTATATGAAAAGAAACTGCATATGAAATTTGCGACAAAGAGTGAAAATCCAAAAAAATATTAGGATATCAGAACATGGCAACAGCAGAGTTTGCATGATTCTGAAGGAGAGGCTTTACTTACAAATAATCCTAAAACTAGTATCTATGGAGACCACCTTCTGGTCAAGGTATATCGAGATGTGGTCTCATTTAAGGAGACATTTGAGACAAACGTGATGTTGCTCTTTTGGGTTTTCTACAGAATATCTCAACATTGAAATATATGTTAGAACTTAAGAAATACTATATATGTATCCAGATATTCCTCGGGGAGATAACAAAAATCATGATATAAATATTAACAGTATCTGATGAAAATGTTTATTAAAATTCTGCAATAATGATCACTTTATGTATGCAGCCCATTGTTGCATAGCCTGATATACTTGGTATGTAAAATCCTTGATCTGTTTCCAAATCTAGATATTGCTTTGAGAATATTATTGGCCATTACAGTTGTTATTGCCCCAGCAGAGCAACATTTCTCCAAATTGAAATAACTTTTTAAACAATCCAAGCGTTACAGTGACATATTAAAGATATTAGTAATGTCTAATTTGGCATTTTCTTCAATGAATTGCATGTTATATAAAGCCTAATTTTGCTACAGTGAAGCCAAGGAAATAAGTGCTACAGAATAAATAGAAGATAATTGATTAACCATGAATGATTTTATTACTCACCCAAACATCACTGGACCATCGACAGAACAGCCAGAAGTGCACAAATAATCATTACATTCATCATTTTGATTTTTGCCACCTTTCAATCACAGAAGGACCATAGCTGCTCACACATTTTTCAATTTTATCATTTTGAAGTTACATTTGCCAAAGTAGATACACAGAACACATTTTTATCTAATTGTATGTTGGCTTAATTTATAGCTTTTAAGTATTTTCATATGATATGTGAATTCAATTAATATTCTTGACCTGGGTCTCACAAATATTAGGAGCAAATCTCCTTATAAATTTCCTGAAGAACAGTAGTTTTCTATGGAACATGTGCTTGGGAAAAGTCGATGTGTAGACTCTAGGTCGTAAGTACTGTTTCTGGTTCCCTTTTCATTTCACTTTGACTTACTGCCAACTATTATTTTTTACTATTTTTAATATTTTATTATTATCTTCCTTTCCATCAAACATTACTTCCTCCACAGTAATTAGTTTTACAGGTTGATTCATTGACTTTACTCTCATATTATCCATATTAGCTGAAAAGCTCTTGGTCCTATGGTGAGTCCCTGGGCAAACCATGTTCCTAACTCAGTGTTCTGCATCAGCAGCCATGATCCTGTGTTCATGGCATCCTGAGGCCTCAGATGACATTATATGTTGCACGTGTCACCACTTTGTCTTTGGCACGCATGCCACACATTGCTGACTGATCACAGAATCTTCCCCACTCATCCTGGATTCACAGTGTGCATTCTCCCACACACTGTGACAGCATCTTCCCCACTCATCCTGGATTCAGTGTGCATTCTCCCACACAGGTTTCAGGTTGCCATTACTAATAGTCTGGCGTTGGCACAGTTAGTGAAACCTATTTGCCGCCCCTGGCCTAAAGCTGGGTCAGGTCTTTGAAAGGTGCTGGGCATACAGAAGCGAATGAAATTGTCTCTTCACCTGAGAACTTCAAAATTTATTGGTAGTAGTCCCTAATGATCTGGAAAACTCCTGTATACCTTCTACGAATTATTTCCCATTCCTGAAATCATGTTAAAAGCCAGAAATCCCCTTCATCCCTTAGGGATTTGCTCAAGAGAAGCTACATTACATATGAGAGCATTTGAGTAGAGTTGATATCAGAATTTTTAAGCCATGGTCTAAAAAACCCAACATTGATTTTTAATTTGAAATCAACTTTATTCAAGTATAACAGTCATCAAGATGTGAAAAAAACATGTGCACAGTGTGATTAATGATCATAATGTGAACACAGCTGCGTAAACAATTACTATCTCCATCTTCCTTCCTACGGTAACCAGTATCCTGAATCCTAATGCCATAGGTACATTTTGAACCTTTTGTAAATGGAATCAAACAGCACTTATTCTGTCATGTGTCTGGCTTCTTTTGTTCAGCACTGTTTGTCAGATAGTCCCTGTTATTGCATGTGACAGCATACACTCATCTTCATTCCCATAAGATATTCTACTCTATTATATGACTATTCCATGATTTGTCATCCATTCTAGTGTTGATGGACATCTGGAGTGTTCCTAGGCTTAGACTATGATGAGTAGTGCGTCTAAGAAAATTTTTGTGACTTTTGTTGCACATATATTCACATTTATATTCCTAAGGGGTGAATCCGTTACCTTAAATTTAAGTGGATGACATCTTCAGCTTTAGTAAATAATGATAAATTGTTTTCCAGATTGGTTATACCAATTTATACTTCTGCCAGCAGTGTTTGGGAGTTTCATTACTCTATACCCTTGTCAGCGATTGGTATTTTTAGAACTTTAAATTTTAGCCAGGTGATGGTATAGTGGTATTTTGTGGTTATTCTAATTTGCATTTCCCTGATAACTAATGATTTGAGAAGCTTTTAGTTTGTTTCTTTCCCTTATGTCTAACATCTTTTGTGAAGTGCCTGTTCCAGTTTTTTAACCATCATTTTTTGGGTTGTTGCTCTTTTTTATTGATTTGTGGGAGTTCTTTCTATATTCTGGATCCAAGTCCTTTGATGATTACATGTTGTGAAAATATTTTCTCACACCTTGTGGTTTACCTTTTTTCTCACTTTATGTTGTATAGATTTGTGATTTTAGTGTACTTTAATTGATCCTTTCCTTTATAATTATTTGGGGGTTTGGGACGGGGGTATCCTGATTAAGAAAATTTTGCCTTCCCCACAGACATGAATTTATTCTTTAATTTTTCACATTTAAAACAATATACTGGAATTTGTTTTTGCAGATGTTTTGAAGTAAAAGTCTACATTTGGGGGTGGGGGAGGGGTAATGAATATCTTACTATTTAAAGGGCACTGCTAGTTTCAAGGGCAGGACTTTTCCCTAAGTGCCATATTTGTCGTAAGTCAAATATTCATATATGTGTGGGTTGGTTTCTGCTCTTACAGTTTTGTCTTATTGTCTGTGTTTGTGCTAAAACTTTACTGTCTTAAAACATTGTCCTTTGGTACATAATGATATCCAGGAGAGTAAGTCTCCAACTTTGTTCTTCTTTAGTGTTGTCTTGGCTATTCTTGCCTTTGTATTTCACGTAAATTTTAGAATCAGCTTATAAATTTCCACAGATATGAAAAAGTTGTTGGGATTTTAATTTGGTTTAATTGGAATCCATAAGTTAGTTCAGGAAGGAGTAACACATTTATAATATTGAGTCTTCCAATCTATGAAAATGGTATATCTCTCCATTAACTTAGGTCTTCTTTAATTTCTCTAAGTAATATTTTATAGTTTTCTGTGTAAAGTTCTTACAAATCTTTCATTAGTTTATTCCTAGGTAGCTGATGTTTTTTGATGCTATTGCAAATGGTAACATTTCTAAACTTTCATTTTCTGATTGCTTTTTGCTGGTAAGTAGAAATGCAATCGATTATTTTTCTATACTGACCTTTTATACAAGTTACAGTGCTGAATTCACTTAGTCTAATAGCTTATGAATAGAGTCTTTTAGACTTACTAAATACATAATATGTCATTTGCAAATAGCAGTAGATCTATTCTTTACTAAGCTTTATTTTTTACCTTTTTTTTTTTACCTTATTTCACAAGCTAAGAATCTGGGACAATTTGACTACAAGAAATAATAGCAGATATCCTTTCCTTGTTCACAATCCTAGGGAAATTCTTCAATATTTTGCCCTTAAATATGAGGGTTCTTGTAGGTTTTTTTAGATACCCTTTATTCTATTAAGAAAATTCCTATCCCTAGTTTGCTACTTTTTTTAAGTATGTTTTCCTGCATTTCTTCAAAGGATCATGTGATTTTTCTCCTTTAATCTGTTAATGCTGTGAATGGCATTGATTGATTCTCAAATGTCAATCAACCTGCAACCTGGGTTAGATTTGAATACCAGGATTTGGTTTGCTGATATTTTGGTTGCTATTTTTTTAGCCTATGTTTTGAAAGATATAGGTGTGGAGTTTTCCTTTCTTGTGTTGTGATTGCCAGGTTTTGGTGTTAAAATTGTGCTGGCCTCCTAAAACAGGTTGGGATGTCCTCTCTCTTTTTCTATCCTCTCACAAAGAGTTTGTGTGAGACTGGCCCTATCACACCCTAAAATGTCTGGTATGATACACCAGTCAAGCCATGGGGGACTGGAATTTTCTTTGATGGGAAAGATGAAATTTCATACTTACAGATGAAATTTCTTTCTTTAGTAGATTTAGGACTATTCACATTTCATTTTCATCTTCTTTCACTTTTGATGTGTTTTTCTAGGACATTAAATTTTCAAATGTATTTCATAAAGTTTATTTTATTATGTTAAATAGCTGTAGAATTTGAAATGATGTCCCCTTTCCCTTTTTCATTCCTCATATTTGTTATTTGTGCTTTCTCTATTTGTTTTGATCAGTCTTAACACAGGCTTATCCATTTTATTAGTCTTTTTAAAAAAACAGCCTTTGGCTTTGTTGACCCTCTCTATATTTCTATAGCTTATTAATTTCTGCTCTTTGTTCTTCCCCTTTTTCTCCTTTTTAGGGTTTACCTTTCTGTTCTTTTTATAAGTTCCTGAGATGGATGCATAGACGATTGTTTTTCATTCTTGTTTTCCCCTAATATATGCATTTAAGACTTTCTAAACAGCTTTAGCATCCTCTCCCAAGTTTAGATATATGTTTCCTGTATTATTCAGTTCAAAATATATTTTGATTTCCATTGGGATTTCCTCTTGATTCATGGATTATTTTAAATCAGGCAATAAAAATATTGTCAATTTCCAAACATTCGGAAATTTTCTAGCTTTTTCTTTGTTGTTGATTTCTAGCTGAATTCCACTGTGGCCAGAAAATGTATCATGCCTAATTTTTATCCTTTGAAATCTGTTGGGACTAGCTCTATGAACCAGCATATGGTCAATTGGGGCAAATAATGAAAAAATGTATATTCAATATTTATATTCAAATATTCAATATTTAGTGTTCTAAATATATCAATAATATTATGTTTATTACTTGTTTTATCTGAATCATTTATATTATGATTTTTTTTTGTCTTGTTCTATTGGTGCCCAAGATAGGGAACTTGTTGAAAGCTCTCACCATAATTACAGATTTCTCCTTCTAATTCTATTTTTTACTTTATGTATTTTGAGACTATGTTATTAGTGTATACAAATTAAGCATTTTATTTCTTTCTGGTAATTGAGCCTTTATTTTTATGTAAGGTTCCTTTATAGCAGCATTTCTCAATTGTAGCACTATTGACATTTTAGGCAGAATAATTCTTCTTTGAGGGGATGGGGTGCTGTGCTTTGTATGGTAGGATGTTTAGCAGCATCCTTGTTCTCCACCCCTGAGGTGCCAGCGGCATCCCCACCCCGAGTCATGACAATCAAAAATATCTCTAGGCATTGCCGAATGTCCACTGGGGGCAAAATCACGCCTGGCTGAGAGTCGCTGATCTACAGTAATGTTTGCGCCCAGTAATGTTTCATCTGATGCTGTAAACCACTTTCTATTGGTATTTGCAATAGAAAAACTTTTACTTTCAACCTTTAAATATTCTTACTCCAGATATGTCTCTTATAAGCAGCATGAGGTTGACTGTCTTTAGTCTGACAATCTTTTAATTGTAATCGGAATATTTGTTCCTTTTATCTTTAATATACATTTGGGCTTAAATCTGCCATTTGACTATTTCATATTTTAATCTACTGTTCTATGTTCTTTTTTCTCTCCTTTTTGCTTTTTTGGGTTATGTATTATTTTACTTTCCTGTTACTCCTCTCATTCATTAAGCATTTTTTTTATTATTCTCTTAGTGGTTATCCTAGAGATCACAACATATATCTTTAACTTTTAAAATGCAATATGTTAGCACTTTCATCACTTTTTGGAGTATCTTAGGACCTTAGACCTTTTTATTCTATTTACCTCAGTCTCATTTTTTGTGAATTTTTATTTCTCCATATATATATAATTCATCATTACTTAATTTGATACAGTGTTTATTTAGATTTACTTGAATATTTATATTTTCCATTTTTCTTCATTCTTCCTGTATCTCCCTGCTTCTATTTGGGATTATTTTTCTTTCTGCCTGACAAGCTCCCTTTAGTACTTCATTTAGTTCAGATCTGCTGTTGCTGAATTCTCTAGGTTTATGTTTGTCTGAGATTTGTATTTATTTCTCTTTTATTTGAAAGACAGTTTGCTTGGTTTAGAATTTTAGGTTGCTGGCTATATTCTTTCTGTTGATAAATGAGCAGTTTTTTTATGCACCTTTCAAGACAGTGTGCTTTTGCCTTTGTCTTCTCTTTGCCTGTGGGTTTCAGAAATTTTACTATAATGCTCTCAGTGTGGTTATCTTTGTATTTATCATGATTGGTATTCAAAATACTTTTTGAATCCATGGCTTGATAGCTTTCATCGGTTACAGAAAATTCTTGGCCCCCATGGTTTCAAATATTGCTTGTACCCCACACTCTCTCCTACCTCATCATTTGGAACTCTACATTAGACTCATTCACCATATCTCACTGACAGAAAATACCTTACAAGTATCAGTAGAAAGCTGATGTGGCTACACTATGTTCTCTTCTGTTTTTTCCTTCCTTTTTTCCTCTTTGGGCTTTGGTCTGAATATTTTTCCTTTTGACCTATCTTCCAAATTGCTAGCTCTCTTTAGCTGTATCTAATCTGTTAAACACTGCTTCCATTATCTGTTACCACATAACACTCCACTCCAAACTTTTGTGGCTCAGAACTGCCACCATTTACTTGTACATGATTCTGCAATTTGAGCAAGGCTCAGTGGAGATGGCGTGTCTCTGTGCCATGTGGTGTCGACTAGGGTATCTAGTGACCTAGATAACATCATGCATATGTCTGGCACCTCAACTAGGGGGACCCGAAAAGTTGGAGATGGCTGCATGTCTCTATCTCTCCAGTCTTCCATTTTCCACAGCCTGTCTGTCTCTCATGTGTCCCCTTCCTCTCTGAGCAGGGTATATTTATAATTATTTGCCTGGTGGGTCAAGACTACAAGAGGATGAAAGCCCAAGTACCCTGCCTCTTAGTGCCTAGGCTTAGAACTAGCCAAGCATCATTCCTGCCACATCCTTTGCTCCACGTAGTAGCCCTTCAGATGGCTGAAGTTAGCCTCCCCAGACTCCTGCACACAACCTCATCTTGCCTGGTGTTGACTGCCTCACTATCCTCCTCGTTCTGCATGGCTCCTAGATCCAGGACAATGAATGGTGCCTAGCAGGACTCAAAAAATATTTTTCAACAAACGGATGAAGGAATGAAGGCTAACCTGCAGCAGCATATACACTAATGTTAGGATAATACTAGTGAAAATGGTAGCCAAATTTGTGAATTCTTCAAGCTGTATTATCTTCTATATCTTGAGCCCCCCGCCCCCACCAAATAGCTAGTAACTCATAAAATTCTCAGTTTGCTCCTCAGCCTGAGACGCCAGGACAGTGAAGGGGACAGAGTGGGAAAAACCCCAGTGGAAACAGCCTTCGGACTCTGAGTCTCAGTGAGGGTTCCCAGGACCTGAGGCAATCCCCCTCTTCTTCCCCAAATAAGATATGGGTGGTTCAAGCAGGGTCTCGGAGACCATTAACATGCTTCTCGGGGCATTACTGGGGTGCTCTCTTCTTCTCTGCTTGGTGGCCTGAGAACAGGTGCACCGGTTACTGACCCTCACCCCAGCAGGTTGGCTGACCACAACCCTTGACCTGTCCCCTCATGGCCCATGTTGACTTTATGGTGCCATCTGTCAACCTAGAACTGCCCAACGTTCATACCAAGGTGGGGGTTCTCTCTGACCACAAGTACTAAAGTATAGTCCTTTTATCTGACTCTCAAGAAGGTGTCAATATCTTACAGCCCTTTCTTTTGCAAGGTCTGTGAGACCAGTTTCTCTGGTACTGGGTTAGAGGACATCTGAGAGCTACCTCCAGGGGAACAAGTCGTATAAATGAACTCTGATGCAAAGTCCAGGGAGTTCTTTCTGACATACTGATTGTGTGTGTGTGTGTGTGTGTGTGTGTGTGTATAAGATCAACACCAAATTTTCCTGACTCCCTTGCCACGGTTCATCTCACCACACCATGTTAACAACAAAGATAAATATCAACTAACACTTAATGAGTACTTACTTTGTGCCAGACTCTGTTCTGAGAGCTTCATGTGCATCATCTCATAGGTAATTTTTGGAGGAGGAATAGATTGTAGGCATTTGAAGCATCATAGAATGGGTGAATCTGGGGGATAAGATTTGAAAGGACTGTTAGTTTTATTAGGAGGCTGAGTCAGGTTAGGAAAGGGGAAGGTGAAACATATCAGGCTCAACAAATTGTGTGGATATATGTGAATGAGAAGAGGGTGGCCAAAAGTAGGCCAAGTGCCCAGGGCAGGGAGAACAACAGCCCGTAGGGACTTGAGGATGATGAAATCAAAAGGGATCAAAGGAGGCTGATGGTATCCCCTTTTGTGAGCGGAATCTTTCCAAGTTTCAGAAGTAAAATTAATGTGTTCTACTTTGACATAGTAAAGAGACTCCTGGGGCGCACTGACTAAAATAAAAATAAGTCAGACTCTCTTAATGGTCTTTGTGGCATCTCTAAAGAGTTACTTATTATATGTTAAAGATTTGAATAGAGTATTGTTCTGGAATAGCCACAGAAACATCCCCTTGCATGAAAGTGGAGGAACCAGTCTGAAAGTTCTGTCTGCAGCGAAAGCCACAGGGCAACACTTTGTCCCCAGCACAGCCACATCGACAAGGTGGTCTGCATTTAACCTGTCTGCACAGGCAGATGGGCTCTTAGCCGGGCACTAGGAGATCCCTGCTAACCAGTCAGAGGGAGCCTGCAACGGGATCCCATAACCGTGTTATTAAGTCTGACTTGGTAGGGCATGTGATGCAGGCAAATGATGTGTGCTGAGCAGTCAGACCAGGCTCAAATGAAATCCCCAAACCAAAGCCTAGGCTGGGAGAAATATCCACATTCTTAAAAAATCCAGATCCCATTAATTATCCCCTTTGGCCTCTGTCTTCAACCACTCTATTGGCTTTCTCCTCATTACAGACTCAAACATCTCCAATCTTTAAAAGCCATCCAAACAATCCCAGCAGAACAGCCCTCCCTTCATGGTCTCTCACTCCTTCAATGTGGGGAATGAGTTTTTATTTCTTGCCTGCATGGTTTTGCCTGTAACTCACTTTGCAAGGCTCTGCTCCCTGGTTTCTTCCCACCACCACTGCAGTGAAATAGTTCCCAACAAGGCCACCAGTGGGCCGTCAATCACCAAATTCCGCACATTCATCTTCTTCTTCATCTTACTTGATCTCTCTGTGGCCACTACTGGACAGTTCCCTCCTGGAAGTCCTTTGATTTGGTTGGGTTTCATTCCTACAGCACTGTACTCTTCTTTTTCTGCCTGCCCCTGGTCCATCCTTAGCTACTGCTCTTCTTCCTCCACAGTCTCCTGAGAACCCTGCTAAGGGTTTCAACCACTGCTTGTCTACTGAGGTCACTCACTCTCTCTGTTCTGTAAGCTGCATGTTCAGCTGCTCACTAAACATCTCTCCTTGGACACCCAGTGGAAGTCTCAAAACACAAAACCATTCATGATCTCCCCCCCAAATTGCCCATTCTTGGTGGATTTGCTCCCCTTTGTGTCAGAACTGACCATCCCATTGCTTAAGTCAGAAACCAGGGGATGGTTTTCGGCCCCTCCTTCTTTCTACACACTTGCCACCCAGTGAGTCAGCAAGTCCTGTCTCAGCCCGTGTCCTTTCTCTCCTGGTGAGAGGCCCCTGACTGAGCTCCTGCCTGCAGACTCGCACCCTCACATCTGCCTCCACACTGGCCACCGGGGATCATGTCTGAACCCAAACCCTCATCAGGTCCCGGCTCTGCTCAGGTCCTCCCATGGCTCCCCACTGACCTTTCCCCTCCCATTTCCTACCTCTCTCCTGTTTCCACCCTATCGCCTTGGGGAGGCTAGACCTTAGGGGGCAAGCAGCCAATTTCTAGGGCTTTGGTAGCCAGAGAGATCTGGGTTTGACCTAAGAGGATACAGGAACCATTTACAGATTCATGAGCAGGGCATCATGGTGTGACGACAAGGTGACAGGTACACGTCTGCTCCTGGAAGTGGGAGACACATTAGCAGACTGCTATAGACTCATTGTTTGTGTCCTCCCTAAATTCACAAGTTAAATCCTAACGCTCAGAGTTTCTAGAAGTGGGGCCTTTGGCAGGTGATTAGATCATAAAGATGGAGCCTCATAAATGGGATTAGTGTCCTTATAAAAGAGACACCAGAGAACTCCCTCCTTTTGGTCCCCTGCTCCCCCATGTAAGAACACAGGGAAAAGACTGCCTCTCTTTGAATCAGGAAGCAGGCCTCACTAGACAACAGAGTTGCCCACGCCTCAATCTTCCAGCGTCCATAAATTTCTGTTGTTTGTAAGTGTAAGTCTGGGTAGAGGAAATCCCGGGGTAAAATACCTCTAAAAACAGACCAGTCAAAGGGGAAAATGAAGCTTAAAATCTGTTTATTGCTTACAAATTGCAGCCCGGGGACTTCTCTCTTTCCTGCTCCAGCAGAAGCAAAACCGGCCCTGCCCTCACCTCTCAGGTACAGATAGCCCTCTGTTGCCCAGGTAATTACCCACTGACATGGAGATGAACTTCTCTCCAAAAGAGGAATGACGCAAATGCACTAAAGCCATACTTCTTTCCACCTCTGAACACCTTTGTATGCAGATGTACTAGCCAGGCCAGATACTCGGGAAATATTACCATTTTACCCACAATAAGTCACCCAGGCTATGGCATTTTGTAATAATAACCCAAAGGGACTAAGACATGGCCTATCAGAAGTGAGGCAAAAGGACCTAGACTAGTACAGAAAAAAGGAGGCGAAGGTGAACCCATGGGACAGGTGAGATGGGTAAATAAATATCTAACGCATACCTTGGTATGTAATGTCACGTGCGCACACACACACACACACACACACACACACACACACACACACACACACAC
>JAQQAC010017683.1:21830504-21944583 GCA_029783875.1 Phataginus tricuspis | reverse complement strand
TGTGACATCAGTATAATTTACTTAGACATTTCAGAATGCATATATATCAACTACAAGTAAGTGTTTTTATTGATTTTTTTTCTTTCCTTTTGAGGTAAAATTTACATAAACTGAAATACACTTACCTTAAATGTACTCTTTAGTGAGTATGACACATGTGTATATACTGGGATAATCCAAACCCCTACCGAGATGCAGAATAGTACCAGTACCCATGAAAGTCCCCTCATGCCTCTTCCCAGTTGATGCCTAGCTGCCTCCCTGTTCAGATGTGTTACATTAACATTAAGTAGCAGCCAGCTGTTGCTAATCAAGTATACTTTATTGTATATGACTTTAAAAATTAGAAGTTCATTAATAGTTAAGGATTAAGTAGGTTAATACTTAAAAAATGGCTAAAACAAGAGTCTGAACCATTTGGATTGTGTACCTTCTTGAGCATACATCCTTAATATGTAAGTTTCCTTTAAATTATACATGTACTGTCTACTATTACACATATTATAAAATATCACAAGAAACTAAAAGGGATGACAGATTAACAATATTTTATGTTCTAAAGTTCTTATTGGCAAAGAAAAATCATTAATAATAATAGATTAAGTCCCATGTTTTTTAAAGTATTAATTTTGGAATTTTTTGCCTGGTTTTGTGATTAGACTATAGATACAGTTTTTAATCTTCTAAAGAGAGCTTCTAGAATAGAACTGTTAGCCGTTCCCTGTTTGTTCATACTTACATTATTAGTATTATCTTTGTAGGACTCCTTTTAGCCACTTGTGCCTTTGGCCAGAGTTCATTTAGAAGTGGATATTCTATAGTTCTGCTCAGCCAGACATACACAATGGCAGTAAATCACAGTGTATGCAAAGTGAATAAATATAACCATCTAAATAAGGACACTAGTATCAATTTATGTATTAAATATTAGTAAAATTTACTTTTTAGGTAAAAGAAAACTAAAATAGAAATTGTACTATTTTCTTCTTACATCCCCCCAAATTGTCTTGTATCCCCTGACCATCCTGCTTATGTTACCCCTGCTCTAAAAGATGGGAAAACAAAGAACAGTACAAAGAACAAGTCTCAAAACTTTGTTTCAACTAAAGAGCTTTTTTAAATTTAAAAACTAGGGGAAACTGAAACATTACTAATAGAGCAAATTGATCCAGTCACTTTAGAAGACTGTGCACATTGACTATAGTTAAACACATGCCTACTTTTTATCTTAGCAGTCTGTGCTAGGCATATACCCAAGAGAAATGAGTGTTTATGTCCCCCAAAAGACTTGTACAAGAATGCTCATACATAGCAGTTTTATTAATAGTAGCAGAAGACTGAAAACAACCCAGGTATCCATCAACAGGAGAATGGATGCGTGAGACTGTAGTATATTCATGCAATGAAGTACTACTCAGCAATAAAAAGGAAAAAACTAGTGATGTCCATATGCATGCCTCAAAAACAGAAGGTTGAGTGAAAGATCCAAACAAGAGAGTACATTCTGTATGATACCATTATGTTCAAAAACAGGCAAAACTGATTGATGGTGATGTGCATATGTAAAAAATGCACATTTAAGATTTGTGTACTATACTGTATATAAGTTATACTTCAATTTAAAAAACGCTTTGTATGAGGTGGGAAAAAGAAGAATCTAATACTACACCTTTCTTCGTGGATTGAATTGGACCATTAGCGTTCAGTGAGAAATGTTTTCCTTTAAGGTTTCAGTCCCACCAAGTTGCATCTTCCTGTTCCTTTTTGACTCTTAGAAACCTCATTTACTACTTCACAGCTTTCCCTTTGGGTTTCTTTTTATTCCTGATTTCTGCCTCTGTATTTGTTTAAATGCATTAGAGTTTTTCTATTCCTTTCATACTAAATCATGGTTCAGTTTTTTTTTTTTATCTAGCTCTCAACCTCTCACTTGACAAAACTTAAAGCCTTTGACTTACTCTATGACAGCTTGAAGAGCTGAGCTGTTAGTAAGCTTTTATTGAGCACCTGCTATATGTAAAGCACCATACCAGGTGTAGTTTTTCATTTTTCTGCCAACAGGTTAAATTTACAGCAATTTAAAAACAGGATTATAATTAAAATGTTTCCATATCTCTTATTAATATAAATACTGGTTAGAAATCCTCAGTTTCTGATCTATAGCACTTTCAATTTTCTTTTGCCTTTGACACTAAACTTCTAGACTATGAGCCTTTATTTCTGGAGACCAGGCTACATATTTTTTAGGGAATCACTTGGGGTTTAAATACGTTTTAATCTCAACAGAAACTAAGAGGTTTATAATCTTTATTGCTTTGGCCTGACTGCAGAGAAGTCCATCATTGGTTCATTCCTCAAGTAGAATGGCATAGGCTCACGCAGACTTTTCCCAGGGACCTATAGTCACATTGCCAAGAAACTGGCAGGTTGTCTGATTTTCTTCTGCTTAACCCTGGGAGCAAAAAGCAACTCTCAGTACCAATATGTACATTTTCTATTGCTCCCATTTCAACCAGATGAATCTGTATTTTTGGCACATTCCCTTTGGAATACTGTAATGACTGTTGTTTCCCCATGATTTGGATAATATTAATTCTTGGAAGTCAAGTTTCCAGTATATGGCATTGTGTTTGATTCTTTTGGAAAATGACCGATGGTTAAAATTATATATTAATTTATTGAAAATGTTAGCATTAGAAAAACATTGTAGGCTAGTAAGCATAATAGGGGAAGAGCCCAAATATTCCTATTTATTGGAGAAAGTTATCTTCTATTCCAGAAGGGTTCCAGATGTTCGATCAGAATCTAGTCCACTTGATCAGTTGTTAATCCACTGTAGAAAGACTTCTGAATCATTTCCAGCAGTGCTACTAAAGGCATGGTCTGCAGACTCTACCTCTCAGTGACAAGACAGTTGCTGAAATTGACAGTAAGAGTTTTAAAGACTTTTCTTTAGCAATATGATAGAGTAACTTAATGTTTGTCAATCTAATAAATTTAAAAATGAAGGTAGTATTTTGTAGGCTTTAAATTTTTATTTTTCTAATAATTTGTCATGTATTTTATAAAAATGTCAGTCTGTAACAAAATAGAAATTAATAAAAGAACTGGTCCTTTACCATTTATGGAGTAGAAGTGCTGACTATAAAGAACCCTTAATCTTAAAAAAAATAGTGTTCTTTGCACCAAAACCAATTTGTTCGTACTGTAAACTATTTAAACTGTTTAAAAGAGAATGGATTGACCTTCATTTCATAAATATAAATTTCACCTGTGTAAAACATTTTTATTACACAAGTAATAATGTTTATTGTAGGAAGATTAATATCCCTACACCTAGTTATAAGCATGAAGAATATGGACCTATGTGTGTAGGCACATAAGTTTTGTAATATAAACAGTTTTGCAGCCTTTTCCCCCACTTAAACACTGTATCTTAGATGACCTAGAATGACAATGAATATATTACTATTAATACTATTTGTAATAGTTATCTGGTAATTTATGGCATAGACCTGTTCATTATAAATTATAACCACTTGTATTACAGGACATTAGGTTATTTCCAGTTTTATACTATAAAATAATAACCTGAGAAACATTGTTTTGGCTAACTCATTAGTTATTTCCTTAGGACAAGTCTCTGGAAATTTTATTTCTGAGTCAAGAGACACGTGCATGTTTTAAAGCTTTGGATTTGTAGTGTCATTTTGCCCTCCAGAAAAGTTTTAGTCAAAATCTTGCCACTAGCAGAATAAGAGAAACCTGGTTTTTCACATGTTCATTAAATATAGATGATTCAAATTCTAAAAAAATCTTTGTCAATTTAATAAACACAGACACTTGAATTAATTTCTTTGGTTACAAGTTAGACAGAAGATGTATATATCATGTGTAATCACACATGCATCTTGATTACAAGTTAGTATGAATATATACAATAACACTACTATGAAGTAGATGTCCTCATAAATCTTGAGACCAAACTTAGCTTAAGAAATTCTCCTAAGATCACATACTTAATAAGTGCCTTAATCCCAGGCTATTAAGGATGCTGCCAGAACATAAGAAATGTGATCTCAACTAGGTGAAAGACTGAAGAAGCATTTGGCAATATGTGAGACTATATAAATACTACTCTCAAGTTGCTGTGAAGCTGGCAATCCTAAATCAGACAACATTTATTGTTTTCTCTAGTCTATATATCTTTGAAAGCCCTTTGACACAAGACAGTATAAAAATAAATATTAGTTATTCATATAGAGAAAACAGAGACCCATTAAAATCAATTCTGAATAAATAGCATGGTGTCAATCTAATATAAGTTACAAAACCACTATGTGTGAGAGAATACATACTTTGAATATCAGGTAGGGTAGTTACAAGGGCTGCCGGTTTGGTAGAGCCCAAAAGCAAAATCATAGGAACTACTACTATACTGTATAGCTTTGTGCCAGTCTCTGCTGCACTCCCAGGCCCTATAACAGCATTGTCCCATGTTATTTCCCTGTCATGCATATATGTAATCTCCTTTCACCTGATTAAAATAGAAGTAGTAATCAAATTTTCTTATTATATCCTCTTACCTAGATAAGAATTTGCTGCAGTTAGGTAAATGACCATCTGTATGGTCACAGAGAGCCACATAGAGGTAAAAAGAATGAAGTAATTAATGATGGGTGAGCTCAAGCCTTACAGAATGACATTCTCCAAAATTCTGAGCAAGGTTTCCTGCAATGTCAGGAAAGACAGCTAGACCAAGAGTTAAAAGACAAGCAGGCACTTCATTTTATCACTATCTTGGTGAGGTTTGCTTATCTTTTGTAAAGGAGGATGGTAATTCTTACTCTCTTTCCCTTTTTCCTAGTAATCAAATGTTAAAATGTGCATGAAAGAAATGTGTGATAATTATCATATATGTTTTATATATATATATATATATATATATATATATATATATGTTCTGCCAAACTTGTAGCCAAAGGAATTAATTCAGTTAAATATTTGTGTTTATAAAATTCTTATTCTTTTCTTTCCCCTCATAATCAAATGTATATGTGCATGAAACAAGTGTTTGCTACTTAAGTACCTAATAATTACCTCCCAGGAACACCAAGCTCCTTGTTATCGGTGCTAGGAATCTTGCAAAGGCTCAGTAAATGCTTTTGTGATTTGGCAGGTGTGTCTTCCACTAGTTTCCTTGTGTCTTTATAACAGTGAGTTGACTCTAGGCTCTGGGAGTTGTGGGGACTTTGCATTATTACCCCTCTTTTCAGATTCTGAGTGTAATAGGCCATTTCTAGAAGTTCTACATAGCTTCAGGATTTGGGGGCAAACTAAACTGGATTATGTTGGCATACAAAAAGGGTCAATAAACTCTTCTTCCCACTTGATCACCAAGGCTCAAGCTCTGTGTCTGATAGAGTTTTAAGTCTACCCAGAAGTGGCGGTATCCAGTTTTCAAAGTGTGGGAGAGTCATTGGTAACAAGGGTGCCTCAATGGGGACTGGGACATTCTTGATAACATAATAGTAACTTCTCAGTTTTTATTGCAAAATACATTTAAGATGAGAGTTATAAGTGATAAGTTCAGATAGGTTCAGTAGTGGTTAGCAAATATAAAATGAGTTTCACAGAAGATTCAAAAACTTTTATGTAGGGAGAAATGGCAAAAGACAAACTCACGGTTTTGGATCTCTTTTTCCTTTTTCTTTGTCACCAAAGTAGAACTTTTGTACTAATGGCATCTTTAACTTTGGAATAAATACATAGTCAGAAGGAGCAGTATTATAAATTCTTGTTCATTTTTTTTTTTAGAGTTAACATAAATGGATTGAAATTTCTCTCTAGACCTCTGACCTTAAAATGAGACCACCTATTTTCAAACAAGGCATAATCATTCTTACCTCCTTCACTGGAATGCTGCATAAGGATTAAGTCAGTAATTTTGAAAGCAGTTAGACCTTGGAAGTGAGTCCTCACTGCTGATTGATGCTAATGCAGTCTAGTCTAGTGGCTTTTAGATTTTTTTTGATTATAACCCACAATAAGAAATAAATATTAATTTCACACACACACTAGGAAAAAAGTCACCAGTTCATACTTTGTGTGGTGCATCCCAATATTTTTGTATTTCATTTGTTATTAAATCAGGTTCAACCCACTAATCACAAGCACTGGTTTTGTCTACTAGGCTGAAGGGAAACTAATCTGTGTGAGGTAATGTGTTTCTGTAGAACAGTAGTTGGATTTTTGAGATGCATTAACAGTCCTGGGCTTTTTATTCTGTCTGCTGTAGCCATAGTTTTACATGAAGTTCACATGAATATAAGAAATGAAAGTTACATTATGTTAGGTCATTTAACTATACAAGCTAGTTTTTTCCCTTCATCTCAAAATATTTCTACTCTCATCTTCCTTTTAATCTTTGAACTGCAAATGTATCTACAACTTTCTTAAAGCTAATTACAGTTTCATGTTTACGCCTTCATGAGGGTAATAACGCTCTGTACATTTACTGACCCCCAGTTGTACATGCTGTTTAACTACTTCTGTTCCCTGGCTGATAATCAGGTGCTGAGGTTTTTTGGGCTTGTTATCCAGACTAGACTGGATATCAGGCTAGGTGAGGGGCTTTTGCTAAATCCAGAGGATGTATAAGTGGGGTTGGTTTTGTGGTACCTTCTGACGTAGATGTAAAGCCATGGGACGCACACATCTAATGCTTCTGTATTTTCTAATCACTTTGGTCCATTTGAAAAGAGATTTCCTTGCTGCTGTTACATATAGAAGCCTCAGTAGAGAGAACCTGGTATTGATGATAGTAAGGCATTCTTAAGTTTACGAAAAACACACATTTTTGAAAAGTTATATTAAGTACAGTTTTATATCTCACATCTGGCTGATTGACTCACACAAAATAAGTATACTTCTATTAGAAAATAACCCTGCTTGTTATGCAAAGTGAAATAAGCCAAGCGGAGAAAGACAAATACTGTATGATTTCACTTATTTGTGGAATCTAAAAACAAAACAAAATGAACAGAACAGCAGTAGACTCATAGACTGAGAAGTGACTGGTGGTTACCATAGGGGAGGGATTGGAGTGGGGGAGGTGAGGAGGGTGAGGAGGATAAAGAGGCACAAAAATTCTCAATCATAATATAAGTCAGTCACGGGGATGGTGGTACAAGGAGAATACAGTCAGTGGTCTCTCACCACTTCCTGTGTTGGCAGAGAGTAACTGCACTGGAAGGGGTGAGAGCTTAATAATGTGGGTAACTGGTGAACCACTGCTGTATACCTGAAAACCAATATAAGATTGTATATCAACAATACTTCAATTAAAAAAAAAATTAACCCTGCTGTACTAAATGGAAATATCTTGGGACAAAAAGAATAAAACTCAGTTAATCTTTGGGCTGCACCAGGTCTTCAGGAACTCTGCTCTCCGGCTCAGGCTTTTGGGACTGCTGTTGCTCACTGGCCTTTTCTTATGCTGTGTCACATGGCTGGGGAAGGACAAAGCCTTTGATAAAGTTATGAAATAGGATGGTTTCTACTGTTAATTGCTAATAAGCTCCTTGTCTGGGGCAAAGATTTATTTAAGTACAAGGGATCAGGAAACCCAGACCAAATGTACCCCTTGATTTTATATTGTAGTAAAAGGAAATTACAGAAGTAGGGCTGTTCAACAAGAATGGGCAGTTGGAGAATTTTGTTAGCATGAGATGTGACAGTGATAAGACTCCTCCCGTTCTCCACTAACATTTATTTCTCATTCAGTATTATTGTAAACCCCACGCCTTTGACTACCCGTTTTCTCCTGATACATCAGCATCCTCCTGGCTTCACTCCTTATCCAGATTAGACCCATGTGATCACTTGAACTGCTTACCCGAGTCTCCCTTTTTACTTTGATGCAAACCCTTTCCTGGGTCATTCTTATAATCTGCCAGCAAATTGTGTGCCGAGACCAGGGGGACTTGCAGGTGGGTCTGCTCCAGGATCCATTTCATCCGGGTCCTCGGTGCTGCTCCTTGGGCCTTCTTCTTGACCATCGTCCTCAAATGCCAGTGGCATTCTCACTCTTCTTTCCCAACTCAACTTCTTGCCCTTCGTTCTCAGCCAGTTACTCTACCTTCATATTCCAGGTTCATTTTCAGCGTTCAGTGGAACAGCAAGAGCTTTGTGGGCAGAGGAAGCTGTGTGGGCCCAGTGCCTCCACCCCTCAGCAGACGAGTGGCCTTGGGTAGATTGCCTAATCTCTTCAGTGGACTCATCTGTAAAGGGAGACAATAATGTCTTCTTTCGGGGATCATTTCAAATATTTTGAATGTAGAGAGCCTGGAGTTTAACAACAATTTAAAAATGTTCATTTCTCTCCCTTCACCCCTCCTCCCATCCTCCTTACTAAGACCTTCCTCCCCTTGTTTGACCCCACCCTTTTCCTTATTTGACATTCAGTAAATATTTTTTGAATGTTAACTATGGTGCCAGTACAGAGAAGTGATCTAAACAGTTCTCTTCTCCTCTACTAGCTCTTACTCTTGAGACTGGAAATAATAACCTCTGCTCTCTCTCAAGCCTGTTTTCTCTGCCTTCCGGGGTAGCCAGGCTTCTTAAATAACTGACCGAATTGTCTCCTCCTCTCCCATCTCCCCATGGTCACCACGACCTGCCAATCTGAAGATCACATTTCAATTACAATCCTTTTTTTTTTTCTTCTGTGGAATTTAATACAGCCTTTTAAATTTTTTCTTCTTTTGGCTACCCTCATGTATTTCTTTTCTTGAAAGGTTCTTCCACTACTCTGACCATATCTTTGCATGATCTTCTTTGGCTTCAAGGCACCATTCTTCAGAGTAATACCTTCTAACCTCTGTTTCAGGCTCAGACTCACTGTTGTGAACTTCAAATTCATTCATCCACTTACCTACTAGAAGCTCCATCTAGCTGTCCCTCAGGTACCAACAAATTCATTGTCAAAACTAATCTAGCTTCCCCTCCCCACCTATGTATTTCTTATTTTAGTGAAAGTTTACTGTCTAGCCAGTCACCTCAAAAAACAAAAGACTTCAGATTATCCTAGTCATTCCTTTTTCTTTACCTACCACATCTTACTGATCACCTAAAGATACCAAGGTGAGCCATGCAAACGGAGGCCAGTGGTAGTTGAGATAAAGAATAAGTGTTGTGAAATGTGATTCATCACACAGCCCAGGGCATTGTAAGGGTGCTGACTGCACGAGAGCCTGAGCCATATTCACGCTGCGAACCGGATATACTTGCAGCAAAACGACATTAAATTTTTAGTTTGGATTTTATTGGTGTCATTTTATTTCTACGTAACATATAAAATGATCTTTGTTTCATAGTATATGGTTATAATAGTACTGTTGTTCTATTTGTGCATGTTTCAGAACATAATGTTAAAATTCTATGACAGCTGGGGTCTGCAAGATCTTGTTCCCTTTAAAAATGATTAATTTAAGATGCCACAGTTTGAGAGACCTCAACCAACTAGAATAAATTCTTGACAGTGAGGGATCTAGAAACAAAGACATACAAGGAGATACTCGGAGATTTTAATGCTTAGTCAAAGAAAGGAAGACATAAGGGCTGTGTTAGTGATCTTCGAGTATTTAGAAGACTCTTCTGTGAAAGGAGAAATAGGAAGTGGAGGACAGCAAAAAAGAACATATGCTTTGGAGCCAGGAGGTGTGGGTTTAAAATAAGCTCTACTACTACTTAACTGTGATCTTGAGCGAGTAACCTAATCTCCCTCAACCTCCTGTTGACTGGAATCAACATGACCCAACATGACTGTAGGACTGAGCAAAAAAGTTTATTCAGTGTCTCGCTGAGGACCACCACGCGAGAGCCATCCATCAGCTTGTTCTGACAAACTGACCCAGAGGCCCTTTGGGAGCATCCTGAACGATTTCTTATAACGGGGTGGGTGCAGGGAAGAGTTATGTCACTCAGTACATCAGGGCAGTGTCCTAAGAGAATAGATGATGAATATTCGGGTATCATCTCTGTATGAGAAGTAGCCATTAAGGTTGCTCATTATTCTCTTAAAGGATTCTACTAGGGCCAGAGAGCCAAGCAGGTTTATATTCCCGGGTGCACTGGGCTGGTTTTCCTAGGTCCCGGTGAAGGGGGACGGGCTGTGAGTCTTGTGACAAGGGCAGGCATGGCTGCAGGGCAGCTTCACAGCAGGGAGCTGACCTGGCTGACTTGGACCTGTGCAGCTTGCAGCCCTTTGCCTGTGGGACTGTTGTGAGGAACCACAACACTTCATTTTATTTCACACTCCATTTCCTCTTCTCTGAATTGGAGATCATATTACCTACCCCACAAGGTTGTTGAGAGAACTTAGTTAAACCAAAAACATGTAATTTAGTTAAAAGCACCTAACATGTAGTTGAAACTGAACAGATTTTTAGTTACTTCCTTTGACAGTTTTTAAAAAGGTAGAATTAGAATTAAAGGATATTTTGAGGGAACTGATTTAAGTAGGCTTATTTTAAGGAAGAACAGTTAAGAAAGAAAAAGTCTCAATGTTAATTACTGAGCGCTTGTGTGCCATTACTTCATTTATGGCCACAGGAACCCCGTGCTATTTATATTGATATCCCCACTTTTACAAATGAGAAATCCTGAAGTGTAGAGAGATTTTAAATATCTTCCTTAAAATTGCCAATTAAGTAAATGATAAGCCTGAGACCTAACTTCAGAGACTATCCAAACCATTACAGTATGTCATATGTTTCATCTCTGGTAACGCAAGCTTCTTCACCCATTCATTCAACAGCTATTTACTGAATGCCTGCTATGGCTCAGGTACTGTTCTACAGGCAGAGTTTATAGTACAGAGCCTACTTTCAAGTAATTTTTCTCTAAGGAGAAAAATAAATAGTTTAGGGGATGGAGTAATAGTAATAGCTAATAAATAGCTAGCAGGGATGAATTAAAAAAGGGGTCTTGCTGTGTTTTATATAAAATGTTCAAGGAAAGAAAGCTTCTCTAATAAGACGGCCTGAAGGAAGGGGGCCCCGTGGGTACTGTGGGAAGAGCATTCCAGGCCGGGAGAAGAGCATGTTCCTCATCTTTTCATTAAGAATAATTTTCCTTAACTATTTTCATTTATTTTTCTAGGTTGACTTTAGAATTACCTTGAGTTTCAAGAGAAATCTCAATGGAATTTTAGTTTGAAATGAATTAAATTACAAATTAATGAGGAGAAGTGACACTTTTTCCAACATTGAATCATTCAAGCCAGAAACATGGAATTTTCTCTTGAAGAGCCCTAACCACCGCCGTGGCAGGCTTCACGTCCCTTTACTTAAGTAGGCCAAAGTTTCAGTTTCCCAGTAAAACCCAGCCCAGTTCCAATCAGGGCATGGGCAGCCAATCACCAGTCAGCACGCCACCTGGCGAGACTAAAGTAGTTGCACAATCAACGGCGAGGAGGGTCCCCTAGATGATTAGCCAATCACCTATGTCCACATACCCCTAAGAATGAGCCCAGCCAACCAGGTTATAGGTCACCCGCCCCATTCAGGAAAGCCTCAATCGTGCTTAAAAGGCCTGCGCCCCTACTCCAGGGGGTCGCCATTGCTCTTCGTGGTCGAGCCCAGCGTGCTGGATTCTGCTCTAAAGTAAAGGTGCTCCTTGATTTTACATCCGCGGTGTGTCTTGGTCATTGTGCCCCGATTCACGGACCCTTCATTCTTAATTTTTCTCAGTAAAATTACGTAGTTTTCTTCATAAAGGATCTACACATGTTTTTTAAAAAACTGAGTGTTGTTTGTTGGTTTTGATGCTTATATAAATTGAATTTTAGTCGCCTAGAACGAGTTTTGATGTCATCCTTGACATCAGAGTTTTCTTATGCCCCATATATAGTCTGTTGGCAAATCCTGTTAAGTCCAACTGAAGAATATATGCAGAGTCTGACTCCTTCCACTGCCACTATGCTTGTAAACAACTGTTATGTCCTAACCGGATTATTTTAGTAGATTTCTAACTGACCTTAACCGTTTCCATTTTTACCTTCTCAAAGTCTGTTCTCAGCAGAGCAGACAGGGTAATCCTGTTAAACTGTAATATAGATCCACCTTCCTCCCTTCCTCCCTTCCTTGCTCTATTCTAGCCACGTGGGCCTCCTATTCCTTGAACACGCTAGTCAGACTGCTTCCACGTCTTCGTTCTGACACTTTATTGAGAAATTTTAAACCATCCTATTTACAGTTGCAACCCCAACTTCATTCTTGACTCTCTTTTTTTTGTATGGCTTTCTTCACATTATCACATATAAAATAATTTACTATAGTTGTTATTTACTGTTTTATTTTCCCCTTGAGGACAATGATTTTTGGCCATCGTTCATTGGTGCCTCCTTAGCAACTGTAAGAGTGCCCTGGCACACAGAAGACATTCAGTAAATACTTGTTAAATGACTGCATTCAATCTTTTTCTTTTATAGTTTCAACCTTGTCTCTGGTGATACATGCCAAAGCTTTTTATTTTTACTTAATTTATTTTGTCATCCTGCTATACATTCATTTTGTTTTTCTAATGATTTACTTTTTCTTAAATCATATTCAAATAATGACTCTTATCTAATGTTTCAATATTTATGTTTGTTGGCAGGTGGAGGGGAATCCTCTTAATGCATTAACTAGAATTTTCAGAACAGTGTTAAGTATTTGGAGATAGCTGACATCCTGGTATTGTTCCTAATTTTTAAGAATACATCTCATTTTATTACTATATGTGATTTGGGCCGTTTTCTGATAGATATTCCTTATGTTGAAATACTCTCTTATTCTTGTTTTTCTAAGAATTCTAATCAGGAATGAAAGTTAAATTTTGTCAAATGTCTTTTTACCATCCATTGTAATAATCATAAAAGTTTTCTCTTTTTGCCTTTGTATTCATTATAACTAGACTTGGAATACATCTTATTTTGTCTCAGTATGTGTGTGTGTGTGTGTTTCTGTTTTTGTTGAGAAAAATTTCAGATACCATAAATTCACTCTTTTAAATTATACAATTCATTGGTTTTTATTCTATTCACAAGGTTGTGCAACCATCCCCACTATCTGATTCCAGCACATTTCATCACCCCAAAGGGAACCCCGTAATCATTAAGTCACTCTCCATCCACTTCTGCCCCCAACCCATGACAATCACTAATCTACTTTGTCTCTATAAATTTCCTTGTTCTGGACATTTCATTTAAATGGAATCATAGAATATGTGGCCTTTTTTTTTTTGGTATCATTAATGTACAATTACTTGAACCAACATTATGGTTACTAGACCCCCTATTATCAAGTCCCCCCCACATACCCCACTACACTCACTGTCCATCAGCGTAGTAAGATGCTATAGAATCATTACTTGTCTTCTCTGTAAATACTACCTTTCCCATGTCCCCCACTGCTGCATTATATGTGCTAATCATAATGCCCCTTTTCCCCCCTTGTCCCTCCCTTTCCACCCATCCTCCCCAGTCCCTTTCCCTTTGGTAACTGTTAGTCTATTCTTGGGTTGTATGAGTCTGCTGCTGTTTTGTTCCTTCAGTTTTTCTTTGTTCTTATACTCCACGTATGAGTGAAATCATTTGATACTTTCTTTCTCCGCCTGGGTTATTTCACTGAGCATAATACCCTCTAGCTCCATCCGTGTTGTTGCAAATGGTAGGATTTGTTTTCTTCTTATGGCTGAATAATATTCCATTGTGTATATGTGCCATATCTTCTTTATCTATTTATCTACTGATGGACACTTAGGTTGCTTCCATTTCTTGGCTATTGTAAATAGTGCTGCAATAAACATAGGGGTGCATATGTCTTTTTCAAACTGTGCTGCTGCATTCTTAGGGTACATTCCTAGAAGTGGAATTCCTGGGTCAAATGGTATTTCTATTTTGAGTTTTTTGAGGAACCTCCATACTGCTTTCCACAATGGTTGAACTAGTTTACATTCCCACCAGCAGGACTCTGGAGAGATATCCCTAGAACAGTGAGTTTTTATGGAAGTTGCTATGCAGCATATGTGGGGGATGCAAGAGCAGTGAAATAGGAGGTTGTGGGGTCACTGAGATGTTCCCAGATAGTGAACTAGAACAAGAGAGGAGATAACTACAAGATGAAAAGTTAAGACTGAAGACAAACCTCCCAAGTGTGCCCAAGCTTAACCTTATATGAGGCAATTTGGTAGAACTGAGAACAAGGAAAGTGAGATACAGTATTCAGAAAATGCCTGTGGTTTTTTAAATGATTAAATGAGTTTTTGAACAGATAAGGTAGCCAAGAAAGATCAGCTAAGCTACCACCTTTATTTGTCAAAAACAGGTAGAGTTTAAGGCTTGTGTGGCTTAATTTTGTTTTATGTGTAGAATTATTAAATTTTTCATGTGATTAATTTCATTCTTGAGGCAGAAACTGAAAGAAGGAGGAATCTCGGAGAAAATTACCCAAAAAGTGCTGAATTTTCTGGACACTGTTGTGCCAGGAACTAAGTCTTGTCCTATACTTGTGGAACTGTTACAGTTATCTCATTGTTGTTTATTGATAATTACACTGAAACATTACAAATTGAGTTTCTTAATCAGAGTATTCACCATTGCTCATTTAAAAATTTTTTTTATTAAGGAATCATTGATATACATTCTTATAAAAGTTTCACATGAAAAACATGTGATTACTACAGTCACCCATATTTTCAAGTACCTCCCACACCCCATTGCAGTCACTGTCCATTAGCATAGTAAGATGCCACAGAGTCTCTACTTGTCTTCTCTTGCTACGCTGCCTTCCCAGTGACCCCCCACAGTGTTGCCAATCACAATGCCCTTCAATCCCTTTCTCCCTCCCTCTGCACCTGCCCTCCCACACCCCTCCCCTTTGGTAACCACTGGTCCCTTCTTGGAGTCTGTGAGTCTGCTGCTGTTTTGTTCCTTCTGTTTTGCTTCATTTTTATATTCCACAAATGAGGGAAATCATTTGGTACTTGTCTTTCTCTGCCTGCCTTATTTCACTGAGCATAATACCCTCTAGCTCCATCCATGTTGTTGCAAATAGTAGGATTTCTTTCCTTCTTACGACTGAATAGTAACTATTGTGCATATGTACCATATCTTCATTATCCATTCATCTACTTACTGATGGACACTTAGGTTGCTTCCATACCTTGGCTATTGTAAATAGTGCTGTGATAAACATAGGGGTGCATATGTCTTTTTCAAACTGGGCTGCTGCATTCTTAGGGTAAATTGCATGTCTTTTTGAATCAGGGATCTTATTTTCTTTGGGTAAATTCCTAGGAGTGAAATTGGTATTTCTGTTTTTAGTTTTTTAAGGAACCTCCATAGTGCTTTCCACAATGGTTGAACTAATTTACATTCCCACCAGCGGTGTAGGAGGGTTCTCCTTTCTCCACATCCTCGCCAGAATTTGTTGTTGCTTGTCTTTTGGATGTTGGCCATCCTAACTAGTGTGATGTGATATCTCATTGTGGTTTTAATTTTCATTTCTCTGATAATTAGTGATGTGGAGCATCTTTTCATGTGCCTGTTGGCCACCTGAATTTCTTCTTTGGAGAAGTGTCTGTTCAGATCCTCTGCCCATTTTTTAATCGAGTTATATGCTTTTTGGGTGGTGAGGCATGTGAGTTCTTCATTTATTTTGGATGTTAACCACTCGTTGAATATGTCATTTACAAATATATTCTCCCATACTGTAAGATGCCTTTTTGTTTTACTGATGGTGTCCTTTGCTGTACAGAAGCCTTTTTGTTTGATGTAGTCCCATTTCTTAATTTTTGCTTTTGTTTCCCTTGCCCGAGGAGATGTATTCAGGAATAAATTGCTCATGTTTATATTCAAGAGATTTTTGCCTATGTTTTCTTCTAAGAGTTTTATGATTTCATGACTTACATTTGGGTATTTGATCCATTTCAAGTTTACTTTTGTGTATGGGGTTAGACAATAATCCTGTTTCATTCTCTTACATGTAGCTGTCCAGTTTTGCCAACACCAGCTGTTGAAGAGGCTGTCATTTCCCCATTGTATATCCATGGCTCCTTTATCGTATATTAGTTGACCATATATGCTTGGATTTATATCTGGGCTCTCTAGTCTGTTCCATTGGTCTATGGGTCTGTTCTTGTGTCAGTACCAAATTGTCTTGACTACTGTGGCTTTGTAATAGAGCTTGAAGTTGGGGAGTGTAATTCCCCCCACCCCCGCTTTATTCTTCCTTCTCAGGATTGCTTTGGCTGTTCGGGGTCATTTATGGTTCCATATGAATTTTAGAACTATTTTTCTAGTTCGTTGAAGAATGCTGTTGGTATTTTGATAGGAATCTATAGATTGCTTTAGGCAGGATAGCCATTTTGACAATATTAATTCTTCCTCTCCATGAGCACAGGATGTGTTTCCATTTATTGGTATCTTCTTTAATTTCTCTCATGAGTGTCTTGTAGTTCTCAGAGTATAGGTCTTTCACTTCCTTGGTTAGGTTTATTCCTAGGTATTTTATTCTTTTTGATGCAACTTTGAGTGGAATTGTTTTCCTGATTTCTCTCTCTGCTAGGTCATTGTTAGTGTATAGGAATGCTACAGATTTCTGTGTATTAATTTTGTATCCCGCATCTTTGTTGAATTCAGATATTAGATCTAGTAATTTTGGAGTAGATTCTTTAGGGTTTTTTATGTACAATATCATGTCATCTGCAAACAGGGACAGTTTAACTTCTTGCCTTTCTGGATGCCTTTTATTTCTTTGTGTTGTCTGATTGCCATGGCTAGGACCTCCAGTACTATGTTGAATAGAAGTGGGGAGAGTGGGCATCCTTGTCTTGTTCCTGATTTTAAAGGATAAGCTTTCAGCTTCTCGCTGTTAAGTATAGTGTTGGCTGTGGGTTTGTCATATATGGCCTTTATTGAGGTACTTGCCCTCTATACCCATTTTGTTGAGAGTTTTTATCATGAATGGATGTTGAATTTTTTCAAATGCTTTTTCAGCGTCTATGGAGATGATCACGTGGTTTTTGTCCTTCTTTTTGTTGATGTGGATGATGTTGATGGGTTTTCAAATGTTGTACCATCCTTGCATCCCTGGAATAAATCGCACTTGATCATCATGGATGATCCTTTTGATGTATTTTTTAGTATTTTTGCATCTATGTTCATCAGGGATATTGGTCTGTAGTTTTCTTTTTTTGTGGTGTCTTTGCCCGGTTTTGGTATTAGAGTGATGCTGGCCTCATAGAATGAGTTTGGAAGTATTCCCTCTTCTTCTACTCCTTGGAAAACTTTAAGGAGGATGGGTATTAGGTCTTCACTAAATGTTTGATAAAATTCAGTGGTGAAGCCATCTGGTCAAGGCATTTAGTTTTTAGGTAGGTTTTTGATTACCAGTTCTATTTCATTGCTGGTAATTGGTCTGTTCAGATTTTCTGTTTCTTTCTGGGTCAGCCTTGGAAGGTTGTATTTTCTAGAAAGTTGTCCATTTCTTCTAGGTTATCCAGTTTGTTAGCATATAATTTTTCATAGTATTCTCTAATAGTTCTTTGTATTTCTGTGCTGTCTGTAGTGATTTTTCCTCTCATTTCTGATTCTGTTTATGTGAGTAGACTCTTTTTTTTTCTTGATAAGTCTGGCTAGGGGTTTATCTATTTTGTTTATTTTCTCCAAGAACCAGCTCCTGCTTTCATTGATTCTTTCTATTGTTTTATTTTTCTCAATTTTATTTATTTCTGCTCTAATGTTTATTCTGTCCCTCCTTCTGACTTTGGACCTCATTTGTTCTTCCTTTCCTAATTTTAGTAATTGTGAGTTTAGACTATTCATCTGGCATTGTTCTTCTTTCCTGAGGTAGGCCTGTATTGCAATATCTTTCCCTCTTAGCACGGCCTTTGCTGCATCCCACAGATTTTGTAGTGTTGAATTATTGTTGTCATTTGTCTCCATATATTGCTTGATCTCTGTTTTTATTTGGTCATTGACCCATTGATTTTTTTTATTAAGGTATCATTGATACACACTCTTTGAAGGGTTCACATTTTTTTCCATTTTGTTTTATTAAGGTACCATTGATATACACTCTTATAAAGGTTTCACTTTTTTTTCCATTAAAAAAATTTTTTTTAATTAAGGTAGACCCATTGATTATTTAAGAGCATGCTGTTAACCCTCCATATGTTTGTGGGCTTTTTTGTTTTCTTTGCATAATTTATTTCTACTTTTATAGCTTTGTGGTCTGAGAAGCTGGTTGGCACAATTTCAATCCTGAATTTACTGAGGCTCTTTTTGTGTCCTAGTATGTGATCTATTCTTGAAAATGTCCCGTGTACACTTGGGAAGAATGTGTATCATGTTGCTTTTGGGTGGAGTGTTCTGTAGATGTCTGTTAGGTCCATCTGTTCTGATGTGTTGTTCAGTGCCTCTGTCTCCTTAACTTATTTTGTGTTTGGTTGATCTGTCCTTTGATATGTGTGGTGTGTTGAAGTCTCCCAAAATGAATGCATTGCATTCTGTTTCTCCCTTTTATTCTGTTACTATTTGTTTCACATATGTAGGTCTCCTATGTTGGGTGAATAGATATTTATAATGGTTATATCCTCTTGTTGGACTAACCGTTTTATCATTAGTAATGTCCTTCTTTGTCTCTTGTTACTTTCTTTGTTTTGAAGTCTATTTTGTCTGATACAAGTACTGCAACTCCTTTTTTCTCCCTATTAGTTGCATGAAATATCTTTTTCCATCCCTTCACTTTTAGTCTGTGTATGTCTTTGGGTTTGAAATGAGTCTCTTGTAGGCAGCATATAGACGGGTCTTGTTTTTTTATCCATTCACAGTGACTCTGTGTCTTTTGATTGGTGCATTTAGACCATTTACATTTAGGGTGATTATTGATAGATATGTATTTATTGCTATTGCAGGCTTTAGATTTGTGGTTACTAAAGGTTCAAGGATAGCTTCTTTACCATCTAACAGTCTAACTTAACTCCCTTAGTATGCTATCACAAACACAATCTAAAGGTTCTTTTTTTTTCCTCCTTTTTCTTCCTCCTCCATTCTTTATACATTAGGTGTCATGTTCTGTACTTTTTGTGTATTCCTTGATTGACTTTCGGGGTAGTTGGTTTAATTTTTCATTTGCTAGTAATTAATTGATCTACTTCCTTTACTGTAGTTTCATTTTCTCTGGAGACAGCTAGAGCTGTAGGAGCCCTTCCATCTATATTATCAGTCCCTCCAAAATACAATGTAGAAATGGTTTGTGGGAGGTAAATTCTCTCAACTTTTGCTTATCTGAAATTGTTTAATCCCTCCTTCAAATTTAAATGATAATCTTGCTTGATAGAGTATTCTTGGTTCGAGGCCCTTCTGCTTCATTGCATTAAATATACCATGCCACTCCCTTCTGGCCTGTAAGGTTTCTTTAAAGAAGTCTGATGATAGCCTGATGAGTTTTCCTTTGTATGTGATCTTCTTTCTCTCTCTGGCTGCTTTTAATACTCTGTTCTTATCCTTGATCTTTGCCATTTTAATTATTATATGTCTTGGTGTTGTATTCCTTGGGTCCCTTCTGGTGGGAAATCTGTAACCTCCATAGCCTGAGAGGCTATCTCCTTCCCCAGATTGGGGAAGTTTTCAACAATTACCTCCTCAAAGACACTTTCTATCCCTTTTTCTCTCTCTTCTTCTGGTACCCCTATAATGTGAATATTGTTCTGTTTGGATTGGTCATACAGTTCCCTTAATATTCTTTCAGTCCTAGAGTTCCTTTTTTTTATTTTTTTTGCCTCAGCTTTTTGGTATTTCTGTCCTCTAATTTCTATTTCATTTGCCATCTCCTCTACTTCACATAATCTGCTTTTAAATCTCTCCATTGTATGTTTCATTTCAGATACTGTATTCAGTATTTCCATCTCTTGCTTGAGATCCTCTCTGAGTTCTTGAATATTTTCTGTAGCTTTGTGAGCATGTTTATGATTTTTATTTTGAAATCATTTTCAGGAAGATTAGTGAGTTTAGTTTCACTTTGCCCTCTTTCTGGTGTTTGTGGGATTTTGGTTTGGACCAGGTTCTTTTGACGTTTCATATGTGTAGTGATAACTTGGTGTAGGTGGCGCCCTCTAGTGCCCAGAAGCTCTGCTCTCTGGAACTGTTCAACCCTCTAGCAATGGTGGGGGTCGCAGGCGAGTGGCGCTGGTGCCTGCCAGGAGGAGAGAGCTCTTTCCTGCTTCTGGCCGCAGTGCCTGCCTCCACTGCCAGAGCCAGTGGGCCAAGGGCGCAGGGAGGAGCCTTTATGCTATGCCCTTGTAGGTGCTGTGGGCAGGGCTGCCCTCTGGCTGCCCTGGTGCAATGGCAGGGGCAGCAGGTTTGCGAGCCAGTGCCAGTCAGGTGGAAGGAGCGGCAGGGTTCATATTACTATGGGGGGCTTTGGGCTGTGTTGCCAGCCAGGGGGTTGGAGTGTGTGAAGCTTGTGAAAGTTCCCAACCTGCTGGGCTGAGTGCACCAGGACAATTTTGTTCATCGTCTTTTCTCCTGATCATCAACTTCTGTGCAATCCTGGCCCCTTTAGCAGCCCTCTTGCTGTTGGGAAGTCTTTCAGAGTGCCCGCCTTTCTTTTGTTCCAGAGCAGCGGGTTGTGGGTGCCTGTTCTCCACAAGTGGCTAGAATCTAAGTCTCTCTGAGTATTCCGCCTGTCTTAGTTTTCCAACCCCACTAATCTCCAAACACCATGTAATGTAGGTCCGTGCTTCCAGAGCAGATCTCCAGGGCTGGGTGTTCAGCAGTCCTAGGCCTCCACCCCTTCCCTGCTCCATTTCTTTTACTCCTGCCAGTGAGCTGGGGGTGGGGGAGGGGTTGGGTCCCGCCAGATCGCAGCTTTGGTACTTTACCCTTTTCCATGAGGTCTTCTCTTTTCACCAGATGAAAGGCAGTCTGTTGCAGCCTTCTTTCCTGTTGCCCTTTTTCAGGATTAGTTGTATTTGCTATATTTTCGCATTATATGTGGTTTTGGGAAGAGGTTTCTGTCTCACCTCTCACACCACCATCTTTAAGCCAATACACCTGTCTGCTCATTTTAACTGTAATACACTTTTGTGTTTTCTTCCTACTGTCTACTTTCTATTATTAAATATTAGTAACCCTGCTAGGAACACGTGCCCATCAAAGTTTTTTGGTTTTGTCCTTTGCTTCTTTTTTTTTTTAGATTGGTGCTTTTGGCAGAAAGCCAAAACTATCTTCACATATTTATCCTTAAGGGATTAACTGCAGAATAGGATGCATTTAAAAGATGGTTCTAAGTCCTTAAAATTTTGTAATGCTACTCTAGGTTAAATTTTTGAGGTATTTGATGGATTATCTTAGTGTGATTTTGCCTTTGCTATCAGCAGTCCTGTTTTTGGAGGCATTCAGGGTAATTGTTGGTATTCTAAATGGGGTAGTATGTAAAGAGTATTTCCTCGCTTAGCCTTTCTGCTGTTCTTCCCTCTCCCACAGGCTTTTTTAAAGTCCTGTGCTATGACTTACCATGTCCAAAGCCCTTCTTTATGGTGGTCTGCACCTCAAGTGTTTTTTCCAATGAAGAAGATAGGATGTAAACTGACTTCTTTAAATAAGAAAAGACAGACTATGGAGTATATAAACACCCCAGATAATAAGTATAATCAATGTTACAGAAAATAAATTAGCCAAATAGAAGACAGACTTTTAGACATATATCTAGAAAGCAAAAGAAGTAGAGACAAATGTAAGAGAAGAGACAAAAATTAAGCATCAAGTATATTTCAGAGAGAGTCAATTTGCTAATAACATGAATTCTAGAAGACAGGACAGAGAGTTCAAATTGATGATCAGAAATAGAATAAAGGAAGTTTTCTAGACTTTAATTTAAAAAAAAAAGACCTAATGCTGGAAATAGATAAGACTTGCCATGTAGATTCCAAGATACACTTTGATTAAGGTCTTGTGTCTTATACTTACTGTTATGTATGCTTCCAATCTAGGAGGGGGTGGCAAACAGTACATTAGCTTGCCAAGATTCACAATAAACCATGTTTGGATTTGGATTATAGCTACGGATGAACATGTGAAGAATTGGCTTCTTACAATATTCAGGTTTCTAGTCTGTGAATGTGGTTTATTTCTCCATTTATTGGGGCTTTCTTAAAGGTCCCTAAATTTTATAATTTTTACATCTATTTTTAGATATAGTTTAAGTATCTTATAATTTTTGCTGCTGTTATAAATGTGTGTATTTTTAAGTTGTTTTCTTGTTGTTGTCCTTTAAAATGTATATGGAAGGGCAGAAAGCCAAGATGTTTCTGAACAAGTATAACATGGACTTATCCCGCCAGTATGAACTGTTCTAATAATAGTCAATAGTAAGTTAATACAGCATTTGACTCAGGGAGAGATGAATTAACCAGTGGAACAGAAAGATTACTTAGAAACTAGTCCGTGGATACATGGAGTCATGATACATGACGAAGGTGGCATTGCAGATGGGGAAGTGGATACAAAATATCCCTGTGGGTTAACTATAGTGTCCATATGAAATCAGATCTCCATTTCACACTATATACAAAAATCATTTCTTCATAGATAAAAGTGTAAAAATATATGTTATGTCCCTGGAATAAGGAAGAATTTCCTGACCCACATTGAAAGGACTAGCCATGAAAGGAAAGGTTGATTAATCAGAGCACATTAAAATCAAGAGCTCTGTTCAATTAAAAAAAATCCTTTAATGAATTTGGAAAATACAAGGGGAAGATGCTTGCTACACAGAACCAGCAAAGCTGTAGTATGCAGAATGCAGCAGCAAGAGAAAAACAAATCGCCCGATAGAAAAGTGGGCAGAAAAATATGAACAGCCATTTCATAAAAGAAATGCGTAAGGCTTATAAGTATGTGAAAAGATGCTCAACCTTATTAGCAATTAAGGAAATCCAAATTAAGATCAGAATGAAATTGTCAAAAACTTAAGATATTTTCTAGTGTCAAATGTTGGAGAGGATGTGACTCAGCAGGAGCTCTTGGAATGTGAATTGGTCCAACAACAATTCAACTGTATGTTGTAAAGTTGACTTTTGCATAGTTTCTGACTCAGCATCTCCAATCCTGGTTATAAACCCCTACATGTACCCCTACATGTATGTACTAGAAGATATGTACAAGAATATTTATGCCAACATGATTCATAATGCCAAAAAAAAAACCAAAACCTTGTAAATTGCCCAGTGTCCTCTGACAGTGGAAAATTAAATTATGCTGTACTGGTGCAAAAATATTATAAAGTATTAGAAATTAATGAACTACACCTATGTATTGGTTGCTTTCCGTGTAATCAGGCTAGCATTGCAATGATCCTTGTTAAAATAAAATATAACAACATTTACTCATTCTTTAGAGAAATTACTGAATTCCTGCTATGTGCCAGGCACCATTCTAGGTGCTAGGGATTTAGCTGTTAACAAGATGGACAAGTTTTCTGTCCTCATGAAGCTTATATTTTGGTTTAGAAGGGAACAGATGAAAAAGTAAGCAATCAAACAAAGCAATCTGTACCAGTGAGAGCTATGGGAAAAACAAAGTAAGGTAAGAAGATGGCATGTGATGTGGTGCTGTGCATGTGTGTGTGTGTGTCTGCACAATCAAGGAAGGGTTTTCTGAAAATATGACATTTAAACAGAGTTGAATATTCTGTGGGAGAGGGTCTACTCTATTTGGGAGAAAAGTAGGAATGAGCCTGACATATTCAAGAGCAAGAAGGAAAATGAGGCTAAATACAGAATGAGCTAGGACCAGGGGAGGAGAGGCAGAGTTCAAGGAGGTAGACAAGTTCATATTATATAAGTCATACAGTTTGAGTAATGAGTTTAATATTTTTAAAAATACATAAAGTTATTGGAGAGTTTTGAGCAGAATGGCATAATGTGACTTATATTTAAGGTCTGAAGAATAGATTGCTGGCTGTAGGGGTTAGGTGAGGAGGTGGAGGCAAAGGGCCCAGTTTGGAGATTTTTGTAGAAGTTTAGGCATTATTAGATAATGGTAGAGTGGACCGGAGGGGACAGTAGTGGATGTAGAAAGAAGTGGTTGGTTTGGTTATATATTTGGGGGATATAATTGAAAGAACTTAGTGATAGATTAGATATGTCTATATGGGAGAGAAACAAGTCAGTGATAACTTCCAGGTTTCTAATAGGGGCAGCTGCTTGGATAGTGATGCCGTTTACTCACATGGGGAATACTGAAAGATAACCAGGTTGGTCTGTAAGATTGGAAGTTTGTTTTTAGACCTCTTAAATTTAAAATACCTTTGAGACGCCCAAGTATGTTAACTCTGAATCTCAGAAGGGAGGTCTGGAATTTGCAGGCAGAAATATGAATCTCATCAACATACAGACAGCATTCAAAACCATGGCATTGGAAGAGATCATCAGGGTAATAAGCACAGGCAGTGAAGAGGAGCTATGAAAGGAGACTGCTCAGAAGTGGTGGGTGGTGAGAAAGGAAAAAAAATTCCTAGAGGGTGTAGTGTCCCCAAAAGAAGAAAATGTGTCAGTGGATATACTATATAATCAAAAATATATTTGCAGTGGAAATTATAGATAGGTTAATATTTTACAAATGAATAGTAAAATGACAGAGCTCTATAGAAAAATGCAAAATGATATGAATCAGCAGTTCACTGAAGGATAAATCCTAATGACCAATAAACCTGTGAAAAAATGTTTAACCTCACCATTAATCAGGGAAATGCAAACTTAAAAGAACAATAACACCTAATGCTGTCAAAGATTGGAAGGGACATCATTTTCATACCTTGGTGGAAATGTGAATTATTATAACCTTTTTTGAAAGCAATGTGGTACTATCTGTTAAAATGAAAAAATACCTCTAATCTGTGTTCCAGCCATCTCATTTCTAGAAATCTATCTCCTGGAAATAGAAGCACCAGTGCATAGAAGTCTGTGTGTTTACTATAGCCTTTTTTAAGGACAACAACACTAAAAATAAGGTAAATATCCATCCCTCAGGAAAAGTTGGATAAATTATAGGCAATCCAATGGCTGGATTATTATGCAGCCGCTAAAGACAGACGGGTTAGAACTCTGCCAGTCAGCCTCAAGGACCCCTCCTGGTGCAGAGAAGTCATACCATCTCATTGTGTGGGCACTCATGTTACATATACAACACACTAGTTCCTCTCCCTCCAAAAAACTTCGTGTGTATAAAATTACATATTTATATATGATTCTATATGAACATGGAGAAAAGCATACTTAGTTAGAAATTATGATTTATAAATCTGAATAAATTTATGATTTATAAATTTATAAACCTGGATAAATAAATCCGAGGGAGATTGTGGAGGTAAGCCTCCACCCACTCACTTAGTAAACTAACACACCTGTAAAAGAAAAGGGATTTTCATGATAAAACAGCTTTTGTGACATATCTCATTTATATAAAATATATGTGTATATATATAAAAGACATGAAAAAAAGATAGTCACCAAAATGATAATTCTGAAGTGTAATTAATAACTTAAAATGCTAAGTTGGGATATACTTGTCACCATTCCCTCTTTCAATGCTGGTTTATTTGGATGGAGAATCTTGATATTGATCAGATAAATTCAATTTTTAGGTAGAATAATTTTGAAATAAATTTACAGGATTACAATTTTACACTCTTCATTAACTTGTTTCAACATCCATATTCCTTTTGCTGTCTTAGCTTTCAGTCTTTCACCAACAGTCTGGGGCATAAACTAAATAATAAAATAAGAATAAAAATTAGAAAAGTGTAGTGGTCAAATAACAAGCAACTACCTAAGTTCAGTTGAGTGATAAACCTAACTGACTACCTGAATCATGAACATACTTAGCTAATATTTACTATTGCTAAACATACTTGCTCAGTAGGTGCAAAGAGGCTCCCATACTATTCAGTTTTAGAGACAAATTATTTAATTTACTGTTTGTTTATTTTTAAGTTGGAATTAAAACAGACATCAGCATGACTGTCATTATATACTGAGAACTTCTCAGAGTACGGTGGAGATCTGTAGGTTTTGGAAACTGCCATATACAAAATGTTGGATGTAGCCTAGCTGATTTTCTCCGAAATCTTGTCTTCTTACATTACTTGGTGCTCATCTTGATCTGTTGCTCATCTTTGCTTTTTCTCCCTATAATTTAGCTGCTGTAACTTTTCTCTTTTTACTTCTTTGAAGCTTTGTTTTGCATCTACTCTGTTGAAACCCATTCTGTGATGCCAGCATTGTTCCTGTCCCTTTGGATGAGATCTTAACTGTTCTGGTCGCTCTCTGCTAATGAGAAGCCCTCAAATCAGTTTTAGTTACAACACAGAATTGTCTGTATTAATTATTGAACTAAGTTTTAATATAGAAGATGGTAACCCAGTTTTTTTAAAAGAAGCTTAACTGTTTAGCAAGAGATTTTTGTTGTTTGTTTAAAGATAAATGTTAGCGTATGACAGCACAAAGTTCAGGAAGTTATTCTAGTGAGTGTGGCATCTCTACCCTCTACACAGATTATTCAGAGGGTAAAGAATAATCTTTTACCACATCTTATTAGGAACACAGAGTTTTCTAAGACTGATTTGTTATTTTAACAATGAAAACTGAATGCTGGTTTTATATTAATAAATATTTGACATTAATAGATTAACAAGCTTTCCCCTTTTAATTTTATGAATAGATCCACCAGAACTGAACCAGCTTTATATCAAAAGGACAAAAAATAATAAGTACTGGTGAGAATGGGGAGAAAGGGAACCTTTGTACATTGTTGGCAGGAATGTAAACTGGTGCAGCCACTATGGAAAACGGTATGGAGGCTCCTCAAAAAAACTAAAAACAGCAATTCCACTTCTGGGTTTATCCAAAGAAAATGGAAACACCAATTCAGAATAGATATATACACCCCTGTGTTCATTGCAGCACTATTTACAATAGCCAAGATACAGAAGCAACCAAAGTGTCCATCAGTAGATGAGTGGATAGAGGTGTGGTGTATATATACAGTGGAATAATAGCCATAAAAATGAATGAAAGCTTGCCATTTACGACAACATGGGTGGACCTAGAGGATACTATGCTAAGTCAAATAGGACAGAGAAAGACAAATACCATATGATTTCACTTATGTGTGGAGTCAAAAACAAAACAGAAACAGACTCATAGATACAGGAAACAAAACTGTTGGTGACCAGAGTGGGGAGAGGTTGGGGGTGAGCAAAATAGGTGAAGAGGATCAAGAGGTATAAATTTCCAGTTATAAAGTAGATAAGTCACGGGGATATAATGTACAGCATCCCTAAATATTATGACTTACCTAGTTGATAATATTGTAATAGCTTTGGCCACAGATGATAACTAGACTTACTGTGGGGATCGTTCATAATGTATAAAAAAATCGAACCCCTATGATGTGCATCTGAAATCAATAGGATATTGTGTGTTAGTTATACTTCAATTTGAAAAAAATTGAACCAGCTTTGGCAAAATTTTAGTATTTCACTGCATGTTTTTAGAGTATTAATTGACAGTTACAGTCCAAGGCAAATAAATGTCTTTTTCAATAAACCTTCTACAGCTTTCAATGTTCATCCAGGTTTTGTCCTTCATTATCCTCTCTCATTTTGGATCAACCTAGATACTTAAAGTGCAAAACTAATTTTTTCCCATTAATAAAAACACATCCCATTACCTTTCATACTCAGACATGCTTCTCTGCCACTGTTGTTCTTAGTATGGTCTCAGTCTCCATGTTAATTGTGACTTAACAAAAGTAACTAACTTCTGTTACACAGAGGGATAATTGAGAGGTTTCTGTCCTGTACATGTGTTTCAGCAAACCAGCAAAACTGAAGGGCACACATAATACACATACCTTTTCTATACCTTCTTAACATGGCGAAAATAGCCACCACATAACATTAAAAAATAAAACCATACATATGTTAAAACTACACTTGGTGACCAATGACCAATGTTTTAGTATTCTGTCTTTCTTACAAGTTATTCAAGGATGGAAAGATTATCCATTAATTAACTCAATTTAATATTAGTCCAAGTCCAAGTTAAAAAAAAAAAAGTCAAAGTCAGCTGGTGCTTCTTAAAAACTGATTCTTGGGCTTAACCCCCAGAGCCATGTAAGTCAGTTGGTCTGGGTTCTGGACCGAGAACCAGCATTTCTAAATGAGTCCCTAGGTGACACTGATGGTGAAATTCAGGGATGAAACTCTGAGGACAAGTTTTCTAGGAAATATGAAGCTGCTTCCCTCCGGTTCCCAAGTCCATGGGACCGTAGTTATAGACTCCAGTGGGTAGAGCTTTGTTTCTAACCAACATCCCGAGTGTTTGCAGTAGTAAGCAAAGCAGACAAACAATAACAAAAAGGCTACCATAGTTCGCTTTATTTCTTGAGGATTCTTATGTTCCTTTATGTTAGATTTTTATAAGTACTATTAGTATCTGTAAACCAACCAGAACAGCTCTTTTGTTTTAAGAAATTTATGTCTAATTTGTCAGTACCCTTTCCAGAAGTAGGAAAATGTTTCAAACTCACGCAAGGAGAGCTAAAGCTCTCAAGTACAGACACACAGAGCTTACAGCTTCAGGTCCAAACTTTTCACTACAGGTTAAAGGAAACACAAAATACACACACTCACTGATTTAGATCTCAAAGGGCTTTTCTTCTTTCTAGTAGAAGCAAGACACACTATTCTACAAACCAGGCTAATGTACCGTATTCTTTGCCAGGTTATACCCAAAAGATAATAGGTCCTCATCTGTTACAGGGAATAACACACTGGCTTTGTGCAAACCAGAATCAGGGCCAAAACCATAGCCAAGAACCAGAAACGAAAGTAAAAACAAAGTCAGGAAAACAAACCCTGAAGATAGTTCTGTTGCCACTTGGTATTCACTCCAGGAGCCAAGAAACAGTGCCTAGGAGGTGCGCTCTTTAACTGGCTCAGGAAGGTGTAGCCGCGTGAAAAACTTGGTTTAATGCCAAAATTGTCAGACTATGATTATCAAGAAAGTTAAAAACAAGACTCAGTAAAATATAATGAATGCATGTCAACACATTTCTCCACACCTTTCTCAGGGAAACAGCATAAATGGTAAGGCCAGTTACTGTTTTTTGACAATATTTATTAGAGGGGCATAAACTCAGACACTCATAGGGGCCAGGCAAGGAATGTAAGGAAAGCAGGCACTACAACGTCACGTAGAGAGTGATGCGGCAGGGACAGGCTTGAGAGCACATGCCTCGTCTAAAGACAGCGACTGTAGGTCCCCAGCCAGTAGTACCTGGTGGGAAAGCAAGATCAGTGTTGTTTATCTCTGTCTTCAGTATTTTTACCACAGCAGTTATTAATGTAGATTTTAATATGAATCTTCCTGTTTTAAAGTGTGTTTAACTAACGCAGTTTTTAAAGAACACTGTATGAGCCAAACAACAGAAATGGCCTGAGGTCCATCAGTTTGCAATCTCTGCAGTAGATACTAGTTATATAACATCATAGCTAAGAACAGTTTAACCAAAAGTTGTTACCTTTGTGAAGGAAAAGTGTTAAAATAATTTTTTAAAAACCATTCACTTTGTTTTCTCACAAGTGTGAAAAAAAAATACAATGTAATGGTGTTTCATCGAGTGGTGATTCAGTGTTGATTCAGTGTCTACCACATTCCATAAACCTATGCATTTCCATTTCAAGTTGTTTTTTGTCCATTTAAAATACAGTTGTTTTCAGGAGATGTCTCACAACAATGAATATTCTTAACACTACTGACTGATTGAAATTTTATGTTATGTATTTTACCACAATTTTATATATACATAAAGAAAGTATTCAGAGTGAAATTACTCATTTTAAATTGTCTTTGTGGGTAGTTTGGAATGTAACATACACCAAGGTTTCACAGAAGCTGGGTAGTAGGTAACAGGAAAGCTAGAGACAAGGAGATACTCTGAAAGACTGCTGTAATGACCATGTCAGAAGATGGTGAGACCTTGATTCAGAGAACTAAATAATAGGAATGGTGATCAACTGAAGAGACATTTCAGGAGCTGAATTACCACAATTTGCCTGAAAAACTGAATGTGGGGTTTGAGGAAATAATGAAAAGATTGTTTTTTTCTTCGTAACAGGATGTACCTATAAGCAAGATAGCAAACAAAAATGGACTCAGGAAATTTGTTCAGTTTCAGACAAGACAGAATTTCAGGACTTAAGGTTATCAAGTCCAACCATCTCATTTTACAGATGTGAAAGTCAAAGCCCCCAAGAGATTAGGTGATACTTCTGACATCACGATTTAAGTCAGAAGCAGGAATTACCTCCAAGTTTCTAGACTCAAAGCCCGTCTCAGTACACAGAATGTCTGCTCTGTGGCACATGGTTCTTTCGGGTCAGAGATGAACTCCTAACAGTGTAGTGATTCCCAGACTGTTGCTGTCTGTTAAGGCCTGCAGATTCCTTGAGGACACGGGACACAGGCCCTTGTGCATCTTCTGTTTGTACCCCTTTCTTCAGTGTGTAAGCTACTTGTTGGACCTGTAAATGGAAACGGTTTGTAGATGTTTGTAATTTCTTTCCTGGAGTTGAAAGGAAAGGTTGGGGCTACATGGAAGGAGTAGCCGTTAGAAGGGCCCATTTCTTGAGCGCTTCTGAGAAACAACGTGTACACACGTAGCTATGTAGCATCATGGGAAACTTACACCTTACCCTGTTAGAGGGTCTTCACCTCAGCTGTATGTAGGAATCGGTAGGTCTGGGGAAGGGCTTGAAGTATGTTGTTTTTATTTTTAAAAAGCCCCAGAGGTTTCAGATACACAGCCAGGAATGCTGTAAGCAATGAGAAGCTATGTAAGGATTTGAAGCAGGAAGTGACAAAAATGTGCATTTTCGAAGGTAATTCTAGCTTCAATGGGTGGGGAGAGAAACTTGCAGTAAGTAGGCCAGGCAAGAGATGACATCTTTTAATGACTAAGGTCATTAAATATTTTATCAAGTTAATTTCCCATAGTTCTCCTATCTTGCAACAATTATATTTCTAAGGGTGTGTGTGTTTAAGTAAAAATTCACTGTTACCTTTTTTGGTTGTTTTTATTCTTTCTTTTGAATTATTTCAAAATAGGACAGATTCCCAGGAGTACTTCTATTGAGTTGAAGGAAATGCCTCCTGATTACATATTCCCATAGTGGTTACAATCAGTTTGCAGTGTTAACTCTCCATGTGGTGGGCCAAATATGACCTTTAGAATCATTCTGTGTAAGGTTCAAGAGGAGAAAAACTATTGGGATTTTTTAGAGTGACTTTGTTTTTAAATTAGCAGTGAATTATCAAAACAATGCTTATATCATATTTATGTTATTTTATGTAATTGAATATCTAATAAATTGATCTTTAACAGATTGATGAACTCCCGGAGGGAGCTGTGAAGCCTCCAGCAAACAAGTACCCTATCTTCTTCTTTGGCACCCATGAAACGTAAGTCAGCAGAACAGCTCAGCTCAGAGTTCCAACAGCTCTAATTAGACCTGGACTACGTTACTTATAGATGACTTTAACATTTTATTGTTAAAATCATTATAATCAATTATATAAAATTACAAAGCTTAATAGTGTAATTTTCTTAATGTAAAGATTTTTCATTCATTTTGTACTTGATTGTCGTTTCTGCTTGTGCTTAAAAGTTGGGCATCACCCAGAAGTCTCCGTTAGAACACTTTCAGTCCTAGGGTAGTCCCCTTGCCACTCCCAGTAATTTCTTTTGTAACTCTTGTATGTTTCCTTTCTAGAGAAGTTTCTTCCATTCGTATTTCACAGAATAAAGTTATATTCTCTCCAGCTCTTTGAATTTGTTGGACCCTGAAACAAACACACCAACTTTTTAAGGTTTTCTAATTGTATTGGTTAGAGTACAGGCTAAAAGTGTTGAATAAGGCTACCCGGAATTACAGAGTCTCAAAGAATACAGGTTTCTTTCTTTTAAAATAACCTAGACTCAGGTGGGTGGACCACTGCAGGGACCCAGGTCCCTTCTGTCCTGTTGTCTGGCCATTCCCTGGGTGTCGCCCTGTTCGCTTAAAGCAAAAACAAAAACTGACTCAACGGCACCTGTGCATCTCCCAGGCAGACAGAAGTGAGGCGAAGACAAGGAGTGAGGAGCAGGTAGCTTCCTTATGAGGAAATGACAAGGAGGTTGTATCTGTCACTTACGCTGTATTCCCGTGGTCAGAACATAGTCATGTGGCCACATCTAGCTGTAAGGGAAACTGGGCAGCTCTGATGGGAGAATAAAATGGAAGGAGTAATCCACTAATAAAAGAAAGAAGGTCATGGACACTAGGGGACAGTTGGCAGTCTTGACACATTGAGAATGTATATGGTTAATTACATCAAGGACACCGATAGAAGAGGAAATGCACAGGGGAAAGCTGAAAGCTAGCATGAAGTCTTAGACATCTTCAAATTCAGGGTCATCCCTTACATTGAATGTTATTAGAGCCACGCTGAACTTTTCTTAGCTTGCCGTCTCTGCCGCTTTGACATTTTCTTCATTTTCATCTTGAAGGAGAGCTAGCCAGGAGACTATGTATTTAAGACAGTCCTTTATTTTCTTCATGTGAGAAGTAGTCGTGTTTCTCTCAGGAAGTTAGTATTTTTTTCTTTTATATATGTATTTATATATATATAATACGTACTGTGGACTATGGAGCTTACCATGTTTCCCTCCTTAGAGAGGTTGCTAGAAAGCTTAGAAATAAATGTTTTACCTATAGTAAGTACATAGGGCTTTGAGATACATATTTTGTGCCTGCCTCATCCCTGTGTAGACTTTATGTCTATACCGTTAGTTTGCTTTATCTTCAGGACCTGTTTCCAAATGAGCTGGTTGTATTTCTGGAATAGGGCAGGATTTAAAAAACAATATTATCACATTTCCACTATATACACCAAAATCAACCATTTACTAACATTATGTACTTTCATTCACTTAGGAAACCATTTCTAAGAATTCTTTAAGGCCCTGGAAATAAAAAGTGTCCCTTGCGGAGCTTGCCACCTGCTGTATTGCTGGTGAATGCAGCAGAGTCGTTACAGCGGACAGTGTGAAGGGCTGTGCCGAGCTCCTGCTCACCACGCCCTTCACACATGCCAGTGGTACCGCTCCAAGGCCTCATTCAGTTAAAGAGTTCTACCAAGGAGCAGTGCATGATAGCCCGTATGTGAGTTTTTCTCTGGTTTGATTATCCAGAGGTACATTTAAAACATCTAGAAGAGAATGAATTTCAAAAAGCCTGCCATAACATGGTTTCAGGTGAACATTACTAGGTACTGGATATCCCTGAACCTGAGATGATCTGCTCCAGCAAGCGCCTAATGTTCAACTCTCTGTGTAGGTGGAGCGCAAATGTGGATTGCTTACCTCTTACACAGCGCTTATTAGCACAGTGCCTAGCACAGGGTAGTACTTGAAAAAATAGCTGTTGAATGAACTAAATTAATCAAATGAGGTAAGTGAAAGGGGAAAAATATGTGAAACATGAGGACCTTAACAAGAAAGTGATGTGCAGGTTAGCCAAGGGGGCATCCCAGAGAGGACTGGACTTTCCCCAGAGCCTGGCCTCGAATCTGTCCTAATGCCCAGACAGGCAGGTGGTTGGAGTCCTGGGTTCCTCTGCTCCATATGACTTAACCCTGGTAGTTTTAGTCTAGACAATTCTCAAAGCAGCCATGACCGGAAAAAAAAGAAAGATTCTTAGAGCATATAGCTTTGAACAATTTTATTTTCTGGCCTGCCCTTTTAGCCTTCAGAAACATGGAGGAAAGTTAACCAATTGAGAAGGGATTTGATTTGTGGAATTACCTATAATGCAGGAGACAACAGGTTGTCTACCAAAAGTAAGAACTTGTTTTAGAACAGTAGTTCATTCAGAGCCCCTCTTTCTGGCAACAGCTAAGCTAGCCAGTTGTTCACACTGCCTCCTGTGGCATCCTCATAGTCCAGGCAAGCTCCAGTTACCATCACAGGTGACGGGGGCCTCAGCAGGTTAGCACATAGTTAATGCCAATATATAGAGTCTAAGGCTGGAGAAGCGTCAAAGCCACAGTCTATTAATTGATGACAGATTTCTCTACAAGTGAAATTGCCATACCCAGAGTCCATTTCTTTCTCATGCTCAGTTTTTCAAGCAGGACACTGACATGCTTTTGATTAAAATGTCCAGTAACTTAATAAACTATGTCAGAATTTAGAGATGGAATCATGCTGACTGATAAAGGTGAGCAATCAAGGAAGTTTGGTGATTGGGGCCGGTCGGAAAGCTAACTCAGGTGTTTTTATCAACTTGACGTGTTTGGTCAGCTGGGCTGTGTGAGGGATCGGCTCTGAGACCCAATTCGTGAATCGTTAACCTGGGGTCTCAAAGCTTTTAATGTCATCTCTGCTGATAATTTCTAAACAATGTATCTCCAGCTCAGACCTTTTCCCTGCCTTTCACAGTTAACTCTCCAGCTGCCTACTTGACATCTTCCCTTGGATGTCTAGCCGAGATTTCAAACTGAACATCCCAAACTGAGCTTTTCACCCTTAAATCTTTATCTCTCAAAAATCTTTTCATGTCACTAAATATCAACTCCATTTTTCTAATTTTTCAGTCTAAAACCTTGGAGCTCCCCTCAGCCCCACCCTTCCTCTCACGTGCCATATCCAGCCCGCCAACAAATCAGAGTCCAGCCACTTCTCACCAGCCGCACTGCCCAGAGCCCAGGTCACATCGCCATCATTACTTCAGTGGCCTGATGAGTGTCCCTGCTTCTGCCCTAGTACCCACTTTTTAGTCTGTTTTCAACACACAGCCAAAGTGGTCCTATTAACACGTAAATTACTACTTCTTTCTTCAAAACCTTCAGTGGCTTCCCATCTGACTCAGAGCCTGTGTGGTGTTGCCCAGGCCCTGCATAATCTGTACCCCACCCTTCTGCCCTCTGACCTCACCTCATACTCTCCCCTGCCACTCATTTCACTCTAGCCACAGTGGCCTCTTCCTTTCTTAGCACCTCAGGACCCGTGTGGGCCTTGCCCTTCAGTCAGGACTGTACTCTTCCCCGGGTAACCGGGGTGGGATTGTTCCTTCACCTCCTATGGTTCTGAGCTGCTCCCTTTTCAGTGAGGCCTTCCTTGATCTGCCTATCTAAAATTGTAAAGTCTACTCGCATGGTTTACTAATCTCCCTTCTCTGCTTTATTTTTTATCACATAATACTATGTATTTATTTTTTTTACTTATTGTCCAAATCCCTACCCTGCTATTAGAATGTATGCTCCATGAAGGTAAAGTTCTCTCTGTGCCCCACAGAATTCCCAGTGTCTCTGGAATAGTGCTGACACATTGTAGATGTTCAATCAAATTTGTTGAATAAGTGAACCTTAGTTTGGAACATAAGCGTAGTGGGTGTTGGCCAGGATTCAGGCCTCTAGCATCACGTTCACCAGGTTAACATCACAGGGATAGTGCAGGAGACTGTGGTTTGAACACTCAGATTTATTAGCCAGCCCCAGGATTTTTTCTAATCATTTCCTTTTCATAGTTATAAATTTAGGATAAGTTTTAAATTGGATAAGATTCTACTTTGCCACTTACATTTTTTTCTTGCTTAGTGTCTCATTAAACATAAGTATGATTTTTTTTTGGTACCATTAATATACAATCACATGAGCAACACTATGGTTACTAGATTCCCCCCCCATTATGAAGTCCCCCCCATACCTCATTACAGTCACTGTCCATCAGTGTAGTGAGATGCTATAGAGTCATTACTTGTCTTCTCTGTGCTATACTGCCTTCCCCGTGCCCCACCCCCTACATTATGTGTGCTAATCATAATGCCCCTTATTCCCCTTGTCCCTCCCTTTCCACCCATCCTACCCAGTCCCTTTCCCTTTGGTAACTGTTAGTCCATTCTTGGGTTCTGTGAGTCTGCTGCTGTTTTGTTCCTTCAGTTTTTGCTTTGTTCTTCCTGATTTTTCAATTTATAGAAACAAGAGTGAATTAATATACTAATGTGGTATATAGAGTTAAATCATTTATTTAATCCAGTGTTTATATTTTTCTGTAAATTTTTACCTATGGAAAATTAGCATAAGTAAATCCTAGTTTAGGATGATGATTTAAGGGGTCAAAACAAACATCTTTAAAATAGTGTAACTAAAACTCTTATTTTAAAACACAAAAGAGATTGGCAATTTAAAAGTAAAATCAGAGTAGCACACCTGGCTTTTGTATAGCCAGCTACCCATTTTTTCTGCCCCAAAGTATATGTGTGTAACATCTTAAGATATGTGTCTGCCTCAGAGGGTTTTTATATATACTTTTAATTTGTTTACTAAAATGTGCTCTGACACCTTAGTTGATATTCAGAGTATCAATTCTATTTCTCATATGTATCTGCAGTGCATTTCTAGGTCCCAAAGACCTTTTTCCATATAAGGAATACAAAGACAAGTTTGGAAAGTCAAACAAACGGAAAGGATTTAATGAAGGATTGTGGGAAATAGAGAATAACCCAGGAGTAAAGTTTACTGGATACCAGGTAACAGTCTGCTTGATTGTCACTTACTATATTTCATTTCTTTGGTTTTAACTCTTTTTTTGGGTCTCCTATTTGCCTTTTGTACTAATAGTTACCCTCCGTTCATTTGAAGTCAGCATTCTTTTGACTCCAATAGCATTTTGGATTAAATATAATTCTGTCACCCAAGAGGGTTCAAATCAAGTGGTCACTGGAAAATTGAAGTTGACTGCCCTTTATTCTGAAAATCTTAAGAATAAGCTGGACCCCTCCAAATTAAAAGACTGATTTTCACAATCGATGTTCTTTGCTATTTCTTAAAAAAATGTAATTAGCTAATATTTTTATTATTTCCTAGGCAATTCAGCAACAGAGCTCTTCAGAAACTGAGGGAGAAGGTGGAAACACTGCAGATGCAAGCAGTGAGGAGGAAGGTGATAGAGTAGAAGAAGATGGAAAAGGCAAAAGAAAGAACGAAAAAGCTGGTTCAAAACGGAAAAAGTCATACACTTCAAAGGTTACTGAGAAACTTCTCCCTTTATTTTTATTGTCACATGCGTATTCTTAAATTATTTTACTTATTTTGAATTCATTGACTGGGCACAGAAGTATACTACCTCTGTGGAGCCTCTGCCCTTAGAGACGACAGTATAGCCGAGAGGAAAATACAGGTAACCTGAGATGTGAGGGCGACTAACTGATTGTTGACCTATTAAGGGCTGGTTTGGCCCTGAAAATACCACCTTCTCAGTTGGAGGACTCTTATTTAGTCAAAGATATAAAAGTAGATATGCCTCCTGCATGAACCTACAGGTGAGCTCTGAAGAAGTTAGGAATATAGAAGACTTGGTACAATTCAGGACCATCTCTCTGTACTAGAATGTAAATACAAGATACACTCTGGTCTTTCTGCTGTAAAGACTGTAGTGTGGCTCTTTCTTGTTTAGCTCCCGTATTTCCTGATCACCTGTTCTTTGTGGGACACTTGTACTAGGTGTAAGGTGGCAAGCAAACCCAGCTCCCTTCCTACCCTCATGTAACTTAAATACAGTGGGTTGGGGGAAGGGCCAGGACCACAGAGGAAACTAGCAAGTAATAAATACTAATAAATACATGTAAGTTGTGAAAGGGCTGTGAAGAAGATGAATGAGACAAAAAGGAGAGAATAAGAGTACCTACTTAGAGTGGCCAGGCCTTTCTGAAAAGGTGAAGCTCTTCGCTGGGACCTGGAGAAGAATATGGGGGGAGGAGCCTTGTGTGGCTGAGGAGCAAACCTCTGAGACAGGGAAGAGTTTGGCCTGTCAGGACTGAAAGGTGGGTGTGCTTGGAGAATCTCAATCAAGATGGAGAGGCAGGCAAAGGCTAAATATTGGAGACATGTATGCCACATTAAGGAGTTTAGATTTTTATCCCAAATGTAACAGTAATTTATGGAAAATTTTAAACAGAGGAGTGACACAATCCTAGGTTTACAGATTGAAAGTCTAGGTTTTTCATACAGTAATTCAGAAATACAATCGCAAAAAATTGTGAGGTTGTGAAAATTGTTCATCTTCAGAAACTGAAAGCACGATAAATGGGTCTTTGAAGACCAAAGTTTAGTGCAGATCTCACTATGTTGGTCTGTCATACGATTGAATACTCAGGTAATAACTTCCGCTTAGGTTCTGTAGCTAGTGACTGGATATACTTTGGAAATGCCTTAAAAACAAGTACCAAAAGTTTATCAGACTATCAACATTTTATTTTGCAGGGTGTAAAATCTACCCAACTGACACACAGGTAAAATTGTATGAATACATAGTGCTTCCTGTGCACCTAATGAAAAACATACCTTGGATGGGAATAAAGTTTGCCAACAACAACAAAATAATTAGGATTTTCCCCATCAGAATGTATCTTCCATTGTAGTTATTTTTTTAAGCTGAATTTCTTTTAACATTTTGGACCCAATTGAGTTGATTTTATTTAATTTATGGTTGCCTGCTGAGCTTCTATGTAATGTATTGTTCCCCCTTAAATCATCTAACTTACCTAAGGTAACCACGGCATTTAATAGTGTGGATGTGTGGCTTCCAAATATCATCATTTCACTGCTCGCTGTGAAGACCAGAAGTAGTGGGGCTCAGACCTGGGGTGGATTTACAGTTTAATGAAGTAAGGGAGTAAATACATACTTTACTTACTTACTAAGGCTTACCTATTTTAAACTAAAGGATTATTTCCTTTGCTTCCTTCAAGATTACAATGGTCATGATCACTTAAGAACCATGATTTTTTGTTTTTGATATCAAGTGAGTAACCTAGCACAGTGGTTCTCAAACTTTCACATGCATCAGAATCATGTGGTGGGCCTATTAAAACACATACTGCTGCGCCTCAACCCCAAATTCCTATTTCAGTGTGTCTAGGGTAGGGTCTGAGAATTAAAGTTCCAGGTAAGGCAGAGGCTGCTGAGCTGGGAATCACATCTAGAGAAGCACTTACCTGGCATTATTTTGTTGTTCTTTTTGGCTTCCCAAATGGCTCCTTTTTGTCAAATATGGTGATCTTTTTTATACGTCTATTTCTTAAAGTTGGATAATTTTCCTTTGCCAGTGAAGACCAATGGTTCACAAACTTTTTTTACTGCATTCTAGTAAGGTGGAGAGAAACGCCCCACATCCCTTCCACCTCGCCTGATTCCACTTTTCTGTGAAAAGAAAGGTTCAGTAATCACAATGAAAAGCTATAGTACAAGAAGAATTTAGGGAGGCAATGTATATATCTCTCTTTAGTAGCCAGTGTGTGGATGACTCCTCTCTGAGCTATTCCAGATTTTAGAAAATTACAGGGTAAAAATGCATGCATATTTTTTTACTGTGTAAAGTAGAACAGTCAGCCTCACAATCAGCTAAATTGTCGACAATGCTGAGTAAACCACTAGTAATCTTGGTTAAAAAACAAAGGTGGGATCATTTGGACACACGCTGGTTCAAGACCACTGATGAAACAGACAAAGGGTCCTTCCCCAAAGTTACAAGAATTGAGATGATGTAAATATGCATAATTAAGAGCATGGCGAAGTTACCAAACATAGCTTGGCAGCCAGATTTTTTAGTAGAATACTGAATGTGATTCTAGCAAAACTCTACTAATGCCCTAACTCTCGTCTATGTACACCAAATTATAATACTCGTAAGTGTCCTTTGTTAGCATTATAAATTTTAGAGAGTTGTGCATTATTATCTCTAAGAACTACAGGTTCTGGACTGTTATTTGAGAATTACTATATCAAGCAGTTACTACATTTTAGTGATTATACTCTTTATTAGGAGAACGGGAAGAATTTAACTTTATTGTCATAACTGACTCTTTAACTCTAGATGCTCCATATTTGGATTATTAAATCCTGGTTTCCCTTTATGTAAAAAGTAAAAATGACCTCATTTTAAACTGACTTTTTGGACTTGGTTGCTAGTTTCAGTTAAAAACAAAATTGAAACGATATAATAATACATTTATCACACAGCTACAGGATATTTTCTCTTACATTTTAAAATACTTATCGAGGAAGCTCCAATTTGCTCATTAACTTCTGGAACACCAAAAATGACTGAGCTAAGTCAGTTTTGCCTTAGCTCTTATTTGCCATGTGCTTAAAGATTCTTAAAATTCCCCGAAGAGGAAATGTTAGAGAAATGCTACATTTTACTTTCTTAAAGGTGCACAGTGGGGCCAGCCTTTAGTCCTCAAAGCAACTCTGCCTGTGCACTGTAATTGTAGTTTCATCTTCTTCTAGATTTCATTTGATATCAAATGTAAAATAAGAAGAAAGGGCTAATTCACCGGTACAGCCTTGGGTTGTTAAATAGCTATCCATAGTTTAAAAGATTAAAGTTAGCGTATTTCACACAGTGACATAAAAGTTTTGTCAAGATCTTTCCATGTAGACCATTAACCAAACAGATTCAACAGGTGCCCAATATGAATTTCCTTATATTATCTTAGATAGTCTGCTTCACTTCTCTGGACCTCAATTTCTACTGTAAAATGATGGGGCAGGACAAGATGGCCTTAAGGATATCTTCTAGCTCTATAGCCTGCCTTAGGTAGTATGCATCAGCTCTCTTTGTTCATTGGCAGTGCTCTAGGTACGTGAAACTTAATTGTTTGCTTTTCACCTCACACTGCTGGGAAGAACTAAAAGGTCATCTAGTTCTCTGCACCTGGTTAAACTGAGGCCCAGTGCAGGGAGATGACTCCAAGGTCACCCAGCTCAGCCTTGGCACACTGCGTGCTGTATCCATATATCCTGTATGAAGACCCAAAGACTGATTGTAGGTCAGCTACCTCTGCATTTCTTCTTGGCACTTGGACGTTTGGATTTCTACTTTTGACTCTACTTTTTAACTTGTCTAAACATTTAGAAGTCCTCTAAACAGTCCCGGAAATCGCCAGGAGATGAAGATGACAAGGACTGCAAAGAAGAGGAGAACAAAAGCAGCTCTGAGGGCGGAGATGCCGGCAGCGACATGCGGAACGCAGCGTCCGACCTGCAGAAGAGCAGTGAAGGGGTAAGGGAGTGCGGCCGTTCCTCTTGCCTTCCACTAGCCTGGGGGACACTTTGCTCAGCCTCAGATCCCTCTCTCAGCCCTAGTAAACACTGTCTTAGTAAATGGAGAATGTTCTCAGCCCAAGACGTACACCCACATGCAAGCAAGTTCCTGGAGAAGTGGTTGTCTGCTCAGTGTCTGAGAACAAAAGGGCCGGGTGGGGGTTACAGTTACACCTGCCTGCCAGTGTGGAAATCTGTAAACAGGTTTATTCTTCTTTTCACTAATTTTGGCAATTTGAACATATTTTAAAGTAAGGTGTGAAATACTGAAATTATGAAGTGTCACCTCAAAAGCTGACAGGCATATTTCTTTTATTATAAAAGGAATGGCATGTTCAAATAGGGTACTTCATACCCTCCTAGAAGCAGTATGTAATTTAATGGGCTCATGGAGACTTCAACTATTTAAATATTCAAACAGTATATGAATATTGATATTTAAAGTGTCCAAGGGGAAAACTTGTCCACTTTGCATCTTGTTAACTTCTAAATCACAGGCCACACCATCTTTGTGAAAGTGTTAGAAAAAAGGTGAATTGTGCCCATGATCATCTTCCATTAGTCCTTTCTCTGTGAAGACCAGTTGGATGGTGGCAAATGATTTTACAACAAAACAATGAAATATATTATTATTACTCTTCCATTAAATTTGGTCTCAGCTGGGTTCTTGCCTGTCTGTGTCAGTACTGTGTACTTCCTGGCTCTTGTCCTTCATCCAGTTATCTGTGCTTATCCCCAAGTCACTGTGATTTTAATTGGTCCCTTATTCCTGACCCGACTCAGCCTCCTCCATCCTTGCCTGTCTTCCTCCTCGTGACCCCACCCTCTGCCCTCACCGCCCAGGGGCACAGGCCCACCGACCGTCCCTGAAAGCTTCAGTGCCTGACTGACTTGCTTTCCTTTTTGTCTCACTTGCTGCCTTCATCCTGGTAGCTTCAGTGCTCCTACAGCAGAAACGCCTACAGCTGCTCTCCATGCACTACCAGACTCCTTCTGGCTGCACGTCCTGCAATAGGAAGAGAGAATCTGCCCCCTTACCACTCAGAGTGGGCTGTGGACAAGTAATGTCAGCACTACCTCAGAGCTTGTTAGAGATACAGACTCAGACCCAACCCCAGACCTACTGGGTCAGAATCAGTATTTTAATAACCCCCCAGGTCATTCATATGCACATTGAAGTTTGAGAAACACTAATCCGCACCTTTCTATTGCCAGGACCCAGAATATCACCTCCTGCCTTCTCCTGTCCATACCCAGTCAGTGGTCCCCCTGCTCGCCTGTGTTTGTCTTCCTGTGCACTGGCTCCTTCCCCTCTGCCTATGAACAGTGTCAGGTCTCCCTCAACCTTAAAGTTTCTGCCTTTCCACCCTGTATCCTACTCTTTCCACCTTCTCTTCATCTTTAAACTTCTTCTAAGAGTTTGTTTTTTCTCCCAGTGTCCCATTTCCTTGCTTCCTACTCAGGCCTTAACCAAGCATTCTTGTTTCTTCTTTGACCATTTCCTTGGAATGTCGCCAAATCCCCAGGGTCTCCGTTATTCTGTATCTCACTTCTGCTGCCCCTCTCAGCTCCTTCTCAGTCTCCAGAGCTGCTTTCTGCAGTCTGTCCTGGTGCACTGCTCTTCAGAGCTTCCCTGGGTCCCTGTTATCCACTCACATGGCTTCAACTATTGCATAGCACTGAGGACTTCCCACTGTGTCTCCTGCAGTATAGATTCATTTTTCTAATGAAATAGTTTCTACCTGGTATCTTGAAAGCACCTCAGAAAATAGTTCCTACTAGAAATAGAACAGCAGCAGAGCCAGAGTGGCTAACATTTTACTGCATGCCATGTGTTGTGCCAAGTACTGTGCACGCCCTACCTCGTTTGGTCCTCTCCCAGCTCCCCAAGGGTGGGAGCAGGTGTGATCTCCACAGCTGGGGGAAACAGGCTGAAAAGACTGGCTCAGGGTCACACAGCTACTAAGGGGTTGAATGTCAGGTATTCAGGGATCCTTTTAACCTGTTCTTAATAAACATAAAGCAATAAACAGTACAATAAGTACCAGTGACCTCACCCCAAAACCCAAAAACTAGGGCGTAGCAATAACTTGTACCTATTTACATGTTCTTCCCCATCCCAGCTTCTTCCTACCTAGAGATAACCTTTCATTTTCATGTTGTATTATTTTCAAAATTTTCAAATCATTTTCAAAATTTTAGCCCACACCTAACATATAAGTATGTACTTTAATATATTCTTTAATTTTGCTTGTTTTTGAGCACTTTTTTAAATGGTGCTTCCAAGATTCCTTCAGTGGTTATATGTAGTTACTCACTTTTTTGGTGCTGTGTAATACTCAGTTTTATGAGTATACCACAATGTGTTTATCCAGTCTCTGACTGTGGGTATTTGGGGTATTCCCAGCCTTGTGCAATCACGAACTGGGTTGCTGTAAGCATTCTCATGTTTGCCTCCCAGTGTACATACACAAGAGTTTCTTTAGGGTATGTAAACTAGAATGAGACATGCTGGGTCATGAGTTCATGGTCTTTAACTTTATATAAGATTATGCCACTTATTTTTGTAAGTAGTGGACCAATTTACACTCCCGTCATCCATGTACAAGTTTCCTGTGACTAACTTGGCGTTGTCAGAGTTTAAAATTTTTGCCTAGACAGGCATATCTCAGAGATACTGCAGGTTCAGTTCCAGACTGCTGCAATAATGTGAACATCACAACAAAGCTAGTCAAATTTTGATTTTTGTTTTCCAGTGTATATAGAAGTTGTGTTCACACTATAATTATAGTCTAATAAGTGTGCAATATAGCATTATGTTTAAACAAACAAAACATACATTAAATTTTAAAATATTGCTAAAAAATGCTGACCATCGTGAGCTTTCATCGAGTCACAATCTTTTTGCTGGTGGAGGGTCTTGCTTCCGTGCTGAAGGCTGCTGACTGGTGGGGCAGCTGAAGCTGGCGGTGGGGTGGCTGTGGCAGTTCCTCAAATAAGACAGCAGTGACGTCCGCAACACGGGTCGGCTCTTCCTCTCACGTGCGATCTCTCTGTAGTATGCTATGCTGCTTGGCAGCGTTTTTACCCACAGCAGAGCTTCTTTCAAGATTAGAGTCAGTCCTCTCAAACCCTGCCACCGCTTCACCAACTAAGTTCCTGTCATATTCCAGATCCTTTGCTGTCATTTCGGCCGTCCTCACAGCGTCCTTGCCAGGGGCAGGTGCACCCGAAGAGACCGCTTTCCTTGCCGATGCACGAGGAGCACCTCCTCGCCTGTTTGTTTCCATGAGGCACAGCCATGCAGCCTGCCTTTAGGCTCCACCTCTAGTTCTAGTTTTCTTGCTGTTTCCACCAAATCTGCAGTGACATCCTCCACTGCAGTCTTGAACACCTCAGAGTCATCCATGAGGGTTAGAATCTTCTTCCAAACTCCTGTTCATGTTGGTTGTTTTGACCTCTGCCCATGAGTCAGCAGTGTTCCTAATGGCATCTAGAACGGTGACTCCTTTCCAGAAAGCTTTCAGTGGACTCTGCCCAGACCCATCAAAGGAATCATCTATGGCAGCCTTAGTCTTATAAAATATATTTCTAAAATATTAAGACTTAAAAATCAAAATTACCCTTGATCCATAGGCTGCAGAATGCTGTGTTAGTGGCATGAAAACAACATGAATCTCATTGCACGTCTCCATCGGAGCTCTTGGGGGACCAGGTGAATTGTCAGTGAGCATCATGTTTTGAAAGAAATCTTTTTTTCTGAGCAGTAGGTCTCAACGATGGGCTTAAAACAGGAAACGATGTTATAAAAATATGTGTTGTTCATTGAAAGATCACAGGCAGAGGAGATTTAGCATAATCCTTAAGGGCCCTAGGATTTTCAGAATGATAAGAGAGCACTGGCTTCAGCTTAAAGTCACCAGCTGCATTAGCCCCTAACAAGGGAGTCAGCCTGTCCTTTGAAGCCAGGCCCTGACTTCTCCTCTCCAGCTGTGAAAGCCCTAGAAGGCATCTTCTCCCAGTAGGGGGCTGTTTCACCCACACCGAGAATCTGCTGATGAGCGTGGCACGTTCATGAATGATCTCAGCCGGATCTTCTGCATAACCTGCTGCAGCTTCTCCACCAGCACCTGCTGCTCCTCTTGCAGCTTCCTTCCTTAAACCTTATGAACCAACATCTTGCTAGCTTCAGACTTATCTGCAGCCTCCTCACCTCTCTCAGCCTTCATAGAATTGAATAGAGTTAGGGCCTTGCTCTGGATTAGGCTTTGGCTTAAGGGAACGTTGTGGCTGGTTTGAGCTTCTATCCAGACCACCAGAACTGTCTGTTTATCAGCGATAAGGCTGTTTCACTTCCTATCATTCGTTTGTTCACTGGAGCAGCACTTGATTTCCTTAAAGAACTTTTCCTCTGCCTCACAACTTGGCTGATTGGCACAAGAGGCCTAGCTTTTAATTTAAAATGAGAGACATGCAACTTGAACACTTAGAAGCCATTGTAGGGTTATTAATTGGCCTAATTTCAATATCGTTGTGTCTCGGGATAAGGAGGCTAGAGGAGAGGGGGGACATAGGGGAACGACTGGTCAGTGGAGCAGTCAGAACACACACAACATTTATCCCTTAAGTTTACCATCTTACGTGGGCACAGTCCATGGTACCGTAAAACAATTGCAGTAGTAACATCAGAGATCAGTAATCCCAGGTCACCATGACAAATACAATAATAATGAAAAAGTTACAAATATTCTGAGAATTACCAGAATGTGACACAGACACACAAAATGAGCCAGTGCTCTTGGGAAAATGGCACTGATAGACATGCTCACTGCAGCAGGGGTGCCCCAGACCTTCAGTTTGTAAAACACAGTGTCTGGGAAGCACGATCAAGTGAGGCCTGCCTGTTTAGTGAGCATCACTTAGGATTTGCGTCCTCTGATTAATAATGAGGTGGAGCTGCTTTCTGTGTTCACAGACCACCCATGTTTCTTCCTCACTGCAGTGCTTGGTTTGGGTTTTTACCCATTTTCCTATTGGTGTTTTTTCATAGCGATTTACAAACAGTAGAACTCCTTTACTTATTGTAGACTCTAACTAACGAGTGGTTCTGTGCATTGCCGATACCGTCCCCATTGTGGCTTATCTATTTAATTTCTCTATAAGTTTGTCTGAACACTCTCTTAATTGTATTTTAGTCAGATGTGTAAAACATTTCTTTATGGTCTCTCTCTGGGCTTTCTATTCTGTTTCTTTGATCAGTACCACATTTTCTTAATTACAGTAGGTTTACAATGAGTCTTGATATTTTGTAGGGCTAGTAGTGTAATCTTAAACTGCTCTTCAAAAATACTTAATAGTCATGGTCCAGGACAGAAAGTCAAGAGGGGCTTTTTTTCTTGATGGCAGAATTTACAGCATATATGCTGGTAAGAATGATCGAAGTGAGATGATCACAGAATGATAGTGTAAGAAATCATTCAGAAGGCAAGAAGGCATGAGAGCTGTACTCCCCTGGAGGGTCACCGTAATTCACGCACAGACGCCGCACAGATGGCAGAGTGCCCGGGCACAAGTACAAGGAAGTGGGTGCTTGGTGGGAGCTTACGGAAGTTCTCATCTGATCGCTTCTCGTTCCTTACAAAGCACGATGCGCGTTCAAGAGTGGAAAGAAGAAGAAGTGTGGGCAGTTTCAGGAGAGGGAAAGGGATACATGTCACAAAGAAGAATGGGAGAGTGAATGGGCCTGGGAAGTGAAGTCTACCTGCCTGGCAGCAGTGCGGCCCCGGGGGGGTCAGTGGTCGTGAATTCAAGGCGAGAGCAGCCGGGGTGATGGCAGCGGTTCTCTCCAGGCATGTTTGGTCGCGTGGCCACAGGTGCAGGGGACAGGATCTGACTGGATCGGGGTGTGTCCGGAGGGGCAAGGTGAGGGCGTGTGCCAGGAAGGGAGCGATTGTAGGGTGGGCCGGAATCCAGAGCAGGTTTGGAGGGAGTAGGAGGCGAGGAAGGAGCAAGACCAGCAGGTTTTGAGTGTGAAAGAATCACTGAAGATGGAGTATTAGGTAAAGGGAGTGAGCTGGAGACACGTGGTGAGGGAGAGAGACGTCGGGGCGCATTTCGGGGGAGGGGGGCTGCAGGACCTGCTGGGGCGGTCCTGTGCTGCCGGTGTTCTGAGCCGACATCTCCTCCTCATGAGCTCTGCACAGCACAGGGCCTGCAATGCCCTCAGCCCCGGCCCATGAAGTGCCGGAGAACCTCCTAAATGCTCCCATAACTTTGCCCTCCAAAACAGTAACTTAGATAAAGTTTGTAAGTTAGGCACAATAAGAGATGAACGACAAAAATGACAAAATGGAAGAGTTACAACAGTATATTGTAATGACAGTTGCGTGAATGTGGCCTCTCTGTAAATATCTTACTGTACCGTGCTCACCTTTCTTGTGATGTGAGATGATACAGCATCCGTGCAGGGAGATGAAGTGTGCAGAACATAGGCCTTGTGACGCAGCATTGGGCTGCCGCTCTGTCAGCCCTCTGATGACACGTCAGGAGAAGGATCACCTGCTTCCAGACCGTAGCTGACCGGGCGTGACGTTAGCCAGAAAGAAGACCTCAGACAGTGGCACCAGTCTCTCCCATAGCTGAGGAAACTCGTCTAGGAAATGACCATGGAAATGAGTGACTGAGGTCCCGTGGAGGATGAGATCTTCAGAGAGGAAGTCCAGGAACCAAGAGGCTACAGTGGTGGAGGAGCAGTCTGCATGCCCTGTGACGGGAATGGCAGGGGACCAGAGCTGACAGGGCGTGGCAGACAGAGCCCCGGAGGTGCCTGCAGGGAGAGGGCAGTGCCTGTGGGCAGTGAGATTCAAAGCTAGAGGGTAGTTTTCAGGGGAGGGGACACAGGAGAGGAGGCTGGGTTAGAAACCAGAGCAAAGATCAGGGACACCGTCCCCACCTCCAGGGCTAGCGGGACAAGAGGTGTGGCAGAGACAGAGCTGCCATTTCCCCTCAAGGGAGGCCTGATCTCGGGCAGAACGAGTTAGTGAAACTCTACGAGTTTCCTCAGCGTAGGAGATGTTCTGATGCCTGCTTGTGGTTTCCAGCGGGCCCAGTGGAAGAGGTTGAGGAACTGGAGTGGGGTGGGCTTTAAGGGATGAGGTCATGAACAAACAGATACGAAGCTGGCTGCGGTGAGAGTCCCAGAGTGGCAGGTGCTCTGGAGGCCGTCTTGCAATGGAAGTAAGCAGGGGCCAAGGGCATGGAGGCAAGAATGCCCTCGAGGCAGGTGGCAGGTTGAGGTGGGAAGTGTGGGTAAGGGAAGGAGAGAAGTGGTTCTTACAAAGAGCCCATCAAGTTCTGGGACCCCTTTGCTTCCAGAGGTTCTCTGACTGTATCCTCACTCCTGCCCATGGGAGCATGAGACAGAAAGGGGCAGGCTCCAGAGCACTAAGCTTCCCTTGATCGGTGTGGCTGTCAAGCAGAGCTTACTAATCTTTGTGGCCAGGATACTGATGGGCTTGGTCCTACTGTATTATCTACTGCCATGTAACCAAATTACCACAGAACTTAGTGCCTTTAAATTTCATTTATTATCCAGCATCTTTGGGTCAGAAATCTGGGCAGGCATAACTTAATGAGTCCTCTGTCCCTGGGTCTTTCTAAAGCTGCAGTTGAACGTGTTAGCAGGGACTCAGATTATCTGGAGACTCAACTAAGGGTGGGTCCTCTGCTAATAAGCTCACTCAAGTAGTCGTCAGCAGGATTCTGTTCCCCAGGTGGACGTAGGGCCTCTGTTCCTCACTGCCTGTGGACCAGAGGCCTTCCTTGGTTCCTTGCCACCTGAGTTTTTCCATGAGGCAGCTAGCTTCAGCAAGGCAGTTCCTGCAAGGCAGAACACAGTCTTTTGTAAATGTAATCTCAGAAGTGACAGCCCATTACTTTTGCCTCCTCATTCGTTAGAAGTGAGTCACAAGGCCCTACTCACTTAAGGGGAGGGGAGCACACAAGGCTAGAAGTACCAGGAGGCAGCGATCATTGGAGACCACGGTAAAAAGCTGCCTGTCCCTGAACCAACCACTTACTCCCGAGATGAGAACTGGCTCAGACCAGCCAGGTTCTTCAGCCCCTGGAACTGGAGTCAAGTCCTCAAATCACAAGGCTGTCGCATAATTGCAGGGAAGGGCAGAGAATAGAATCAATGTTGGGAGAACAACCGCAGCTTCAGGATAACTGCTAGCCATGTCTGGGCCTTTGTCCTTCTGACCCTGGACCTGTTGTTCTTTCTACACTGTAATGCTGCCCAAATGTCTCCCCATTGCCCCCAGGATCAAGGCCAAACTCCGTGCAGCACATAATGCCCCCACCCCCTGACTCTGACCCAAATTTATCTTTCCAACCTCAATTCTCATTTGCTGTCCTTTATTATAAGCCAGTGGTTCATCCAACCTTTTCGTCTCAAGACACCTTTAATACTCTTGAAAGTTACTGAGAACCCCAAAGAGTTTTTGTTATAGCTTTTAATATTTACTTAGTTAGAAATAGAAACAAATTTAAAAATATTTAGTAATTCACTTTAAAACAATAATAAACCCATTAAATAACACTTATTATAAAGCATTTTCTACAAAAAATAATTTTTTAGAAAAACGACATTGTTTTATATTTTTGAAAATTTCTTTGATGTCTGTTTTAATAGAAGACATCAGCGTTCTGTCTGCTTCTGTATTCAGTGTGTTGTGGTAAGTTATTTTGGATGAAGTATATGAAGGAAATCTGGCCTCATAGCTGGAAAATGGAGATACAAGTATTGCAATAAACTTTACAGATAATTGTGGCTATTTTTCTTTGATACTACGCCAGTTCTTTAAGTGGTAGTTCAGTTGCAGTGTAGAATCTGAACTTTTGTATTGTTTGGGTAAAATCCATCAGACTGTCTGGCACTTGGAATAGCTTTTACTCCTGGGAAATATTAGTTCCCCGAGTTATTCAGTCTTCCAGATATTTCACTGTAAAGTATTTTTAATCACATTTTAAAATATTACTACCTTTGTGGTCAGAAGAGTCTTTAAGTGTTTGGGAAGCTGTCAGTAATGGAGGATTTAAGTTGCCCAGAATCTAATTTTCACTTAACATCTCAAATTTTTTCATTGGCATAATACTGCCTGCTGTTTTCCTTGAAGTAATAGGCTCATTTCATTTATTTTTGACAAAGTGTCAAATACCAAATCTGAATAACCATAGCTAATCTGTCATCGTTTGGTGCTCCATGAGGGATCCTATGACTTCTTTTGCCTCAGGACTTCTGCTTACTGTGTTCTGGGCATCCTTCAGCTTCACTGCCACTCCTTAGCCTCTGAACATGCTCACATATGACGCCTGGAGAGAATCGGATGGGGTTAGCCAGACATTATCCGAAATGGGGGCCGCAGGACAAGCAGTGCTTGCGAAACTGCCTCTGGCTGCTTGCTTGGAGACCTCAGGTCTAGCAAACACTCAGAGCGCCATGTCCATATGTTAGGAATTAGAAGATATTTTTTGGTACACTGATGCAAATAGGGTGATTATGAGTATAAAAAGTAAAAGAAAGAAATTAGACTTACAATTTGCCTTTATAGGCACCCATTTGACAGTTTTTATACACCAAAGAAAGCATGTCCTTAAAGTTGGGTCACATTCTTAGACCACCTTCACATTGTCTGCGGCATTAATATTCTGAGGCTCCCAGGAGACCATCCGCTCCAAAAACATTTCTCCATATGGATTGAGTAGTTGTTACTGTGAGTTTTTTACCCTTGTAAACATAGAATTTATTGTCTTCTACCTTCATATTAATAAAAAGACATGTTAAAGAAGTTTCTTTGGTTGATTAACAATTTTTCATTGTTTTAATGAATGTCTACCTCCTTCACAAGGGAGGAAAATCCTTCAGAGTCTGTGAGTACCGTCTTATATCTAGTGTTCTTACTGGCTAGTAAATAGTTGGGAGCCCCTCAGGCACTGCTTTTTCCAAGTTCACGGATTTTAAATGTGATTTTTTTTTTTAAGATTGCCTTTTTCATTTTGGTAGGAACAGAGAAGGCTAAGAAATTTATTTCTGCCAATTTGAGAGGATAGTAGCCTTAGCAACTTCCTATATGAAGGTCCTGGAATTATGTATATACAGTACTATATACAGAACAGTATAGATTTTGGCTGTATAGGGGGGAGCATGCCCATGAGTGAGCACATGGGTGCCTACAAACGAGTTCATTCACTTAGTAAAGAGCTGAGGCAGGCTATTGTTAGGAAAAATATTTGCGTTAATGACAAAGAAAACAAAAATAGCATCCCTGTGGGGAAATGATGACACAGTTTAAAGTGGGATCCATGTTGAAACAATCTTTTAGGAAATGGGAATATTTTGTCTTTGCCACATGGAAGCCATCTAAATTTTAAAAGCAATCTAGGTTTCCTTTTTGTACATCATTATTTTGTTAACTCTCATATTTCTTGAGCCATATATCACAAGTAATTTAAGTTGTAAAATATAGAATAATTTGCATGTACTCCATGTTTTTTATTAATGTTAATCATATTAACATGTTAATGTATTAATGCTATAAGATATATAAATATGTGCATATATATTAGTGAATTTGATTAGACAATAATATGTTAAGGGTTTTTATGAGGGAATTAGCCTGTAATTTTCCCTTTCATTAATTAAAAAAGTTTTTTTATATAGAAATACATACAATAAAATGTACAAATCTTAGTCTACAGCTTGAAGTATTTTTTCATGTGTATATGCTCTTGTAACCATCATCCAGATCAAGTTACCAAATAGTCTCACTAATCATTTTTTCCCTTTACCTGTTTCACCCACACTTTTTAAATGTTAAGCAACTTACCTTTCTTTCTGACACCACAGTCCTCAAAAAGATGGATTATCTGTTTCCCTATTGATTCTATATTTCCCAACAATACATATCATGCCAGCTGTACAGAGTGCACACTACTGTACTCCACACCTTCCCAGACAGTGGATAAAGGTTATTGTTTTGTTCTGGTTTTCTAATGGAACTAAAAATGCCCTCAGAGTTCCTTTAGCTTTCTGCACCGCTAAGTATAAAGCAAAGCCTCAGAGGCTGTACTTGCTCAGTATTGTTAATGCTGCAGTGCAGAATAAACTCTCAGAAAATCCAGTTATATTCTCTGGAGGTGTGGATAGCTTTTACTGTTAATGCCCTAAATCATCTAAAGGCTTGTTTTCTTTCCTTTTTTTGCAGACCTAACTACCGTAATGAATGCTGCATATTAAGAGAAACCACGAGAAGGTTATACGTTTGGTTGTCTAATATTCTTGGATTTGATAAGAACCAACATATAGTCCTTGTTGTCATTGACAGAACCCCAGTTTGTATGTACATTATTCACATTCCTCTCTGTTGTGTTTTGGGGAAAAAAGACATTTTAGCCTTTTTTAAGGTCATTGATCTAATTTCATGTTACTTGGTTGCATGAAGTTGCCCTTAACCACTAAGAATTACCAAGATTTTTGCACAGATTTCTCCCTGTCTAGGATCCTTTTATCAAGGCAGTTAGTTATGTTCATCATTCTCCTGCCTTCACTCCACCATCACCAAACACTCAGTTAAATATAAATTAGCATTTTTTTGAATGCCCACTCATCATAATGCTTAAGGGATACCCTCTCCATGACAGAACCCAGGAACCAATTCCTAGATATGTAATCTTGGCGTATTGAAGATGACATTTAAATTGCCCTTCAGTTTTGAGGCCATGTGTAGTTTGATCACACTGTAAAATACCTTCCGTATTAGAAATAGCTAGTTGGCAGCATATACTTCTCAAAACATGTTGTTATGTACACAAACTCAGTTTCTACATGTGAAGTGAGTCTTTTTGTGTTATTCCAAAATAAAGGCAATGGTTCATTCCTCCCCTCCCCCCCTGGTGCCAATACAATTTGAGCTAATCACACAAGGTGGGTTCTTTTCATTTGAAAGCTGGAATCAGCAGCCGCCCTATGGAAAACCACACAAAAGGCATTGACTTTTAAAGTGAACAGTTGTTTTCGTTTGGAACTAGGACTAGAATAGTTAATATTCATCCACACACCATTATTATGTGTACATTATTGTTGCTCTTGTGATAATAGAGAATTTTATTTATTTTTATGCCAGCCTATATTGTGAGAACACATTCAGTCAGTTTGGATTTGATCAATCCTGTTATGCTTGTCCTGGGAACATCTTTTTGCGTATTCGAGGTTTGTAGTTGAAAAGTTTACTGTAAAAAAAAAAATCAAAAACAAAAAAATGTATTGTTTTTACAGAATAAATTTATTGGAATGTGTACTGGGAGTAAGATTTGAGGTTGTAAACAACTAAGTTAGTGTAATTTGGCTTCATATATGTAATGTGAGGTATTAATGTAATTCATATATTAAAGCTAAAATTGTTAACAGCAAGTTGACAATAGAATTAAGTGCAGGTGAGGGTTTTCTTTTCTTTTGGAACTCTGGGTTTTAGGTCTTTGTAAACACTGGGGGGGGGCAGGAGTGGCTGTGCAGTTGCTCGCGCATCTAAGATAACGTTTTCCAGCCCAGTGGACCCTGAATTCACACATTTGACATTATCCTATCCATGCACTGACTTGGACCCCATTGTCTTTTAGTTTTCTTATTTTGGTGAAGAGCTATTTCATACGAAGAGAAAACGGGAGAAGCGCTGGAGCCAGACCGTGATGAAGGGAGGGCCTGGGGTCGCGCGCCTCCAGGCTGCGGGCAGGCCACTGAGGCCCTTGGTTTGTTTCTCTCATTTAGCAAATCCTGATTTTTTTTCTTACACTCATTCAATTCCAAATGTGAAAGTTCATTAAAATATAGTAGGTATGCCAATCCAGTTCTTCTTTAAAAAGTGCTTTTAAATTTTGAGAATCTTGATTTAAATTAAAATAATTGAAATGTAACCAACTCATCAAAAGTTCTCTTCTTTGCTCACATGAAAACATAAGAATGTAGATGACATTTTGAATTGGAACATGTAACTAAGAGATTTTTAAGTAAGAAGCCTAAAAACTACAAAACTTTCTGAAAAAAAATGTCAAAATTAATGAGATTTGTCTTCATTAAAGGCCAAAATAATTTTATTAAAAATATACACAGAAATAAAATAGAAATACTTCCAGCCACCAATAAAACAAGTATTCGTTTGGGGTAGTGTTAAAGCTACCAGTCCCTGCTTAGCTGCCCGGGCGCACAGAACACTTCTAAGACAAGCAGTTCTAATGAAAACAGCAGTAGATGTACTTCCCTTGGGAAGATATTTTCAAACATTTTTAAATATCCTGATGATTTGCCTTTTTTATTGAGGTTGATAATGAAGCATTTACAGCTTATGTGCAAAATATATTTCTCCAATCTGTATTTGCTATTTTGAATTTTTTAATGTACATAAATCTTACTTTTGAATATTTTCATTCTCATGCTCACTATTATAGGAGCTAAATTGTAATTTTTCGTACTTATATCTAATATATGCAAACAATATTTGAGATAGATGGTCAGGTTTATTCACAATTTGGAATATACTTCTTTTAATGGTGTTTCTCAACAGCTTCAGGTTTCCTTCAAAAATAAGAAAACTTACCCACACAACACCTTAGGAGAGCTCACACACACAGTGAAGAGGAAAAATTTATGTATTCTTAAGCATTCCTGTATGGGAAAGGAGTGAAATGGGACAAAATACCAGTACCAGATTAACAGAAATCAGTAATCTAGAGAGAAGGAACATGGAATAATGTTTTTATTCAACTTTTTCATCTGCCTTTGTTTTTATGAAGAACTCTGGTCTGTAGATACAGCGATAGGCCAGGAGCTGAGGGAGAACTCCATATGCTATGTTTAATGCTAAAAAAAAGGACTTTCGCTTCTTCGGGGACTCTGTAGACATAAGCAGTTCTAGCATGAAGAGAAGCACCAATGTGAGAAAACTGAGCCTGTTGAATTAAAAAAAGAAGAGGGTAAGCATGAATTTTGTGTTCAGTTGGAGGCACAGTGAGTTTTGAGTGATTCATTCAGATCATAGTTGTGTGCCCTCCAAACCAGTACTTTCAGACGACCCATAGGCTTTAGTATTTCATTGAATTTAAGGGCAGTCTTAATATAACTGTTCAAATAAAGTATTCCTCCTTTAGTGTTGCTTTATCCTGCCAGCTGTTTCTCAACCTGTCTTGTGCCCCATACCGAACATTTGTAGCTCAGTTTAACAGAAGAATCGGAGTGAAATCTCCGTTTTGTTCTGGTTTGCATTCTGGAGATCCCATAGACGGACTCAGTTGTAGCCCACAAAATGCATTCCAATAAAAATAAAGGAAGTACAGTTTAGAAAGTTAAAATATTTTTAGCATTAAATATTTAAAGGACCTCGGCTTCATTTATTTCCTTCACCTCTTCCTGGCAGCAAGAGCTCAAAACCCTTCAGTGTGTGTTTTTATCTGTCTGTTTATTCATATATTTGTTTTTTCTGCAACTTTAAAAATACTAGGGTGGTTCTGTTAAGGTTGTTACCAACTCAGGTAGGGGTACAGTTATGGTAGCTCTTTACAAAATGGCAAATGTACATGCAGGCAACCTTTTCAAGTCAAATGATAATTCAGAAGTACAACTTGTGGGCTTCCCATTTGTACTTAGATTCTTGTTCAGGACATACATTTAGAATGTGCCATGGTCTTTTGATACTTTTCATAAGCACGGGGGAAATCTATTAGAAAAGGCTTCTGTGAGAGGATTTCTTCAGGATCCTTATGTCATTAAAATGCAGCCCTGGAGCCTGCATTTTCATATATTACTGAAATTCAAGATATACGTGAATAAAAGATTGGGAATCTAAATATACTGAGTGGGGAATTATTAGTTCGTCAGTATCAAAACAGTTAAAAGATACTACAATCTAAAGAAGGCACAGAAGTAACAAGAATGAAGAAGTATTTTGCCTTAAAGTAAGATACCTTACATTCCCTTCCATATGAAATCAGTTTATTCTGCTAAGTGGGTAACAGAAAAAGTGTTACTTAGCATTTGACTTAACCTTGACAAGAAAAGGACAGGCTTTCATAGGCAGCATGAGTTAGATTTGTATCAGTGACTGATATTTTATAGGCTACATTTTTACAAATTACTGATCAATTCTGGAGACCTCTGGTAGTTTTGTTATTCTCTAGAGATAGAAATTAAATTAGCATGGAGTGTCGCCAAGGACCAACACTTGTGAGTTGTCTGGATGCACCTGTGCTTTGTGATCCTTGAGGCGCTGCGAGGGCTCTGCCCTCAAACACCTCCCTGGGCCAGATGTCCAGACTGGACTCAGCAGATGTTAAGCACTTCATCTCTGGGCTACAGAGAGCCTGAGAGCAAAGGCATTCGAGAGGCTGCTCCTGTGGACATTCTAAGAACACTGAGCAGGAGCTTGGCCCGTCACTAATTTTCCCTAGGGCCTCTTTTGAGTAACTGTTTTTCTGAATAATATAACCAAAATTTTTCTTCAGGACCAGAGGCCAGATTTGAACCCTGATCTCCAGAAGTGTGGGTTTGGTGCCTCTACAGACACTGTACACATCGCAAAAATCACCAGGTTTGTGGAAATGCCAACCATACTTGGAGAGAATAAGTAATACGACCAGTCACGCCTGCTTGCATAGGGAGAGCTGCATGAGCAGTCGGTGACCCCTAGGCTCTTCTCCGGCTCTGCCCAGCACCAGTAGTACCTGCTGTCAAAGCACAGCCAACTCACAGCGGCACTGAAAACTCATGTCCTTAGGTTAGATTGTAAGCCCGCAGGGCAGGTCTTCGGTCTGACGTCTGTGTGGCCCCTATAGCATTGTTAGAGCTCAATAAATATTCGACAATATTGATTTTGTGACTGTCAAAACACGAAAAGATTCTATACAGTATTTCTCTATTTTTATACCTATATTAATAGGCCCTTTTCAGAATTAGTTAACAAGGGGCAAAGATTTACATTGCTAATCAAAAGAGGTGTCTGACTGCTCAAGAAGCCTGAGGCCCATTTTCTGTAGTTCCTGGGCTGCTTATAGTTCTAAGGGGTGTGTGTGTCGTGGCCACAACCACCCGGGCTTCCTCCCAGTGCATGTGGTATCTGATTTCCAGCTTGGGGTCTGAAGTTTCAGAAAAACCTCAGTCCCATAGCTGGTAAGGGGCTGCACAGTGTTTTCCAGTGATGTGCCCCCCAGCACACGAGGCTTCGTAACGACAGGCCTGGAGAGCTCAGCCTGAGCGTGGGCTGGGGTCTTGTGGCCCAGTAAGCTCAACACTGCTGGCTGACCTGTGGCCCAGAATTACAGGTACAGGTGATGGATCCCAGAAATTTCTCCAGAATTCAGTGAGATGAGGTTGAACCCCTAGTAATGTTTCTTCTTCATTCTAAATCATTTTTCACCTTAAAGAAATTTAAGCGATACAATTTTTTTTCAATGAACAGATGATTGGGATGGAAAATGAGGCAGTAAAGGTGAAGAAAGGTTAAATATTAAAGCTCTGTTTTCTTAATATTTTTAGAGACAACCTGGAAAGGAGGACTAAAAGTCACAATCCTAGTTCCAGAAAAGAATAGAAAGAGTTTTATGTGTCCACATAAAATGGGCAAAAACTAATGTGAACGTTGCGACAAATAGCCCAGCTCTTTGGCTGACGCAGTGTAAGTATCCAGTTCAGAACCATGTTACTGCTGCCTAGGGTTTTCTGAGCAGCATAGTCTAGTGGTTGACAACACTGATTTGGGGCCAGATTGACAGTGTCAAACCTGGGCTCCCCCACAGTATGTCCTCGGGTTAGGTGTGTGACCTCTTTGGCTTCCTCATCTGTAAAAGGATAGTAATGGAGCCTACCTCGTTGCATCATGCGCAAGTTTAATGAGTTGATCTTTGTGGGGTTCTTAGGATAGTGCCAAGCATGTAGAGCTGTTTGACAAAACATACAAACCCAGCTGAAAGACCTGCTCATGACCTGGCACTCCACTTTGTGGAAAAGCTGGGCTCTTTGTTTTTAGATCCTCTTGCTGACCTTTTGACAATTTTAATACTGTCTCCAGTAAAGGGTAATAATCATATAAAATAAAGATATTCAGCCCAGTCCAGTTTTATGCTTAGTGATGAATCACACCAAAAGCAAATGATTAAATGGGATTTGCTTTAGTATCCCAGTTACCTGTGTTCTAGCTAAACCTTTACTTTCAGATAACTTCTTAAAGGTTTCCATAAAGGAAAGAACAGAATTTACTTCCAGTAGAGTCAACTCTTTAACCAGATTATCCACAGATAAGCTTCCGGGTCCTTTTGTGAGCAAGTATCTAACACCTGCCTAGCCGAGGAGCAGGGGAGAGGCAGAGTGAGGAGGGGAAACTGCTCTTGGTGGCTGCAGGGTGGCGGGACAGCAGGGCTGCGAAACCCACAGTGAGTAGTCAACCCCAGAGCTTCCTCCCAGTTCTCTGATTTTTAGGGAAGCACATACTGTGCACATAGTGCAGACAAATAAATGGATCTTGTGAGCAACATAAGGCATTTCTCCTCCAGACTCTTACTGGGAGTCTACCGCCAACAGCATAATAGTCATAGCAACACAGATCCACCCGCGGCTTAGATGCCAGGCACAGTTCTAAGCCTTCACGTGCACCTCGCTTAGTCCTTCCAGCAGCTCTGAGGAAGTTGGCGGTGACTACCTTCCTCTGCAGAGGAAATGGGCTCAGGTAGCGCAGCCTCTGTCTGAGCTCATCAGTGACAGGCTGAGACGTGAACCAATCTGCTGCCTCCAGAGCTCTTGCTCTTAATCACCTTGTATTGGCTCTGAGTTTTTCTTTTAATGTTCAGTGATATTTTAGCAGAGAAGACTTCTTCAATTGATAGAAAATGCTAGTAAGTGGATCTAAGCCTGTAATACTTTTCAAACTAGACTTGCAACTTTAATCCTGTGATAATGATTTTATGTGAGATATACAAGTATGAGTAAGTCCCCAGTGGAACTCTGGTGTAAAATGTGTGCTGGTTCGGTTTGATCTGTTCACACGTTCTGACTGATCTGATTTCTGATGGCAGCCAGTTTCGCAGATTCCCACATGGTCTGAGACCAGGGACTCTAACTCTTTAGCATTTTCCATTGATGTCTACTGATCTATGAGTTTTTCAAAGATTTTCTTATGAAGTGTATTCACTGGGTCTTCCACTAAGCACAGGTTTTGATAAAGTTAGTGGTATCGTGAAGGCCCAAGGCTTCTGAACTCGGAGTGGCAGATTCAGCACGTTTGGGTGCCAGTCAGGGTTGGAGTGATTTCTGTGGTGCACGTCAGATGCCCTCCCAGGACAAGAATTCACTTCAAAAGCAAGTATTCATGCAGTAGAAGACAGAGCACGTAACTGGCATTCAGTGTTCTCGTCACGTGCATTGCTTTGTTGCAGTACTGTCTGTGACTTCTCCGTAGGCTGAACACACCGAGCAGGCGGATAGAAAAGCCCAGCCAAAACCATGGGGTGTCAGACACACAATGCTCAGATTACACCGTTCTGCTGGGTCAGGAGAGACACCCATCTGGCATTTACAGGATGCGGGCTGTAGCCTAAGGTTCCTTGTCGAGTTGGGCTGTGATGGACAAGCTCCAGGATTCCCGCACAGCCTGGGGTCTGGCTGAAGCTGCCACGGCTGCTGCCGATTGCTCTTCCATCCACGTTGCCCTGTCCAGAACCACCTGGCTGGAGACAGATGCCTGTCTGCAAGCTTAGCTTCACCAGCAGGTACAGTCTGGGCTTAGATTTACTTCTACAGGTTCAAGCACCCACTTGCCCCCAGGCTGTGACCTACCAAGCCTCCTGACTGCTGTCTGCCCACCAGGATTTCCTGCCTAGCTCTCCAGTTGTCTCCGGAGACTTCCTGGGTGCAGCATCTGGCCCAGCGTCCTAGCTAACTGATCACACTCAGTGTTCTGCCCTGGGGCCTGGACAGGACAGACCAAGGCACATGGCATGCAGAGGAAGCCCAATCATGAAGGTAAAGCATACAGGTAATGAGTAGCTGTTGAACTCCGAGCAATCTACTCAAAAGAAGGACTGGTAAGGGTGGTGGATGGAAGGCCTCTCCGTCTGGGCTCCGGTGAGTAAGGCAGGGAACCAGGCCCAGAACTCAGAAGCTAAGGTTCCCCCTGCCCTCTGACCCACTGCACAGCCTCACGGCCCACTCAACTGACCCCAGATCCCATTGCAGATATCACTGCCTCCCACCCCATGAGGGCTCCCCAGCTGCCATGTACGGAGTCTCAGTTTGGGCTGCAGGGCTCTCCACGGAGTTTCTTCCTGCGGAGAGGGATAACTGGAGAATATGGGCATTGGGGTCAGACAGTTTCATACCCCTTTTCTGCCACTTAGTCACTCTGTGACCTTAGGAAGAAGTAACAAGCTGCCCTGAGCCTCAGCTTTTAAAAAACCTGTAGAGATAATGGCCGTACATTCACTGCACCGTTTGGCGGCACACAGAAAGGCCACATGGATCGGCCTCTCTTGCAGTCGGGCTGGTGCCAGGCCTGGCTCTTGGAACCACGTGAGCTTTGCAAAAGCAAGAAACAAAGCTTGGTTGTGCGAAGCCACTGAGTATTTGCTATTCCAGCAGAGCACAGAGCCTATCTTTCCACAGGTAAGTAAAACAGTATGCTTTGCCTCACAGCAAGTGAGGTGCAGGGAGTTGAGACTGGTGCAGTGGCTGGTGAGCTGTAACAAGTGGTGGAGCTGTAAAAGAGACAACTCACCCGACTTCATGACGGGGTAGGTAGCAGGTGAGGGAATATCAAGTGTCATAAGTTTTCTGACATTTTTACTTGAGCTGCTGGTTGCAAGGATGAGCTTTTCACAGAGGTGGGGGAATGGAAGGTGAGTTGGGGGGAGGATTGAGACTTTATTTTAGACATTAAATCAGATGATAGACATGCAAGTGAAAAACCTGAGTTTAGAATTAACTGTAAGAGTCCAGGAACTGTCTGGGCTGATGACAGGAAACTGGAAGTCATCAACTTAAAACTGCTGTTGAAAAATGTGGAAATATCCAAAACCAAGGCCTGAGAAATGCAGTCTTCAGAGGGTTGCCAAGAGGATGAATATTAGTCCTCTTCCCTCAAGTCCCTCAAGGGCAGGTCAAGAACCATTGCTTCTGAATGCTACATCAACTCCTTTAATGTCAGTATTCTGTTTCTAACTAAGGAGTACCTCAGATTGGAAGGATTTAGCCCCGTGTATTACCCCAAAAATATAACAGTCTACAGCCCTGTAAATCCAGCATGTCTTTCTGCCATCACAATTACTGAGCCCAAAGTATAATTAACTGCCTAGAATTTCTGGCTAAGCCTCATTTTTCTGTCTGCTTGAAAAGAGCAAAATGAAGATAATGATTTTAAAAGATAAGTTTTTTTTATATTTATAGTAAGAAAACAATTTTCTTCCTTGTTCATCAGTTTGTTTTGCTAGTTATCTGGTAAAAATGTACATTGTGTGATAACGTAAAACTGCATAGATAACTTCATTTCCAGTTCAGCGGAGTAAGCAGTCACTGAACACCTACTCTGGGCAGGGACTTGACTGAGTAGCAGCAGGGGAGGAATGGAATGACAGGCCCTGCTTCTCAGAAGCAGCACTTTTTAAGCACCAGTTTCCATGGCTCTGTAGGGCATAGTATAGTGGAATTCTGAAACCTTAAATTTTGATAGACATCTTAAAGATAGCAGCTTTCAGTTCTCAGTAGCCATGTTTTCAGAGACTGGGAGACAGTCTGTAAAACAGGTACCTGCTGGGTATGTGACTTTGGACAAATCTTTTAACCTCACTGGGCCTCAGTTTCCTCCTCTATAACTGGATGGCACACCTACCAGATGTTATTATGAGAATTAAATAAGTGCATATACAGAAATGTCTTCTTAAAAACTAAAGCAAAAGGAGACAGTGTGTCTAATAGCCACTTCCTACCCTAAAACTCAAAGCAGAGATGTTTCTCACATACTCAACAATGACAGCCAACCCCCCCAGGACACTCTTCAGTGGAGCAGATTCCCAGTACCTGAGCTACACCTCCAGCATGCATCAGTGTTAGGTCAGGCATCCAGGAGCATCCAGGAACCACTAAGCCATACAATGCGACCACAAAGTAAGGGACAGAATAGAACAGATACGCCAGCATCTGTATTGAACAGAGAAATGATATCAGCAAGTTATCGGTTAAACTGGCCTGATGAAAGGCACAAAAAAAATTTACGTTTTCATACTTGAAAATGTGAATTCCTATTTCTGGCATGGGACCAAATTTTCCCATATCTTAGAGAGAAAATTAATTTCTGAGAATTACTATCTTAGGCTTCATAACTACTTGACCTGGATTTTAGGATAAGCAGCAGGATCCTTTAAGTAGGGCTCTTGAAATTGTGCATAAAATCGGCAGAGCTCAGCTGGGCAATCCAGAGCAATCTAAGAACAAAAATGAATCCATTATAAAGATACGATCACATTTGGTTCTTAGGTTTGCTGATCAGGCTAAACATGCCAGGTTTAGTCACAGGCTGCTTTGCTCTTTAGCAAAGACTGAATGGTGAAAGCTCATCAGTAAAAGGGAAAGAAAAATACTCTGCAGGTTTCCTCTGAGGAGAGAAAGCAGAGGTGAGCAGGAAATGGAAACGAGTGCCCGCCTTGGGCGCTGTTCAAGTGTTCGGTTTAAGTATCTAGAGGTCATGAGCCAACACAGAGCTTGCTTAGATGACCAGCTTACCGCTTCCTGGAAATAACTAGCCAACTATTCCCTGCAGGGAGAAGTACATTTCTATACCAAATTCATCTTTTTATGCTTTGCAAGATTCAAAAATAGCATCTTCCTTGCCAGTGCCTCACAGAGTATATGGCCTTCGGAGCAGTAAGGCAATAACGATTTGAAAGCAGGGTCCTCTGGTCTGAAGCACCTCCTGTGTCCACTTTGAAAGTAGAACAGATTTTGCCATGGCAGACTAGGCCGCAGAACAGACAAAATGTCTCTGGCACATGAGGGATCCCCAGAGTCACCTCCTCAGGCATCATTCCTTATGTCCTTGGCCACCAGTGTCCCAACCGGAAAACGTACATGAACACAGGCCAGTGGCAGAGCTGGTGAAATGGGCCCCAACCCAAAAAACCATCAGGAAAAGTCCTCCCCGCCTCTCCTCCCACGCACACACCTTTCTCATGCACGCAGAGGGGTGGCTATGGCTATGCAAGAACACAGCTGGGGCTTGTTTTTGTTCTTTTAACTTTGGGAGTCACAGCCAACTGAACAGAACAGTTTGACGGCTCTGGTGTGAGCAGTGTGTGGCCCTGCTTGCTCCTTTACTCCAATTACCTGACTCTCCTCCAGGAAGTCCCTGACAATCCAGATAGACAGCTCTTAAGACAGCTTCTCCCCTGAACCCAGCCACTGCACAAGGTGTAGTTCAAGGGCCCCAAGACAACGAATCAGCCACATCAGCTTACACTTGCCACTCTGCTCCCCACCCGCTGCGCAATGCCAGCAGGCTTAGAACAGTTAGTGGTCATCCTGAGGCTGACTGTAAGTAACCATATAATCCTGGCTGCGCAAACTGGTTTCTGCTAAGAGGTAATAGTGAAACTAGGGCATTGTGAAGAATCGTTTATCAATAAAATAGTAATATGGTCCCTTATTGAGTATAAGGGATAAGGCCCTCTACAAGTGTTTGATGTTCGTTATCTTATTTAATCTTCAGAATGATACTATGAAGGGAGGTACTGTTACAGAGGAAGAAACTGAGGGTCAAAGAAGTTAAGTAATTTTTCCGAGGCCACACAACTAGTAAATGGCCAGGAGTCTCCTTTCTCTGGTACATTCCCCCATCCATCCCATCCGCCTACTCCTGAGAACATATGGCCGCTCTGTGCCAGTTTTATTGGAGCCTTGAGCTATCACTCTTACCAATTTAAACTTCAATCAGAAACATGAAAGGAACCAAAAAAATGAGATTGATGCCTAATTTTTCAGGGGAAGGAAGAGTTGACCCAAGGACCTGAGAGGGGTGGTGTGAAGCAGCCCAGAATGGACTGCCCCCTCGGAGGGGAGGTTCTGGGGTCGGCCTGGGTAGGAGAGTGGCAGGAAGCAGATCCAGGCCGCCAGGCTCTACTGGGAGGAATGTTTTGTCAGTGTACTGGCAAGTCTTTTTTTTTTTTAATATATATTTTTTAATGTTATTTTGATCTGTTATACTTACCAAGCCTCTAAACAGGCAAAATCCAGTTGCCAGGAGGAGACACACAACCAATGTTAAATCGAAGGGCCTTCTCAGCAGGTCCTTCGCCTGGGCTTCTTGAACAACCTAAAATAGACTTTATAACTAGTGAGCAGGCCCAGAGAAGAATCAGACATCTACTGAAACATAAGTGCAGCGATGACAGATGATGAATTTTGAAGATTCAAGATTCGGATCTTAGTCTCCTCACCATGTAACTTACAGAAAACCCTTCCTCCCTCACGGACATTTCCAGTTGCCTCATCTGTGAACAAGGAGATTGGGCCAGGTGATCTGGAAGGGCCCTTCTTGCTCTGTGAGTCTGTGTTTTTTTCTTGAAATACCATTTTTGTTATAGTCAATGTAAGATACACTCATTTAAAAGTATAAACCGTAGACCCATCACACTACTATTATCAGCTGCTGAATGTTTTGGAGAGCACTATAATCTACATTTATTTTTCACAAAATTAGGACTTAATGTATAAATAATTTTGTATTTATTCTTTTAACACTCAACCTCTACCAATACTATAAACACTTTTCCTCATTATTAAAAAACTTCTTCTAAAACTTAATATCATGTGGAAGCACCATATTTTAGCTATTTTCCCACTGTTGGACATTAAGGCATTTTCACGGTTAGTGTGATATGAGCACTCTGGACATAAATTTTTGACAGCATCTTTCTGATGATTTTCTTAGGATATGACCCTAGCACTGGAATTTCTAGATTAAAGGGTTAAATTTATTTATACTGATAACATTGCCAAATTGCTTTGCAAAGCAATTCTGAATTGATGTTCTTATCAGCACTGTGTGACAATGTCCATTTCTCTCTGGCCATCACTGTGTTTTAACATTTAAAAATAATAATGAACTGTTCTGTGTGTCTAATGACATAAACCCTCTGATTTTTTTTTAAATACATATTTTTTAATGTTACGTCAATCTGTTAACACACTGACCGGGGTATTAAAAGTGGCATGGCCAGGATCAGGGTTATGGTTACTGTTAGCTTCTTTTTTTTTTAACTACCACCTCCTTCCTCAAAAGGATATAAGGCAGTGAACTGTCAGTATGCCAACCTGAGTTAACACAGTGGGCGTGTAAATGTTTACAATGAAGTGTTTGTGGATTAAAATGTACTTTAGTGAATTCTACTGTAAATCTTTTTGTAAAATGAATAATCATGTTCTGATTATCTCCAGTAGTTCACATCTTCATATATCAGTTTTGCTTAAAGGATCTAATGCCTATAAAAGGAAGAGAAACTGAGAAAGATGTCACTCAGTAGCTTAGAAATGAAGACCTTAACAGAGTACCTGCCCAGCCAGTACTGTTTCACCTTGACCACCTTGGCTGTGAATGGAAGGGAGGTGTCTCAGAAGACATCTGCGGCCAGTCTCCATGTACCTGGATTGCTTGGTAATCAGATCCTATGGGTGTGTGTGCTACCTTGAATAGCAATCTCTCTCCAGCCTCCCCTCGGAGCAGTAAATGCATAGGTATCTCTGAAAGACGTGTGCTGGTGCTCGAACTGCAGGCCATTAACTGCCCCGACAAACCGCACACTCAGCGCATTCATGCAGAGTCTGATGGGAAGAGCCAGTGTGACCACTGGCACAGGAGTTCCGAAAAGCAGGCCTAGCCAATCGAAGCAGACGTAACCAGACAGAAACAAACCACCGTGGCCACTGTCGCTAAGGTAACCAATGCTACAGACTCAGCACAGTACACTGATTGATGCCCCCCGTGCTCCAGTCCACGGAAGCACTGTCCAGTTCAGTAGTCAATGCATGTGAGTTTGCAAACAGGTTACATTTAACTCAATAAAATCACCTTTGAGGGATAACTGTAACTTTCTGAAGGCTGATTATAGATTCTGAAACCAGCCCAGACCGGAAGACAGGTATAAGGTATGCTTAGGAAAAAGGCAGGACAAATGCGTGTTCCATACTTCCCTATTTAAGAGAGAGAGAGACAAAGTCAAAAGTCTGCCAAAAACTTATCCAAATGCAGTAACATTTAGGACACCTCCCCATCTCAAGTCATCTAAAATTTTACTGTGGACCAGACAATATTATTAATGAGACCAAAACAAGGTCAATTTTAAACTATTAGGTATTCATAGGCATGTCCTATATACAGTATTTTAGTATATTTAATATAATACATTAATTTCTTGCATGCATAAGTAAGCTTTTACATTATCTTTCAAGAGTCTTAATCTTTAAGTACATCCATCGATGTCCCCCAGTGTATCAAGAATTAAAATAATACAAAGAGTTAAGAAGTATTTGCCCACTAAACATAGCCACAAACATAATATTTATCCCTTCTAAATCTAAGTCAGGAATCACTGATATTAGATTGTCTAATTGTTCAATGTACGTTTCTGAAAATTGCTCAAAAGCATTTCTTAAAATGTGAGATTAAAGGGGAAAGAACAATTCCACAGAACAGTTTTTTGGAAAGCTTGGGATTTCTTGGTTCTATTGCAACCAAAGTAGCTTCTCTATTTAAAAATAATCCCCATTGTTTCAGAAAAAAAGAAAGTGGATTTTAAGATAGTCTCTTACCTACAATGTTTCCTGGCACAAAAACAACAATGCTCATAATAATAGATCCAACCCAATACAAGCCAATGGTTCTGTAACTTTCCCTGTAATGAAAAAAAATCTTGGCTTAGTGCACTTGTTTAAGAATGCTGTTAGCAAAAGATGATCCACAATATTACCTTTATTCTAACTAGTAAAGTACATGAATCAAAACTTACTGAATCCAGAGTATGAAATCAACCACAAGGAACCCTAGTGATCAAAATTCCTTTCCGTGTGATGCACTACAGACCCCTCTGGGTGTCCTCCTGACTAGGAATCACGCTTGCTACCCTGATCTGTTAAACTGCAGCATGACCATCCTTGGCAAAGGAGTCCTGCATTTCACCATTATGTGTGAAACTCGCAGCATGAAGGAAAAAGGTGGTTCAAAAGAAGGAAAAGAAATGGAAGTAACCTAAGTGTCCATCAGTAGATGAATGGATAAAGAAGATGTGGTACATATACACAATGGAATATTATTCAGCCATAAGAAGAAAATAAATCCTACCATTTGCAACAACATGGATGGAGCTAGAGGGTATTATGCTTAGTGAAATAAGCCAGGCCGAGAAAGACAAGTATCAAATGATTTCACTCATCTGTGGAGTATAAGAACAAAGAAAAAACTGAAGGAACAAAACAGCAGCAGACTCAACAGAACCCAAGGATGGACTAAACAGTTACCAAAGGGAAAGGGGCTGGGGAGGATGGGTGGGAAGGGAGGGATAAGAGGGTAAAAGGGGCATTACGATTGGCAGACATAATGTAGCAGGGACGGGGGGGTTATAGGGGGAAGGGAGTATAACACAGAGAAGACAAGTAGTGATTCTATAGCATCTTACTACGCTGATGGACAGTGACTGAAGTGGGGTATGTGGTGGGGACTTGATAATAGGGGGAGTCTAGTAACCATAATATTGCTCATGTAATTGTACATTAATAATAGCAAAATAAAAAAAAAAGGGAAGGAAATCGGATCCACATTTTAAATCATTGTAAGTATGAGTAATAGGATGTTAAATGAACTTTCCCTGGAGTCACAGAATTCTGGCCAAAGCCCCAAAGATGAAGATGAGTGACACGTACCCCATGTTCTGAAGGAACTGCTAGACAACCCCCTCAATCTTATAGGCCATGTTGGCAAAAAGCTTTTGCAGCTGATGACCCCCCTCCAAAAGGGGCTGTGAGATAGATAGAAGGAGGGTCTCTGAAGGGTCCAGAAGTGGAGAATACCGTGGGCTTCCTGTCCTGCCTTATCCCCTGGGCCAAGTGCTGCACATCCCAGCATTTGGGGGGGATGGTGGTAACGACTGGGAATGTCAGCACAGACGGCTGCTTCCCCAGCAGGATGCTAACTGGGCATGTCCCCGGCAGCCTCCAAGCAGAGCGCAGCCATCCTCAGAAGTACCTGATGTGTCCTGTAGAACTTGGGGACATTCGTGAAGCGAGAGGCTCGTACCTGTAAAGGGCCAGCAGTGAGCTGGAGCTGTCCTTGAGTTCATGTTTTGGCAGCTGGGGAGGTGGGGAGCAGGGGGGCAGGCAGCTGGTCAAGCTGAGTTTCAACCTTGTATGGGCAAGAATGCATCGCCTTCTGTACCTTCTGGGTTACAGGGACCCGAGCAGAAGGCAGCTGTGCTGTACTGCGGGCAGGGAAGCCAAGCACATTCGGCTGGAGAGAGCACTGATTGCTTCAGGGCCTGGTGCAGAGCAGAGGCTCCTGTGGCAGCAGTCTGAAAGAACCCACACATGGGCCCCACCAGACAGACCTGGCACATTCCAGTAGGGGGGGCCGATCCCCAGAAAACCAGTCATCACGTAAGACGCCGCCCTCAAGCCTCGTGCACATACACACAGGCTCCTGGAGGAGCCAGCTGGAGTTAAGAAGGAGTGAAAGGACAGAGCACACACCCCAGCCTCAACACAGCCCCTAAACCCCTGCACCTGAGCTGGGGAAAGGGAGAGCTTTGACCTGAAATAAGATTGAAGTTTTGAATTAGGATGTGGCGAGCTTTAATTCTGGAAGTGAGACTTCATATAAAAGAACATAATCAGGGAGCAAGGGATCCGCCGGAGCCGCCGTCCTGGCCGGGGGTAATCCAAAGGGGCATGAGCGGGGTGGTGATGCAGAGGGCCCAGAGCCACGTCTAAGTGTCTCCCTGCAGCCCGTGCTCACAACCACACATTCCTGCTTGAGTATTTGCCCCTACATGTGTCCTCACATACACACTTATAGCTGCTAAGGTGGCAGAGGCACACACAGGCGAGCTGACTTACTCCCATGCAATGGCCGCCACCATCACCAGGTACATCAGGTAATGAGCAGAGCCGTCCCAGTAGCAGATCATGTGCCCATAGGCTGTGTTCAGATATGGCTCGCCCTAAGGAAAAATTAAAAGGTGCATTTTAAATAGGGCTCAAACATTTCAGTACAGAACAGCAGAACTAACTTGTGTTAGTCTGCTAAAATAAAACCATTCTCAATATCCAAGCCCCCAGGACCATCCCCAAACAGCCCCCCTGCCCTGCCTCTCTTCCCACCTGCCCCCTACTCTCCCACCAAGTGCAGTCATGAGGCCTGGCTCCTGACACATGGCCTGCGCCTGGAGGACCAGGTCCCCCTCTGCAGAAGCCCCAAGCCTGGGCCTGCAGACCCTCCCCACAGTTACATAGCATCCCCTTCTCATACCCCTCCTGCCTCCCTGCTCGTTCCCCTCACCAGCCCTCTCTGGAGCCACCTCCACCCTAAACCCTCCCTCCTGGGGACTCTGACCCCTGCCCGGGTTTTCCTTCTGCCTCTCCCAGTCTATGTAAAGGCTCCTCTTCCGGCTTCAGCCCCTCCTCTCTTCCTCCTTCCGGGCAATCTCCTCTAATCCCAGACCTTCAGGTCCCAACTACTCAGATGGCCCCAGGAACAACCCTCAGAGCTCAGGCTCTGCAAGGCCCTACCAGCTGGGACATCTGCCAGGAGGCCCCTCAACAACCTCAAACTGCACACGTTCCCAGATGAAGTCAGCGTCACCCCTGCCAACCCGTGCCCCAGGCTGGCGGCGGGGAGACACCCCATTCCACGTCTCCAGGCTTTTGCCCAGCTCTCCCTGCTCCTTGGAATATCCGCTCCTCCCTAGCTATCCGGAAAACGCTTATCATCCACAGCCATTGCCATTTTAAAAAATGCTAGAGCAGGGTCCCCAGCTCAAGACCACCCCATCAGTCCCTCCCTGTGGACTGGATGCCTCGTGTGGGCCCAGTGCTGCACTGAGGACAGTGCCACCTTCCTACCACATCAGCCCCTGGGATGGGGAAGCAAGACTTATGACCCCAGAGCCTACTTCAACAGACATCTGGAAATGAATTTCTTCTCTCCTCCCTCTCTGACTTAATAACGTCAGCATTCTCCCCAAAGCAGGGCACAGGACATCGTCTCAGACCCTACTCTTCCCGTCACCCTCACTCATCCCCAAACCTGTTCCTTCCAGCCACTCAATTCTCTGCTTCCTGTGCCCCGCCTCCGTCCAGGCCATGCGTGTCCCCTCGCTGGCCTTGCAGAAGCCTCCTGACTGGTGTCCCGGCTCATGGCACTGACCCTTCCCTCCCAGCCCACCTTTCCCAGCTCTGACTTAACCTTGACCCTAACACATGGGGCAGCCCCAGACTCCGAAACAGGTGAAGACTGCACTTCAGCTCTGCTCCTTATTTCCTGTGTGACTCTGAGTAAGGGACTTAGCCTCTCTGGGGCTGGCTTCACCACACCATAAAAAGAGAAACTAGGACTAGCTCTCTCAGGTGTGATGGGGGATGGCGGTGGAGGGTGTCCTTACAATCAAATGGCTTCATTAAGTGCCTCTGTTTTTGGTACTGTACGCATGTAAGACTGGACTTTGAGACATAGTAACATTTTAATAACAGACACGCAAATGCTAACGTCATTTAAACTACTTCATTCCTATTGAATACAAGTAAAGGAGAAGACATTGTTCAGCACGAAGGAGGAGTGTAAGAGTGAGCCTCTGCGTCACTGTCCATGTGAGGAAGCAGCCCTTGTCTAGGGCAGTGAATGAAACACCACGTGTCTACCTGCTTCCACTAAACGAAAGTATTTCATCTCTGAGCAATGTGCTTGCAATTCTGACCCTTCGGTTTAAGCCTCAGAGTCACTAGTGATCCCATACCTCTCTCAAGTAGTGTGTCATGAACCCGTCAATGACTCCGTCCTGCTCCAGTCCTATGATGAGGTTCACCACGCTGGTAAATCCAAAAACTGCATACACTAGAGCAAAAGAAGCAAGTAGAAAAAGCAGTAGCTCAGAGACTGAGTAGCGGCTTGGCATTTGCCGGAACAGTGGCACATTTTTAGTGTTTTCCAGAGGAGACCATGGATGTCGTCAGCATGGACTAACCAAATGTACCCCCTGTCCACATGGCAGAATCCCTGCCTTTGACACGGGTCATCCATCAGTGCCAAGGGACACCCCAGGGGTACAAATGACAAGCTCACCCACTGTCACCCACTAACTGTCCAGAAAATTCTGCCAGGCCACCGCTGCCCTTCCTTCACTCTCCCACAAGTGGCTGCCCAGGGCCACACCTGCATCCCACCTGGACAGTGGAACAGAACCAGTAACTGGCGGCCAAGGGAGCACGGAGATGACCACGTTTCAGGTAACGGCTCAGAGGAGAGAATCCATCCCAGTGATCCCCAAGCGGGCCGCTCACCGCATGTCCAACACGTGTGCCCAGCTCCACACAGCGTCCTACAGGCAGAGTGGCTGATGTGCAAGTGACAATGGCTTTAAGTCGAAAAGCAATGATTTTTAAAAGTGGATGTGCAATGGAACAATTGAATATCAAAGGAAAGCCCTAGAACCTTAGAGAATTTTACTAGGGTTGTGAGAATCTCCTAAGTGGGCTTAAACCCACTTAGCAACAAACAGGTAAGGAATAATACTTTTTAAGCAGCAAGTGACCAAATGTAGTGCATGCTAGTTTGTCAGTAAAGCTACATTTTCAAGCTGTAACAAATTGGTATCTGAAACTAAATGATGTGCATGGACAGTAGAAAAATCAGATGGCAGACGTAAGAAAAGCCGTAAGAAAAGGAATAGTGGGCAGGTGAGTTCATAGAGAAGGGCAGCTGCCTTGCCCGGAGCCTGCAGCCAGGAGCACACTGTTTCCCAGGAGCAGGGGGCCTGTGGACCTGCCGCCTGTGCCTCGCGCAGGCCTCTGGTCCAGATCTCCTGACCAGACATCGTGTCTCCGAGGAGAGGAGTGTTAGCACATGATCAGTCAGATGTTCTACCAACAATAACTGAGGCGGACAGGAGCGTCAGAATCGAGGTCAGTCCCCTCACCCTGAGGCCGTGACTCAGGACAGGGCTGAGGTGTGGGAGCTAGGGGGCTTGGGTCTGGGGAGTCCGGCGAGGTGAGTGCAACTAAGCATGGACTCCATGGAGCGGGGAGGGAGGGGGAAGCCCGCAGCAGGAGAGCAGTCTGGGAAGGACGCCCGGGCCAGACCAAAGGCACGCGGTGTGGGGCAGGACAAAGGACATGGGCCTTGTACTCAGGCCTGCCTGCTACTGACTGGCTGTCAACCCTGAGGCTAGTCACATCATTTCTTGAAGCTTCAGAGTTTTTATATGCAAATTAGAAGAAATGAGTCACTCATAATTCTCTCCCCACTTTTGCCATGGTCCACCATGGCAGAGAATACTCCCCAGGCCATCGAGGACACGCTCGGCCGCATGGCCTGCTTTGGCCGTTGGCGTATGTGGGGAAGTGACAGCCGCCGGCTCCAAGTCAAGGCCTTATGCGCCATCGCTCTTTGTCCGCTAGCCCCTCTTGTGCCTCTGTGTCTCCCAGAAAGGGCACATCCTGTGGAGTCGCTGGTCCCGGAACAAGGACGCAGTGAACGGCCCTGAGTCCGACCCACAGCCTGAAGCAGAGCAGCCCTAGCCAGCCTGCAGACCTGAGAGCAAGGGAAATAAATGGCTGGTGTCAAGATGTGGAAACAACCTAAGTGCTCGTCGCAGAGGGACGGAGAAGGAGGTGTGGCACACATACACCATGCATGCAATCCAGCCACACCGAAGAAAGCAGCCATTTGCACCCACACAGGTGGACCTCGAGCCATTACACAGAAATAAGTCAGACAGAGAAAGACAAGTACTGGCTAATCTCACCTACAAAGCTGAACTCTGAGAAATAGAGTGGAACAGGGGTCGCCAGGGGCTGGGCGGGTGGGGAGATGGGAGATGCCGTCCAAGGGTACAGACTCAGTTACAAGATGGCTCCGTGTGGGGAGCTAATGTGCAGCGCGGTGATACGGTTAGCAGTGCCGAACTGTGTACTTGAGAGCTGCTAAGAGAGCAGAGCTGAAATGTTTCCGCCACACACACACACGGTAACTGTGAGGTGAAGGGCCTCACGGGGAATCAGCCAACTGCGATAATCATTTCCCAATCCATCTGTGTGCCGAATCACAAGCCTGGGTTGTACTCACAGAACATTATGTGTCATTACAGCCCAATAAAGCTGGGGGGAAAACGAGAAGAAATGTTGGTCGCCAGAGTTCACCGAGATCTGGGGGTGTCCAATATGCCGCATTATTGTTGCAGAAACTAAACAAACGCGGTGTGCAGCCAAGCTCCTGGCAGGAGATGCGCTGGAAGATGAGTGAGGCCTTGCTCGAGGCAGCAGCCCACAGGGAAGGGCATGGCTGTGGGGTCAGTGCCTTCCTCTGCGGCGCTGTGACCTGACCCTGCTTCCCAGCATCTCAGTCTGTCGGCAGAGGGCGTGTGCCGTGGGGGCTCTAGGGCTCAGAGCCATACCAGGTGCTCGGTAGGTGCTCCACGGTAGTGGTTTTGTTTACTTAATGCACATAGATATTGGCCAGGCACTAGTGTAACTACTTTACAAATATTATTTGATGTTTGTACCAACCCTGTGCTAAGTACTATTATTTTCCCCATGATGTAAATATGCAGGCTGACTCTCCGCACAGTTAGGCTCCACGCCAGGTGGAGGGGCTGCAAGCAGCAGGCCGAAGGCGGAAGCCCAGGAAGGAGCTGGTACCAGAGTCAGGGTCAGAGGTAAGAGCATGGCTGGGGGCAGGGGTGGGGGGACGGAGGGGCACTCGGCCCACCTGGCGGTGACATTCCCTAGGGCTGAGCATGGAGGTGAGGGCTCCTTCCTGGTGTCCCTTACCAGTGGTCTCAGAGCTCTCATAAGCACACAGGAAAAGTGACAGGTGCCCAAGTGCTCTGCTATTAAGTAGACACAAACGGTCTCTCCCCCGTGGAGACGTACCATAGAACAGTGGGTCCCGGGGTGGTTTTCTCTTGACGAGGACGCGAGCCGACAGGGCCACCAGGAACAGGATGAGGGCAGTGGCCCCTGCGGTGGTCCAGGAACTGCAACGACCAGAACAGGGAGGTGGTCACTTATCAAAGTAAACACATTGGTGCCTGGAATTTCCTGGCTCTTGAATGAATGCATTCCATCCCAGCTCTGCCGCTGCCTGCAGCCTCGAGTGAATGACATTTATCTGCAGCATTGTGGCCACTCGGGGCACCCCTGCAACTTTCAGGGACTGGAGCCACCAGGTCCGCACGCTGTTCTCCTCCTGCCCACCCCCAGAGACGATGTGTCTGAGTGCTCCCGCCCCCATGCCAGCCGCTGTCCCACCGCCTCTGCCTGCCCACACCGCCAAGTCCTGTTCCCCGTGGCTAACGGGCCTAACCCTCAGACCCGCCCCCTCCCTCCGGGCCAGCCAGAAACCCTCAGACTGAGCTCCAGGGAACTTGCTGAGGTCACAGCTACACACCCTCCAGGAGGACAAGGAGAAAGGGCCATGGGCCGTGCATATGATCAGAGGGTCCAGAGGACAAGGCCAATCCAAGGAAGAGCCCCCCTGGACCCTAGGCCAGAATGAAGCCAGCCCCCACCTCCCCTGGGCCAGCGGGCCAGCATCCGTCCCCACACCCTGGAGACCAAGGCGAGGCTAGGTTGGGCACAGCCCGCGGACTTTCTCCCAGGGAAGGGCATGGCACCGAGGAGGCCGGGGGCCAAGGGCCCTCCCCAGCAGGGCAGCCCTGGGGCACGAGGCAGCAGAGGAGAGACCTGCATTCCATGCCTTCTCTGCACTGCCTCACTGTGTGACCTTTGGAAGGTCATATCATTTCATCATCTGTTTATTGATTACCTGACAAGCATAATGAGGAAAAAAATCTATGGCGCACCCCTATGAGCAAGGCACTGCGGATGAACGAGCGGTTCCTGCCACGTGGAAGGACCTAGCTCAGTGGGCTCTGAGCGTGCTCACACAGGGTCACCACCAGTCTGGCAGATTTTCATGCCTCCGGCACTGACAGGGATCCCGGTTCGGACAAAGTACCCCGGCCCACCCCAATGGCTGCTGCCCTGGGGCCTCCCAAAGCCCTGGCGAGCTGCCACAGTGCCTCATCAGCCCAGACCCTCCACGCCCCACAGCCCGTCACGAGGACTTTAGTGTCATTTGCCTTTGTCACGTGCCCTGGCACTTCTGGAAAGCACCCCTCTCGGTCACTGGTTCCACAGCCCACCCTCACCTGCCAACAGCTGAGGGACATGCTCATGCTTAAGTTCACTCCATACACCTGCAGTTGGAATGGGCACTAGGCACCAGCCAGAAATCTTCCCCCAGTGTCGGAGAGGTCAGTCCGGAAGGGATCCCTCCCACTTGCAGGTAAATGGGCCCCACGGAGGCTGGCCACAGGTGCAGGAAAGCTGTGTTCCCAGCACCTGACCCCAGACACACACAGAACTGGGGAGAGGGCTCTAGGCGACCACATCACCAGGAGTTCCAAACACCACCCTAGACCTACAGAATCAAAATTATTTGGAAGTGGGGCATGGGAATGTGCAACTTTGTTCACGACACCTGGCTGAGTGTGATGCAGGAAGTCTACCTCGGGACCTCTGCTAAATTGTACAAGATTAGATGGACGGGTGAGGGAGAGAAGGAGGTATAAAGGAAGCAAGGAAGGAGAAGAGGATGGACAAGTGGTGGATGGATGGACAGATGGATGTGAATAGTGGATGGTGCATGGATTGATAGATGGGTGAGTGGTGGATGGTGGATGGAGGACACAGTTACTGTAAGAACGAGGATGACGTTCCCACAGTATGGGAGAATATATTTGTAAATGACATCCGACAAGGGGTTAACATCCAAAATATATAAAGAGCTCACACGCCTCAACACCCAAAAAGCAAATAACCCTATTAAAAATGGGCAGAGAATATGAACAGACACTTCTCCAAAGAAGAAAGTCAGATGGCCAACAGGCACATGAAAAGATGCTCCACATCGCTAATCATCAGAGAAATGCAAATTAAAACCACAATGACATATCACCTCACACCAGTAAGGATGGCCAACATCGAAAAGACTAAGAACAACAAATGCTGGTGAGGATGCAGAGAAAGGGGAACCCTCCTACACTGCTGGTGAGAATGTAAACTAGGTCAACTATTGTGGAAAGCAATATGAAGGGAGGTTCCTCAAAAAACTAAAAATAGAAATACATTTGACCCAGGAATCCCACTCCTAGGAATTTACCCTAAGAATGCAGCAGCCCAGTTTGAAAAAAACAGATGCACCCCTATGTTTATCGCAGCATTATTTACAATAGCCAAGACATGGAAGCAACTTAAGTGTCCATTAGTAGATGAATGGATAAAGAAGCTGTGGTACATATACACAATGGAGTACTATTCAGCCATAAGAAAGAAACAAATCCTACCATTTGCAGCAACATGTAAGGGGCTAGAGGGTATTATGCTCAGTGAAATAACTCAGGCAGAGAAAGACAAATACCAAATGATTTTCCTCATTTGTGGAGTATAACCACAAAGCAAAACTGAAGGAACAAAATAGCAGCAGACTCACAGACTCCAAGAAGGAACTAGTGGTTTACCAAAGGGGAGGGGAGGGGAAGGTGGGTGGGGAGGGGGGTAGAAGGGGACTGTGGGGTATCATGATTAGTGCACATGGTATGTGTGGGGAGTCACGGGGAAGACAGTGTAGCTCAGAGAAAACAAACAGGGACTCTGTGGCATCTTACTACACTGATGGACAGTGACTGCAATGGGGTATGGGGGGGCTTGATAATATGGGTGAATGTAGTAACCACATTGTTTTTCTTGTGAAACCTTCATAAGAGTGTATATTAATGATGCCTTAATAAAATAAAAATAAAAATAAATGAGGATGACGTGTTGGTGTCCAGGTGAGAGACTGAAATAGGAGGTTTCCCATGGTGCACATCAGTGGATGCTCCAGGCTCCCCTGTAGGGATGAGGCAGAGGGGGAGAGGCTAGAACAGGAAGCTTACGTGGGTCAGGAACACGGTGCTCGCCTGACATAGGCTGACAGGAGGGAGGACGTCAGGTGTGCTGTGTAGGCTGACAGGCATTGTAATCACAGCCTGAGGCACGTGGTGGCCAGGGGACAACCCCTACCACCGCTCCTACCAAGGACCGAGGCCCTGTCACACAGCTGGGGCCCCTCTGGAGCCTGAGAGCGGAGTGTGGTCCGGGTCACCGTGTCCTCTCACACTCTCCACCTCCAGGGGGAAGAGCAAAGAATGAAGCGAACGTGGGACCACAGATCATCTGTGTCTCCTGGTGACAGTCAAGTTCAGGATCTGCTCAGAACAGGGAGAAAGAGATTCAGCAGGGACTTGGGTGGGGGGATGCTTAAGGGCTGCGACTAACGCAAGGGGAAAGGCAGTCTCTGAGACAGGTATGGGTGTGAGCAGTGTGCACATGTGTGTGCGTGTGTGACCCTTTCCTGATTCCTCAACCTAATTCACTTTTTATATTTTTTAGGCTTACATAAAAGGTCTGGTGGGAGGAAGCTTCGACTAATCCAGCTAATCCCAACTCCAGCCTCACTGAACCCCAACTGTGCACAAGGCCCTGTGCTGGGCAGAACTATACCAAGGTGAGCTCTGGCCTGGGGAGGTAAGTTCTGACCACAGGACAGTAACTCTCATGGGACATGCGCAATCCAAGGGGGCTCAGAGGAGAAGTCACGTCTACTTGAGGGAGGGTCTGTGGCATTTCACTCCAGGCTTTAACAGCGACAAGGGAAGCCGGCACCCCAGACAGTGGGAACAGCGTGAGCGACAGCGAAGGGGCAGGGAATTGAGGTGTGTCCAGGGGCAGGATGGGGGCAGTGCTGAAGCACAAGCATGGGGGACTGGGCTGGGGGCTCCTGGGGGAGGCTGGCCAGGGACCGGTGCAGGGGGCCTGGGAGGAGGGACAGGTGCTAGCCCAGCCCTGGACTTAAGGGGAGGAGGACAATGGGAGGGAGTAGAGAAAAAGAGGGAGGGGTCAAAGACCACTGGGATTCCAGCCTGCAGGAGGATGGGAAGAATGGTTCGAACCCATTATTCGAAACTCTGCCGGTCTTAGCCGTGGGCTCAGTAACTCCCAGCAATATAATTCAGCGTGTACTCAGTAAATGCCGTCACCATCCTCCCTGTGGCTGAGGCCAAAACCTCAGAGTCATCCCGGGGTCCTCCCCACACCACACAGTCCCCAATGAGCTGCTTTGCTCTCCCTCCAAAGGAGCCCCACACCCAGCCCTGTCTCTCTCCCTGCATGGGTTCCCTGTTCCTCCACCTAGAAGGCTCTGTCCCCAGATCTTCCAGTGGCCACATCCTGCAGCTTGTATCACCTCCTCCAAGAAGCCTTCCCTGGCCACCAGTCCCCTTCCTAGTCACTCTCTCATGTCATCTATTTTACTTGTCACTGTCTCAGCACACCTCCCTTCCCCCATCCTTTCCTGGCTCATCCATGGCTGGTCCCCAGCACTTGGCACAGTGCTAAGCACAGAGACCATACTTCATAACTGTTGAACTGCTCGTAATGCCATTTTAGAAGTGCAGGGTCCCCATGCACTGTCTTCGCAAACATGTGACATTCCCGCCCCAGAGTTGCTTCATCCAGGACAAGGGCACATACTGCCTGGGCCTGGGGAGCACGCAGGAGGGACGGGTGCCCCCTGAATAAGGCTGTCAGCAAGTGGCGGCCCCAGCACGGAGGGGAGGAAGTCACCAACCTGTGGGCCCACGGCCCTCTGCAGCCTGGAAAGGTTTGCAGGGTACAGACTGATGCAATTTCCTTAGCACCAACCGCTGTGGGAAACCTAACGGGTTCCTTCCTCCTCCCGCGAGACAGCAAGGAGCGGGAGCAGGCGAGGGGGCGGGCGTCATCTCACTGCCCCAGCAGGCCTGCAGCTGCCCGGCGCTGGGCTGCTTAGCCAGGGCACCTCCCAGGGAAGTGAGAGGCAGGGCTCTGAACCCCACCCGCAGCGGCCTCCTTCAGCCCCACCCACTTCCTTAGCCATGACAGCCTGCCTCACCTGCTCCCGATCCAGCACCACGCCCCTTCCCAGACCGGTCTCTGGATCCTGACAACGGGATGCAAATAGCAAACCATTTGACAGACCAGAAGACTGAGGCCAGACCACACCATTAGTACCACGGCCGCACCTAGAACCCAGGCCTTTGCCTGCTGGTTCAGGGCTATTACTGCTAGTCATTCACAACGGTTTCTAAAATTGATAAGCAATGATAAGTATGTGCGTGGCATACATGGCAACGTTCCTGTGAAATGCGAGACGAACAAGGCCCAACCCGAGAGCACATGGCCACACCATGGCTGTGGGTGTCTGGACCGACCCCACCCCTGCCCCTGAGCCCCTCAAGGGCAGGGGCTTGCCTCATTGACCTCTGTGACCCCGGATACCCAGCCCGGGGCTGGCGCCCAGCACTTGGCCCCGGAGGCCCGGCCATGCGCCCTCCCCGGCCCGGCCCCTCGGGCAGCCCTGCAGTTGCAGCTCCAGCCCCAGCCGAGAAGTTGCGGCGCTCCAGCCCCACAGCGCGGACCCCCGGGCACTCACTCGTGCTGGGCCGCCAGCAGGTTGAAGACGTAGGTGACCGGGATGGCCGACAGGGACAACACGAACACCCCGGTGGCCGCAGAGGCACTCATAGCCGCCGCCGCGCCGCCTGCCCTTCACCGCATCCCGCGCGGGGGCCCCGCCCCGGCTTCCGGCAGCGCCACGCCCCCGGCCGTGTCCTCCGGGGGGGCCCCCAAGCCCTCTGCAGCGCCCCAAACACCCAGCGCCCCCTGAAGCTCCCCCTAGCCCCCGCGCCCCCTGAGACGACCCCTAGCCCCCGCGCCTCTGCAGAGCCCCCTAATCCCCCGCGCCCCCTGAAGCTACCCCTAGCCCTCCGCGCTTCCTGCAGCGCTCCCTGAAATGACCCCTAGCCCCCGCGCCCTCTAGCCCCCCTCGCCCCCTGCAGCGTCCCCTAGTCCCCCGCGCCTCTGAAATGACCCCTAGTCCCCGCGCCCCCTGCAGCATCCCCTAGTCCCCACGCCCCCTGCAGCGCCCCCAGCCCCCCACGTCCCCTGAAGCGACCCCTAGCCCCTGCGTCCTCTGCAGGGCCCCCTAACCCACCGCGCCCCCTTCAGAGCCCCTAACCTCCCGCAACCCCTGCAGTGCTCCCTAACCCCCAGAGCCTCCTGCAGCGCCCCACCCGCAGCCGGGGTGCGCAGGGGCGCGGGACTGTCCCAGAGGCGCCCGCACCGTCCTCCCGCTGAGAGGCGCCCGGCCCGGCGACGAGTCTCCTGCTGGGGGACAGGTGTCCCGCGGGCGCGCTCTGCGGGAAGGCGGAGCCAGGGAGGCCGGTGCGGGTCCTCGGCCCTGGGCCCCGCCCGGAGCTTGTCGACGCCCCAGAACAGCTCTGAGCAGAGCTACGGGCCCGCCGAGGGCGGAGTCAGACCCTGGGGCGGTGGAGCGGGAAGGGCCAAGTGGGGAGCCCTGGGCTCAGGGCCGGGAAGGTCAGTGATCCCGCAGGCTTGGAACCGCTCCGTGGGAGCAGCCGGCAGCCCCAGCAAGCCCAGGTCCTGCTCCCAGACCGAATCCGGTTTTAGGCCCTGGCTGTTCCCCCGCTGCTATTGACCTTGCTCAAGTTCCTTACCTCCCCTGTGCCCTTTCCCTTCTCTGTCGCATGAGGGTGATCCACCCCAAAGTGACGGTGGGGCTGGCTGAGTTGGTATCCATGAAGGTTTGCCCCTCACTGTTTAGGACTTTGCTATCTCCTGCAGTTCCCACGTTTGGGAGGGGAACTCATACTCGGAGGAATGCCATGACTTCCGAGACTTGTGTGCCTTTCACTTCTGAGGAGGTCGTGTTACCACCGCCCAGCCGCCCTAGACCCAACCCGGTACATGACTGGAGACAAGGGCTCCTCCTCAGACTACAGATAGATGCCCCTGGTTGTAGAGAATATCTGCCAAGTATGCCCTGGCTGCCTGGCATGATGGGCAGGGGGTCTGGGAGGGCCCCTGGGACTGGGCCTGGACTGGTGTGCTGGCTGGGGCAGGGAAGGGGGTGCTCCAGACAGGACAGATCAAGTAACCCAGGGAGGCAGGACACGTCCCTAGTGCCCTGACAATGCGGGGGCAGCTGAATCACCTTCCGCCCCTTTAGAGATGAGGAAATGCGCTGCCAGCAGGCTGTGACCTGCTTGGGCCCCTCAGCCCTTCTAAAGCCAGATCTAACCCCTATCCTGGAGCTGCTCAGAGGCCTCCCCAGCTCTGAGGACATAATGACTAAGCCTTGGCACAGACTGTCACATATCCAGAGTTTTCCCAAGAGATGTCCTTACCCATGACCTAGACATCCCCCTCTCCCACAGCCTCCTAACCCTTCACCACCCTCCTGACAGCGACTACCTCCTCTGAGACCCCTTCTCTCCTCCCAGCCCGGGCCCAAGGCCAGCCCAACCCCTCCGTCACCACCGGACTTTGTTGCATCTGTCCTGCCTTCTCTCTTGTATCGTGACCCCTTGAGCCACCCTGGGTCCTTGCCCTCAACCTAGACACATGCTGAGTCTGTTCCAGCCGGGAAATGTGCTCCCTGGACCTGAGTGGCCTCTCTGGTTGCCATCTTCTTTCCTTTCTCATCCATGCAGGGTTTTAATGACCACACCTGTGCTGATAGATCCTAAATTCATCATTCCCAGCCTTGACTTCTCTCCTCAGCGCTGTGCAATGGGCAGCCCACAGGACCTCACACGGGCCAAGATGAATTCTTCATCTGCCTCAAGACCACTCCAGCTTATCTCACCTGGTGGCACCACCATTCACATAGTCCTCCAAGCCGGAGTCTGGGAGTCCTCATCCCTTCTGGCCAATCCCAAATTCCTTTGCTTACCAATGAAAGAGTCCTACCATGGTTACTTTCCAAGTATCTCCCAAGTCTGTTTGCTCCTCCCCATCTGCACCACCACTGGCTTAGTTCAGGTCTGCACCCTGTCCTCCTCCCTCATGTCTCTGACTCTGACCTCACCTGCCCTAGAAGACCTTACCTGGCCACCCTCCCTCACCTCCCCCACCCTTGCAAGCAAGCACCCTGCTTTACTTTCTTTATACCACTTATATTATCCAGAATGATCTTGCTTATACCTCTGCTCCCTGTTCTGTGTGTCTGTCCACTGTAACAAGCCCCCTGAGGTCAGGAGCCATACATATTTTGTTTCCCCTTCTGCTCTCATCAGCCAGATTAACACCCAGTACAGAGGGGACCCTCAAGGAACATTTGTCCACTGCTGTGTGGGGGAATATATCTGCAAATGCTGTGTCTGATAAGGGGTTAATATCCAAAATATATAAAGAACTCACACAACTCAACATCAAAATACCAAAGAACCCAATTAAAAAATGGGCAGAGGACCTGAACAGATATTTTTCCAAAGAAGACATACAAATGGTTGACAGGCACATGAAAAGATGCTTCACATTGCTCATCATCAGGGAAATGTGAATCCAAACCGCGGTGTGATGTCACCTCGCACCCGCCAGAATGACTAGTATCAGCGAGACAAGAAATAAGTGCCGGCGACGGTGTGGAGAGAAGGGAGCCCTCGTGCACTGCGGACTGCTGGGATTGTGACTTGGGGCGGCCACATGAAAAGCAGTGTGGAGGTTTCTTAAAAAACTAAAAATAGAAATACCATACAACCCAGAACTCCACTTTTGGGAATCTACCTGAAGAAAACAAAATCATTAACTGCAAAAGCCACATGTAGCGCCCCTATGATTAACTAAAAAGGGATGAAGAGGTACAAACTTCAAGTTATAAAATAATTTAGTCCCAGGGATGGAAGTACAGCATAGGGAATACGGGTCATGATATTTAATACCTTTGTATGGTGACAGGTGGTGACTATGCTTACAATGGCGACCATTTAGTGATGTGTGCAACTGGTGAATCACCAAGCTGTTCCTCTGAAATCAACATCATATTGTATGTAAACTACATTTCAATTAAAAAAATAGGTAAATGGAATCACATAGTTAAAAAAAAAGAAAAGAAATACTTGTTCTTGAATTCTTGAAATGAATGCTGTAGATCATCATTGATGGAAATATAATGCAAGCCAGAAATGGGAGCCACGTGTAATTTAAAATTTTCTAGTAGCCACATTAGAAAAGTAGAAAAACACAGGCGAGGTTAACTTTCAGAATAGATTTTATTTAACCCAATATGTCTAAAAGGTTATATTTTCAAGTCACCAATGTCAAAGATATTAATGAAATAAGTTGCATTCTCTTTTTCATAGTTAGTCTTTGAAATTTGTGTGTAGTGTCCACTCACAGCATCTGTCATTTCAGACGAGTCACATTTCAAGTGCTCAGTAGCCGCCATGTGGCCGGTGGTGCCTGTACTGGACTTCATGGCTCTAGACTCACCTCTCCCATCATACTGACCCAGCTTCAGCTGTGCTCTCTGCTCCTGTAAGAATGAGCGTGATAATTAAATCACTGATAAACTTATTCAAATATCCTCAGAGAGGAGCTTTGGGGTAGTATGATACACATGTTGGAGATAATGTGGTTCTGTTGCAACAATTTCTCTTAATGCTGAAAATACAAGTGGTCAGAATGCTTGCAGTTGAGAAGCCTGTTTGGGAAGACCCTCCCAGGTTTCCGGGAGGGCCACAAACCCAGTGAATACAGTCTCATTCGGCAACACTACAGGACTCTGTAGATTATGAAATAATTCCATGGATATGATTTCCTTTAATCTTCAAGACACCTCTCCCAAGACTAAAGAGTCATTATGGATGAAGAAACCAGAGCTCAAAGAGGTGAGATGATTTTCCCAAGGTCAAAGGGGTAAGAGAGGGTGAAGTCAAATTCAGATTTCCTGACTGTACATCACTGTCCCCAGGATGCCACAGCTGACCAGCAATGAAGCGCCATGTTGGGAGCCTTCAAAACGGCAGGTGGACATACTGCAGATTTGGCTGGTTGACCCAGTGCTCAGGAGACTGAGGTCTGGAGTCCTCCTCCATGCAGGTCAGGAATTATTAAGTCCCCATTCTCTTGAAAGAGGGCTGGAGATGACTTAAAACAGAGGGTATTCAGACAGTAAAGTGGTTGGTTGGTGATTCATTTTTGCTTTTTGTTTTTTTTAGGAACATCCATCTTGCAAGCCAAGACGGCTAGTGTTGTAGCCGTGCTTGACGCCAACCTTCCTGGAAGCAAAGATAGGCGCAGGGAGGGCTGCACACAGCCCTTGCCGGGGGAGAGAAACAGCTCTTTGTTGTGTTGATTCAAAGTCACTGACTAAGCAGGAATTAAACGCAGGGCCCCTCCTGGAGCCTGTTTGTGCCAGGGACAGGAAGTGAAAGCAGGGTGTCAGGAACTCGGCCACCTGGACAGCAGGAGCTCAGAAGGGACTGGCTGGGCCAGCTTCGGGAGCCCAGACAGCGCTGTTCTGGAGGGTGCAGTGGGGCCCTCCCGGAGCCCCCGCCCCAGAGCTCTGGCTCTTCACATGCTTCTGTTTCCCTCTTTTTTCTCCTGCTGTTAAAGTTAGGTTCCTGTCCCGAGGAAATGTGTAAGGTGAATGTGTAAGGGGCAATCAGATTGCTCTGTGGGTTCTGCAGGAACAGAACAGATGGCCCGGGAGTGACCTCGGCAGCGCGGTGGGCCCTAGCAGGGAGGTAGGTCACTGGGGTCCTGTCCAGGGGGTAGGTCACTGGGGTCCTGTCCAGGGAAGGGATCAGAGAGCGACCAGGCCACTCAAAGAAATACTAAGCTACCCTAAACACTGTTCACTCTAAACACCAAGTTACTCTAAACAAACAGTAAACCAAGCACTGAGTCACGTCAAACATCACCAGGCGTCCCTTCAGTAACGCTGCGTGCCCTGACTCGGGCTCCAGTTGTCAACGGGGATGGTTCTGGGTGATGATGGCTGTCTGTCCAGCACCTGACAGTGCCAGGCATAGAGTAGATGCTCAGTAAGTGTTAACCAAAGGGAAAAAAGGAGAGAGGAAGAAGGGAAGGTGGGGTTTAACAAAGGGGGGGAAGGAGGAAGAGGGAGAGGGAAGAAAGGAAGTCTGGGAAAGGGATAAGAAAATTAAATGGAGAGGTGAAGTTAGTGGGTGAGAGGGTTTGTCAGAGGTCTTGTGCCGTTGCTACGTTAGCTATGCCCTGCTGTCCTGGGCTTCCTAGCAACCAAGGCAAGGCGGGAAACACGTCATAACATTTACAGGTCCGTAAGATAGAAACAGATCTGGTTGCTCAGAACTGTCCCATGGCTCCTCTTAAAGGGAACACCGTCCCATAGCACGTCCTCGGCCACATCCCCACGGCAAACATGGAATCAGGCACTGAGCAGTCGTCTCTCGGTACATCCTCGGTGCAGGTGAGTGGCACACCCCCGGGAGCCGCCGGACGCTCAGGAGCCTAAGAGTCACGCAGCCAGCGACTCTGAAAGCTTGGCTTGGTTCAGTGGTACAGGTTTCAACACCAGGGGGCAGGGGTAGAAAATCGACCTTCCTGGGAGGCGCGCGGCACTTCCCGGCTGAGCCCAGGGCAGACACCCCCTGATCACGGACGGTCTCCACGGAGACGTGATGTCGCCTCAGCCACCTTCCCAGTGGGGCCCACGGGCGGGGCCCTTCTCACCCGCCTGCTGAATCCGTCTGCCCGCTCTCATCAAGAGGCATCGTGACTATCCTTCAGGCAGTGCTTCATTACTGGCATTTCACATAGTAATGTTTTAATACAAAGGAGGCAATAGGTGAAATTACAGTGCCTGACAGGAGAAGAAATATTCCGTGTTGCTAAGGAAGGACAGGACATTATGGTTTAACAGGCAAACAAGCGGAGGGTAATGGGACTCTCGTGCGTGAAGACGCTGAGCAGGGGGACAAGGACTCAGCGCCACCCCGAGGTTGCGGCAGCGCGCAGGCTGCTCCCGGGAGGAACGAAAAGGCCTCCTAGGATAGGGTGAGACGGGACTGATTGGACGGGAGCTTGAGGGGCTTCGCTGACATTCACTTCCCCTCTCTAGTGCCTTCTCAACCTCTGATTGGAGAGTTGACATAGTAATAGTTAACGTAAAAATAATTAACATCATTAAGTGGCCAGTTCATTTTTTTTTTAAAGAAGAAACAACACAGTGCTTGAAACAGGAATGGGTCCTCCTGTCAGAGCAGAGATGCGAAGGATACAGAGAGGACTATGGTAGCTGTTGCTTTGCTGGTCCCCAGAACCACACTTTCCAGTATTCATGCCCTTTCGTCGCCCCTACCACAATGTCGCTGCACTTGGCATGTAGCCAACTTGCTTTGGCCAATGGGACATTAGAAACCATGATTTCAACAGACATTTATAGGAGCTTGTCCTGTTAGGCTGCTCTTTCTTGGAGGGCAGCTGCCATGGTGCACGGAGGCCCGAGAGGCTCATGTGGAAAAGCACCAAGGGCCCTGGCTGACCGACCGCCTGCATGGAGAGCCCAGCCAGTACCAGCAGCAACATGGAGGATGAGTTTGGACCTCCCCGCCATCCCAACATCAACGCCACATAAAGCATAGCAGCAGTTCTATAGTCGACCCGTAGAATCATGAAAATGACACATTCTGATGTTTCAAGCCAGTGAAGTTGGAGATGGTTTGTTATACAGCAGTGAGTGACTGAAAAATAAAGAGCAGTCATGGAGAAAGAATGGAGGAAATTTAAACCTGAGGCACCAGTATTCTTCCCAAGGGAGACAAGGAGCAGGCCCAAGTTCAGAGTAAATAAATGCAGAACAGAAGGAGGCTTTGGTCAAGCCTTCAGGAACGGCACCGAGGGCAGCTCAGAGTCAGCTTTTGTCCTCTTCTGGCATGAGCGCGTGACAGCTGGAAGCAATGGCATTCATACTCAGAGTTAATCAAAACCCTGTTCTCTAAAGAAAGTAGGCAATCTGCCTGGAAAATGTCCGAGGGTGGTTGTAGGGCCTGAGAATGAAGCAGAACCTAGCCTGAAATGCTAAAGAGCTCTACCCCTCAGAATAAAACCTGCTTGGACATCTGTGAAGGTCTCTAACTCGACTATGTGTTCCTTGCCCTGCTACCCTAAAACTGTTTCTATTGTCTGAAACTCCACATAGACCCCTCAGACAACTCTCGTCAGCCAAGGGAGCAGCCTGACAGGTCCTAAAAAGTCTGCAGACACTGTCATGCATGCCATCCATACTAATTATCGTAGTCCTTTCTTCATGACTGTGAGCAGAAAACCAACATTTACTAGGGAAATCAACAGCATGAAACAGAAGGCCTGAATTGTACCAAGAGAAAAACTGACCTTGGAGGAAACAGACAGTTTAGGAAAGAAGAGAGAACTTTATAAAAATTGCAATTACTATCCTCAGAGAAATTTGAGATGCTTCAGTTGAGAAATGGAAAGAAGGGGCTATCAGAAAGGAACAAAGAACATGAAAACATTCTTGGAAATTAAAAATGGGATTGCAATAGGAAAAATTTAATTAATGGACAGAATAATAATTTGGACACAGCTCAAGACCAAGTGGTTAGTCCAGAATCAAGGAACCTCATAGAATGTAGACCAAGAAAAATAAAGAGGAAGAAAATGTAAGAGCATGGAGAAGAGACAAGGGTGTCCAACATGTGTTTAATTGGGAAAGAATAGAGAATAGGACCATGGCAGAGAGAGCATTCCAGAAAGAAGTTAACCTAGAATATAGAGAATGGAACAAAGGCTAAAATACCATAGCACAATGTAGGAACCACCAGCCATCCTCTGGGATAGAGAAGCTATGGAAAATTTCAAGCTGGAGAGTGATACTTTCAGCTTGGTCATTTCAGAGACTTCCTCCAATTGGTGTGCAGAGATTACAGTAAGGGTTTGAGAGCAACAGGAGACACAGGGACGAGAACAGCAGTCATCTCAGCAATAAGAGAAGAGGTCTGGAACCGGGGCAGCCGGGGCAGCTACAGCGAGGGCCGGAAGGACACATGAAGCAGGTGTGGAATGGGCAGAGAGCATGGTGACCAACTGGATGAGAGAGGCATGGGCCAGAGAAGACTTTAGGAATGGCCGCTGGCCAGGGAGCAGGAAAGGGACAGGAGTAAGGGGACTGAGAGGTACCGGAGTTTACGGGGGCTTTTCTCTGGGGCCTGCAGACAGGGTCCTCCTTCCCTGTGGGTGTGCTGCCCAAATAAAATGGAGTCTTACAAACTAGGAAGAAGGAGATAAACAGTTAGGTAGTGGTTGTAAGTCATATTTCATTTCCTACCTTCAAAACTCTGGAGTGAAAATGGTAAAAATGAATGACCCAGGTCACCTTGCTTCTAAATACATCTTGGTGGCATTAATAAGCGGAAAGATAGCAAAAAGGCCTTATCTAGGCAAGGCATTTTTGAGGATATAACTGGTCTATTTAGGTTCCTTATGGAAAACACGCCTGGATTGTATGCATTTACTGGGTCCTAGCCTGTGGAAAAACATTAGCATCAGCTATGTAATTACTGGAGTACAAAATGAAAATGTTTCCTGAGCCCTTTGTGTAAGCAGTGCCCCCGTGCGTCCGGGTCCAGGGTGCACCCTTACATGTTGAGGAAGGGTCTGGAGTCACATTAGCGATCCCAGACTTCTTTATGCTTTGCCCAAGTCTCAAAACCATGTGTATCCTTTGAATTACTGGTAAAGGCCAATTCTGGGTGAGATCTTGTGGGTAATTTCTGTGAGTCTGGTCAAACAATCCAACCTTTCGTGTGATCTTAGGCAAGTAGACCACAGTGTTGTTATCCTCATTTAACAAATGAGGAAATGGCCTCTTAGCCAAGGGGGGAAGCCTGCCCATGCTCACCTGGCTAATAACGAGCAGGCCAGGACAGTAACCAGGACTCAAGGGTTTTCTGCCAGCGCCTGGGCTGACTGGTTGGTAGAGAAAGGAAGGTGATCACACGACTTCCCACATCGCTGAGAACGATTTGAGGATAGACAGGACACAATTCCATTCCATTCTGAAATAACTGATCTGCTGCACCAAAGGCTGAAGTCAGAGGCCAGACGTTCTTCCCACTTGACGGCTGGGGTTTCAGCTGCAGTCTTTCACGGCAGCAGCAGTTTACCCCAGAGGGAGCTGAAGGAGGCCCTGGCGAGGGAGAGGCGGTCAGCCCAGTCTGATGTGTTCCTGGGACTCCGCGAGGAGATTGCTGGCGGGCATTCTGATATCCTGAGCCAGGATTACAGTACGAGGAATGGTCAGGGATGAAGATAGAGATCCGGGAGTGAGCAGCATTAGAGGAGATCACTGGGAAAGTGTTTGGAGGGGCAAAGAAAAAGAAAGGGGCCCCAAATGGAGCCCTGAGTAACACCAGTGCTCGAGGCGGGGAGGCTGAGGAGGAAAGGCTAGAGAGGCGTGAGGAATACAGGACTGTGTCCCAAAACCCAGGCAAGGAGAATGTCAAAGAGCAAGTGGTCAACCAACAGGCCCCTCACGGTCAAACACAACGGCAGAAAAAGGCTCATTGGGTCTGGCAGCTGGGAGATCCCCAGCCAGCGGCCTCAGAGGCGCTCTGTGGAGCAGTGGCCAGAGACAACGGTTGGGGCGTCAGGACGTGAGGAAGCGGAGGGGGATCCTGTGGGAGGAAGGAAGGAGGAAGGAGGGCCTGGAGACTGACACAGCATGAGGACACTTCTGTCCAGAGAAATAGTTTGTATGTTCCCCGGAGAGGGTGCAGGAGAAATGCAGGGTTACGGGGACGAGCTCAAGAGCCGAGGGGGAAAATAGCCTGGAAAAGAAGGGAAATTTCTGAGGTAGATGGGAGAAGAATAAGCAGGCCTCCTTGTAATTGAATTGATCTAGTTTCTGTGGCTGGAAAATGAGTGCAGTGTGTGCAAATAATCAGCTTGGTCTATATTTACTTGCCTGTAACCAGGGAGGCAGCATATCCGAGTGATGTGGCCTCTGAAACCCAGCCTGCTGCTTTGAAGTTCATTTGTGGCCATGGCACGCTTTTTCATGGAGGCCCATATTTATATCACTGCGCTGACTACCAGCAACTGTGCTCAGTCCCCATGGCTTATGTCAAAGATTCAGAACATGTGGGACAGATAATTCCAGAATGTCCTTGGAGCCCTCAGGTTATTTTAATGAACAGGAGAACAGCCATGATACTGTGGTGTAAACTGGACAAATTTTAGTTATTCATCTTATACTTGACTGAGTGCATCAAAATAGTATGTGAGACAGCTAATAATAAAAGTGCAACTGGACAGTGAAAATAGGTTAAAAAGAGAAAAATCACAACTGGGGCAAATAATTGAAAACTGTGCAACCTCCACAGTAATTGCAGAAATGAACATTAGAAAAATGAGGTGACATCTCTTCAATGAACAGAAGCAAAGTCAAATCACCAAGTCTACGTGGGGCACACTTTAGGAAAATGATAATACTGAAATTGCTTGGCAGTGAATATTTAAGTTGGTGCAGTGCTTGGAATAATTGCTAACTTGTGTGGAGCATTTACCCCACACTAGGCAGTACTCTGATGTGTATTCCCCAATCTTCCTTTAACCCTCTGGGGTGGACAGTGTCACTATGATCATCCCCATTTTCCAAATAAGGAGCGTGGAGCACAGAACAGTTACGTAAATTGCCCAAGGTCATGAAGCATGAATTGACCAACCTATGATTCACACCAGGTGGACTGATAGTTGATACCAGGAGGACCCCTTTACATTATTAAAAACTATCAAGCCTTTCATGATAAAAACACTCAACAAACCCACAGCTAACATGTTCAATAATAAAAGATTAAAAACTCTTCCCCTAGGATCAGGAATAAGACAAGGATGCCTACTTTCACCACTGCTAGTCAACAACACTGTACAGAAAGCCCTAACCAGACCAATTAGGCAAGAAGAAGAAATAAAGGCATCCAGATTGGAAAGGAGGAAGTAAAATTCTTTTTTAACAGATAATATGATCCTGTATCTGTCTACCTATCTCCCAAAGAATACACAAAAAAACTATTAGAGCTGATTAATGAATTCAGCAAAGTTGGAGGAGACAAAATCAACATACCAAAATCAGTTGTATTTCTATGTACTAGCAATGAATAATCTGAAAATAAAATGTAAAAGGATTCCATTTATGACTGACTAAAAATAAAATACTTAGGAATAAATTTAGCCAAGTTGGTGCAAGTTATTCACTTAAAACTCCAAAACACTTTTGAAGAAAATAAGGATCTAAATAGAAGGAAAGACAGTCTGGGTTCCTAGATTAAAATATTATATCCATAATATATACTCTTATATATTATAAAATATATAAATATATAATATATAATATATAAAAAAATACTTAGGTCTTAAGACAAAATTGCCATTCAGGTGGTAATACTTTCCACTTCAATCTACAGATTCAATGCAAAAATCCCAAGGACCTTTTTTGCAGAAATTATAACCTGATTGTAAAATTGATAAGGAATCTTTGGGGGCCCTGAATGGCCAAAACAATGTTGGAAACAAAAAACAAAGTTAGAGGACTCACATTTTCCAATTTAAAAACTTACTACAAAGCTACAGGAATCAAGCTAGTGTGGTACTAACACAAGGACAGGTATATAAACTGTTGGAATGGAACTGAGAGTCCAAAGATAAGCCCCAAAATCTATGGCCAGTTTATTTTCAATGGAAGTGCCAAGATAACCCAATGGGACAAAGAATAGTCTCTTCAACAAATGGTGCTGGGACAACTGAGATTTCCACATGAAAAGAATGAAGTTAAGCCTGTACCTCATACCATATACAAAAGTTAGCTCAAAGTGGAGCATAGACCTAGATGTAAGAGTTAAAACTATAAAACTCTTAGAAGAAAACATAGGGGTAAATCTTCATGACTCTGGATTTGGCAAGAGATTTCTTAGAAATGACACCAAAAACACAAGCAACAGAAGAAAAACTAGACAAACTGACTTAATCAAAATGAAAACATTTTGTGCATCAAAAGATACTTTGAAGAAAGTAAGAAGACAACCTCCAAAATGTGAGAAAATATTTGTAAATCATGGCTACAATAAAAAGAAACTGAAAGCAACAAGTGTTGAAGATGTGGAAAAATTAAAACTCTCCTACCCTTGCTCGTGGGAATGTAAGATGATGCAGCTACTGCGGAAAACAGATGATAAGTTCTTCGAAAAATTAAACACAGATTTATCATATCACCCAGCAATTCCACTCCTGGGTTTTATTCAACTGAAAACACTGGACTGAAAAGGAGCTAATAGGTGGAAACAACCCAATATCCATCAACTGATGAGTGGATAAGCAAAAATGGTATATCATACAATGGAAGGTCGTTTGACCGTAAGAATGAATGAAGTACTGTTACCTGCCACAGCGTGGATGACCCTCAGAAACATTATGCCTGGTGAGAGAAAGGCCGCAGACTGGATAATTCCATTTACATGAAAACACCCAAAATAGATCCATAGAGACAGAAAGTAGACTACCAGTTACTGGGGGCAGAGGAGAGGGAGGAATGGGGAGTGACTCTTAAGGGTACAGAGTTTCCATTTGGGATGATGAAATCGTCTTAGAAGTAAATGGAGGTGATGGCCGCACAGCACAGTGGTTGTTCTAAATGCCACCAAAATGCACTTTAAAATGTTAATTTTAAGTTATATGAATTTTACCTCAATGTAAAAGATGTATTCATTAAAAAATGGTATTGAGGACCCCAAAGAACTTTTGCTTACATGAATTATACCTGTCAGTAGTGGTGTCAGAAATTAAAATACCTTCATGCATTCATTTTAAAATAACAAAAATAGATATATAGAAATAAATAGGTAAACAGTTAACATATTTTTATGAAAAATAACTATATTTTTCCACAACAGATATTAAGGAGAAGACTGGTATTGTTTTATGTCTTTGAAGATCTCTTGAATGTCTGGCTTAGTGGAAGAAGCGAGGTTCTCTGCCTCTGCACGCAGCCTGTCGCAGCATCACACTGTTGGGCAGCCTCTGGAAAACCCCAGCCTGCACGCTTGAGAGAATGAGAGTGAAAAGGGCAAATAATGCCTTCATGTTATTATGAAATAATTTTGACTTCACAGAAAACATCTCCTGAGAACCTCTCCAAGGGCCCCAGCACCCAATCATATTTTTAAACCTGCACAATGGGTTTGGGGCCAGGGAGCCCCACCTTTGGGGCTTCATGCTCTGCAGGTGCCATCTTGAAATTCTTAAAAATTTTATCTTTGACTTTGTGTTTTGCAAGGGATCTCCAGTGGGATCATGGGTCATGCTTGGAGCCTTGGCTCAAGTACTGTCCCATCCCTGCTGCCTTCCTGCCTCCCAGAAAGCAGCTCAAGCTCCCCACCCCCACCCACTGGTTCCCTGGGCCTCACCTGGCCTCCACCTTCCTGCTCTGGCCAGCAACCACTGTCACCCCCTCCCTGCTGGGGGCCTTGGCTTAGGAATGCGATCAGAGCTGGACCCAGGGGAAGAACTGGCCACAGATGACCTCGTCCCTAGTGGACGAGCCAGGGCATGTTTAGCAGACACTTCGCCCATCCCTAGATCTAGATACATGTTACTTCTGGGCATGAAGATTGCAGTACCCTGGGGGTTCACGTCCTGCAGCCGGCCTCGGGGAAGGGGACATCCCTGGCCCAGCGCCCAGCCACCAGCTGCTGTGCCCCCGCATGCTGCCCTCGGGGGCCCGTGGGGCTAAGTCAGCCTGCCCATAGCCTGGCATTAAATAGCAAATAAAAATCAGGAGGACACGTGGAAGGGGATAAGGGAGGGAGAGACGGGAAAAAGGAAAAGGCTTTTTATTTTAGCACCTGAACGGTATTATTTACTGCTTTTTGAACCAGGACCTGTGAATTTTCATTTTCACAGTCTGTGAATTATATAGCTGGTTCTGCATATAACCTCCGAGGCAGTAATTAAGATGGCACCTGAGTGTTCCTGCCCTCTGTCCTCATAAACCTGCAATAATAAATTATCCTAAGCAAATGAATTCAAAGGCAGAGAAAAACTATAAATAAAAGTACTTATAACAGCTTTATTATTATCAAAACTACAATTTAAATGGTTGATAATAGAGAAATGACTGAGAAAAAATCATTTCTCCTTCACCCTCCAAAATCTGCTTCTCCCCAAATAGTCTTTGTCTCTTCTCTGTCCACAGAAAGGAACTAGAAATAACCAACCCAGAAGAAATGAGCCTCCTTAGAGGCCAGATTCTGGTTTCTAAATATATTTCCCACTAAAGGGAACGGAGGCTCCATAGAGAAATGGCTGATTCCAGGTCTGGGGCAGCAGATGTGCATCTGGACATTCTACAAGGTAAGGAAGCTCTCCGAGACTGCTGTCTCTGTGTCTTAAGACTCAGAAGCCCAGGGCTTTAAACCCTGCCTGACAATTAAATGCCTGGACACCAAAAATGAAAGTGAGCCCACGTGGCTATGTGGAAAGGTGGCTCTGCGACAGGGTTCGTCATCTGCTCACCCTCCATATCTGAAACTGCTGCTCACCTCCTGTCTCAGTCCTTGGCATGGGGCTATTGTTTGGGTGTGTAGATGAATGGTGGGTGATGAACAGATTTAAAAAGGAAGAGAAATTATAAAAATGTTTTATTAATAAGTAAAGGGATGATTGTGGACAAGTTCCAATTTCAGGGCTCAAATTCTATTCTAATATCTAGAAAAATAGCTGAAATGAACTATTTTCAGCAGCAGCAAAAATTTACCAGTTGAAAAAATCAAGGAAAAATAAACAAAAGAGAGAAAGAGGGCTGCAAATTTAGTCACACTATATTCACACTAAGTGCCGAGAAATGTAGCTCCTTTATTTATCTTCAAGAGATCTAGTCTTACCAGGCCCCACTAATTAGGCAACACGGAAACAGATGTATTTTAGTTCATTCCATGTTAATTCGTCCAAGCCAGGAATGTGACCAATCTATTTAAGTAAGGCGGAGAGGCAAAATGACCCTGTCAGATCCTACCCTCCTGCTCTAGTTTATCTGTCTCTACGGTAGCATTTGGGTGCAGAGATCGGGCTCTCAAGATCCTGTCACTTCATGCTGGCCCTGCAATATGTGTGGGCTGGTGACCACTGAGGTGCAAATGGCCTTGGCCCTGGCTTCTGATGCCCACAGCTGACCCCTGCAGTTGCTCTAACCTGCAGCCCAGTTTGGTTTCTCTTGGTCAGAGCCTGAGGGCTGCTCTCCAGCTGGCTCGACCTCCCTGTGGCTCTCACTGTCCTGTGGGCTCCTTTGAATCGTTACCGTGTTGTGCATCTGGCCCCTGATTAGGAGGTCCAGGCCATGGGGCCGCCTCACCCACCCTCCCACCCCAGAAGATCCACGGTAGGGCTGCTGGCTCTCAATTCTGCCTTCCTGGGGCTAAAACAGGCTCAGGAGTGGACACTGGATCTTCTCTCTGGCCACCTAATTTTAACAATCACCTTGATAAGAAGGCCAAATATTCACTCTTTCCTATTCTGGGAAGATAAGCCTCCCTGTCTCAGAGCAGTCAGATTACAAGGGAACATTATTTGAGAGGGAAATAAAATGCATCTGTTTATTGTGTGGAAAAATATTGTCACCAGTTCTCAAGTAAGCAAAAAGTAGTCTAATGATAATGACATAAAAAGCAGTAAGAGCCTTAGGAAAATTTCTTGACTAAATCATCCAGAAGAAATACAGGAAGTTGGAGAACAAATCTACATTTTGGGGGGAACCTCTAATGAAGTCAAACATATGCAATGAAATGTGCACAAATCCTAAGTGTGCAGTTCAGTAGATTTTCAAAAGTGGGTCTACACCCCTGTAGTAATACCAAGATCTAAAAACAGAACATGAACAGCACCAGAAGCTCACCCCATGGCATTTCCATATCTTGACTTCCAACACCAAAGATTAGTTTCTTGGTTTTGAACTTAAAATATGTGGAATTATACAGTACGTACTCTTTGGGGTCTGGCTCTATGTTCGTGAAATCAGTTCACTCTGCATAGGTTTTCATTATGTGATTATACTACAATTTATATTTCTGTTCTACTGAGGATGAGCAATTGAGTAGTCTCTATATTTTGTTTATTACAAATAGCAAGCACTCTTATGAACATTCTTAGGCTATCTTTTGGTGAACATATGTACACACTTCTGTTGGGAATATTCCTAGGAGAGGAATCTCTAGGTCATAGATCGTGTATACATCCATCTTTAGGAAATAATGTCAAATTGTTTTTCAAAATGATTGTATTAACCTACACTTCCATCAGGAGAACACGAGCATTCTGATTGTTCTGTATCCTTGCCAACACTTGTGATTGTCAGCCACTTAGGTTTTAGTCATTGTGTTCCTGGCATAGTGTCATCTCACTGTGGTTGTAGTTTGCATTTCCCTGATGATGATCATGTTAAACATCTTTTTGTGTGCTTACCGACCATTTGCATATCCTCATTAATGAAGGGCCTGTTCCAGTCTCTTGCCCATTTTCTATTTAGTTGGCTTCCTTTCTCATCAATTTATGTATTTTAGATGACAACCCTTGTCAGATATGTGCATTTCAAATATCTTTCTAATGTATGACTTGCCTTCTCATTCTCTTACTTGGTATCTTTTCTTATTAATATAGTCCAACTTATTAATTTTTCTTTAATGGGTAAAATGATTTTTATTTCCTTGTTAAGAAATTTTTGCCTGCTTCAATATGTTCTTTTATGTTTTCTGGAAAGAACTTTTTTATTATACGAGGTCCACCATTTATAGAAGAGATAACAGATGACTTATATCCAAGAACAAGAGGCCAAGGTTTTAAAAATTATTATAAAAAATTCATAATAGGCTATTTAAAGTCATCATTAGAAGCAATGGAAATAAAAACTGACCTGGAAGAAAATCAATCAGCAAAACAGACTTAACTCAAGAATCATTCAGAACATAAAAAAACCCATGAAGAAAAATGTAAAGCAAAAAAAATGGAGAAAAAAAGCATCAAACTCCTATTAAAAGCAGAATGATTTACATACAGTGTATTTCATCAATTCTGAGTGTACATTTCTTCCCATTTTAACATCTCTGAAATCAGAATGCATCTTACAATTCATACATGTGATTCAGTCAAGAAAAAATAAAACTATAGGTTTGGTCAAATACTAATGAAGTCCTACAAAAGTGATAAATGGTAAAAATATATTTCTAAGTAAGTCTGAAAGATTCCTTTCAGTAAGTATAAGATATAAATCTTAGATAATAAGAAACCATTGTGTATTAGTTTAATTGGCAGCCTTTTTTGTTTCTCAGTGGTTCGTAAAATATGGTATATCTTATCGTCAGTGGTGTCCTGGATTTGATGAGACAAAATATTAACTAATTTACCCTACGTGATGATCTAAAGAAGTGGGCATTACTTTCTATGTTTGAAAAATGAAGAAATAGAGAAAATTAATAAGATCATATCAGTAAATGATCAAACAAGCATTCAAACCCAGATTTTTCCACAGCCATTTGTCACTCTGGGGAAAAAACAGAGGTCCTAGACAACAGAACTCAGCATTAGAACTAGACAGAACTAGACAACAGAACTCCTGACTCTGGCCCTCAGGAACCTCAGAGGAGATATTCCCAGCTCTCAGCAGTCAGTAACTAAAGATCCAGTGGAATTTCAGAAGGACAAAGTGAGTCTATAAATAGAGTCCATATTAAAATTAAGTCAGGAATCCTCCTATTTTTAATTTCAGATCTTCCACAATAAAAAGTAAAACACAAACTTAAGTCGCAGGCTGATACAATGGTATTTTCAAATTACAAACATTTTGCAAGTTTTCCCAGCAGAGGTTGCTTTAAAGAGTTGGAGTCAGAATTGCCTCTACCTCTTCCGAGCACCCGGTCAAGCTGAGATGCAACACCAGTGGAGCCCAGAGCCAGCAGGTGTGGGTGAGGCATGGGAGAGGGGCCTCCCAAAGGGCTGTTCTCTAGGCAAAGCTGTGGTCTACAGAATAAGGTAACACCAAGACAGCCTCAGGGCTGCAGGGTCTTGGAAAACTTACTCTGGTCAACTGAAAATCTTAACAGTTCAGTCTAACCAACCCAAGATGATGCATCTCTTATAGGGTTAGAGAAAGAGGTAAAATTCTGACATAAGATGGTGGATTCAGGGAGTCTGAGAATTTTATAGGATCTGGAGTTTGTAAGAAAAACAGTGGGGAGACAATAAAGATGCCTAGGGCCCCAGGGCCAGCCAATGTGACAGATGTTTGGGTTAAGAAACCAGGGCACCTTGAAATGCCAAACCTCAAAGATCCCCTGTCCATCTCCAGAAAGCTGGAGCAGAAGGAATGTTACTGCCCGAGGGAACCCCTGAGACAGGATGGGTCCAAAAAGAAAAAGGGCACAGACAGTGCCCCCTGTCCTCACCCATGGGTTAAACACCTTAGTGACAAGGTGCTAAGAATCAGTTTGAGATGGGTAGACATGTCCCCCATCCCTCAGATGGGCCACAGGCTAAACTTGTGTGTCAGCCATTAAATGCCATCAAGCCCAGAAGAGCGGCTCGTAGGTGAAGGCAGAAGAAAGATCTGCGACAGGGACCAGGCATGGCTGAGAAAGCCCTGCGGCTCCAGAACTTCTGTGGGCTTGGTGAGCTGAAAGGTTTGTCATCTAGCGATGGCAGTCAAGTGTACAGCAGACCTCTCAAAGAAGGCCCAGGAGGCAGCATCGGGGGGACCTGGGCCACCAGGCACGGGGGACAGTGGTGGAGCCCTTGTGGAGGAGCCGGTGAGGGCAGCTGGAGCAGGAGCCCGAGGCAGAGGGGACAGTCGAGGCCGGAGCGGCCTGCTCAGGGAAACATGTCCTGCCTGAGCCAGAGGAGACGTGAAAGCTCACAGGACAGCGGGGAGGGACAGAGGCTGAGCAGTTCTGTTCTGGCTGAGCCGGGAAGCAGAACTTGGGAAACCTGGGGAAGAGGGGCTCAGCGTCATGGGGGCACAGGGGGTGGAAGGATGTGGGGGAGCTCAAGCGGGTCAGACCAGGGGTGACCCTTTCCCTGTTTGTTTTTTAATTCCTGGGGCCATGCCTCTAAGAAAGGCTTCTCAGAAACTGTTGCCCCCAAAGAGGGAGATACTGGGAGAGGGCTCAAGCCAACCACCTTTCTGAAAGTGTTAATGCTCAGTTGGACATGGGTGAGGGGAAAACTCCCTTAGGGGCTCTGAGATCTTAGAAATCAGGCTGCTGTGTGTTACTATCATCAGAGTAAAGTTTGGTAAAGGCTCAAAAATCCAGTTTAAGATTTATAAGAAGGGCAATCTTGGACTCTGACTCTTACCCCTCCTTTGGGCTGAAGCACGGGTCACAGGGCTGATTGCAGCCTTTTAAGCAGAGGGTATCATTTCACATGCTTATCAGTCTCTGCTGGGCACATGAGTCTTTTTCTGCCTGTAGCCTCTTGACCTGAGCTTCTATTTATACCTACAAAACTCATCCTTTCAAATGGAGGGTAACCCAATAGCAGCTACATTTTCATGCACTCCTGAAATATAAAAATCCTAAGGACATAATCATTACTTTTTGCATTTTTTAAATGTCTCCTCTTTCTTTGGCCTTAAATTAATTTCCAAAATAGATCTCTTCCTCCTCCTTTCTCCTGACTGCCTTTTCTAGAGTTTTACTAAATGTTTTTGCCAATAGGTCTTTTTCTTATAACTCCTCACATTTGTTCTAATTATAAACTAGCACACATGGTGACATATATTTCTTTCCGAAGCTAAATTCCAGAAAGCAATGACAAAGGACAGAGAAGTCCATAAGGAAGCTGCATTTCGTCTCGGGTACGGCAAATTGCCTTTGCAGCTGCATTTTTTTAAGAAAACTAAAAAGTTTCACTCCTAGCTGGGCAGGTCCCAGTGGGTTTCCCTCTCCTGCTAACTTATTAGCCTCTCTGGGGCCAGTAATATGTTCTAGGCGTCTTTGTAATCTCACCTCTAGTGTCCTGCACATGGAGGTATGCAATGAATGTTTAACTGAATTAAATTGCATTTGGCCAAGTGAGAAGTAACACCTAACATCATTTTAGAGGAAAGCAAAGAAATAAACTGCATTGTATGGCACAGACATGCTAGTGTCCTTGCTATAGCTTACCAGTTAGCTACTTCAAAAATTGTATGTAGTCAAATCTCACAATTTTACTTGAAAAAAACAAACAAACCACAAAATACCTCCTTCTATCCTCAGATATGAAGAGCAATATAGAGCAGAAGGGATCACGCAACAAGCCCATTACCTGGCAATATGCCAAATTAATAACAGTGGTTATAGACTTGCAGTCTTTTAAAAGTATATAATAAAGACATTTAAAACAAAATGGTGTACTCTGAACCCATAGGGTAAAATGGTCTGTCATAGGTCTTGCTCTCTAGCCTGCTTTTTCACTCAGTATTATTGCTTGGGAACATTTTCTCATATCAATAAACATTCTTCATTGGATATTTGTTGCTCCATCATATGATTGACTGTACCGTAATTTACTAACCAATCATCTGTCTGGGTTGTTTCATTTTTAAAAAATTATAATGCTTTGATATCCTTCTTGTTGTTTTTCATTCTAATCCCAGCTCTTATATCCTCAGGATAAATTACTGTATAGAATTGCTGGGACAAAAGATACATAGATTTTTAACTGTGGGCACACATTTCTGAATCATGCCTCAGAAAGGTGCATTTCCTGTTCATGTCCTTTGTCGATTAAAAAGGGGATGGGTAGGTATTTGTCTTACTGATTTTTAAGACCTCTTTATATATTAAGGATACTGTCCTTTTTGTCATAAGTCATACAAACATTTTTCCTAGTGTGTCTTCTTACTTTTATTATGCTTTATTTGTAAATGGATAGAAGTTTGAGATTTTTATGTCAAATCTGCCAGTATTTTTATTTTACGGATTTAGTGTTTGGTTTTATGTTTAGAAACACCACCTTAAAACCAGATCATTTAACTTGCATTTTATTCTGTTTTTTCAATGTCTTGTTATTGTTATTGTTGTTCTTTTTCTTGTTATTATTATCTACTTTAATATATAGATTTATGCTTTCAGGTGTATATTTTAGAGTAGAGAGTGAAATATAATTAACGAAAATCAATCAATCAATCAATACATACATAAATAGGTCTGTTTCTGGACTTCCTAGTCTGCTGTATTTATCTATTTCTATATCAGTAATGGCTAACAATAATATTTATTGAGCACTTACTCTGTTGCCATGCTGTTCTAAGTGCTTTCCGTATATTAACACCAGGTCTGTACAGATGCCAATTTATCATGAAACTAATGAAGCTTAAGCTTCAGGGCCCTTCATGTACACAAACCTTCTCTAAGACCCTGGGAGGGGCCCTAACAATGTGCTTACACAATGTTATATTTTTGTAAAGTTGGCAAAATAAGATATTGTACCAATGGTTGATTAAGACTGTTGTTTCTGACAAATCTTCCACTACAAGTCCCTCTGTCATTGGAGTGACCTCTGGCACTAAGGAGAAGCTGAGTCAGGGATACATTTAGTAAGGTTTAATAGGATATCTGTTTGTGGTTATCAGTCACTTTTGCTAAATGCCCATTATAGTAACTTCTAGGAATATTCCTACTGACTAGTGTGCCAGCTTACCCAGCATCATGACACAAAGATACAGGGCCAGAACACTTACTACAATATAATAGGATCCTCTGGGACCCAGCCCCAGAAGTATGTAGGTAGTGGAGAAAAACAGGGTAAAAATAAATAGCAACAGAAGCTGATCTGTGGAAAAGTCTTGCACTCCTTTGAAGTATAAAATTGTAAATGGAGGACTTTGTTCTTATTAGCACCTCATCAAAAAAGAAGTCCTCTCTTCTTGGTAATATTCTAGATAATCAGATTTGTCGATAGCTATACCCTTTTGTGACAGGAATCACACAAAATAAAATTTATTGGAATTCCTGTGTTATATTGTAGGGCACAACCCTGAACATCTCTGTCACAGCTTGTACAAAACAGAAATGTCTGAGAGAGTTTCCCAGGTTTCACAATAATCCTAAAAATGTGCATATTATCAGTACCAAGTTCTGAAACTGAAGAAACTTTCCTAAGCAGCTAATAATAATTGTTTTGATCCTGCTGGAGGAAAAATATAACGTTTCTGTTCTTCATCTAGAAAATAATACTCCAAAATGACGTTCACATGAAGAGACAATTATATGGAGACAAAACTGCAGGTGAAAAGTTATGGAAGTGTTTCAGGAAGCTACTTAGTAAAAAGGAGTATGTTACTTTCTGCATTTTTTGCTGTTTGTGATACTTGTCAGCTTTTTAAAAATATATGATTTGTTATGACTGTTTCTCATTATACTCTTCTAATTTTTCTAATAATTTCAAACATAGAAAAGTTTAAAAGACTTGTGCAGTGAAGACCCATATACCACCCCACCCCACAAACACACAAACATAATTGTGTAAGCTTCAGACCCATAGAATCTGATCCCACGCCTGACTCCATGTATATTATATTATATTATGATACATATTATATTTTGATATAATAGTAAATTTATGAATGAGGAAACTGAGGTAGACAGAGGTCAAGGCACTACAGGGTCACACAAGAATATTGCTATTATACTACAGTGTCCTACCTGATTTTGTATTATTTCAGTTGTATGGCTCATTTTATTTTTTAAGCTTTTTTCCATCTAACTTGAAGTGCTTCCATATGAGTACATCTAAGAACACCTGATTCTTGGTCGTATGGCGTTCCATTACATGAATATACTGTAATTTAAACCAGTTCTCCCTTGAGGAAAAGTTCAGTCTTTTATTATTACAGGTAAAGCTGTCACAATATCCATGTATTTATGCCATTTTACAAATATGTGAATATATCTGAATCAGATAAATATCCAAGAGAAACTATGATGTCAAAGGATATAGGGGGGTGTCTTTTTGATACTTAGGTCAAGATGTCCATATTTGATTTGGTAATTGCCTCTAGTATTTCTTTATATTGAACTGCTTTTGAATCATTTGGATAAATCTTATTTAGCTGTGGTTATGTATGCTTTTAATTGGTGCTGGATTTGATTTGCTGTTACTTTCGTTGAGGTTTTCACATTATGTTCATATGAGATTGGTGGGTAGTTAGTTCCTTTCTGCGAGCTCTCTCAGTCAGGTTTTGGTATCAGAGTTAAGCTAACTTCATAATATGAACTTAGAAGTTTATTATCTAAGCTCTCAATAGTTTGTTTAGCATCTATTCTTTGAATATTTGAAGGCATTTCACTCCCAAACTGCTTGTTATAGAAGGATTTCCACAATGTATTAAGTGAAAAAAAGCAAGTTTCAGATCAGTATTTGTACTATGATATCATTTTTATTTAAAAAAACTTTTTTGGGGGGTATATTTGTGTTTAGATAGATAATGTTCTTGAGTGTACAGGGAAAGGCTTTAAAGTGTACATATCAAACATAATGGTGGTGACGCCTGGAGAGGGGTTGTATGGCAAAGAAGGGCAAGAATTGTAGGTCTTTATCCGTTTGCCTCTTATGTTTTTTTTTTTACAAGCTTTTCACCTTTTACTTACTTTTCTACTGAGGTATAACTTACATATAGTAAAGGACTATAAGTCTCAAGTATTTTACATATGTAAACACTTATAAACAATCATATTTTCTAAAGATGACTTAATTTCACCAACCCCATGTGGCTTTCTCACAATGTGGCACACCACTGCCCATCAAGAGAAGAGTCTGTGCCCCCTCCTTGGGGACCTGGGGGGGCCTCTGTGACCACCTCAGCAAATCCACGCGCTGTGCGACTGTTGAGGGGCGGACATAAAAGGGGATGGAGCTTCTCCCTCAGGCCACTTGCCTTTGGAGCCAGCACGCTGTGAGGAAGCCCAGTGCATGGAGAGGCTCAGATAGAGAGAAACCAAGGTCCTGGGCCCTCAACTCCAACTTAGCTCTCAGTTGACAGCCAGCACCAGTTTGCCAGCCATGCGAGTGAACCTTCTTGGAATGGGATCCTCTAGCCCTCAGTCAAGCTACCCCGGATGATTCTGGGTGGAGCAGGCATGAACCTTCTGTGCCAAGCCTTGCCAGCATTGCAGATTCATGAGAAAACAAATAATTGTCATTTTAAGCTGCTACGTTTTGGGATAATTTGTTACAGAATAATAAATAACCAGAACAACATCCACGTAACTATTGCTAGTTCTAGATATAGAATGTGTCTATTCAGTTTGCTTCCTGCACCCTCCCAGTCAACAACCCCTTGCAGAGGTAACTGCTCTTCTGAGCTCTAGCAACCCATATTAGCTTTCCTTACTGTGGAGTTCATATAAAGAAAGCACTCTTTGTGTCTGGCTTCTTTTGCTCAACCCTTTTATGAGATTAATTCCTACTGTTGTGGTATTAGGGTTTGTTCTCTTTCATCCGTTTTATGAATATGCCACACTTATCCATTCTACTCTTGATAATCATTTGGCCATTTATTGTGAATAAAGCAGCTATGCACATTTGTGTACTTCTTTTTGGCAGACATATGTACTGGTTTCTGTTGGATAGACACCCAGGAGTGGAATGGCTGAGTCATAGGACATACGTGTGTTTAGTAGAGTAGCAGCTTTAATATATGTCCACAAAATCTTTGATATTACATAAGAGATGGGGTCTATATCCGCACCCCGCTTTGAACCTGGACTGGTCTTAATGACCCATTTATAACCAATAGAATGAAGTGGATATAATCTTGCGTGACTTCTAGGCTAGGTGTGAAGAAGTAATGCACCTCCACTTGGTTTTCTTGGGACCAAGAAATTTCCGGCCAGTATTTCTTCAAATACGGTTCTGCCTCATTCTGGGTTCTCCTTCTAGTACTCCGTTATACATATGTTAGTCCCTTTCATTTTGTCTCATGATTAACAGACATATATTCTTTTCTGTATTTTATGTCCCTTTTTCTTTCTGTTTCAATTTGGACATCTACCAACATGCCTTCTAGTTATACTAATCATCTGTTCTGCTGTGTCTGATTTTCTATTAAACACCAATTAGTTAGATATTGCAATAGTATTTTTTAGGTCAAGAATCTCCACTGGACCCTTCTTCACAGAGTCCAGTTCTCTGGTGAAATTCCATCTTTCTTCTATTTTCTTCATCATATTAATCACAGTTGTTTTAAGTCCTTGGCTGATACATCCAGTATCTGAAACAACCATAGATCTATTGTCTGTTCTTTCTCTTTCTCTGCCTCTCTCTTTCTCCTTTTTAATATACCTCCCAATTTTTTTCCCCTAACATTGTAGAAGAAAACAATGTTAAGTCTCTGGATGACATATCTTTCTTCAAAAAGGACTGAATTTTACAGCAGCTTGTACAGATCTTCTTGAACCTATCAAGATTGGTTTTTAAGCTAGTTAATTTTTTCTCACTACTAATATATAACCCTTTCTTCTTATATGTCATAGGGCAGGTCCCAGCCGAATCTCAACCAGAAGTCTCTTGTGTTCACTAAGGCGCCATCTTGGTGGGGCTTGAACTATGACCTCTGTCCCCCAACACTGTGCAGCATATGTGAAGTTTCTACTTAGTCTCTCAGCTACTATTTTTCTCCTTGTACATGTGCAACTTACAAGTTATCCGACAGCATGAAGTTAACTTGTATGATTTGGGGGTTCACTTCTCTAGTCCCCTCCTTTCCACGACCTTGTCCTAAACTACTTTGGCAGTTTCATAGTCTGTCACCTGAGTTGCTTCTGCTTGAGAAACAAGCAACAAATTAGAAAATGCCCTCAGGGAAAAAGCAGGAGTGACTCTCACATGCTTCCCTTCTCTTAGGGACTCCAGTCTCAAAGCTTTGCCTGTATTATTTATTCCTTAATGCTGACAGTGCCTCTCCTTGACCAAACTTTAGGCAGGTCTCTCTGAGCCTTCTGCTTAACTAGGCCTCAGCCTTGGCCCCAGGCCTGTCCTTGACTTGCCTAACTCAGTCTTAGTAGGAATCCTGCTAAATTAGTTCAATAAGAATGCCCTCACCTTTTATCTGATTACTCTCAGTATCTAATTAAGCTCCTCCCCCCCATTGCTATCTGATCACCCTGGTTTGCCTTGAGCAAGAATTCTTAGCTTACCAAGAATCCCTCTACCTGGATGCCTCTTCTTGATGATTTCCCATTTGCTGACGCCCTTACTGTGCTTGTTGGCTGTAAATCCCCAGGTGTCGTTGCTATATTCAGAGTTGAGCCTGATCTCTCTCCCCTACTGCAGTGCCCCCACTGCAACAGACCTGAATAAAGTCTTCCTCATCATTTTAACAAGTGTTTAAAACAGTTCTGTGTTTTGTGTTTCTAGGATTTGTCCATTTCATCAAGGTCACCCAGTTTTTGGCATACAGTCGCCCATATTCTCTATTATAATCCTTTTCATTTCTGTACATTGGTAGTAATGTTCCCCACTTTCATTTCCCATTTTAGTAATTTGAATCTTTTTTACTTAGTTTATCTAGTTAAAGGTTTATCAATTTTGAACCCAACTTTTGGTTTCATTGATTTTCTGTATCGCTTTTCTATTTTCTACTTTGTCAATGTTCTAATATTTATTATTCTCTCCTTTCTGTTAGCTTTGGGTTTATTTATTTCTTTTTCTAGATCCTTGTTATAAAGTTTTATTGTGATTTGAGAAACATCATATTTTTTAACGTAAGCATTTATAACTATAAATTTCTCCCTTCATGGAACCCTCCTACACTGTTGGTGGGAATGAAAGCTAGTTCAGCCGTTGTGGAAAGCAATATGGAGGTTCCTCAAAAAACTAAAAATAGAAATACCGCTTGACCCGGGAATCCCACTCCTTGGAAGTTACCCAAAGAATACAACTTCTCAGATTCAAAAAGACATATGCACCCCTATGTTTATCGCAGCACTTTTTACAATAGCCAAGATATGGAAGCAACCTAAGTGTCCATCGGTAGATGAATGGATAAAGAAGATGTGGTACATATACACAGTGGAATGCTACTCAGCCATAAGAAGAAAACAAATCCTACCATTTGCAACAACATGGGTGGAGCTAGAGGGCATTATGCTCAGTGAAACAAGCCAGGCTGAGAAAGACAAGTACCAAATGATATCCCTCATTTGTGGAGTATAACAATGAAGCAAAACTGAAGGAACAAAATAGCACCAGACTCAGAGACTCCAAGAAGGAACTAGTTACCAAAGGGGAGGGGTGTGGGAGGGTGGGTGGGGAGGGTGGGAGAAGGGGATTGTGGGGTATTATGTTTAGTACACATGGTGTGGGGGATCACTGGGAAAACAGTGTAGCACAGAGAAGGCAAATAGTGAATCTGTGGCATCTTACTACACTGAAGGACAGTGACTGCACTGGGGTATGGGTGGGGACTTGATAATATGGGTAAATGTAGTAACCACATTGTTTTTTCATGTGAAACCTTCATAAAAGTGTATATCAATAATACCTTAATAAATTTTTTAAAAAGGAGGGAAAAAAATTTCTCCCTTCATATTTTTGCACGGTGTCCCATAAGTTTTAGTATATTGTGTTTTCATTTTCATTCACCTCTAGCTATTTTCTAATTTCCCTTGTGATTTCTCCTTTGATCCTTTGGTTATTTAAAAGTGTGTTGTTTAATTTCTCCAATTTTGTGAATTTCCCATGTTTCCTTGTGTTACTGATTTCTACTTTCATCTTGTAATGGTTAGAGAAGAAACTTTGCATAATATCTATCTTTTAAAATCTACTGAGAGTTGTGTCCGAGTATATGGTCTATCCTGGAGAATGTGCCATGTGCACTTGAGAAGAACATGTATGTGGTAGTTGTTCGGTGGACAGCTGTGTGTCTGGTAGATCAAGTTGGTTGATCGTGTAAGTCCTCTGTTTCCTTCCTTACCTTCCATCTGGTTGCTCTAACCATTAATGTGAGTGGGATATTGATGTCTCCAATTATTATTGCAGACCATCTGTTTCTCCCTAAATTCTTTCAGTTTTTGCTTCCTAAGTTTTCAGCATTATTTCTTCAATTACTTCTCTCTTCGGCTTTCTCTCTCCTCCTCCTGGGCTCCTGCAATGTGTATGCTGGTCTGTTTTATGTGGTCCTATAGCTCCCTTAGGCGCTGTTGGCTTTTCTTCAATCTTTTTTTTGTGCTGTTCTCTGCCTTGATACTTCCTATCGAGTTATCTTCAAATCTGAATGTTCTTCTGCTTGCTCAGATCTGCCTTTGAATTCCTCTAGTGAAGTTTTCATTTCCGTTATTATACTTTTCGGCTCCAGAATTTCTTTTTGGTTTATCTTTACGTTTTCTATCTCTTTGTTGTTATTTCCATTTTGTTCATGCATTGGTTTCTTGATTTTCTCCACAAATTCCTTAAGTTCTTTGAGCATCCTTAAGATGGTTGTTTTAAATTCTGTCTAGCATATCTGCCAGGAGTTCTTTTTCAGGGAGTTTGATTTCTTCTTTTCCCTTGGAATAGACCATACTTTCCTGTTTCTTTGTATGCCTTGTGATTTTTTTGGTTGAGCACTGGATGTATGAATCTAGTAATGTAGTAATCTGGAAAACAGATTCTCCTCTTTTCCCAGGATTTGTTGTTTTGTTTTTACTGTTGTAAACTGTCCTTATGCCATGGAGTAGCCTGAGGAATAAGGCTAAGGTCTTCCCAGCTCCTTTCTCAGCCTTTCCCTGATCATGCACAGTCACTTTCTAATTCTCCCCATGTATACAGTTTTTGTTGTTTTTTTTTTAACTGCATTAGTCTTTAATGTCTGGCTCCCAAAAGGGGGAAAAGTGAAAAATGAAGGATGGGGAAGAAAGGGTGCTGGCCCTTTCTGTCCCCTAGAAGTCACTTCAGCTGGTGGGGGTGAGGGTTCAACAATGGGGGAAGGTGCGACAACAGCTCCAGCCTTTGCATCTCTGTGTTCAGAAGCAGGTATCAGAACCAGGTTTTTACACACCCTGGTTCCCACAAGCTGTGTGCAAGCGGCTCCAGGAACATGGGGACAGCTGCCTGCCATGTGGCTGGGGTGTGCAGCTGCTACCGTGCAAAGAGCTGAAATCTGCTGACAGTGACAGCAACTCACTCTCTTCCCCTGGGAGTTACATGCCTGCAATAGACTCCAGAGTCCCAAAATAGTGACATCAGACACATCTTGCCAGCGCAATTGATGTCTAGGTGGGGAGATGGATTCCTAGTGCTTCCCACTCTGCCTTCTTCCCAGAGTCCTCTACTTAATATATTTTTATTTCCAGTTCAGTGAACAGGTTGATGGCTATGCTTCAGCCTTGAGCTCAGCGTTGACTACCTTCTCTAAGTTTTGAGGCGCAGTGTCCTCATACTTTTCGCTATTATTGTTTCCTACCACATAACACAGCCTGTAGTATTTTTGCTCTGGTACATTTGCGGGTTTTTTAATATTTAAAATATGGCCCATTTTTGGCAATGGAACAATATATAACCTGTTAAAAATCCGCGAGTCTGCACTGATACTCAGGAACAGAGGCGGAGGAGCGCGAGGAGGGGAAGGCAGGCTACCCTCCAGGACGCAGCTGTAGGCCGAGCAGGGGTCCCAGCACAGCAGCAGCCCTCCTGCGCGGTGGCGTCACGGGAAGGGCTGTGAGGACCCGTGCCGCCCAGCCCGCCGACCCCGCGGCCGGGCCCTGCGCCCCCTCCCGGTGCAACCAGCGCGGGGCCGCAGGCCAGCGAGGAGGAGTCGCAGCGGCTCCGCCCCCGGCCCCGGGGCCGCGCACGGAGGCCCCGCCCCCCGACCCGGCGGCCGCGCGCCCGCGCATCCCGGCAGCGCGGCTGGGCGGGCCCGACGGCGGCGCGCGGCCTCCGGAAGCGCCTTTCCCGGAAGGCGCGCGGCGGGGCGGGCCTGGCTCCCGCGGCGGTTTCGGCGATGGCGGCGGGGCGGCGGGAGCGGTCGGCCTAGGTCGGGAGCGGCGCCGCGGAGGATGGCCTCGCTCGGGCCGGCCGCTGTGGGCGAGCAGGGCCCGGGGCCCGAGGCGGAGCCGGGCGCCGCGGGGCCGCCGCCGCCGCCGTCCTCCCTGGGGCCCCTGCTGTCCCTGCAGCGGGAGCCGCTGTACAACTGGCAGGCGACCAAGGCGTCGCTGAAGGAGCGCTTCGCCTTCCTCTTCAACTCGGAGCTGCTCAGCGATGTGCGCTTCGTGCTGGGCAAGGGCCGCGGCGCCGCCGCCGCCGGGGGCCCGCAGCGCATCCCCGCGCACCGCTTCGTGCTGGCAGCCGGCAGCGCCGTCTTCGACGCCATGTTCAACGGCGGCATGGCCACCACGTCGGCCGAGATCGAGCTGCCCGACGTGGAGCCCGCCGCCTTCCTGGCGCTGCTGAGGTGAGCGCGGCGGCCGTGGCGAGGCCCGCCGGGCCCCGGGGTGCGCGGGCGGCTCCGCGTCCTGCCGTTGGGGCCCCGCGGACCCGCTGCGGAGGGGGCGGGGGCGCTGGGAAGCCCCGCGGGGCCGGGTGTCCGGGCCCTGAGGCCTGCTCGGCGAGGCGCGCCGCGGCCCCCACCCAGGCAGGCGCTCCTCCGCCCCTGCGCTCCGGGAGACAGGTCGCGTTTGCTTAAAAACGGATCCTGCCGTCGGTGTCAGTTTGCTTTTTGATTGAGGAGAGGAGGAGATTGACTCGTGATCAGTTGTATTGAGTGGAAGGGAGCGAATAGGTTGGCATTACTCGCTTTTATTCGCCAAAGTCCAGTGAGGGAGGTGAGGTGTTTTCCGCAGTTTACCCATGGGATGGAGACCCAGAAAAGTCAAGTGACTTGCCCGAGGCAGCAGAGCCCGCGCACCGCGAAGACCCGCGTGTCACTGTGCCGGGAAGCTGTAGCAGAGCCTTGGGTGGGATTGAGGCGGAAGCAGGTCAGTGAACAGATGAACGGCCGCAAAGACACACAGCTCAGGCGGGGAGTCCGCGGGAACGGAGTACAGAACTAACACAAGTAGGGGAAAAACCTCCAAGACCCCATTCATAGACGGATAAAGGACAGGATAGATAATGTAGGGAAGGAAAACGCGACTAACAAAGAATGTCTAACCTTACTCGTCATTAAAGAAGTGCAAATTACAAGCGAAGTGCTTGTCCTCTTCTGTTAAAACCTCCCATTTTTTAAAGATAACACCAGAGGAGCTCTCGGTCCCTGACACAGTTAGCGGTGAACAGCTTGGCGCTGTACGTTTTTTGGACCACAGGTGGGAAGTATTCAAGTACTGAAAAATGTTGCATGCAAAAATACTTAGAGCTGGAGTGTTTGTAGTTGTGAGGAAGTAGTCAAGTGGAGGGCAGGAGCAGATAAACAATGCTGGGTGCGTTTGATGGAATGTGACCAAGTGTGATACTAACCGGAGACTGGGTAATACCAGCAGGGAAAATGTGCCTCATGAACAGCCTTGGCCGCTTAGGTTCAAAACTGAAACGGAACACACATCCCTACAGACAGGGATGGAAGGAGGCCACCAAACTGCTGGCCAGAGTGTGTGGGAGTTGGAAGGTGAGAGTTTCTTTTCTTCCTCCTTTTTGGTTTCCTATATTTTTTGTGATTTAGTTCAGTTACATTTATAAAGGGGGAGAAAAACAATTCAAAAGCTAGGATCTAGGTTTGAAGTCGACTAGGAAGACTAGTTATAACCCGTTTAGATTTTCTAGACTTAGTGTTTTTAAGTGGCATGTTGGTCCCTCTGTGTTGTGATCCCCTGGGGTGCTTGTTAAATTTGTAGATCCCTCCCTCCTACAGTACTGTCCTGTTTTCAGGAGGGACCTTCTGATCATTTAAGTACTGACACCAGCTAAGTTCAAGATCTAAAAATTAAAAAATACTCATCTAAAAATATTGTTGAGTAGCTTTTTCCTTCAGAAAATGTTGAGACTGTTAGGATAAGAATGTAGAGGGGGAAAAGCTTATTTCATATTTTCTCTGGAGCTATTAGTCCTTTTACATCAGTAGAAAATTAAATGAATGAATTTTAGAGTCCTCGTCATGTTCCCGTTTTCAGGGTAGTCATGGTGTTGGTCCTTAGGTTCCAGGCCTCGTGCTGCTCTCACGGTGCTGTCTGATCGCCCCCATCGGTGTTGGCTGGGACGAAGCACACCTACTCACCTGTCTTGTGTGACAGAAACATGTCTCATGGTAGTGTTGAGTTACAACTTGGATTAGCTTGGGTTTACCTTTATGTTTACGACTTGAATTAGTTAACATTAAAGGCTTTTAAACTTGAGTTTGAGCCACTTTAAGAAACTGCTTTTGATCTGCCTGACCTCTAAGTGATGCCCTTCAGGCGTCCATTTGAGAAATGTGTGTGCCTCCCCTGTGCCAGGCCCTGGTTTAGATGTTGGATGCAGCTGTGAACAAGCAGAGGTGTCTTTTCATGGAGCTTACAATCTAGGAAGCAGAAGCAGAGACTTAATGTCGAGTATGATACGTGTTTTGAAGAAGAACTATCAAGCCACGAGGACAGGCGCATTCTAAGCAGGGAAAAGCAAATTTAAGGCCCTCAACTGAGAAGAGGTCACAAAGATAGGCTGCACAGGGTCGTGCAGGGCCCTATGGCCCACCCAAGGACTTGGAGCCGCATCTGATGTGTCACATGGGAAGCCTTTGGTGCGTTTTGAATAGGGGAATAGTGTGATCTAATTTACTTAAAAAAAAAATCACTCTGGCAGCTGCCTGGAGGTTAGACTGTAGCGGGAGTAAAATGGGAGCAGGAAGTTGAATTGAGAGGCTTTTTGCAGTAGTCCAGGCAGGTGACGGTAGTGGGTCCCACTGGAGTGATCACGGTGGCCGTGGTAAGCGCTCGGCATCTGGGTGTACTTGGAAGGCAGAACCGAGAATTCCTAGATATCCAAGGCGGGTCGTAAGAGTGGACTGTTAGAATGGGAGCCTGGAGTTTCAGAACAGTCTGAGCAGGCACACTGAATATTATGCTCTTGTTATCAGTCAGTTTTTGCCACAGTAATGCTGTAAAGCACCCCAAAACTAAGGGGCTTTAAGAAAACAATAATTTATTCTTGTCATGCATATTCTTAGTGGGTCAGTAGGGGACTGACCTCCAAACTGTAGTTTGGCCCCAGTCTGTTCCACCTGTTTCTCATCCTTTTTGGACCATTCCTGAGGGTTCTAATCCCTTCTCTCAATGTTTTTTCTGTGTTGCTTCACCCAAACCACTGCCTTTAGACTCTGTTCTCTCTGTTTTTCACACCGCTAACAAAGTTCTCTCTCTAGTAGCCATAGATCACCTCAAATTCATTACCCCTGCGTCTTTTAGTGACTTCTTTTTGCCTGTCGGATGAAGTTTGAACACTTGGACAGGTGCACAAGACCTTTATGCCCGTCTACGCAGGACCCCCAACTCTAACTACTGGGTGGCCTTTGTCTTACAATGCCTGCCTTCTGAGGCTTCCTTGCCTTTCTATTTCTCCGTCTTCCTGCCCGGAAGACCTTCCCTACACTTCAGATATCCATCAGGCTTTACATCTTCTACAAAACAT
>JAQQAC010017683.1:21805913-21830494 GCA_029783875.1 Phataginus tricuspis | reverse complement strand
TAGCCATGTGTTTCTGAGAATGATCTTGTGATTTTCCTAATTTAAAATCAAGTTTCACCTTAGCCTTTTAATATTTTTACTTAAGCATAACCTACGTTTTATCTTCTTTGGAAAACCATTCTTTGGGGAGAAAATAGGAAATGGTTTGATGATATAATTTTTAAATGTATGTCTCTGTCTTGTCCTAAGGATTGTGTATAAGAGCTGAAATGTTCACTCTAAAGCACAAAGAATTGTGGTGATATCGTGTTTAATTTTTAATTATATTTTGTAAACCTTGGCTTTTAAAAAAATTATAGCAAATTTAATAATTAAACAATGTAAGAAAACGTAAATAAAATTGAACGAAGGTGATTCTTGGATTTTTAAGTAGCCTTTTTTCTTATCAGAAGTGAAAATTGTTTCCCTACCAGTGTTAAATACAAACCTGCACTGATTTGTCTGGTCAGTTCACATGTATTTGTTAAGGCCTAGCCAGGTACCAACACCATGCCTACTGCTGTAGGAAAGTTGTAGGGAAAACAATATAAGAAACATAGAGTTCCTTTTCTTATTTGTTTAGTACAGTATTAATTTGTAACCTGTGCTACTCCAAAAGAACCAGTGTCTTAAAAGAAACACAAGGGTAAGAAAAAAAATGGAGCCCAGATGAAGCTAATACAAAAATGCATGCAGTAGGTGAGCTGCAGACTTAATATTAGTCATTTTAGCAACTAATGCAAAAAGAGAAACCTGGTTAGTCAGTACAATTCATAGTTCCTCTTATTAAAAATAAACCAACTGCTTAGGAGATGCACAAGTCTATCTGATAATAAAACCTAAAAAAAATTCCCAGTGAGGTCACCTCCTAAAGAAGGCTTTACTGAAACAGTGTCCTCAGTATATGTCTATAAATACAGACAGAGGTGTTCCTTTAAAGTAATCCTGGATACAAGCCAAAGGTACATCACCGAAGGGTAACTTGGGAAGCACAGTTTCCTTGGGGGAGTGTCTCACACAGAATAGTCTAAAAACACAATTCTTTCTTGTTTCTGAAATATACTTCCCACCCTCTTGTCCTCTTTTGGGTCTTTTCTCAAGTGGAACTCCCTCCAGGAAGCTTTCCCAGGTCTCCCCTTCAGCCTCCACTGGAGACGCTTACGGAGCCCTGCACTCGAGCTGTGTGCTGGGTGGGTCCTTCAGGCCACTGTACTCACGTCCAAAGGCAGAAAGCGATACAGGCCCGCAGCGCTGCTCTGTGTAACTCTAGTAATGTGTGTCCGGAAAAACAAATACAAGCACATGTAAATATTCTTACCTCGCCTTTAAAGCAAAAACTTCATAGTTCAGAAAGAGGACCAAGCAGCTGTCAGCCTTCTCTCTGTCCCAGTGAAGGGGCTGTAAAGAAATAGAGAAGGGAATAAATGCGTTACAGTGCAGAGGGAAAAACGCAGAGGGGTTGGAACACGACAGTGTGGAAACAGGACGGAGCAGCTGGAAGTGGGGATGGTAAGATGGGGGGTGAATCTGGAGCCCTGAAGCCCAGCATGGGACGCTCAGCAAGGTGGAGTGGCCTGTTCTGGCAGAGCCCTAGGAAGCTCCCGTGAGGGGGTGAAATGAGAAGTGGGGCTCAAATGCGAGACTCAGTTTAAAGCCTGCTGACAGCCCCCCTTCACCAGCTCTGGCAGATCTCCTGGTGACAGTTGAAGGCTCCTCTGAACTTAAAGAAGTGCCCGGGGAGAGCTGGAGGCCGGCATGGCTCAGGGGCTGCAGGGCACCTGTGCTGGGGGGCCTTACTTGAAAGCCAGTTTCCCACAGTGCAGGGTGCCAGTCAGCAAGCCTCCCGCACACAGCTCCTGCCAACCCTTCCATTTTGGAGCTGGTTTTAGCGGGAGAGCAGACCTACCTACACAGCAGCAAAAACACGGGCCGCCAGGATCCCGACCTAGAGACAGTCGTTACCGTTTAACGTTAGGGAGGATCAGAACCTGAATGAGAAAGACCAAGAACAGCTAGCTAATCCTCAAGGAAGCAGGTCATTCAGGAACAGAAAGGAACTTTTGAAACTTAGGTTAATACCATCTAGGAGACTTGAAAATTGAGAACATTCTTGCATTCGTAAAACAGACATGATGCTGTGGAGAAGAAAGGAGTGATGGGGCCGCAAGAACTCTTAGACACTCCAGTGTGTGATTGCTGGGGAGAAAAATGGCGAGAAGGCTGGCAGAGGTGATCTAACACGCAGCGGAAAATAGAGATGGAAAATGAGGCAATGTAAAAAGAAAGAGCTAACATTTATTGAGGCGAAGTACGTGTCAGGCACTATTCAAAACCCTTGACATGTTTAAATTTATATTAATCCTCGGCGGAGGGTGGTGAGGTAGGCGTGCTGTTTTGCGCTCCTGGGGAGGAGCACCGATGGCAGCTTGGGTGCGGGGCCCAGCCGCAGCCTAGACGGCTCAGCGCACAGCAGCTCTGCCCCCGCGAAGCAGGCAGATGCCCAGCAGGTGTTTCCCCGTCTTTACAATGTAGGTGCTAGCCCCCACCTTCCTTGTGGGGGGATTGAATGAATCAGCCCCTGGCGCATGGTAGGTAAGTCTGCAAATGGGAATTCTCTCTCTCTGTCGTCCCCTTTCCCCTGACTATAAGGGACTGTGCCCTATGTGGTTTTTAATGACCTCCACTCACCACAGAGTGGAGCACATAATGTTGAGTGAGTATTTGGAGGGTGGTAGAGATGGTGGACTTGAGTTACTGAACAGAGGTTTTGGAAGAAATGCTGTAAAACCGTGTGATCCTGTCCTCTTGAACCCCAGAGGCGGGGCAATGTGAGCGGGAGCAGCCTCTGTCTAATGGCGGTGTTGTGAGCCTGGGGTTGAATATAGGGCAGCGCCAGCATTTGGGCAGGCGAGAAGTTGGGTGTAATCCGCTGGGGGGTTCATCTTGGGTGGTGGTCATGGCCGCGAGGATGAGAGAAGAGGAAGGTGGGAGGCCGAGGGGAGGGACATGAGGTGGGACTTGCTCTCCTCACTCAATCAGGCGTAGTGGCATGTTCTGAAGGAGGTGGTGAGTTTTCTTCGACACTGTTTGATGACTTGGGCCCTGGGACTCCAAGGGTAGTAGATGTTCTGATACTTTGGCTTTACTTTGGCTCAGACGCGGTTGTGTTCTTCATGCCCTTCTTCTCCGGCCCCCTCGCTGTCCTGGTGTGGTTGAGAGCTGGGCAGTGAGCACAGGGGCCCCTGAGCCGCAGGGGGGCCTGAGGGTGACACATGAAGCTTCAGGTGCACAGAGCTGCCCTGGCCTCCACCCGCAGCCCCGTGAGGCTGACGTCTAGTGTCGGGGGGGCAGTACTGGCCTGAGAGTGTTCTGGGAGGAGATGGCACTAAACACCCAAAAGCACGTGTTAACAAGGGTTATTTAAGAGAGTAACGTCATTTCTTCCTCCTCGTCGTTGGTTATTTGCTAGTCGTGGAGTGACAGTGACAGGGTAAAAGATGCCCAGAATAAGAAGCACCATTATGAGGAAGTAAGTGAATGTTTAGACAGAGACGTGCGCTCAGTTCTCTGTCGATGGGCCTAAGTGTACCTCCTTGGTGAAGGACAGAGAAGCGAAGTGCTGCCGTCCTAAGCTGCTCTGGGTGCTAATAGACCTCTGAACACTGGGCTTAGAGACATGGGTCTGTCTTATGATCCTCGTTTAACTTCAGTTTCCTCTGTAAAATGGAAAGACTACCTACCTGTCAGAGTTGAGTAAGAATAAAAGGAGGTGATGTATGTGCAAATGCCCTTGTAGCCCTGGAAATTCATGCAAATTTCAGGTCATTTTTCAGTTTGCTCATTACCTCATAAAATACTCCTTAGAGGTTGAACTCTGATGGATTGTTTATTGACCATCTCTGCAATTTCTCCATTGCTTTACAGATTTCTATATTCGGATGAAGTTCAAATTGGCCCAGAAACAGTCATGACCACTCTTTATACTGCTAAGAAATATGCAGTGCCAGCCTTGGAAGCACATTGTGTGGAATTTCTCACCAAGCATCTTAGGGCAGATAATGCGTTTATGCTACTTACTCAGGTAAGTAAATGTAGCTAAGGTGTGTGTCATTGTCGCTTTAAAAGTTGAGTATAACCATATGTGAATATTTATCTCCTGGAGAATTTGTTCTGTATCATTATTTTGAAGTACGTTGGCCCTTGAACAACACGGTTTGATCTTCAGGGGTCCACTTCTGTGTGAATTTCTTTCAGTAAATACATTGGAAAAATGTTTTGGAGATTTGTGATAATTTGAAAAAACATTTTATTTAGCTTACTTTATTGTAAGAATAAAGTATATAATTACATATACAAAATATGTGTTTATCAACTGTTTATGTTATTGGTAAGGCTTCTGGTCAATAGTAGATAATTAGTAGTTACGTTTTTGGGGAGTCAAAGTTATATGAGATGTGGGGATTTTCAGCTGTGTGGGTCGTCAGCACCCGTAACTCACATCATGTTCAAGGGTCGACTGTATATGTAATTATTTTTAAAGTACCATTTAGGGAACTATACCAGATGTATATGACTTGAGATAGAAAAGCTGAGGATTAGTACAGTATCACATTGGTAAAGAAGCTGAACTTTATATGAATGGGGTGTTGGGACCCAGTCATCCAGCTCTTTGGAATTGGAGTTGGGGTCAGGACCCAGCATAGCCTGCTGTGATTGCACGTACAATAGCATGAAGTTTTCCAGACATCTTTGTTCTCAGTTTTTGTTGGATTTGGAATAAAGATTGAGTATTTCAAGTCCAAAAAAGTTCTGAGATTACTATCTTTGGACTTAAATCTGTGAGCTTGCTTCCTGAGAAAGTTAGAATTTAAGTCTTATTTGAAATAAACTTTTTCTGACATTTAAAAAGTTTTCACTAAGTACAATATACATGCAGAAAAGGACACATGTACTAAGTGTACAGTCTGATGAGCTTTTTTACAAACTAAACACATCTATGGAACCATTAGCCAGGCCTTACCATATACTACTTAGCATTTGTTAAATGCCTGTAATCTGAGCTTCATACCTTAGATGTTAATTTGCTGATTTTCTTTTTAATAATGTTGCAATACCCTTGTATGAATTGTTTTAAATACTCTAAGGTAGCCTATGACCATGTGTTATTATGGGTTAAATTGTGCACCCCACAATTCATGTGTTGAAATCCTAATTCCCAGTACCTCAGAATGTGATCTTACTTGGAGATAGATAGCATGTCTTTTTAGAGGGAGGTTAAAATGAGGGAGAAAAAATTCTCAGCTGATACTCTATAGTCCTATTGAATATTAGTACTGAAAATAATCACAGGTGTCCCATAGCTCAGCCCTCTCTTTTTTCAAATGCAAAACCTAAAGCCTGGGCTGCATAACTACTGCCCAGAGTCTCACAACAGGCTGGATGGGGCGAGAACCCCATCATGGTCCCCAGTTCTGTGCCCGTTCTGTTGTATAGAAAATATAGCACCTTCTCTGAAAAAAATCTTTCATTGAGAGTTGTGGTTACAGGAGCAGAGCATGCTGTTGTTACCTCTCCTCGCACATCATCACAGGACTCCACGTCTGCACATGCAGCGCGCCGGACTCTAAGCGAGTCCCTTGGCATAATTACGACATTTAGTCCTCATCACAGCTCTGTGATGTTGTTTACTGTTATTAGCCCCATTTTAAGATGAAATGGAAGCCTAGACAGCAAGTGGTCACGGCCTCAGCCCTAAAGCTGAGTGCTGAAGCTGTATGACGCAGTGAGGCACCGCAGCATGCATGTGAGGGGCGTTGGGTGCTGGGCTCCGTTCTCAGCCGCTTGTGTGTCACTGCACTCGATGCCCACGGCCACTTCAGGAGGTGCCGGTGTCCTAGTGAAGGCCCTCTTATCGCCGTTCTGCAGGTGAGGAGTAAGGCACAGAGAGGAGAGACGACCTGACTGTGGTCCTGTGACTAATAACGTTCTCTCTGTGCATTTTTTCCCCTCTTTTGAATTTGTGATGAAGACCACATAAGAAAGTTTATATTCATGAGATTCTTTATTTTCCAAGGGGTTTTAATGTGTGTGGAAAGGATCACTTAATTACTTTTATTTTTAAAAGTTCAGTCATAAAATTCAGGAACCAATAAATTAAACTTTGACAGTTGAAATACGGTTTCTAGTTCAGTAGGTACAAAGTAGGACCTGTGAGTCTAACTTTCTAACAGGCTTTGAGATGATCCCAGTGATTCTGAGTAGCGAGGGTTCACAGGTGCCACTGGAGAGAAAAAGGAACTTGTTAGTGTGTCACCCCCTGAGCGCCCGGTGTCACTCACTGTCTTCCGTTGGCGGGGTCGTGTGGTTCAGCTCACGGAAGGTCATGTGCGCTTGCTCCTGCACAGGGGGTCGTCTGAACCAAGCACGTTCCGCTACTCAGGGAGCTGTGCCAGCTGCACTTCAAGAAAAGGCCAGTTTACTGTACCAGTGTGATTCATACAGGGAAAAATACTTCTTATGAAGCAATACGATCATATGAAGTGGTATTTTATGAGAGGTAATATCAGACTCAGACTAAATTTCGAGGCAATTAATTTTACTCTGCATAGCAGTGATAGATTCCATTCTATGGGAAACTTGATATTACCTATGTAATCTAAGGAATAACTGAAATAGTGCTATTGTGAATAAAATAATTTTAATAAAAATCTGTTTTTCCTAGAGTAAAAGATCAGTTTTACACGAACACTAAAAATATAGTTGAGTTGGTCAATTAAAATATTTGCTGATGTTAGGATTTCCTTCATTAAACACCTGTACCTGAACTTTGATACTAGACTGGCAACTGTACTGGGAGGAAAAGTGTTATAAAAAACATTATATGCCAGTTGTCAAAACTGGAAAATAGACAGTGGGTTAGATAAAAATACTGTACAATTATTTTTAAATTACTATGGTTGTATAAGGTTCCTAATATCCTTATTAGGAAATATGCGCTGATGTACTTAAGGGTAAGGTCTGTGATGTATGTAATTTATTACTGAATGGGTCAGCACTCCCCTGCTCCAGCTATATATACACACATGCACATATACATTGCCTATTTTCTTACACATTACTTATTTTGATCCTTAATGAACCCTCTGGGTTAGATAAGGCAGGGATTATTATGCTATTTACATATGTATTTTGTGTGTGTGTCTGTGTATGCACACATTGAGAGCACAAATGATAAATGAAGCAAAATACTAGATAAATAACATTTAGATAGGTACATTTGGGTAAAGGGCTGTTTTTTTTACTTGCAACTTTTTATAAGTTTGAAATTATTTTTATATAAAAATTTCAAGGGAAAATTGCATGAAACAGAGTTAATTTTATTCTATTAAAACAGATTTTGTATATCATTATTTAGGGCTAAAATGTATTAAACATTTTGCCTGACAAATTAACATAAATAAGCCCAGTATATAATCTAAGAAAAACATTTTCAAATATATTTGAGGATTCTATAATTTTAAGACATGTTCTACTGATTTAAAATATTTTCATATAATAATTATATATCACATAAAATCTATATATCTATTTTAAATTTAAGCCAGTGTGTTTAACGCTCTTTTCTCTCCTTCATAAAACACAGAATAACTGTTTGGAGATATTTATCATTGTTCAGTAGCATCTTGTTATCAAATCCTTTGAAAATGAATTTTACTTTAAAGTTAAATGAAGGGTCATCAACCATGCCAAATAATGGTGGTATTTACAGTGTGGTCAGTTAGTTGGCAGCGTTTCCAGTGGGTCTCTGCCGGAGCCTGAACGCACAGTGTGAACACCCCTGTGCGTTCTGTGTTTGCCCAGAGCCGACCCTGGGCCGGAGTGAAAGACTGGTCATCGGCATACCTATCATCACATCTCCTTTCTCAGAGTCAAGGTTTTCAGAGATCTCACTGGAGTTTGGATTACTGCCCATCCCCCCCCCAACTCATTTTGAGTTAAAATATGCATCCTGATTAATCACATATTGTAAGCATGACTTCTGACTTCTTAAAGCCTAGGTTAGATTTACTGGAATCATACAGAATGTATCTTCTTTTGCTCAGTATGTGCTGTGGCTTTTGTTTATCATCATGTTTGTAGAATTCATCCATGTTGTTGTATGTAGTTGTATGGTTCATTCTCATTGTTATGTTCTATCATGTGAATTTATTAATTTGCTTTTCTGTTATTAGGCCTAGTTTTTCCTTAAGTTCCTAGAACTTTCATGCTTTAAAATTGTACTTCATTCTCTCCCTCTCAGTCAAGACAGAAAATGGAGGAAAAAAATAATTTGGTATGTTTGTACTGGGATGCTTGATAGTTGATAGCATTTAGTGAAAAAATCCAAAAACTTGGATTTCAATACTGGTTATGCAACATAACTAGCTGGATGATATTAAAAGTCAGTATACCTCTCTGAGCTTCTGTTTCGATATCTGGAAAATGGGTTAATATCTGCTTTATCTGACCTAGAGTGTTTGTTAAGGATCAAAATAAATAATATATAGGAAAGTAGGCAATATATGCATAAGCATGTGAAAGTAAAAATAACTTGCTGGTGGTAATATGAATTGTTCTGTCAACAGGGCATTTGTGCTTCTAGCTTTTCATTTCTGATTGTGAAATGAAAAGTGTTAAGAATACATTGACATTATAATTGTGGTTTTAAAGTAGGTGCTTTTATATATTAGCCATTAATATTAACTTTGAATATATACAGCCTGAAGGCAAATTAACTACAAAACTAAAATAAGTATCTTTTAAAATGTTTAGGCTCGATTGTTTGATGAACCACAACTTGCTAGTCTTTGTCTAGACACAATAGACAAGAGCACGGTGGACGCAATAAGCGCCGAGGGCTTCACGGACGTTGACATAGGTGAGTCCCCCAGGGGTAGAAATCTACCTGCAAGCACAGTGACACTAGTCAGCCTTGCTGAATGAGCTGTTTTTAAGTTCTTTTTTCCAAATTATTTAAGTCTGCTTCTAAGAGTTTTGCTTTCTTTATTGTGGTGAGATATTCTTCAAAGTCTTAACTACTTTATTGCCTTTTAGAAGATGTCATGAAATAAATATTCATTGAATGCTCATCATCTATTCAGCATTATACTAGGGTCCTCTAAGAAATACAAACAAGGTTAAGATTGATTTTTCTTGAGGAAATTGACATCTAACTGGAGAATCAAGGAACAAATAAGTGAAATTTAAGATCTAAGACACTAGAATGTGTCTTAGAAAACACGGCAAATGTAATTTTGTCTTTTTTGAACTAATACAGAGAATAATTCCTTTGCAAATCTAGGACATGGAGAGATTACCTCAAATTGGAGTAGTGTTAAGAAAATGTCAACGGGAGGCTTTGACATGGGCCTTAAAGAATGGATGGTGTGTGGAGAGTGAAGAGGGGAGAGCCCCAGAGGCCAGGGACCACCTGAGGAGTATATGCAGAGATGGGGAGCACGGGTGTGGGGGAGCCAGGCCTGCAGTCTTAAATAGTATATTCATCATGATGAACCCAAAATACATATTAATTATATATTAGTGTATGTACTATGTATATTTTTACTATATATATATATATATATACATTCATATATAGTGTCATGTATTACCTATTACCTGTTACTATCTGTGTCTTGCTGGCAGGTGGGGAAAAGCTTAGGCAGGGAAAACACCCACACCTGAAAAGCTTTGGCCTTGAAATGGCATCCTCATTTTGTTTCTTATTTCATCGTCCAGAATCCAGTCACCTGATCCCACCCAGCCACAGAGGAGGCTGGGAGAGGCAGATTAGTCACATCCCAGGAAGAAGAGGAAACATTTATTGTGAACAGCCGGCAGTCACTCCCTGCCTCTGTCTGTATCTGATCTTGTCCCTGTCATTCTGCGCCCCATTCACTGTGTTCCATATACACTGGCTAGGGTTATTTCTGTTTTAAGCCTTCGTATTTACTATTCCTCCTGACTGGGATCCTTCTCCCCTGCACCTTTGTATGGCTCCCTCCTTTTAAGCATTTGGATCTCAGGCTGAAGGAGACTGGAGACATGCCATCTCAGACCTTAGAGTGGATACCACGCTCCCTTAGACAATCTCTGTTCATTGCTCTGCTTTATTTTCCTCATAATTCATATCACTGTCTGGAAGTCTTGTCTAGGTATTTGTGTGTGTTTGTCTACCTTCCCCACCTAGATTGTAAACTCGTTGAAGGCAAGACCTTTGTCTTGTTTTCCATCATAGCACTAGCCCTGAGACACAGGACATCGTACGTGTTCAGGTCGTATTTGCTGACCAGTTGGACTTACTGTGTCTGGAGCGTTGCCTTGCCTTCCCACCTGGCTAGTTCTCACACAGTTCTAATGTCTTGGCTCAGATAATGCAGTTGACCTTTGAACAACACGGGAATTAGGGGCACTGACCCCCTGTGCAGTTGAAAATGCATGTATAGCTTTGACTCCCCCAAAACTTGACTACCAGTAGCCTGTTGACCAGAAACCTTACCAATGACATAAACAAAAACATAAACAATACATATTTTGTACGTTACATAGATTATACACTGTATTATAATAAAGTAAGCTAGAGAAAATTTTTTCAGATTGTTACCCATCTCAAAATATTTTTCCAATATATTTATTGAAAAAAAATCCACATATAAGTGAACCCACACAGTTCAGACCCATGTTGTTCAAGGTCAGCTATACTTCAGCTGTACTTCTGCAGTGACTTCTTTCCTAAGAACTGACACCCCACCCTCTTCTCTGACAACACATCGCAGCTACCACTCAGTGCCTTGGGAACGATTTGTACTCAGCTTGCAGGATCCTGAAGGGCGGAGACCTGATTGGGTTCCTCCCCGGGGTACATCGGGTGCCACTGAACGCCTGCAGGTTACCGGACGTTTGGGAGCTCCAGGCAGCGCCCACGCTGTCTTGAAGCATTCCCGGATCCCGGTTTCCTTCCCCTGACGGGTTGTCAGGTGCTCCGCGTGTACTTCAGTCTACTCTCGTTTCAAGTAACACTGCCCATGCGTGGGTGACTCACTCCTGAAAGTTGTTTGTAAGTAGCTGCCGCAGTAGGCATGCCACTGAAGCCTGGGAATCTTGAAATAGGTGCCTTGCACAAGGGTAGATACCCTAGAAATAATTTTCTGATTTGATTTCATTCACAGTATGTTAAAATCCATTATGTTTATGAGCCATACTGATTGATAATGAGTGATAGCTATTATGTTCATTCCTGATCTTACAATATTGAGGCATATTGATTTACAGTTATTTAACTGTGAAAAGGCTCCATGAGTTTATATTCATCTGCTCAGCTGCAAGAGAAGGAAAAACTTGACTTTTTAAAGAATTATGTCTAAGCCACTTATTTTCAGTGCGTTGTTGAGCCGCTCCTGTGTTCTGGAGGCCGTGATACCTTTGCTGGGATCACTGAGAGCTTGCTTCTACTGTGCATGTGTACACCATTGCAATATAGAAGTTTCTTTTTTTATATATATTAGATGGGTCTTACAGATTCATAAAAATCATATGGAACTGTAAAAAATTTTTTGCTTTATGTAAGTATGGTATCCTGATTTTTTTGTTCGATTTAAGATATGACTTAGTCAATAACAGTGCATGTTTTGCCGAGGCTCTTTAGAGAGTCAAGTCGCCTTCCATGCCTTTGCTTCGTTAAGAGCCAAGGCATCCATTTCGGCCGTTTGAGAAGGACACCTGACACACACTGTACCCTACCCGCCGTTGTTAGTGTGTATTGACTATCATGTAGGAATCTGATTATTTGTGCTCATTATGACTTTCAGTCCTTTTATAGTGAAGCCATCAGGCTTTTGAAGTTTACTTTATTAATCTTTCTCTTTGAAGGCCTCTTCACTCTGATGCTTTCCAAGTACTTAGGCCTGCCTTTCACTAATTTTTTCTCTTTTCTGTCCTTGTTGGATCGCGCCTGTCGTTTCTTCTAGTATGTCAGCCTCTAAAGCCCCTCTTTCTGAACTTACTGCATCTGGTCTACCGTAGCTCAAAGGAAACTGAGCCGATTTAAATTTTGCCTGTGATAAGAGGAAAAGGATTCTGAATGAGGGCCTGAGCTGCATGCATGACATTTGTACATTTGTACTTGGGTGTCAGTTAGGTATTTTAAACTTAATATGTCTAAAATTAAAGGTCTCCCCTTTCCATGCCCCCAAACCTGCTCCTCTGTGGTCTTTCCCATCTCAGTTGATGCCACCTTCATCCCTCAGTCCCTTAGGCTGTAAACCGGAATTATCCTTGACTCTTCTCTGTCACCCCCTATATTTAATCTGGTAGGAAATCTCACTGAGTCTTCTTTCAGAAAATACCCTGAATCAGATCCTTCCTCACCACTTCCTCCTGGTCCAGGCCACCATCACCTCTGACCTGGAGCAGAGCAAGAGCCTCCCACCTGATGTTCTCCCCGCTCTGTGTCCTCTATGGTAGCTTCTCCGTACCGCTGCCTGGGTGATCCTTTCAGAACATAGACTGTCAAAGCCCAGAACCCTCCAGGGGTTCCCTATTTCACTCAGAGTACAAGCTGAACGATTCAGGGTGCTATGTGACTGCACCCCACTTCCCCCAGGTTTCTGGCCTCACGGCCTACTACCCTTCCCTCTTGCTCCCTTCTCTCTTGCTGCGCGGGCCTCCTGGCTGTTGTCCAGCTATGGCAGGCACGCGTCTCTACACGAGCCTTCGCACTGCGGTCCTGGACTGCTCCTTCTCCCCAGGTGTCTGTCTGGCCTCCCCCCCAGCCCACCTCCTTCAAGCCTCAGCGCAGATGCAGCTGATCCAAACCGCCCTAGTTTAAACTCTGTCACTGGGCCCCCTGACCTGGCTGTTTTTTCCTACATTTATTGTCTAACATATTATATCTTACTTCTATTTATTTAATCTGTAAGATTCAATTAGAATGTAAGCTCCATGAGGGCAAGGGATTGTCACCATTTCATTCAGTGGTGTCTCCTCAGTGTCTAGAAGAGCAGCTGCATACAGTGAGTGCTTAATAAGAACTAACTGCTGAATGAAATGAGTGAATTGTGATCTGTAGACTGTGAATTTATGTTACTAATTTGGAGCGTTTGTCTCTGACTTAATCTCATTCTGGATGTTGGAGTTTGCTTGGTGAGTATGATGAACGTATAAGGAGACTCTACATCTAAGCTTCACGTATGGCAATGTAAGCTGAATGTTACCCTTATAATAAGTTTTTTTTTAAAACTTTGCTGTTTAATTCCTTTTATTATTTAATATTTTTAAGTATAGTCTATGGTTTTAAATATATAGCTTTTTCTTTGAGATTTGAAAATAATGTAAGCATGTTTGTCATTATTGTTAAAAAACAAAATATTCCAGCCATAAGAAAGAAACAAATCCTATCATTTGCAACAACATGGATGGAGCTGGAGGGTACTGTGCTCAGTGAAATAAGTCAGGCAGAGAAAGACAAATACCAAATAATTTCACTCATTTGTGGAGTATAACAATGAAGCAAAACTGAAGGAACAAAATAGCAGCAGACCCACAGACTCCAAGAAGGAACTAGTGGTTACCAAAGGGGAGGGGTGTGGGAGGGCGGGTGGGGAGGGAGGGAGAAGGGGACTGTGGGGTATCCTGATTGGTGCACATGGTGTGTGGGGGGTCACGGGGAAGACAGTGTAGCTCAGAGAAGACAAACAGGGACTCTGTGGTATCTTACTACACTGATGGACAGTGACTGCAGTGGGGTATGAGGGGGGACTCGGTAATAAGGGTGAATGTAATAACCACATTGTTTTTCTTGTGAAACCTTCATAAAAGTAGGTATATCAATGATACCTTAATAAAAAAAAACAGAGAGAAAGGGAAAAGAAAAAAAAACGCAAAATATTCCTAATTTGATTTTTTTATGTTTTACCTGTAGACACACTCTGCGCAGTTCTAGAAAGAGACACACTGAGCATTAGGGAAAGTCGGCTTTTTGGAGCTGTCGTACGATGGGCAGAAGCAGAATGTCAGAGACAACAATTGCCTGTGACTTTTGGAAACAAACAGAAAGTTCTAGGGAAAGCACTATCCTTGATCCGGTTTCCACTGATGACAATTGAGGAGTTTGCAGCAGGTAAGGCCCTAGTGTGACTGGCTCTACTTGAACTGTTTTAATGGTGGGTAGTCAGTCGGTCAGGCTCCCTGTGTGAGAGAGGAAGAGAGGCTGTTTTTTCAAAATTAGTCGCTTTTGGTCATGTGATATATGTTGTGCATTTATGTGTATGATTTCATTTAATTCTCTTAATAGCCCTTCAAGGTAATATTATAGGTTATATATGTTACATAGTTAAGAAAAATACTTTATAAGTGTGAAAAGTAATATATTTTATAGGTTAGAGAGTGGAACCTGAGAGGGTAAGTGCCTTGCCCAAGCATGTAGGTGAGATCTTCCGATTCTTGGGTTGATATTTCTGAACAGACCTGGTTTTGAATCTTAGTTCTATGACCAGTTCTCATTACTCATGTTATCACTGAGTATTATCTGCTATTAAGTCATAGCCAGGTCTGTGTGTATCTGTTTATTGAGGCAAAATTGGTACCTAAATTATGTAAGTTTCAGGTCTACAACATTATAATTTGGTATTTGCATACACTACAAAGTGGTCACCACCCCAAGTCCAGTTACTGTTCCTCACCCTCTAGCTGAGCCCCCACACCCGTTTTACCTACCCCAGCCCCATTCCCCATTGGTGACTACCAACCTGTTCTCTGTGTCTGTAAGTTTTTGGTTAGTTTTTTAGATTCCATATATAAATGAAGTCATACAGTATTTGTCTTTGTCCAGCTGGCTCGTTTCACTGAGCATAATACCTTCAAGGTCCATCCATGTCGTTGCAAATGGCAATAGTTCATTCTTTTTTATGGCCAAGTAGCATTCCACTATTATTGTACCACATTTTTATCCATATATTCATCGAAGGGCACTTAGGTTGTTTCCATATCTCGGCTGTTGTAAATGATGCTGCAGTGAATATAGGAGTGCATATATTTTTCCAAATTAGTATTTTTGTATTATGCAGATAAATACCCAAATATGGACTAGCTGGATCTTATGGTAGTTCTGTTTTTAATTTAGGGGGACTCCATACTATTTTCCATAGTTGCTGCATCAATTCACATTCTCACCAACAGCATAGAAAGCCCCCTTTTCTCCATATCCTCACCAACACTTGTTATTTCTTGTCTTGTTGATTCCAGCCATTCTAACAAGTGTGAGATGATATCTCACCATGATTTTGATGTGCATTTCCTTGCTAATTACTGATGTGGAGCATCTTTTCTTTTGTCTGTTGGCCATCTGTATGTCTTCTTTGGAAAAATGTCTTTCTTATGTCCTCTGCCCATTTTTTAATGGATTGTTTTTTGTTACTGAATTGTATGACTTCTTTATATATTTGGGATATTAACCTCTTTTCAGCTATATGATTTGCATAGCCAGGTTGATTTCAAGAAAAAATATCTCATGATTGTTTAAAATTATACTTTATTATATTTGTTGGTCATTATAATTTTTTTTAAACATTCATGACTTTGTGGTTCTGTTGAGGTATTCAGATTTTTCTTAGCAATCTATCACATATGTTCCAATTTTCTCCCAATTTTTGTTTTTGTTTTTTGCTGGTCAGAATCAGTGTTTGTTTTTCCTTCTTGTAAACTTTTTTTTATTGAGGTGTGTAACATCCGTATAGTAAAGTGAACAAATAAAATGAACACATCTCTTTAACCACACTAATTGATCAGTTTACAGTACATTGCCAGTACCCTAGAAGCCTCCATCACACCCCTTCCAGAAGACATTACTTTCCAGGGAAGGGGACTACTTTCTGTAAAGGGAGTCATACGTGCAGTATGTGTTCTTATTTGTGTGTGGCTTCTTTCTCATAACGTTGTGTCTTAGTTAAGCCAGGTGATTGTGTGAGGAGTAGCTCATTCTCTTTCACTGGTTTATAATCTGTTGTATGAATGTGCCATGGTTTATTTATCCATTTTACTATTGTTGGACATTTGGTTTGTTCTCTTTGGGGGCCATTAAAAACATTATTCTACATGTCACTTGGAGCACACATGTCAACATCTCTGTTGAGTATGTAGGAAATACAGTGTTCAGCATTGGTAGATCCTATCAAACAGTTGCCCAAAGTGGTTGTAACAGTTCACACTTGGCTACCAAGTTAAGAAAGTTAAAAGTTCATCCTAGTTATTCTGCCTTCTCTTCAGAAATTGGTATTGTCAGTTTTCGTAGTTCTAGTCATTTGATGAGGGGTGAGGACATATTTGATTGGTTTTGATTTTGTATCTCTGATGGTTAATGATGATTAAACAAGCTAATAATTGGATAATAACCAATACACAGGATGTTTATTCAGGTCTTTTATTGTTTCCTTGTTGATTTGTAAGAGTTTTTATATATTCTGGATACAAGCCCTTTGTCAGATACATGTATCACTAATATCCCAGTCTGTAGGATATTATATTAACCTTTTTATTATCTTAATTCTGTCTTTTGAGAAATGGAAGATCTTAATTTTAGTGAAGTTAATCGATCGGTCTTTTCCTTTTAAGGTGAAGCCTTTTTGTGTCTTTTTAAAAATTTTTCCCTTCCTCAAAGTCATGAAGATTCTCTCTAGGTTTTCGTCTAGGAGCTTTATTGCTTTACATTTAACATTTAGGTCTGTAATCCAGCTGGGTTTTTGTTTTTCATGTGGTTCCTTAGCGCATGTATATGGTGTGCAATAGAGGTCAAGTTCATTTTTCCCCATATAGCAGTGTATCAAAAACCTACCTTTGCCCCCATACGTCACAGTACCAACTTTGTTGTGAACCAGGGGAGTGTATATGAATCTATTCCTGGAATGCCTGTTCTGTTCCACTGTTAGATTTGTTTATTCTTGCACCATAGTTTCAATTTCTGCAGTTTTATACTAAATCTTGAAATCTGGTAGTAAAAATCTTCAAGCTTTGTTCTTCAAGATTATCTTAGATATTCTTGGTCTTTTGCGTTTTCATATAAATAAATTTTTTTAATCAGCTTGTCAGTTTCCACAAAAAAATACCATGTGGGATTTTGGTTGAATTACATGGAACCCATACATTGGTGTGGAGATAATCAACATTTTTATAATATTGCATCTTCCAATCCGTGATCATTTACTTAAGTCTTTTAAAAATTTCTTGTAACAATATTTTGAGTTTTCTGGTAGAGGTCTTGTACATTTTTTGGTAAGTTTATTCTCTGGGTATTTTGTTTTTGAAATGCTATTGTAAATTTTTTTTTAATTTTTATACCCTAATTGTTTGCTGGTAGAAATAGTTGATTTTCCTATATTGACCTTGTGTCCGGTGACCTTGCTAAATTAATTCACTAATTCTGATAATTTATTTGTAGGTCATTGTACATGGTTAACATATACAGTCATGCCATTTGGAAACAGTAATAATTCTACTTCTTCTTTTCTAATCCTTAGACATGTTATTTCTTTGTTCCCTTATTTTATGGCCCAGGACCTGCAATGTATTATGAATAGAAGTCCTGATAGTGAACTTGCTTCTCTTATTCCCACAAAGTATGCTTGCCATATTATTTTTTATAGAGTACTTTTATTGGGTTAAGGAAGTTCCCTTTTATTACTAGTCTGCTCAAAGCTTTATGGTGAATTTTATCAAATGCTTCTCTTTTGAGATAATGATATAGTCTTCCCCTTTATTCTCTTAATCTGATGAACTACATTGATTTTCCAAATTAAACCTACTTTGGATTCTTTACATAAACCAGATTTGGTTTTCATGCATTATTTTTTTCTGTGAATTACTAGATCCTATTTGCTAAATTTTTAAAGTTTTTTTATGACTACTTCATGAGAGAAGTTAGTCTATAATTTTCTTTTCTTGTAATGAAATTGTCAGATTTTGATTACCAATTTTATACTTGTTTCATACAAAACTTAGGAGTGTTTCTTTTTTCAGTGTTTAAGAGTTTATGTAAGATTGGTGGTGGTCCTTAAATATTTGGGGGAATTCACCAATGCTGTCTGGATCTGTTTTCTTTGGGGAAGGTTTTTAATTAGAGATTCTATTTCTTGAGTAGAGTTTAAAAACTATTCAGATATTTTCTTTTTGTAACAGTTTCACCTGGACTTTTAATTTAACATGATATTATTATGCGTCTGGGGACTCTGAGTCACGCCCTCCCCTGTGTCCCTGAGTCGGCGTCTTGCACCTTCTTGGGGCAGCCTTGCCCACGGGTTGGTTGGATTTTATGAATTTTTTCTAAGAACTAGCTTCTGACTTTGTTAAGTTTCTCCCCTATATGTATGTTTTCTATCTCATTAATTTCTGCTTTATTATTTTGATTTTAATTTGCTAGTGGTTATTTAGTCAGTCATTGTGGCTTTTTGAGATAAATGCTCAGAACAGCAATTTTCAACTGTATTTATTTTTAGTATATACATTTAAGTTTATAATTTTCCACCCAAGCGTCCTCCCTCCAACAAGTTTTGATATGTTGTATTTTCATTATCACTCAATAAAAATTTTTTCTAAATTTCAGGGTGATTTTTCTTCCTGACCCCTGAGTTATAAGTACATAGCTTACTTAGTTTTCACATATTTGGGGATATTTTTCTCCCCTGCATTATAAGTCAGCTTAAATTTCTGTTGAACTCTTTAGTCTCTTAGCAGCCGCTTTCTGCTTGGTTCCTCAGTTTTCATAGTTTTCTCTTACAAAATATGTTAGCATTTTTTTCCTCATAGTCCCCTTGTTCGCCGTCATTGTCTGGCTGTCTTGGTAGCTCTGAACTCCAGGTTTTGTCTCTCAGTCCCAAGAGGACCACACAATTTCTAGGTTGCCCGTTTCTGTTTGGTATTTATGTTCTGTGAACCAAATCAGCAAATATTCCAAGGGGAAATGTGGTGACAGTACAGGGCTGCATCTCAGGGATTTTGCTTCTCAAGCACCGACTGCCTGAGTTGTTCTTGGTTAACTTGAAGTAACTATTTTATGTATTTCATTGTCTTATATATATATAGTTGTTCTTTGACATAGGCTATTCCATCCTCCAGACTTCTTAATAGTTTATGTAGTCAGTAATGTTTCTTCTTTTGCTATTAACTATATTCTTTTCTCTAAAAATCTAAAAAACTAGTTTGCCCTCAGAGGATTTAGAAAAACTTTTAAATATATACAAAAATTATATATGCTAGGATTTTTTTTTACCTTTTTACTTTACATCTTCCCGATTTGAATTCACATTATTATGTGGAGTATCAGAAAGTTAGGAATTGAAATCAAATTGCTTTTACTGAGGTTTTTTATTTTTGTTTTACAGGGCCTGCTCAGTCCGGAATCTTGTCAGATCGTGAAGTGGTAAATCTCTTTCTTCATTTTACTGTCAATCCTAAACCCCGAGTTGACTATATTGATCGGCCCAGATGCTGCCTCCGAGGAAAGGAATGCTGCATCAATAGATTCCAGCAGGTGGAGAGCCGTTGGGGTTACAGTGGGACGAGCGACCGGATCAGGTATCTGTCACATTACAGACTAGCGGGCGGCCCGGGGCAGAGGGCAGCATTTGGCTTTGAGCCTCGTGTTGTGGGAGATAATGAACCAACACTTTACTTTGTTTAACACATTTGTAAATTATACAAGAGTCAAGAAGTCTGAGGTACACGGTCTGCTCACTGAATTACTGGAGGACCTCTTGGGAAGACGTGAAGTAAGGACCCAGCTGTGTTTTCTATACCATGCATTCTGTTTGGGTTACCCCTGCCGGTGAGCCGAGGTCTCACTAGACCTTAATCGATCATTCACAATCTTAGGGCCACAATTTAATGCATTTCATCTTACTATGTTTAGTGTGAGGTTTTTCTTTGCATGGACATTGCATGGAAAATATCTCAGTATACATTTATAAAAGCTTGAACAGGAAGAAATCAAGAATCCCAAAAGATGCATGCATGTAATAATCCTTTTGAGGAATTTATCTTAGCTCTACTGTGTTTCTTTTGGTTAAAGGTCAAAATAGAATAAGTACCATTTTTCATAAAATGCCTTTTGGATTTTCACTTACTTAATATAAGCATTTGGGTAAAAAACTAGAAACTAATAGAAAGTTTGTTAAAAAAATGGAACTCCAAGGCAGGAGGGCTCATAGTATTGGGTTGAAATGGAAATGAAAATGCGTGTGTGGACTACTTAATAAAATCATTCACAGTCAGAAAACTACGTATGAAAACTTAGGGGATGAGGCCAAAATGCCACACAAAGAAACAGTAGTGCTTAACTACTTTGTATAAATAATTTAGAGTAGAAATAAATGATTTAAGGATTCAACCCAAGTAGCTAGAAAATAAGGAGCAAAAGAACCATAAGAAAACAGACAGGAAATAGATAAATGTAGAAATTAATGAATTAAAAATAGTAGAATTGATAAACCCATACTTCATTCCTTAAAAAGATCAATAAAATAAATATCTGGCAAAGGGTGATAAAACATACACTTAGAAATAATAATGGGAATATGATCAAATACTCAGGAAATTTTTATTTTAATTCTGGGTTTATTCTGTGCTAATAAATTGAACATCTTGATGGAACGGATCATTTTATAGGCAAATATAAGTTATCAAAATTGACTGAAGAAGAAAGCCTGAATAAACAAGTTACCATGGAAGGAATTAAAGTTATCAAAGAACTGTCCCTTCACAAGGTGGTTTTTACAGGTGAGTTTTACTAACCCTTCAAGGAACAGATGGTTTCCTTGAGCGTTAAAAGAAGGAAATACTTCTTGGATAATAACCAAAGGAAGTATAACCCTTGTACAGGACATCTGACAAGACAGAAAATTTCTAGATCAATTTCACTTACATAGAAGAAGAAATTCTACATAAAATAACAGCATACTGAATCTAGCAGTACCTTAAAAGAATAACAGTGTATGAGCAAGGAGAGCTTATTTGGAGATTGAAAGAATGACTCAATATTAGGAAATGTTTTAGCATAATTCACCAGAGGAGCAGATCGAAGAAGAAAAACAATTTGATTATTTTAGTAGATGTTAAAAAGACTTTTGATAAAATTTCACCATCACTTCAGACAACTGTTAACAGACTAGGGCTAGAAGAAGATTTTAACATGATATACTGTTGAAACCTAAGATAGGGATGCCTGTTCACCTTGCTTTTTCCGGTAGCATCCTTACAGTTCTGATTGATGGAGTCATAAAGGACAAAGAAATTAGAGCCATGAATATTGGGAAGGAAGATGTCGTTTTCATCATTTGAACATGACATGATCTACATTAGTAGTTCTCAACTCCATCAAACCCAGTTCTCCCTTTTTTTTATAATACATGTTTTATATTCCCCCTTTACTAACCTGAAATAAAATTCATAGATAGTATGCTTCACACTTTTTAAATCAACGTAATGGCCTAGTTGTAAAGTACAGGGGCAATAAATGTAACTGATAGTAAAATAAAATACACACTTCAGTATATCGACACTAGCCACCAGATGCAGTATATGTATGGACCAGCATGCTGCCAATTATGTTATTTTCTTAAAAGGTTCCAAATAAAACAAAGTACAGCCAATCCTACTTACTTAGTTTCCATATTTGCAAGCTTGTCTACTCACAAAACTCACTTGTGACCCCAAAACCAACACTTGCAGTGCTTTCTTAGCCATTCACGGGAGAGGTTTTGGTTGTCTGGGGAGCATGTTCCCACCTGAGGTCAAACAAGCAATGCTCTTTCTTATTCCGGCTCATACAGACCAGAGGTGGTAGGGGCAGTGCAGTGGAAGACACTCCGGCCCTGCGGCCACGGGGGCAAGTTGACTCCTAAGTCTGGCTCCTGTTGGGGGGGGGGTCGTCAGGCAAGTCATGGACACTTCTGAAACCTCTCTTTTGTCTTTTGTAAAATAAATAAAATGGACTACTAGGACGAGTTGTTTTTAGCATTCAGGATTATAATCCATGGGAGGGTGTGTGTGTATGTGTATATACATACCCTATTCTTCCTGCCAGAAATGGTTTAATATTTACTGATTCTCTGTGTGGCAGCTTTATAGACTATAACCACAGAAAGTGAAAATCGACTGTTCAACCCCCGCCCTATTTATATGGTAGTCACCTCTTATAAAAGTCAGTGCATATTAAAATAGCCCTAAAAAATCTTTGGCTTATAAATAAATGGGACTTGGGTTGAAGTCTTGTATTTGTAAACAAGTTTTTCACCACATGAACTCTGACAGGACACTTGAAAGTTGATTGGACTCTGGGGAGACTGTCCTGTAAATACTGCAGGAAATCTGGTGCCCCTGGCTCCTGCCAGTAGTGCCCCTAAACCTTCCTGAAAATAGAGCATGCCTCCTTGGGTGTGGGACTCCTTTTGACAAGAACTGATCCACCCAAATAACTTTAGGATCTGTAAAAATCTAAAAAACTAAAAAAAGAAAATAGTGGCCACTTATGAAATGTATATGTAAAAACCAGTGATGTTCTTGTGTGTCATCAAAACTCAGTTACAGAGATGGGCAGTGTTCATAGTTCACAGCATGAAGGTACTAGTGCCACTGACTGACCCATACGCTTAAAAATGGTTAAGATAATATGTTTTGTTATATATTTTGCCACAATAAAAAAAGTTTTTTTAAGTTTAAATTTTCTGTTATAATATTGAGGAAAACATATCCCACTATAGTAACAACAGAAAGTAGCAGGAATAAATATTTCATACAACAGAAAGTAGCAGGAATAAATATTTCAAGAAATGTGCCTTCATGAAGAACTGGAGAACTTCAACTAAAATCACACAGTGTCTCTCTGAACTAACCTGTGTATGTATGCAGGTCATTCCAGAAGTCACATGTGCCTGGTAGGGAGCAGCAGCTTGGCAAAATTATCCTAAAGTTAATCTGGGAGAGTAAAACTTACTCTTTTTATAAGAACAATATACATGAAAGGTGAAAAGTATTGTAAAGTTAAAATCGGTGTTGTGTGTAGCACACTAGAGTGTGGAACCCAGCCTGACAGGAATGGGCACTTGGAATATAAGGAAAGGATCAGCCGCTGGGGAAATAAGGTTAGATCCTTACTGATCTCGTCTACCAATACGCGTATTAATTAAAATTTTAACATTACAACAATGAAACAAATTGCTGGAACAGATGAATGTCTGTTAAGAGGATGAGATAGGCCTCTCTAAACTTGACATAGATCAGATCCTAATTTGACTATAAGTAATACAAGGTTTTTTGTCCACAGCCAACATAAAGTTAAACAATAAATGACAATCATTTGTAGCTTTTTGTAATGGGTATTACTGACAACACTTGGCTATATAACGTGGTCTTTCAGATCCACACGAAAAAGACATTCATCAGCAGAGAAAAATGGGAAAAAAGCATGAGCATTTAATCACAGAGAAAATCCAGTAGACAGGAAGCATATGAGCAAGGGGGTCAGCTCATTGATAATCAAAGAAATAAAAATAGATTCTGTCAGTCATCAGTTTCTCAGCAGCAAAAGGAAATAAAAATAGTGAAGGTTGTTGAGAGTGAGATATAAAGGATCTTGGTTCCTTGTGGGGCACGAAGTGTTTTCTTCTTCTCCAATTCCCCCAGCAATAATTCTTCTAGGAATTTATCCTAAGGAAATAACTAAGGCTCTGAAAGTGATTTAGCCATAAGACTGTTCATCGTGGCATTGCTAAGTAGTAACAAAAACACAAACAACTCCAGCAACTCGGGTTAGTTGAATATAGTGGATCAGTGGTCATCTTTTACCTTTTTAAATGAAAAAGAAGTTGAAGACATAATCTGATAGGATTTGTTAGATAATACATGCTCATAGAAAAAAGGCTTATTTCCCATTGTGAAAAAAATTTGAACTTCAAGTCTGAAAAGTAAATGCACCAGTGATAAATAGGGGTCATCTCTGGATGGTTGCCAGAGGTGCTTTACATTTTTCCTCTTGTTTGTTTAGCTGCATTTTCTAACTTTTAACAGAGAATATGTTGCTTTTTTATAAGAAAAAACTATTATAAATAATACGTTAAAAATTTTAAGGTGGCCCTCATACTGTACGGGTAGCCTGGCATAGTGGTTAAGAGCATAGGCTTTCTGATGTAAGCAGACCTGGAATTGTGTCCCAGCTCTGCCACACTTTTTAGTCAGGCAAGTTCATTTCTCTAAACCTCAGTTTCTTCATCTATGAAAACCGAGGATAATAAAGATAATACTGTGTTAGTTTACAGAGCTGTTGTGATGATTAAAGGAAATAATTCATGTTAAGAAAGGAGGCTCAGGGCCCTGCACAGGAAGTACTCAGGAAGTGGTGGTGATTTGGAAGTGGTAATACTAAGAGTGGAAATTGTTACTGAAGAGGTTGAGAATTGCTGCTTGTATTAGAGATCTTACAGCCTATCTGTGCCGTGTGTGCTTAGTATCAGTTTTTATACCTTATAAAATGGACTAAGGTGGGTCTGTTTCTTAACTATTGTTACCAAACTGGACTTGCCAAT
>JAQQAC010017683.1:21745676-21805903 GCA_029783875.1 Phataginus tricuspis | reverse complement strand
GAACTGTCATAGTTGGGGATGCTGGGCTTCAGGCCTAATGGCTGACATGTCTGTTTGCATGAAGGAGATGTGCAAACATATTTGGACTAATACATAGTTAAAATTACCATTACAGAAAAAGGGCTCTCAAAAATGTACAGTACAGAAAACAAGTTCTACTTAAGTTCCCGTTAAGTTAAAATTTACTCTAGAAATTTTTTTTAGTAGGCAAATGACATTTCCAAGGATATCTAATTTGGGATAGTTTTCCTTTTATGAGCAAAATTAGATGTTCCAGGTAACAAAACAAAAAAATGTATAAGTGTTTAGAATATGAATGCTCACTGAATTATGTATGTTATATTTGGCTTCATTCTCAGGTTCACAGTCAATAGAAGAATCTCCATAGTTGGATTTGGTTTATATGGATCTATTCATGGTCCCACGGATTATCAAGTGAATATACAGGTACACTTTTTTCCTCATCATATATCATCTCAAAATATAACAGACATGTAATTTTATAATATACTCTGTGACAAAATCCAAATTTCAATATAATTATCCAAAGCATCAGAATGCCTGTCAGGAGCATTTTAAGCCTAGAGAGTTCTGTTTTACAACTGATCAAACAGTGTGGTTTCAGAGAATTGGGGTCTTGGGGTCCTTCACAGAAGCATTGGCATACAAGGAGCTCTCCTTTATCCAGGAAACCCCTCTATTAGCCCTTCCTGCTGGGCGTTGACTTTTAAAACATCCACCTGCTGGATGCAAGGATGTTCCAATAACCACAAGTCAGTGCATGTGACACTGCATTAACAAAAGGAAGCATGAAAACCATTTGATCATCTCAGTAGATGCTGAAAAAGCATTTGACAAGGTTCAGCATTCATTCATGATAAAAACTTTCAGTAAAGTAAGTATAGAGGGCACATATCAACATAATAAAGTCCTTTTATGACAAACCCACAGCTAACATCATACTCAGTGGTAAAAGCTGGAAGTTTTTCCTCTAAGATTAGGAACAAGACAAGGATGCCCACTCTTACCACTTTTATTCAACATAGCATGGGAAGTTCTAGCCACAGCAGTCAGACAAGAAAGGAAGAAAAGGCATTCGGATTGGTAAGGAAGAAGTAAAATTATCTATATTTACAGATGACATGATACTATATATAGAAAACCCTAAAGACTCCACTAAAAAACTATTAGAATTAACAAATGAATTCAGTAGAGTTGCACAATACAAAATCAACATAAAGAAATCTGTTGCCTTTCTATATAGAAATAATGAATTAGCAGGAAGAGAAATGAAGAAAACAGTCCCATTTATAGTTGTAGCAAAAAGAATAAAATACCTAGGAACAAATCTACAAAGGAAGTGGAAGACCTGTACTCTGAAAACTCAAACATTTTCATGAAAGAAATTGAAGACAGTACAAGTAAACGGAAAGCTATTCCATGCTGGTACATAGGAAGAATTAATATTGTTTAAATGGCCACCCTGCCCAAAGCCATCTACAGATCGAATGCAATCCCTGTCAAAATACCAATGGCATTTTTCACTGAACTAGAGCACATAATCCTAACATTTGTCTGGAACCACAAGAGGCCCTGAATAGCCAGAGCAGCCCTGAGAAGAACAGAGCTGGGGGGATCATACCTCCCTCATGTCAGACTGCCCCAAAGCTGCAGTGTGGTGCTGGTATAAGCACAGACCCACAGAACAGAAAGCCCAGAAATAAACCCACACCAATATGGCCAATTAACATGTGACAAAGGAGACAAGCATATACAATGGGGAAAAGACCGTCTCTTCAATAAATGGTGCTGGGAAAATTGGACAGCTTCATGCAAAAGAATGAAATTGGATCACTGTTTTAACACCATACACAAAAATTTTTTTAATGGGTTAAAGACCTAAATATAAGACCTGAAACCATAATACTCCTAGAAGAAAACATAGGCAATAAACTCTTGAATATCAACATTAGGAATTTTTTTTCTGGGTATGTTTCCCGAGGTAAGGGAAACAGAAGCAAAAATAAATGGGACTACATCAAACTAAAAGCTTCTGCACAGCAAAAGAAACCATCAGCAAAACAAAAAATGCAAACTATGATGTGGGAGAATATATTTATAAACAATCTATCTATTAAGGCACTAATACCCAAAATATATAAAAAACTCACACAACTCAACTCCAAAAAAATAAATAATCTGATTACAAAATGGATAGAGGACCTGAATAGGCATTCTTCTAAAGAAAACATATAGATGGCCAACAGGCACGTGAAATGCTCAACATTGCTAATCAGGGAAATGCAAATCAAAACCACAGGAGAAATCACCTCACACCAGTCAGAATGGCTGCTGTCAATATGACAAGAAATAACAAGTGTTGGCGAGGATGTGGAGAAAAAAGGGAACCCTTGTACACTGCTGGTGGGATTGCAAATTAGTGCAACCACTTAGGAAATCAGTATGGAAAGTTCTCAGAAAGTTAAAAATAGAAATGCCATATGATCCAGTAATTCTGCTTCTGGGAATCTACCTGAAGAAAACAAAATCCTCAATTTGAAAAGATAGATGCACCACTATGTTTATTGCAGCACTATTTACAATAGAAATGGAAGCAACCTAAGTGTCCATCAGTAGATGAATGGATAAAGGAGATGTGGTACATACCTACAATGGAATATTATTTACCTATAAAAAAGAAAGAAAGCTTGCCATTTGAGACAACATGAACAGTCCTTACAGGGCATTATGCTAAGTGAAAGGTCAGTCAGAGAAAGGGGAATACCACATAGTTTCACTTAAAATGTGAAATTCGAAAAACAAAACTGAACAAACAAAACAGAAACAAACTCAAACATAGAATGGACAGTTGGTTACCACGGGGTGGTGAAACGGGTGAAGGGGATAAAAAGGTACACACTTCAAATTGTTGGGGTTTCTAGCCTCTCTCCTGCCGGTCCTGCTCACCGTCAGGATTACTAGCTCTTTCTGTGTCCCTCCGAGCCAGCGGAGGGAAAGGAAGGGAGGGAGAGGCACGCCCCGACAAGGCGAAGCAAGGGAGGTAAGAGCCGACTGTCCGCCCGTTCCGCAGCCTCCGCCGTCCCCGGAGACAATCAGATGCGACAGGGAGCTCAGTTGAAGCAGGAACTTGTTTATTGCAGCTCAGAACACGGAATATATAGGGTGTGGTCTCTTCTGATCGGTCACACCCCACGCTAACAAGGCAACTTTCAATTTTCCAATCACGCACAGAGTTGTGCGCATGCGCAGTTGTCTCTGACGTAAGAGGCGGACTGGAGTGGGCGCAGCTGAAACTCAAAGGGCTCTCAGCGGCCACCCCCGTGGCGTGGCTGAGATTCAAAGGCAGTTCCCCACACAAATTATAAAATAGTTAAGGGATGGAAGTATAGTATAGGGAATATAGCTTACAGTATTTTAATAACTTGGTGTGACAGGGTAACTATACTTAACAGTGAGCATTTAGTAGTGTATATAATTAGTGAATTAACGAGTTCATCTGAAACCAGTATAATACTGTATATAAAAACTCAATTAAAAAAAAATCCACCCACTTTTTTCATGGTACTTTGAACTCTAGGGCTTGGAAACTAATTTCCTGTAATGATGAAAACACTGATTTCTGGTTGTCTGAGCATACACTGCCTCATTCCTTAGACCTGCTCTACCTCGGTTATTCATCTGGAAGAAAGTTAAATACCTCTTTCCTTCCGTTCAATAAACCAGTGTTCTCCACACTTTGAATTACACACTCCCATTAGTAAAATTATTTTGGAAACATATCTACATTGTACTTTTATTTACAAACTATACATATGCAATATTGTACTTGCGCATAAACTAAAACACAAAAAATAGAAATGAGAAAAGGAAGTAAAGAATGTTTCAAATTTTTGTTATCAGCAGAAAAAACTGACCCAAAATGTTATTGCTATATTATTTTTAATAGTAAAAATCTTGGTGAACTCTGTAATCAAAAAGAGTCACTAATTTTCAAAACATACAACAGTTCAAAAATCTGGTTTGATCATGGCAGAAAAAGATGCCTCATTCCAGTGGAAGAAGCATTGAGTTGACCGCGCTGGCAGGACCACGCGCACGCCTGACCCCAGCCACTGAGGGCTGTAGTGGAGCCGGCTGGCGAATTTACACCGCTCATGGCAGTTTGTGGCTCTTATAAACTAATTAGAAGAGTACATTTTAATATTTTTAACTAATAGGTTCAAAACTCACTGAAATTGTTTGAAAGGTTATAAAGCAGGTTAGAAAATTTTGTTCCCATGTTTTTTAAGTGCAGAAAAATCACAGCAAACCTCTGAGGGATATAAAAGATTGTTTATGATCACTCCCCATGTCACTGTACGTACTTCCAAGACCCTGTGCGTGGGATCCCCAGGCGCACACGGCAGGCTGGGTAACCCGCAGGCCTGGCGAGGAGACCAGCCTCTCCGGTGGTGCCACCTCTCTGGGTGTCACAGAAGACACCACACCCCTGTGTACACACTGTGGGATAGCTCAGAAGCGTGTCGGATAATGAAATACAAGTACCCTGGGTAAAGTGAGTAGAAATAGGACTTCTCACCCCAGTGGCTCGTCTCACGCACCCTCCGGACAGACCTGCCTGGGGTCTGAATCTCAGCCTGTGTCCTCGTCTCTCCGACGTGGGCACCAAACCGCTAGCTCTGCAGGGACTGGTGGGGCTAATGCGCCACAGGCTCTGGGACACAGTCTGTGGCTGTCATTGGTGCTATGGTTTTATGATTTCATTCTCACAGTAGCCGTAGAAGAAAGCAAAGCAAGGTTTTCCCCAAGTTGAAAGATAAAAGGTAAAACAAGCTCAAGAGAAGTTATACAGCCACTGCCAAATCCTGTGTCTCACTACATTATTCCAGGGCACCACTGTGCCATTTTAAAAAGCTGCTTTAGTGCACTGGGGTATATATACAGAAGAGTGCCCGTTCACAAATGGAGCGTGTGGCTCACTTTTCACAAGCTGAACACACTTGTGTAGCCAGCAGCCAGATCAAGGGACAGGACGGTAGAGCCCCACAAGCCCAAGATCCTCGCCGGTCACCGTCCCTGCACAGGTGGCCACTGTCTTGGCCTCTCGTGGCAGATTGGCATGGCCTGTCATGTACCATTACTGTTTGAGCTGATGTGTGCCCAAAGGCTTTGGCCTCTGCACATGAAGACCTTTCTCTTGAAATCCCGGGGAAGCACCGATTGGGTGTTTAAAACTCTTCTCTGAGGAGCCTCACAAAGTGCAGTCTGCCTCTGTTCAGCCACTTACCTTAAGCACAGCTCTGCAACTGCGCTACTGAACTGAAGTGTCCCTGTTTCCCTGTCTTCGCAAGTGACTGGAAGCTCCTTGAGGGTGTCCCTCAATGCCTGTCTGAATACTGCATGCAAGGTCATTTTAATTTTAGTAAATCCCATTTAGACATGAAATGCTACAGGAATTTCCTAGCAGCAAGGCATAGGCTAGCAAGGAGTACAGGTTCGTGTCCCTCAGGTAGCAAATCCACACACTGTCAAAAACTTGCACTCTCCTGCAGCTAAGCCCATTAATCTGACCTTCCCACCCTTTCCTACAGTGCAGGGTGAAGAGCCATTTTCTGAGAGCACGTTTAAAGCCACACCTGGTGGTTAGAGATAAGTAAGAAAAATCACACCACAGAGATAGAGGAGTCTGTCTGTTCTGCTACTGCTGAGGGCATCATATTCTTTTCTATGAAACTTCCTTTCCACTGATTTAACTTAAGTATAACTTCTCTTTTTAAAATTACAGATCATTGAATATGAAAAAAAACAAACCCTGGGACAGAACGATACTGGGTTTAGTTGTGACGGGACCGCTAACACATTCAGGGTCATGTTCAAGGAACCTGTCGAGATCCTGCCCAACGTGTGCTACACGGCGTGTGCGACGCTCCGAGTAAGCCCCTTCCCGACGGTGACGGGGGCGGGCGTGGGGGCGCCGTGCTCTCCTCTTGCACGTTAGAGGCCGTGTCTTCAGGGGGAGCCGAGAGTCACTGACAGCAAAGCCTCTTAGGAAGGAGGGAAAAGGAAGCTGGGAGCGAAAATAAATAGCCACTGTTTTGAGAAAAGTGCCTTTTGCCTCAGCTCTGCTGGAAGAAATGGTTTCCATAAGAACGGTCCTTTGAGTGGAAGAGTGAATGTTTGGCAAAAGATAAAGTAATTTATTTTCTTAGAATCATTTCGCTGTTCTCTAATAGCAGAGCTCTACAGTCAGCATTTTTAAGCATTCATTACCTTTATAGCAAAAACTTCATTTTTCATTAAATGACTTGACATAACATTTTATACAAAAACCATAATGAAATATAATAGATCGTTGATCTAATTAAAACACCACATTGAGTGCTTAATTAAATGAGAATACTAATGAACCTTTTGTTCTCATTAGGGTCCAGATTCCCACTATGGCACAAAAGGCTTGAAGAAGGTGGTACATGAGGCACCTGCCGCCAGCAAGACCACCTTTTCGTTTTTCAGCTCCCCTGGCAATAATAATGGCACTTCCATAGAAGATGGACAAATACCAGAGATAATATTCTACACATAATTTAGCATTATAATACTCTCGGCCCAGTATACCATACTAGTCTCAGAGGCATAAAAAAACTGGCCATAAAAAATTGTTCAAGAGTCATGAATATAATTGTAAGATAAGAAACATTTTAGTTTCTTGGATGAGATAAAAAAAAAGAACTGATTTACATTTCTGCATGATTTAAAGGCAGGCTTCCGGTTTTCTTGTAACTTTAGTGAAAAAGAGAACTGGGTTTAAATGTTTTTTAAAAGTGCAGCTGTTGCAGCTTTCTCTTGTGTAATTTCGTCTATCAGCTTACGGTCGTTCAACAATTTTATAACTGAAAGACTTGTTTTATGTAGCTGGATTCTGTTTTTGTTTCTGTTCTAACTCCTGAAGGTTAGGTGAGCTGGGCAGAGAGCTGGGCTATTTTCTAGTTACATGAGATGCGATGAGATAGATCGGTCTTCCTACAGAATTCCTACCAACTCAAGTAACTGATTTCAGAAAATTAAGAAAACTGATGTGTTGTATTTGGAGTTTTGAAGTATCTGGTTGTTAGCATTTGGAATATTGTTAGAATATGTCTAATAAACGCCCAGGAAAATTTTCATTACATTTACAGGAAATAATATTTTGTAATAGTAATGTGTTACACAGACAGTTTTAACTATAAATAGAATTTCTACACATTCATAAACAAAGGATCTGAAGGTGTATCTAAGACTGGATTCTTCATCCCTAAAGGGCGTCCCTGCCTGTGGGGGGTGCTGCTGAGGATTCCTCAGGTTGAGACGGTGGTGACGGCTTTGCCGGTGTCTGGGCACGCGGACTTCAGTCGCGGCGATCATCTCCCAACAAGAAGTGAGACACTCACGTTTCTAACAGCCACTCTAAAATTTTACAGACGTCCAATAGAATTTCTCTTGCTGAAAAGGAAACTTTGTGTCACCTACACAGTTCTACCCAAGAAGTAAAATGTTTACTATTCATGACACCACAGATGTCATAGGCACAGCTATATGGGGTGGGTCAGAGGTCCATCTGGCAAAATGACATTTATACACTTTCTATAAAGTAAAGTTTTTATATAAAATTCTTTTTTCCCTTGAAAGTGATTATCTTATAAAAACGTGTAATTAGGTTTAAGGTATATCAGATAGTTGTGGAAGATGGTTAAAAATGACAATTCTTTTAAGTATCAAAAAGAATTGACTTTTTTCTAAATAACGGTAATTAGGATAGACATTTTTTAATTTCGTTTTATATTTTCAAGAAGGTAGTGAGCTGGGTTGGTAGCAGAGGTCTCAAGAGTGCTGAAGAGAAGGGAAGTTCTCCTGTCTCTGGTAACATGACCTTAAGGATGTAAACCTATTAACTGGAGTGTCTATGGAATGTGTTGAACTAAAGATTAACCAGCAAACACTGTAGTAACCACTGTGGAAAGTACTTGTACCTTTAAAGTGTGGCGTGCTCTAGATTAGCTGTTTGATGTTGGAGGCATTTCAGGTGTGTTGCACTGAACAGTGACTGTAACTGAAGGTCGCCTAGAAGGTGCAAGAAACAGAGCTGTTTACTGAGATGGGACATCCCCTGGAATTAAAAAATAATTATTTGTTTATCCTTCTATTTATTTATTGTCATTTGTTTTTTTCTTCTAAAAGTCCTCATTTGCGTCTACAGCATCAGTGTGAGTTCTACTTAAAGGAGGTTTAACCATGTAACAACAGCACAAAATAAGAAAGAAGCAGCAGTTCACAGGACCTGCAGCAGTAACTGGTGCTGCCGTCTGCTGCTTGGCCAGGTCTGTGCCCTCAGGGTTCTCGGCCTCATCTTCCTCTGGGAGGTGGGAGAGTGAAGACTGTGCTGCTCACCACTCTGCTGTCACGCGACGGCCGTCTCACTGTTGGTCGGTGTCGGTACGAGCTGCCTGAGTGATGAGGTGCAGCGCCCTGCACTGACTTCTTTACACACGTTCTCCCTGGCCTCTACGGCATCAGTGCGAGGTGGGGGCTAAGATAATGCACACTTCACAGCCAAAGAAATTCACGTTTATTTAAAAAGGTCATTAAGTGGTGGGAGGCAGAATTTAAACCCTGGTCTATCCCCCAAGCTACAGAGTGAAGATATTATTATTTTGCTGGGTCCCAAAATAACATGTTGTGCTCTCAAACTTTACAGTAACACCCAAAAAGATACTTGGCTAATCTGTACTTACTGTAGAATGTAAGTATTTTCTATTTTTTACAAGTGCAATGATTCCACTATCTCCAAAAAATTGAGATTGTGTTCCTTTAGGTCCACATAAGTAGTGCCCTTAGTTTTCAAGAACAAATTTCCCTGGATATAGATAAGCTTGTAGGACATTAGAGAGGGTTAGGTCTTAACAGGCAGTGTGTTAAGTGGAATATGCCTAAAGCTTTTGCATTTCCCTTTCTTGTCTCATCTCCTTCAAATCACTTTCTGCTGTCTGCTTCCCTGTTCAAGTCCTCCAGATTCAAAACCCGGGCACTGACTGTTGGATTAGACAAAATGCATCTTCCATAAGGGGGATGGTACCGCAGTAACCCCAGCCCCAGCTCATTTGCTCCTTGCCTCATTTGTGCGCTTTGAAAATCCATTTCCCATTTTCCCCCTTGGCAAAGCTAAGACAAGATGGAGTTCTTAAATGGAGCGTTACTAAAAAGTGAAAGATAAAATAGGAACCAGTAAAAACATTTATAGTGGGTTTTAGGCCATTTGGATCATAGCCCCTTTCTTTGCTACACCACCGGGCAGCCCACTTTCCCTCCAAGGCAGGGCTTTGGGGCATGAACAAGTCAGTCGTGTACACTGGGGGGCAGATGAGGCGGACAGCTTCCTCCTCGGCCCTCCACTCCCGAGTCACCCGTGGGAAAGGCTGGGCGTGTCTTCCCTCTCTGCCTTCATTCAGTCAACCACCAGATACCCTTCGTAGTTCTCCATAACGAGTGCCCTCTATTGCCATCATAACTGTCAAAGCTCCAATCAAGCGTGTCATGACTTTACCCAAACAGAGTCTACATAATACTGTTCACTTTTTGTGCCTCAATTCTTAACTGATTTCAAATAAAATGCGGCTTTGGCTTAGCACCTGCTGCTACCAACGGCCCTTCTATCAGTGGCCTCAGTGCCCACCTTGGGTGGACAAGGCGCCCAAGCCCAGCTTCCCACCTCCTGGCTTAGCTCCAGAGGCCTTTGTTCCCCAAGCACGCCGCGCTCCCGAGACGGGGAGTCAGACACACTGATCGTGGCCTCGGCTCTCGCTGCCGCTCTGCGGACACCCGTTAGGACCTCAGAGACCGCCATTCTCTTGACCTCTCTTGTTTGTCAGTCCCCTTCCTTCCCTACCCAATGGGACTCCATCTTTGATCTTTTTCCCCCCATCTCATCTCTGGTCACATTTGACCGCTTCATCGATAACCCCCAACCCTCTCACATGCTCCTGGATGAATCCAGTTGTCTACCTTTTCTTCAACTTCCTGTCTGCTGAGTCCAGGTATTAAAACGGTGTAACTGTACAGTCTGGGGCCATGGTAATTTTAGGTCCCTAAGTTCAACTAGACCATCAGGTGAGAGTTTGAATAGTCGGCTGTTTGCCATTCACAAGTGTTTAGATCTGTTCCACTCTCTCCACACCTTCAACACCTACCTTCCTGTAGCTGATGAGACTCCAGCTCCTCCCACCAAACCTATAAAAATACACGTGCATGTGCACCCAAGCTTCCCCTTTACTTAGGAAGGAAGGGGTGTCTGGCTACGGCCTCCTGCAGAGGGGTCAGTCTCCACTTGTGCTCAAGCCCCACCTCCCTCTTTGGTAACCTCCTCCTCTGCCATATTCCCACCAACATTTAAATACGGTTAAATTATCCAGTTTAAAAAAGAAGCCAGCACCCCTTGGTTCTGTTGTTCATGCCTCGTGCCACTCATCGCTGCTGGCTACCCCCTCCCGAAGGGCCCTTTGCCTGCCGCGTACTATATCTGACCAACATCCGTGGCTTCTCTTCCCCTCCCCTTGGGGTTCTGTCCTGGGCCCTTGTGCTGGCCACACTATGAGCCTTTCTCTCTTCCACTTCCAGGGCTTCGGTTACCATCTATTTTCAGAGGACTCCAGAGTCGGTCCCCAGCCCAGATCTCTCAAGCTTCAGTTACAGACACTGAGTTCAACCCCCTTAATATTTCTACCTAGATGTCTGTCCTGCAGGCAGATCCCAAACGGAACAGCTCTCCTCCGTCACCCACAGCTGTGCACTCTCCTTGCTCATTCCCGGGTCCAGTCGTCCCCTAAGCTGGTCGTTCCAGTGCTGAATGTCCCCGAAATGGTCAGCTCTCAGCTCTCCATTCCCACTGCCACTGTCTTCCATTTAACGGAAAGTCTTTACCTGTATCCCTGCATCGGCCTCGCTGCGGCCAGTGGATTGGACCGCGCCATTCCCTTGCTTCAAACCCTTCCAGGACCCGTGATCTTGCCTCTGCCAACTTCAGTTTCCTCTCTGAAACATCACACATCAGAATCTATTTCCCCTCCTTTTAACACTGTGAGATCCTCAGCACCTGGCACAAGGCGGGTGCCGCATGCATAGCAGTAATGTACCCAAGGGCTAAGGCAAACACGAGGCTCTCCACCCGCCAGCGGGGCCCCGTCTGCACCCAATGTTGGCGGCAGGAACGAGAAGACACCTGACCTTGTGCTCTCCTGGCCACTCGCTGCCGTCCCTTCTTCCCACGAGAGACAGAGGGCCAGGGTAGCACAAGCTTCCCACTTGCTGTGTGTTTAAGTAGTGACAGAGTCGGCGCACGGCTCCCCATCTCTGCCTCGTGGGCGGCTTTCCCGGACCGAGGCAGGTGCAGGCCCTTGCTCCCGGCGTCTTGCTCCCGCCGGCCGGAAGGTGGCGCCCTCGCCGGAGCGGAGGCGCGGGTCGGGGCCGCCGCCGTTCCCGCCCGCCGCGTGCGCAGGCGCAGAGGGCCCTTCCGGCGCCGGCGCTCCGCGCCCTTCGCTGGGCGATGCTGCCGCTCGGCCGCGGGCTGACGGCGCTCGGGCGGGTGTGGGGCGCCCCTCTCCCGTGCTCCCGGTGGGCGCCGAGATGCCCAGGAAGGCTGGTGCGACCGACAAGGCCAGTGGCAAGTCGTGTGGCCGAGGGTGGGCCGCGGGGCTGCTCGCCGAGAGCGCGGGCGGGTGAGCGGCGGCTGGTGGCGGCCCCCCGCGCCGCCTCTGCGAAGGGCCCTGGACGGGCCGCCGGTGCCGTAGCCGCCTGCACGGTGCCTGTCCTTGTCCCTGGCGCGGCCCGTGCAGGGTGGGGGCGCGTGGAGGCCCCAGGACGGCCCCTGTGCCGTTGCCCCGGTTACCCCCGCGCTTCGGGCCACAGTGGGTCTCACACCGTCCGGTGCTGCGCGAGGTGCACGGCTGGCCAGTAAGTGGCGTCTGCCCCTGCGGCTGGCGGCGCGGAGCCAGGGCGTGGGAGCCAGCCAGGCCTTCCGAGGCGGCGAAGAGCGCTGGGGGGTTGGTGGGCGCTCCACGGAGGCACTGGAGCCGCGAAGGACGTTGGCAAACCAGTCTAGGTGGCCAGAAATGCCCGACGCAGCTGGTCGGCCGCGCAAGCTTGTCTCGGTTAGGGGCGACGGAGCGGTGCGAGGACCGGGGAAACATGTAACCGGTCAGGTTGTTAGTGTGCTTACGGTTGTCGTTTTAGGGTAAAAGCCGGAGCGGGGATCCAGAGCGTCCCCTTCCTCCCGTAGGGCCTGTGGCGGTTGATCCTAAAGGTCGTGTCACCATTGCCATCCATGCCAAACCTGGTTCCAAACAAAATGCTGTAACAGGTACATGTGGACACCGGGGTGGGAGACATGTAGGAATAGTTTCCTTCCACCCTCTCTTTGCCCAGTGTAGCTGAGAGTTTATCCTATATACAGTCAAGTATATTTTTCACATCTGCAGTTAGAGGTGTCTCCAGTTAAAAATTCTAAATTCTAACGTAAAAGTGTAAATGCAGTGTTTGAGAGTGAACGTATGGTATTTAAAACATTGTAGATGCTTGTATGGAAAAGGCGCCCAGGAATCTACCGCGGACAGGGCTCCTAAGTAACAGTGTTTACATTCGCTTTAGATTTTAGGATTCCTGGGGGGGTTCTGAGTGGGAAAAGAGTTCGAAAACCATTGATCTGGATTATCTTGAAGGCCTTTTTCATCTCTAAAAGCTCTGTATTACAATTTCAAAAAATATTTGAAAATGAGACCTCAGAGTTGGGGTGCTAGGCCTGCTTCGTGCCGATGGCCATGTCGGCCTGGCTGGTCGGTGGCTGTGCCCTCCCTGGCCAGCATTTTCTAAGTAGTTGCTGTAGACACTGTTGTTGAGATGCCATGTTGAACGAATGTTATAACCATCAGTTATAAGGTGCACAAGTATTCTATGTACCAGGAAGTAAGGCACAATCCCTACCAGCCCATCTATTATATAAGACACACCTGAATTTCAAAGATAATACAATGTGAAAAAACTCCTTTGAATCAGAATCAGTGACAGGATAGGAGGAGAGTTTTGCCACTTCATTCTTGTGGGTTCTGTGGCCACTGTGTTTACACAAACAAGTTGTAAGTGTGGAAACACCCAAGTAATCCCAGATGTAGCACCAGCTCAAGCTCTTGCAAACTGCTTTGAGTAAACTTCTCTCTCAGAAATAACAGTGAAGGACAACCAGCAGGTTGCTCTTCACAGAGACTGTACAGATAGGGGAGTTAGGGCTCTTCAAATGCAGTGTCCCTTGTGCCTGGTCTTCAAAGCATGAGCTCAGGTTTATTTTTGAATCACAACATCACTTTCTGGCCATATGACCTTGGGCATATCTTGATTCCAGTTTCCTCACTTGTAAAATGGAGATGATAATGGTATTAGTATCTTCTTCTTAAAATTGTTATGAGGATTAAACAAATTAGTATTTGCAAAGTCCTTAAAGAATGTGTGCCCTTAGTGTATATAAGTGTTATGTGAACGTTTATCAAATACTACCTTTAAGAACACTAAAGAAGCGTGTCGTATAAGAGCTGACTGTAGCCCAGTGCTCTCATTTTCCTGACAACGAAACCCTGAGCCCCCCTGTATAGTCTGGTGAGCTGAGCTGCCTCGTCCACTCTTCCCTGGTGCCCTCTCTGGGGCCAAAGCCCCCTGCTGACTCGCTGCCAGGTCTCTCCTGTCAGAGCAAGAGCAGTCGCCAGTTGCCTAAACTCAGGACATTGCTCAGGACTCCCTAGGCCCCTTTTGGTCAGCAGGATGGGGTAGATAATCAACTTTCTTCTCTGGGAGTTTTTTTCTGTAGTGCTAGAGGCATGCCTATGATGTTTATGTTCCCTTAACTGTGATTAGTTTAAAGATATGATTAGTCGCAGCGGCACATTAAGAAATCTTTATCCAGCAGTTATTAGTTGGAAAGCTGCTATGTGCCAGACAAATGCAAACTCTTCGACAGGACAGCTTCACTTAGTAAAGAAACTCCTTAAGGATAAAGTCCACACTGTCTTCGTTCCAGACTTGACGGCCGAAGCTGTAAGTGTGGCCATCGCAGCCCCTCCGTCTGAAGGAGAAGCTAATGCCGAGCTCTGCCGGTATCTCTCCAGGGTCTTAGCGCTCCGGAAGAGTGATGTGGTTTTGGATAAGGTAGGTTTCACCCTCTCTTCCTTAAACAGCTTTGATCATGTCACATTAGTCATTATTTTTGAAATAGTGATTTTTTTCCCAGATAATTGAAAAATTAGTTGGTTTTTACTCATATTCATTTGATCACCAAAGTCTGTGGGTTCTTCCTGTTTAGACTCCCTCATGCCTGCTGCCTCGTCATTCACATTTACGTGCTATTTATAGTCCTTAATTGCCACCATTTTCAGCAGTTTCTTCTCTGTCAGGTTAATCTTGCTTGTCTCTTCCTTCAAGTCATCACCATTCTAAAAATTCTGAAGTGGCTCCCTTGTTTGTCATCTCCATCAGTGAGTCCACTGAATATTTCTGGCCGCCGCATAGTCCTTGTTCACTTGGAGAGGCTCGTCAGGAAGGGAGGAGGCTCCTGCGAAGCCATTAACACCACGAGTTTGCCCTGGGGGGGCTTTGGAATCTCCCAGGGGCACTTCCAAGACACCTTAAGTTTATTGGAGTAGAATTTGCAGGAGTAAGACCCAACCATGCTTACATTTCTTAAAGCTCTTGTTGGTTTTCCATGCTATGCTCTATAGCTCCTGTCTACGGTCCAGCTGGCATTAGACTCACTGATTAATAAGCTGCACCTAAAACTCCACCCGGTCGGGCCACTGCCCTCAACACCCCCACTTGTGGCAGGTCATTTTGGTTTTCTGCCTGTGCACATGCTCTGACATTTGCCACTCTTCTACCCATGCAACTCCTACCCGTCTAGGTAGATCCCTGCCCACATTTTTCCCAAAATCTGGTCTATGCTTGTCTTGAGTGGCCATGGAATTACAGCACTTGGATATAATTTTCACTTTATTCAGAAATTGATATATCAAGGTAAAAACCCTGGGGAGTTGTAAAAATTTGTAGTAAGGTGGAATCTAAGAGAGCTTTTCATTAGACCAGGAAAAAAAAAACCAGTAAAGTTGTAACTAAGCTGTCAGGAAAGCTACAGGCCACCTGAGGACACAGCTGTGGTGGACACAGCGGAGGCGTGCTGCCTGTGTGGTGTCAGAGAGTTCATGGTCACCCTGGCGTTTTCCCTTTGCTCCAGGGTGGAAAGTCTCGAGAAAAAGTGGTGAAGCTTTTGGCCTCCACAACCCCAGAAGAAGTCTTGGAGAAGTTAAAAGAGCAAGTTGAAAAATAATAAAAGCCAGAAATGAAAAATACATCCTTGAGAAACTTTTTATTGCTAATGATGAAGAGACTGTTAAACAGGAAAATGTATTTAAATGCACAGAAGAACATGGGGAAATTTTTTTTTGGAATAAGAACAGGACTCCAACGAAGACAAGTAGTGACTCTGTAGCATCTTACTCCACTGATGGACAGTGACTGCAGTGGTGTGGGGGCGGACTTGATAACATGGGTGAATATTGAAACTACAATGTTGCTCATGTGAAACCTTCATAAGATTGTATATCAATGATAATTTAATTAAAAAAAAATAACAGGACTCCAACAAGAAGTACAAGTTCTTTAAATATGATACATTGAATATAGGTTCTAAAATCCCTGACCCCAAACAGCTTGGAACATGTTGCTCTGATTTCACAGCATTGCAGAAAAAACAGAGCTGGAAAGGATATTTGGTAAGACCTGATTCAGCCCCTTGAATTTTGTGGTGGGGCTTCTGACACCCAGAAGTTGAGAAACTTTTTCAGGATCATGCCATGCAAGACGGCAACTAGAACCCGGCCAAGTCACATACAGTTGATCCTGATTGTGGGTTAAAATGATGGTATTTCCACAACACTCTGGAATTCTAGGATTGCCCTCGGATCCAGTGTACGTGTTACAGGAAAACTTATCACACTGCTTTGTGGTCTTAGAAAGTATTTTGAAATGCTTATTTAAATGCAAAAAAAGTGTTTTCTGTGTCTTTTAAAAACTAGTGAACATTTTGTGAGTAAGAATAATCAGGATTGTAATTTAAGGTTACCTTTTTTGAGAAGTCACTGAATTTTCTTCCTCCTTATATGGTAACTGTAATCATCAGATCTGGGGGTTCTTGAATCTCCAAAGACCCTTCAAAGAAGAAAGGACCTGGAAGCTGTTTTTGGTATGTGTAAAAGCCTGTCAGAAATCATATCTGCTGTATTAAAGCCTCAAAAGTGAATAATCTCTTTTCTTTAAATAGTGCAGGTCATCGGGATTTGGGAAGGGGAAGAACTTGACAACCTTTGCTCATCAGAAGAGCTGACTGGCAGCTGTGTGCTTTGTCTAAGTGCAGGAGAAAATGTACTAATCGACAAAAGTCTTTAAAAATACAAACCCATTGGAAGGATCAGTGATGAAAATTACTGACAGTAAAAGAGCCGGGAACCAGTCATCTAGTACAGCTCTTACTCTGGGTAGGAGCCAAGGATAAGAAAGGTCAGGTCACAGAAAACAATGGCCGAGCATGAGGTCCACTCAGCTGCCTTCTCTTCTGAGCCGTTAGCCATACTGTCTCCAAACCTGCTCCTGTTGCACACGATCTTGGCTTAAGACCTCCCCCCGCTCTTCTCAGCACTGCTCCAGTGTGTGCTCTCATGGCATTTTTCTGTGGATCACTGTCAGAACATGATTTCCCTTTCCTCCTTGGTAAACGGTCACCTTTAGCAGTCCCACGCAGGGCCATTCCGCACAGTGACAATCCCAGCTAAAGCCTGGGCCCCTTGCCTCAGCTGGGTCCTCCCCCGAGAATACTGCAGCAGACCCAGTGACCTAGGCCCAAGGTTACAAGATCTCTAACCCCTCTTACATTTATTTGTCTTAAAAATCTGATTCTGGCCCTGCCCACCCCCATTAATTTTAAGTGAACACCAGCTACACAGTCTATGAAGTGACCTGGTGACACGGCATTCCTTGTCCCATGCTGTCCTGAGGGCACATCTTTGAGGCAGGCCATGGAGGTCTGAAAGATACTATCCAACTCTGGTGAATAGCATTGTGGGGACGTTCTCCCACTGCACCTGTCATTTGCTATCCGTGCCTTAACACACGATCATCGCTCCTGCACAGACGCTGTGTGGGTGACTTGTCAGTCCTTGGCAGACCCTGCCGGCGCCGGAGCCTGCACTGACAGAGCGGAGGGAGGCAGACCTCGCCCTCTGCCGCCTGGACTCCTGGCTTCTTTGCCGGCTGAGTGGGGAGAACCAGCGGGGGTGGCAGCTGCGGCAGTGTCTAAAGTTCCAGACAACTAAACAGTCCCAAACTTTAGGAGGCAGTTCTTTTCTGGGCTGTGAGCTATCAGCATCCTCTCTCTTACAGAGTCTAAGAATTTGAGTAAGTACTTTAATGCAAAATATAAACTTTAGAACCCACTATGGCCTGCACTTCAGATTTTTAAAATATATGTGACTAGAGACTTAAAATTTAAGAAGCTGGATCTTTGGTTCACATCTGAGAGGTGGCACCGTATGTGCCTGCAGAAAGCCACACGTGATTTGAAGAGGAACGGACTCAGTGCTTCCGGAGGTGGGCAGTACTACCAGGAAGTCCCCTCTAGCGCCTGTCTGCCAGCGTCACACACCCTGGTCCTTCCTGTCGGTCCTCATGGAGACATTCCTCAGGCTCACCCCCTGTGTCTTACGTTTAGCTCAGGCCAGAGTGTGGTGCCCACTAGGCCCTGGGGAGTCCTGGGCGGCCCTTGGTGCACTCAGCATGGTCCTGGTGGGCTCTCCAAATTCCGCAGCTTTCAGAAATCCCGCTGAGTCAGTGTTTTTAACAATGGAATTAGGCTGAACAGTTGACAAGGAACTGATTTCTAAACAAGATGTCAATTTAGTAGTTTGAGTGAGGAGCCCACCTGCCAAATAGACTGTATCGTGCCAAATTGAGTACCTTCTGCCTCTGGGAAATCTCTTCAAGAAGCCAGCCACCATTTGAACGCTTTTTAGAGAGCTTGGGACCAGAGCCAGAGCAGTTAGGGGTCAGGCCAGGAACCTCCGACCACCTCTGCGTTCCCATTTCTGCTGTAGGGATACACGCATTTTGTCTTACTGGCCCCTCTGCTGAGACACCCTGCCCACTGATGCTCCATGACACAGGAGCTCCCCAAAGGCTCAGCAGGACCAACCACTCTGCATACACAGGCTTTCTGCACACCATCCTTGTAATTCAATCGATAAGGTTTCATTCAGCATTTTATAATCCTAGCTGTGTGCCTTGATTATAAGAGTGAGGGCAGGGAGAATCCCCAAACTTAGCAGCACAGATTACAGACTCCATGGTCACTTCTGCATGAAACGCATCTCATTCATGAGGTGGTTTTACTATCATAGTGTCTTTCAAATTGTTCCAAAGCCTTAGTTTCCCTAGAGATACCTTGGGGCCAGTGGGGGGAGGGGGGGTCGCCATATTGTGGAGGAGGGAGCGAGTGAAGTGTCAACAGAACTGCAAGCCTTCAGTCTCCCAGAACTGCTGCCAGCCTCGTGACTACTGAGCTGATCAAGTTTAAAAATAAAAGCATCATAAAAACAGGCCATGTTGGAAGCAACACTACAGAAAAGAGGCTGAACACATGGCACAGAATTTGGAGGACAGACTAGGAAAAGGTGAGCAAAAAGTGAGAGAAGTCAGACAAAGGGAAACATAACACATGCGTGACTGGGGTCCTGAAGAACAGAGCAGAAAAACAGAACAGACTCAAAGATGCAATCGAGAAAATACTGAAGAAAAAAGGAGAGTTTAAGGAATAAAAGGTGCAGTGTCCCAGGTGAGACACAGCCTGGAAAAGTTCTCTAATTTCAAAACAAAAAGCCTGAGCCATCTGGACGAAAAGCTGAAGTTACAGGGAAGGAGAGTGAGACATATATGCATACTCATCGTTGCTAATGGGAATGTGCATTGCTTCAGTGGTTTAGAAAAATGTGGCAGCACTTATTAACATTTAAAACATGTCTTATAACCCAACAATTCTACTTTTGAGAACACCTCGCACACACAAAAATCAAAATACCCTGGGGTATGTGGACAAAGCAGTGCGAGGCTGTTCAGCAGAGGCCAAGGGGAAGCCACCTGAGCGTGTCTGCCTTTGGGGGGATGATCGGAGGCAAATCTGAACTATAGAATATTGCACTACTAAAATCATAGCTGCTGATCTGGAGTGACGTCTGTTTGTTGCATGAACAAAGACTTGTGTGTGTATTTATATATATATATATAATATAAGCACACTTTAAGAAAGGAAAAATACATATCAAATGTATACATTTTTGTGTGGGCCTGGTGAGAGAGATGCATACACATGGGCCATAACCACTGGATGGGTGCAGATTATTCATATTTGTATTGTTTCACTTTTTATATTATTATTTGTAGAGACACAAAATATATGGTGAAGGAAATCTTAAAATGAGAAAAACATACACAAAAGTGAGACCGCTCTGGCCTTTAGCAGTTAGAGCAGCTTTATTTACCTAATTCAGAGAAAGAGGCTGGGGATTTTTCAGGGAGTTAGAGGCACTGGCAGTGGGAAAAAACCATGAGATACCATGTCATCCCTTGAAGCCCTCAGGAGTCACCGAGACCCAGGGAATATCTACCCAGTAGTTAATGCATGGGGCCTTCTGTACCCTTGGGCTAAAGGACAGGAACAAGACCCCACCTACATTAGCCCATCAGCCCATGCAGACATCGGTGACAGGTCTGTGAACTGCATTTCTCACACCTGAGTCAGCCCAGAGACACCCTGCTCTACTTGTGAAGGCAGAAACTGATATTGGACACCTGTGATGCGCCCAGGCCAGTGATGTGTGTGCCCTGTAAATGCTTTCATGCAATCCTGTAAGGGGCAGGCAAGTCACATACCAGTAGTTTGATGGAGGACTTGTCCTCTTTGTTAACCTGTTCCTCCTGTGCCATACTGTACGTTCTAATATCTGAGGGCTATTATCCACAGCTCATTTCCACCTTTCCAGTCTGACAGCACTGTTTTCTCAGATAAGACTGTTTCTCTGGCACCCGGAGGCCTTAGCAGTGTTATAGCTGCTGAAGTAACTTCCCCTCAACTCTGGCAGATCCTGACTGCGCACAGCCCTACTGATTAAGACTCATGCAGCCAGCCTAGCCTGGTCAAGGGCCGTTTCCCCAGAATGTCTGTGGGGCAAGGGATCTCGGCCCTCATCCCTATTTTCCCCAAATGCTGGTCCAAGTAGAGGTCTACCAGACTTCTAGAAAGGAGGAAATACCTGCCCTCAAGACTACCTTGTAATCCAGTGGGATAATCTACTACTTGAACCTAGTTGTTGACTCCATAATAACAAAGCAAGAGCCAGGAGAAATCTTTGTTTAGATATTATAGAATATCACATCTAAGAATACCTGAATCCTGAAATATTAATCTAAAATTAACACAATTACCTTCTCCCAATGTCAAGAGTATTCACTCTTTTTGGTCTTAATTCATTCCAAATTAAAAACTAGAGGATTGTAAAAGCATGTTTCTAAGCTTATAAATAAACAGGGGAAAGACTCTGAGTGACCTATATAACTAGGTTTTTCACAGAATTAACCAAAGCCTATTTAGTATTTCAAAGTCCCCATTTATATGTATTATGCATATATAATATTTTACATATATATATATATATATACACACATACTATATATATATATGATACACACACACATACATGCTTCTTTGGTTAAAATAAAAGATACTGAAAGAAAAATTCCAAATAAGCTTTTCAGTGAGTAGTTCATAATAAACCTCAGCGTATCTAATTAACATTACTAAAATGAAGCACTTTCACAATTTCCTGCTAACTGAAGTTACTAAATGGCACTTCAAGATGGGAATATTTCTTAGATTTCCTAATGCAAAAAAGTTCCCTTTTACTATAAACAACAATGCTAATTAAGTCAAAGGCCTGGAGCATAGATTTCCATACACAACCAAATCTGTTTGTGTTGACTACATCAAATGGAATGGAAAATCTAGGAAATTATTTAGGTGTTTTAAAATTTTTTATTTATAAAGTGTAATGCTTAGCGTTCGAAACCAGTCATAATCAGTAACTTTCAGGGCAAAAGACCATTCCCTTCCGTTTTAGTATTCTAAACTTAAAACTGCCATTTTGCTACTCTTAATTCTGTCATAAAGTTCTGTATTTTCCTTTAGGCAAATAAAATACAAAGGGAAAATTAGGTCCTGTATGCTGAGCTTGTGTTATAAGGAATACAGTTTTGGAAACCAAAACCATGCTAGAAATTTCACCAGATGTCTTTTTCCTATATTTCAAGAGCCCAGAAACTATTCTTAGGGCATGATCCACAGTTATAACCCACTGGATGACCTTAAATCCCGCCCTCCCCCACACTCAGAAAACTGTCTCAAGTCTTCAGCAAGCTGGTCTCAAAAGAATGTTGATCTGATGTGTGCCATAATCAACACTTAACATTTTAAAGTCAGTGCCAATTTCTAAACCAGCAAATGCTATTAATTTTATCTCAACTTTTACATAAACTTTATTCCATATGTGAGGTAGTTTTTCCTGAAATATTTAATTTCTCCTTACCAATTCATGTATTAATTTACATAAACGGTCACAAATCTTTAGTTCTCAGTAAGTCTCCTGCCCTATGTCACTTTCTACCGGTTATTCTATGTCTTTTATATCAACACTGTGCTTTGCAATTTACCAAATACTTTCTTCCCGTTGATTCAACAAATGTTTATGCAGCACCAGTTAGGTGCCATTAGGGGTTTCATGGCCACAGCTCTAGCTTCTGTTCTCAAGCTCCAGCATGTCTGGTCATTTCCTTTTATGGTAACTTTGGGAACGGCAGGGTAGGCATTACCCTGTTTTTACAGGTGAGCAAAAATGCTCAATAGTTTAAGTGACTTTTCTCAAGGTCAGGACTGGAAGTCACGACTGCTTATGCTTAAAGCTATATGCTATTAAACAGATTGTCTACTTGAGATTAATCCTATTTGACACTTTAAATTCCTCCTTCTACTCTTAACTTATCCTTAAGTTTTTTTGCTATTATTTTGTGTCACTTCCACATGAAGCAGAAACCATGTCTTTTACTTCTTCCTGGTTTTAAGTATACAGAGGCAGTTTGATGGTGACTGCTATTTAAAAAAGAAAAACCACCACTACATGGATTACTGGGGCATAGTGCAGAACTCACTCATGTTAAAAGGACTCTTACCATATTTTCAAGCAGGGCTGATCCTCAGGCCATATGTACCCTAATGTATCAGGGTTAAAATATTTGAATACTGTTGGAAAATAGCCTTTTTTATGAGCTTTGAGATGCATCCCTCCATCCAGCCCTGCCCGGAGGACCCACGGGTCTCCCTAGCGTGTCATGGCTGGCTCGGCAGGGGGCCTCCAGGATCCTGTTCTAAAGCTGTGCTCAGCTGCTGTCCCAACAGGTCAGTGCCTGTCCTGTATCAGTTGACAGATATTTTCAGTAGCCCCACCAGCTTTCAGAAAAGATCTTGGGATGCAGTCAGGCAATTCTTAACTCTAGGCTAAATATCTGTAGTACCAAGACCTATCCTTTATGTAAGAATGCTGGCTTGTTGGTTACTGATACAGTCAGAGGTACAGAGAAAACCCTTGTCTGTTAGAATTTGGTTTATGCCTGAGTGTGAATACCTGGTTTGTTAGATCCTTTCCAGTAAAACAGTACCTGAAAGAAAGGCTCTTCAGGATGCGGGGAGTGGAGGGGAGTCGGATCCAGAGCACAGAGAAGTCAGCCTCAAGGGCCTAGAGCTGGAGGGCTGAGAGACGGCAGCAGACGGCAGGTTTAGAAAGCTGTCTTTTAATTCCTTTGCCCTCTTAAGTCAATTACACCTTTCATGATATAATGCAGAGTAGTAAGAAACAAACCGAAAAGCTCACCTCCCCACATTAATGACCAAAACGTGAGAAACCGCTTAATCCTTTAAGTATTTTATTTAAATAAAATCATTGTAATGATCATTAAAATGATTTGAAATATGATTACTCTGAAGTGACAGCATCACTATCTACAGAAGAGAAACAGCAAGGCCCACATTAAATACCAGAGGTAAGTAGAGTCAGAACACGGCATTACTTCCATATGATTGAAAAGGGGAACATTACAGAGTTAAACTTTTGTATAATAGGTGAATTTCTGACCTTTAAGCAAAAAGCCTTAGAGTTGGTATAAATTGACTGTGCCCAAACCCACCTTGTATTAGACCAGAACATTGAAACAGAACACCGGAACGCTTCCCTCCTCAGTTGTGGCTTTATCCTTGACAGCCCTCTAGGGAGAGACCCAGAGGACGAGAGCAGGCTCACACCTACAGAGTACATAACTGCAAAGTACCACAGGCACTAAGGACAAAAGCCAGAAGAAATAAACCACAGCTGTCTCACCTTCTAGCTGCTGCATACGCTGTAATTCATTAGTGCACTTGGAAAATCTCAGCAAGGACCACATTCAAGTGTGTGGGCACTTCCTTATCTTAAAAAGTAAAAGCAAGCATTTTCTTATTTTAAGATTTTTATTTTTAATAAGATATACCAAGTCCAAAGTACTATTAAGTATGAAACAAAGGAGAATCTGAGGTAGAAGTAATACAATCTACCTTTTAGGGGAGTATTTATTCTCAGCAACCATCACATCTCCTTAGTAAGATCTAAATTAAAAACACCTCAAATTCGAAAAAATTAGGTATGATACACACAAACGTTTGTTGTTTAACAGAGCAAATGGTTTTACTAAAAGTTGCTGACATTCCTCTCAGTAGTAACCATAGGGAGGCCGTTGGTTGTAACTATAGTGTCCATACTGCTGGGGGTAATAAGGTTCTTGTCTGTGCTGCGGGTAATTGTTACCCCAGGATCGTCCATGCCACTGATTGGACCGATTGTCACTTGGCCACCCCCGTCTGCTGTCTCTCCCTCTAAACTGTCTGTTGTCTTGCAACCTAAAACAACAAAACATAAAGATTTTTATATTTGTTTTTCAGAAAAACAACAAATCTATCCTAGTGCATTTTATTTTTCAATCTAGTACCAAGTGAACAAAAGAGCAAAAAAACATTTTTCTTTACAGAATGGCATAGCGACAGGTATTCAAAACCTTCCTAAGATTTGTATCATTCTTCCAGTATTATACTGGATACAGTTCGCAGAGAAACACATGGCCTCCAATGCCAAACCTGAAACAATAGGGTAGTTCTGAACCAAACTGAACTCTATTTAATTGCACAAAAGTGGTATGGTAATTTATCCCAGAATAGAAGCATCTTCCATTGCATAAACTTTCTGAAGTAAAATGAAAAAATACCTTCTTAATGGAATTTAACACAAAATTTTGCAGAAGGCTCTAGATCTAAAGTATGTTTGCAAAGAAAATATTAGTCCACAGAAAGAACATTTTTTAAAAAACATTAAAACACAATTGAATAGCAAGGAAAAAAATATGGTGCTGACTAAATACTAAAACAAATATTTATCAGCCACTCTCTGCAGCCACACTTACTAGGCACTAGGTATGCAAACCTGAACAAAAGCACCGGTCCCTGCCCTCAGTGGCCTATGGGCAGCGGTGAGAGCTGTCCTTCCCCAGAGGAGCCATGTGTGTGTATTCGGAGGGAATACGTACCGACTGCCTCTGTTTCTTTGGTTCCCACCAGCTCTGCTGTTCCACTCCTCGACAATTGGAGGGACCTCAGGAGGGCGTTTCAGGTATTCCTGGTAGTCTTTGTCATCCTCTGTGAATCTATTGGCAAACATCTCTTCAAAATTTGGAACAGCTTCAGAAGCGTCAGTCATTCTGAAATTCTGTACAGTTTTTAATATGTTTCTATTAGAACTTAAAAAAAAACTATTAATATATAACACTCAAGAAACCAAGAAGTGAACAATTTTGGTCAGGGTATTCATGAAAGTCTCAAGTACTTTTAAACTTAAGATTAGTTTTAAACGTTCAGTATTTCTAGATTTCTATAACACAGCCATTTATTAAGTAGGAACCTAGGACAAAGATGAACAGTACGTCATGGCTTTTCCTCCCAGAGAGCTCTCAGTCTAGTAGAAGAGACACAAGACACATGTAAATACACAGGGAGGAACATCAAATGTCAAGAAATAAAGCTGGAGAGTCAGCAGGAGTCAAATTATGAAAAACTGTATTCAAAGCAAACGAACTTCGCCGTTTTTCTAAAAGAAAATGGGGAGTCAAAGGGGTTACTGGAAGATGTCCTTATTTTTCCCGGTATAAAATACCTAAGGTTGTTTACAGGAAGAGAAAAGAGCACATAAAAAAGGAGACAAATTATGGGAGACATGAAAATGGAAAGGCAAATAGAAATGGAAAGACATTCAAATGTACAACTACTAAAGTCTAAGTGAACTACTCTCTAGTGGCGCCTGATGTATTCCTATGCCAGTCTGTGTGACAAATGAAAAATAACTATAGAAGCCATCTAATGGCTATAAAAACTGAAGTCTGGGTCAGCTGGGCTTTCCAGGCCAATTATGGATTCACTCAAGTAATATTTCTTCACCCACATTCTCGGCCCTCTACGTCTAAGAGATCTGGCTTAGGCAGCAGAGGGCCTAATCCTTGAGAGGCCAGGGGACGGAGAGCACTGGTGCCAGTCTTCCCCGGAGGCCTGGAAGCCATCCCTAGCAGCATCGCCAGGGGCCCTCTTCCCAGCAGTCCCATCCCCTACCTCTCCTAATGCAAACCCCATCTTTTTGTGCCTTGCCTCAAGACTCCTCAAACATGTTTTATGATTTGGGGCCTATGTCACATTATGCTTTAAAACTCAATCTCTCCCTCTTATCTGACACCCTAAAATTATTTTTCTTCCTGTATTACTTTAACATACGTTTTTGGCAAAGAGACGTCATATTGGAAGGTGGCATCTTTGTGATTATCTCTCCAAATCCCTCAAAACATAGGCAAACACTGGGTCACATTTGTAATACTACCTTCATCCCAACAAAATTAAGCCAAGATTGTTTGGAGGCAAGAAGCAAAATGCCGGCATTTTAGCTTTCTGGCTACTGCTCTCTCAGAGTGTGCCTTATTAAATACCAGACATTCAGTGTGTTTGGAATTGGCAGACTGACACCAAATTCTCAAATCCAAGGTACGATATGAAAAATAATTCAGCTAATTAAAATTGTGCTTGGATTTCTGTAAGAATCACAGAAATCGCAAGACGACCCACACCTGGCCAGATGGCAGCATTCACAAGGCGAGGCGATGTCCTACTCCCAGACCCCTTCCCACAAATATCATCATCGCTTATGAGAATGAAATTTAAATAGAATTTACCCGATCCAAGCTTTACTTACACCAGGGATGTGAGGCAGCTGTTTAATATTCAAGTTGTTTCGATCTGTGGAAAGAAAACGACCACGACTCCCTTGAAGGAAACCCTCGGAAGGTGGGAGGGGAACCAGAGGGCTTTAGTCAACGAAGGGGTGGGATTAAAAGCTCTAAAGGCTCCCCACGCTCATGGAAAGAGGGACCTAGGGCTCAGAGTGCCAGAGAAGAGCTGGGAGATGCTCGGAGACCGCGCTCTGGGCCTCCCAGGGCAGCCCGGGGTTCCCGCGGGGGCGGCCACCTGACACGGGGTGCGCTCCTCTGCGGATGAAGAGGGCTCGCCTCTCCGGTCGGTACTCGGCGCTAGCTCTCCGTCGCCGGCAAGGCCGCACGGGGCTCTGGCTGCAGGCGACCGGCCTTGGACGTGACCGCCCAGGACAGGCGGAGATGCTGCAGAGCCGCTGGCCTCTCGGCCCTCAGTCCGACGCGCCGGGGCCTGTCCGCCGCGGCTGTGGCAGACGTGCTCTCTCCCGCGGCACCGGACGCCAGGCCAACTGCGGGCCGCTCGCGGCCGGACCTGGGCCAGCACGGACCCGGGGCGCCCCGCCGGCCGCTCGGCTCGCCGCACTCCGCCGCAGACGCGCGGAACGCCCGCCTCGGCCCACGCCCCTCCGCTCCCCAGGGTAGCCGGGCCGCTCCGCCAAGGCCCCGCCGCCACCTGACTTCCGCTTCCGGCGGCCGAGCGCGGACGCGGGCCAAGCCAGTCTCGCGATGTCCCGCTCTTCCCGGCGACGTTCCCGGATCCCCGGCGCCGGTGCGACGCGGCGCGGGCGGAGGCGAGGCGCGGAAGAGACGGCCTGCGCGGGCGGCCCCTCCGCGGCGCGCTGACGGGTAGGGGCGGAAGTCCCGCGGAAATGCGGCGACGAGGGAAAGGCAGCTTCCGGCCGCCTGCTCGCCGGGTGCGAGGAACGTGGGCGGGAGGGCGTCAGGCCCGCGCGGGCGCGGTTCTGCCGAGGCACACCCACCCTCCGCGCCTCGCCGCGCCCTGGCCGTGTCTCCCGGAGATCCTGCGGGCGCGTAGACGCTGCCTATCCCAGACGGGCCCCGCCCCGCCGGCCCCTTTGGCTGATACTCCCACCGGGCTCCAGCTTGGAAACGTCCATGTCGGTGTTTGATGCCGGTTTCCCCTTGATCCCGTCGGCTGACAAGTCGTGCGGACGCGCCCCCCAGCAGCCCTGGCGGCAGCCGCCCCCGCCCTCCTGAGCAGCGCCTGAAGACGGCCCACACCCCGGCATCCCTCCCCGCCAGCCCAGCTCACAGGCGGCCCCTGCAGTCTAGTCACCTTCCGACACAGCTTTGATGGAAAAATCGTCACCGGCCCCCTGTGCTTGTAGATTAGAGGCCAAATTTACTAACTTGGAGAACTCCTGACTTTGTTTTCGGCTGCCCTCCTTCATTCTGCCTTTGCCCTTTGGCAACCCGGACCACGTGAAGCACGTCGGGCATGAACTACCATTGCCTTTGCAGAGATTGCCCATCCCGTTTGCTTGGGCCATCCTTCCCTCCCCATCTTCTCAAATTGTTGAAATTTTATAAATTCTTTAAAGCTGAACAAAGTGACAGCTCCATCTAGAAACGATTTCTCTTTCTACCAAATGCCCATCATACTTTCTGAATCATTTTGCATGTATTTGTTTTGAACTATAGCTATTTATGTGGAAGTCTTCCCCCTCTGAGACTGTACACACACCTTTCCCTGATTCATCTCTATATCCTGGCTGTGTGTAACATTGTGCGTTGTGTAAAGTAAGCAAGCACTCGAGTAGTCGCTGCAGAGTGAATGATGGAACTGTGTTCCAAGGCCATGCTGTAGAAACATGAACCTCGCAAAAGTGTATAGGGTAGTATGGATGGGGGAATCTGATAGTCTTGATGTTAGGTGGTAGAGAGAGAGTAGACAGATCAAGGTACAATAATTGAATGGTACTGAGGCAGGAGTTAGTGGGACGCAAGCAGATAGAACTCGTGGCCCCAGTAAGGTGCAGTCAGGAGGGAACTAGGGTCAAGGCTTCACAGTAAACAAAAAGCCACATACCGGACATCTGGAAAATTCAGCCTGAGAAGGGAGTCCTCCGATCCCATCCCGGCCCTAGCAACTAGCCCCAGCCAATCCTGTGAACTCACTTCTTTTCGGCTTATGGACCCCTAGACAAAGCAGCACCCGTCCCAGCAGCGTCCTCCCTGAGAGCCCCTCCCGATTTGTGGGACCCTTTCTTTTCGCTCTTCATTGAAATCTTTGCTGGTTGCTCCATACTCTTGTCTGCTGGCTTTGTTCTTTGTCGCCTCTGAGACACGATCCGGGAAGAACAGTAACATCTCCACCGGTGTCATCTTCTGGGGGCTTGTCTGGGATAAGACTTTGAAGGGTGAGTACCTGCTGCGACCAGCATCTTTCTTCCACTTTCCTTTTTTGAGCCATGCCGAGTGCACGTAACACTAGGCACCTGTCAGCCACTTAAAGAGTGATTAGCACAGCTGCCGACCTTTAGACTCAGGCGTTAGGTTCCTGTGTCCTCTTCACTTGATCCCCCGAGACATAAGAACGTCAGCGGAGTGAGGGCCAGAATCCCCTTTCGGAGCAATCCTGGATGCAAGGGACGGCGGGAACCGGGCGGACGACTGCGAGAGCTCACCCTAGGCCCTTCTTGGTGGGCGCTCTAAGGTCTCCTGTCAGAACTTAGACCCCAACCACCCAACTGGGTATCGTAAGGAGCTGCTTCTCCTTTTCAGTCTCACTGTCCTGGGAGGTGTGCGAACGTTCAGAGGGAGGTTTCCCCTAGTATCCTCTCTTGTGAGAGTGACTTGGGTGACCTCCAAACCCCTGTGGAAGCCTTTTATGCGGATTGAGCAATTCTTTTTTTTACCCTCTATTGCGAAATGGTTGTCCCCTCTCTGGGGCCTGTCTAGCCCCTCCTTCTTCCACACCCTCCTTAATCGGGATTTAGGAGAATTAGGCACCTGTCAATTTGGTCAGATATTGGGCACAACATCCCTCACTGCTCGTCCCTCGTGTCCTACAGGAGATAGGAAAGCGGGTATCTGGGTGGCCCCCAGCCAGCAGAAGCATATTGTACCCTGGATCCAAGCCCTGGCCGTGAGGCACTGACTGGGCAGAGGAATGATATTCTTATGTCACCACCTATTGAGGTGTCAGTAGGGTGCAGGATTGGAAGACTGGGTCGGCCCCAAGTACAACCTGGCGATCATGACCTCCTGGGTGCGGCTTCTGAGTTACTCGCAGAGAGGCTCTTGTTCCCACCTCTTTCTTTCAACCAGAGGACTTTTCCAAGCTAACCTCCAGGGTCAGGAAGGACCCCCTCGGCACCCAGTGGGTCAGGTGCCTCTCCCTGGTGGGACACACCTTGAAACAGCCCTTATGGTGATGGTTCCATTGGGCACAGGAGGCATACCAAGATCTGTAGTTCAGGCTGAGAATCGAACGGTTGCCTCTCAGACTGAGAAGGCCCGGAGTCCATCTCCCGGTGGCTTGCTGCCAGGCCCGGGAGCAGATCCTCCCCCGACTGCTGTGAGTGCGGGAGAGGCACAGGCTTCCCTGTAAGAGGGAAGGGGTGGGCCAAAAGGTGCCTTGGCTTTCAGATGCCAGAAACAGAAAAGGGGGCGCCCTTCTCTTCCTGGTGTCTTTCAGATGGGTAGCTCACAGTCTAAGAGCACATCGGTCACTCCCCCTCTGGGAGTTCCCTTGTGGAACTAGGAACCTGGAGCGCAGGATATGCAGTAGTATCTCTGAGGCCATTGAGAGTTCCCCCCTTCGCCAGGAACCAGCGCCCAGTTGGCAGAGTTAATAGCTCTAACTCGGCCTCTGTAAGTGAGTAAAGGACAGAGGGCTAACATACACACTGACTCTAAATATCCCTTCCTAGTCCTCCATGCTCATGGCACTGTTTGGAAAGAAAGAAACTACCTCACTGCAAATGGGTCCCCTATTAAATGTCATTATGAGATGGACTGGCTTCTATACTTGCTTTCCTCCCCAGTGAAGTGGCAGTTATACACTGACGGGGGCATCAGAAGGGAGTGAATGAGCTGTCAGAGGGAAACTGTAGGGCCGACTATGCAGTCCGGGAGGCGGCCCGAGCAACTCAGGCTTCCATCACTATAGCCCCCTTGTTTTGGGAGCATTCCCTAAATCAAATCAATCCCCAGTATTCCCAACAAGACACAGATATGGCCCTCCAATAGGGGTTAATCTTGCAGCCCTCAGGGTGGTTCCAAAATGAGGACGGGAAGCGTCTCTTGCCATCAGCCACCAGGTGGAGGCTGTTAGAGACTCTCCACCCGCCCTTCCACCTGGGATGGGGACCATCCAGCTGGCCAGTAGGTTATTCATGGGACCAGGCTTCAGGATGCCATAAGACAGATAACAAGCTCCTGTGAGGTGTGTCGGAAGAACAATCCCCTCAGCCATCAGTTAGCCCCACAGGGACATGAAGGGCTGGGATGTACCCGGGAGAGGATTGGCAAATTGACTTTACACACACGCCCAAGGCTAAGGGAGCTCAGTGTCTACTTGTATGGGCGGGTACTTGCACTGGGCACATAGAGGTCTTCCCCTGCAGGACTGGAAAGGCAGTGGAGGTAGTCTGGACAATGGTAAGCGAGATCATCCCCCAGTTCAGATTGCCCAAGAGCCTGCACGTGGTAGTGGCCCAGCCTTTAAGGCTCCGGTCACCCAGGGAGTCTCCTCAGCTCCGGGAATACAGTGCCCCCTCCACTGCGCCTGGAGACCCCAGTCCTCCGGTAAAGCAGAAGGAGCAAATGGAACCCTAAAACGGCACTGACCCAGAAAACAGGGCCCTCTTGTGTCGCCCTCCTTCCCCCTGCCCTCCTGTGGGTCAGAATTACCCCTCAGTGAGCAGGCCTTAGTCCCTTTGAGCTGCTGGGTGGCAGGCCTTTCTGGGCCCATGACTTCCTCCTCGACCCCGAAACAGCTGCCCAAGTAAGTCAGGTCACCTCCCTGGCCCAGTTCCAACGAACCTTCAGACCCCGGAAGAAGCTCACGAGAGAAGGGAAGGAAAAGCCTCTGTTCCAGCTGGGGGGCTTGGTCCTGGTCAGGACGGTGTCCCTGTCCCCTTCCTCCCCTCTCTCTCACCCATCTGGGAGGGGCCACATGCTGAAATTCTCTCCATTCCCACAGCAGTAAAAGCGATGGGACATGAGTCTTGGATGCATCACTGCCGACTGAAGCTCTGGGTACCTGAAAAAGCAAGCCCCACTCTGAATGAGGAGGACCCCCTGCTCCAATATTCCTGTGAACCTGTGGAAGATCTGACATATCTTTTCAAGCAAAAGACACCTAAGATAAGTACTCCGTAACTACGATTCCTGTATCTTTCTTGGAGTCTCTGTGGGAGTGGAACTTGTCATTTTCTTTATTCTCCTGTGTTATCGTGAACCCCCTTCCATTGCCCAGCAGTATTTCTGCCTCTTTTGGGTTTAAACCTTGAAAGGCAATGGCCTTAAACCTGACATTATTACTATCGTTGGCTCCCCTCCTGGCAACAGTACCCTCCCCAACTCCAGTCCTTGAGTGGATACAACTTAGAGCCACAGCTTTCAACCTGACCGACTGCTGAGTATGTGGGAAGGACACCCTGCGTGTGGTAGTGCCCTTTTCCAACTGGGGTCACGGTTAAATTCCTCCCTGACCCCTCAAACGGAGTTTCAGGAGTCCTTCCCCAGTGAAGCAGTTGAAAGGCTTTCCTAGTCTGGAGGCCCAGACTGTCAGGACAGACCTGGTCCAGTCACACCCACATCCCCGCCTAGATGGAGGGCTTGACTTTGAATGTTCCTGCCAAGGTCCCCATCTGCTTCCAGAGCACTGGTCAGAATCACAGCAGAGCACCCTTCTTGGGGCCCCCAAAGGCATCACGATGTTACTTCCTCTGCAATGTCTCAACAACATCTGAGGAAGTGGGATGGACCTCTTCCCAGGCCCTAGAATCCTACAAAGACCCTTGGAAATTTGATCAGTTTCTCAGAAACCAGCCTTTTCCCCAAAAGGCCAAATTCTCAGCCTCTTCCAACAACTCCTGCCAGGCAGGGTGGTCCCAGGTGGCCTGTAATGGGACTCAGATTAACATCCCACAAGGGCTATGGTTGTCTGCACAGCGATTTTTCCTTAAGATGCATCCCTCCAGCACCCTCATCACTTCTGTAGCTGACCGACTCAGTCTAGATCTTAAGCTAATCTGGGAAACAGTGTCGGGGTCCTCCAGCAGTGACCGGCCTGTCACCCTGTTCCTCCATGGATTTCAGCTAGACGTAGATCCCAGGGACAGAGTCTTCCTATGCCAACCCTTCCCCCTCAGGGCATGGGAGGTGCTCCCTGGCCATACCGGATCCCGATGCTGGCTGTGCGCCTGGGGACCCCCCCACGCCTCATCCTCCGAGAGCCCAGGTCCACAGAGCTCAAGGGGCTGCCCCTTACTCATGCCCGTTATCGCTGCTGTTCTGGAATGGGTGGGAGTGGCTCTAGGAGGAATCTCTGTGTACGTGTCACACCCACTGGCTCACACCTCAGGGAAACTGTTAAGGGAGTCCACCACCTGATAGGACAACTTCATTTCCTGGCTTAGTCTTATGAAATCACAGGGCTCTGGACCTCCTGACCACCTTGGCGAAAGGCACATACACATACCTCAGGGAAGAAGGCTGTTTTTACATCAATAAAACAGGAAAGATCCTCACCCACCTCAAAACTCAGACCAATTTGTCACCAAGGTCAGTGAAATGTTTGTCTGGTGGGATTCTGTCTGCTCGGAAATGGTTCCTTGTCTCCTGCCTTTTCTAGGCCCCATTGCACTCATTTTCTTGCTCATTGTGCTTGGACCCTGCATTTCTAACTTTGCTGGTTAGCTTATCTCCTCTCGTTTAGAGTCCATCAAGCCCCAGATGGTGGTGCAGATGGAAGCCCCTGTGATAGTCCCTCATGACTTTACTGCGGGCCACCAGACAGGCCGCTCAGAGAGTGAGCCCACCTGCCACTCTCCAGCCGCCACCCGTCGCCAGCAGGAAGCAGCTCGAGCGGTCTTCGCCCTTGGCCCTAACAGCAGGTAGGGTTACCTCTCCCGAAGGGCCTCCGATTGAGGCAGGAGTCAGTGGGACCCAGGCAGGTAGAACTCATGGCCCCGGTGAGGTGCAGTCAGGAGGGAACTAGGGTCATGGCTTCACAGTAGACAAAAAGCCACATCCTGGACATCCAGAAAATTCAGCCTGAGAAACAAGGAAGTCTTCCGATCCCATCCTGGCCCTAGCAATAAGCCCCAGCCAATCCTGTGAACTCCCTCCTTTTTGGCTATAAGCCCCTAGACAAAGCAGCCCCAGCGGCGTCCTCCCATGGAGCCCCTCCCGATTAGCGGGAGCCGTTTCATCCCTCATTAAAATCTTTGTACGCTTGTCTGCTGGCTTCTTTCTTCATCGCCTCCGAGACAGGATCCCAGGAAGAACCGTAACAGCCCCACTGGTATCAGTACTGTCCTTATTAACTGGGCAGACGACGGGAGGAAAGGGTTAGGGGGCGTCAGTGAAACCTCCGATTCTTAAAGCCTGGGAAGCTGGGACTGAGAAGGGATAGAGTTGTTTTAAAGCAAAAATAAGCTCAGAGCTCAAAAAGATTTGTAGAATTTGAGATAGTAGTGAAATATCCAAAAGAAAAATTTTAGGGAGTTGTTAGAAATACAGGACTAAAGCTGAGGAAAGGGAGGCTGTACCTAAATGGGTAAAAAGTCATCTGTGAAGAAACAACATGGAAACCATCGGTGTGTGTGATCTTTCTAAAGCAGAGAGTATTTACAGAGAAGAGCGAAGACCAAGGCCTGCGCTTCAGGAAACACCCATATTTAGGAGGTGGAGATAGGAAATGTAAACTTGAAGAGGTGATTAGAATAAGCACATAGGTAGCCATGTAGCAGTTGAAAACTCAGAAAAATGCTTTCCTGCCTGATATCAGGAGTCAGGGAGGATATTTGGAAAAAGAAGGGTTGTTGAAGGCCAGCTCGCTGGTTTCTCTGACTTTATTATGGCATTATTTGTAGGGAACGAGGACTTACACAGCAGAGTCTCTTTCTTTAAGTTCATAAACGGCACTTAGGAGCCTCTAGGCTTCTGAGAGTTTCTGTGAGGAGCTCAAGTCATTCCAGCCAATTTTCAAATGAAACTATTTCTGCCCATAATATTTCCTCATATTCTAGTATTGTATCAGTTGTTATATCTCACTTTCTGGCATCATCAGGAAATAATCTGTTCCATGAAAAGGAAGTTTCCAGATACTGAGACTTAGTCTTTTAAGCACCAAAATGTTTCATTGGGACCATTTTTGATGGAAATGTACATAAAATGTACTTCTCTGCTGCAACCAGAGTATATGGGCCATAGTTTAATCTTTCCTTGTCAACTGAAGGTCATTGTCATGACATCAGATGTTATCTCCGTTGGACAGGGATGTCCTTGGGCCTGGAGAGGCTGCCTTTCATTAGTCCACTTCACCACCTCCCCTGTTAGCGTCACGGCTCAGTGTTTTATCTTCTGGCGACTTTATAAGTTAACCTAGTTTTACCCATAATTTTAAGCCTTACGTTGACCCGGTGACCTGGAGGCAAACACACCAGCAGAAGTTGCTGGGGAATCCTGGTATCAAAGGAGCTCTGCTTTCAGAGGCGTGAGTGACCCTGGACAATGACCACTGTAATGGTGATGGCACTGAGGCTCAAGGAATAAAATTTATTCAAGGCACAGCTGGTAAGTGGATAAATTATCACCTAAAGCATCCTACAGCCTTGCTTTTTCCTCAGTGAAACACCGTCTTCTCCCTTTCATTCTCTGCTCCACGAGTCCTTGAGCCACATCAGGCAGCTTTGCTGGGTCTGTGGCACAGCCCAGCCTCTGCCGTCCATGGCCGATGTGGCACACCAGCTTCAGCAAAAAGTGAATCCACAGGTTCCTGTCTCCTCACATTTAAAAAAATCTCTTGAAGGTGCATCTCATGGGCAAAACCCAAGTCACGTGGCAGATAGCACCCTGGCTGCATGGAAGGCTGGACTAGGGAGCTGCCCGTTTCCACCCTGGAGACAAAATACTCATAAGAGAGTAAATTCTCTAAACAGGAGCAGGGCGTCCCGAAGGAGCTGGGCAGACAGGCAGGAAGCCACATAGTGCACTGTGCCTTGTGCCGTGGCCTGTCGTGCGCATGAAACCAGTGCTGAAGCGCTGGAAAGGATTAGCTGGTTGAATGTGTTTTTTTTTAAACTAACACCCAGAAGATGAAATGACATCTCCAAGGTCACAAACTTGGTCCTTGGTAGAACTGGAACTGGCATATTCTCCATTGATTTAAAAAATAATTTTTGAATGCCTATTAGATGCCAGGCACTGTTCTAGGCCCTGGAAACACCAGTGAATGAGGAGAAAGTCCCTGCCCTCAGGGAGCTTACATTCTGATGGGGGAGACAGATAGTGGGTATGAAGACAGCTGTGCAGGACAGTTGAGCAGGGCAAGGGGACAGAGAGGAATAACTGCCCCTTTGCATCGTCAGGGGGTGCGTGTCTGTATTGTTTTCTTCTCGGCCCATTTCCTAATACAGTGGAGTCCCTCACACTTTCCCCTCCTGTCAGGAATATAAAAATTAACTACTGTTTTTAACATCTGTTCCCTACATAAGCGAGTGGTGGGACATCTCTCATTTCTGGGACATGGCAAATGTAGCTTAGTTTCCAATTCTTACTGTGTCCAGCAGCCGATAGCTTGAGTTGGAATCACGGACTCACACAGTGTTCTTCTGACGTCGTAGCATGTCATGCAAACCACCTGCCCCTTCCCACGCCACCTCTCCGCCAACACGCCACCTCTCCGCCAACACACCACCTCTTGCTTAGAGCCGGGCACATGGATGGGACTCAGTAAGTTCCTGAACAAGAGCTGAGAAATGACAGCCTTCCACTCACTTTTTCAAATCAGGGCAAATCTCATCATGTGTTTGGGCCGTGATTTGATCTCTTCATGACGCCTGCTGCCTCGGGCTTCATGAGGTCGCTGAAGAATGTCTATCATGTTGGTGATGCTTGGGGCTTAACTAAAGAAGAATGCTCTGAACGTCATGGAGTCACCACAGGCCGCGGAAGCAGTTGGTCTCTACGAAAACAGTTCAGGTTACATGAGGCGCTGGGTAGATGCACATCTGTGCTCCTGCGGCTTTAATTCCATGGGCCTGTCCTCCCCCTCGGCATCCTCCCCCGACATCCGTGCCTTGCGAGGGGCTCTCGGGGGCGCAGGAAGCAAGCTGCTGCCGGTTTCTCTGCTGCCCCAGTGTCACTGTACACCGTAGAAGCCCACCAATTGTCGCTGAAGAAATCCCAGGAAAAGGAAAGATGAGCCATCTTGGGGAAGAAAAAACTGAATCGCACTTAATGGGTTGGAACTTAAGTCTTTCCAATTCTAAAATCTGTGACTGTGATGTGAAAGTGCCTTCTCTCCTTTTCCCATTGTTTGTCATATAAATAGTAGCACACGTTTCGCAGTCTCAGGGGAGGCGATTGGGAAGCCCCGCAGCCAGCCTGCTGCTCTCTGTGGGAGAGGCCCGCTGGGCGGATGGCGGCCCCCTGCGCTCCATCAGTGGCACCAGCACCCTGCCGGCGTCTTGGTCCCGTCCGCCACCTCGTAGGGTGTGTGCGTCACACTTAGAAGGGACCTGGGAATGTGCAAAGGCTGAGAGGCGTGGCCAGAGCTTACGGCCAGCCGCTCCTCAGCCACACTCCCCACTGTCCTCCAGGGAGTTTCCGGCTCCACAGCTTGGGGGCTGCGGGTGCTCCTAGGACCCAGGAGTGGCATGGGCACGTCGGGGTCCTTATCTGAGGGCGGGCTTCGGCCGTCTTCCTCATTTTCAGAGGGTGACCCCCCTGGGTCCCAGCTCAGGTCTTGGCAAGCTCACTGTGCTTGGCGACACGTGGCCTGTTCTGCCCATGTGTGAAGCCAACCTTGTCTAGCAATCTCTCATAAGGTACAAACAGCCCCATTTTGAAACGTGTTCAAGTGGTACAGGTATCTTCAACAAAAGTGGGTGCAACTCCGGGGACAGAGCACCAGACAGGGAGTCGCGACCCGAGCTAGTGGGTTATCGGAGGAGGTCACGGAGTGGCTGTGACAGTGGGACCCTTGAGCTGAACGATCTAAGGCTCCCCTTCCCTGACCCTGCAAAGTGCCTCCTGCCCACCGGTCTCACAGCCAGAGCCGTTTTAAGGGATGCAGCCTTGCCAGTAAGGAGGTGCTGAGACCGTCTGGGCTGGATACGCGACTGTACCCCATGCAGGCCTCTCTCTCAATTTTTAAGAGTCTAGTGGGTGCTGTGGAGATCTGCTTGGTCGCAGTCGCCCAAGTCAAGCCTCCCATGTAAGTTCTGTCCTTACTAGCCTGCCGCCCCCCCAGGGAGGAGGGGCCTGTCTCTTGCTTCCCTCTCTCCTTGCCCGCCCAGTAAGCGAGCTGGTCCTGAGCCAGCAGCTGCTGTGCAAGGGACCGCCTCTTTGAGCCTTAGTTTTCTCACTGTGTGTCCTGTCTCACAGATAAATTGAGGCTTCGCTTCAATTCCTGGATTCCCCAGTCCCACACCTGCCGCGTGACCTCCTGCGGCCCCCACCTGTGCCTCCCAGCGCCCCGCCGCTGCTGCGTCTTTGGGACTCCTGCGCACCCCCGTCTTCTGTTTCCAGCTCTCCTCCCTTGCTGGCTCCTACCCCCGCACCTACCACGTCACGTTCTCAGGTTTCTCCAAACAGCGTCAAAACAAAACTGATACCTGCCCTCAATTCCATGTCCTCCTCTAAATATCTCAGATGTCCTTTCCCCCCGTGGTGAGCCTCATACAGAGAATGCTCCCCAACTGCAGTCAGTTTCTGCCCCCAGACACATCCCTGAAACCCCTCCGGCAGAGTTCGCTAGGACAGAGTTGACCTCTGGCCAAATTTAATGACTGTCTAAAATCTTCAGTTTATTTAATTCTGTGCAGCATTTGACATTTTTATGTTTCCTCTCTTAAACCTTCTTACTTTGATCCAGGCTTTCATGATTCTTCTCCCTGGGTTACTTTTCCTCTCTATCTGATCTGGGCAGCCGACTCCTCCCTCCCCAGCCTGTCCCTACAGGTTGCTGTCCCCATGGCCCTGCCTTTCCTCTCCTGGTGCTGCCCATGCAGACTTGGTCCATTTTATCACTTCAGCTTCCAGCTCTGTGCTGATGGCTCAACAATGGATATCTCCAGCCATCTGTCATATCTAGACCTGTAGATACTCCTGCCTACTGGAAATTTCTGTCTGGATGTTTGACAGGCACCTCCAGCATGTGTCTAAATGTGAGTTCATCTTTCTTCTTGACTCTGTTTATCTGCCTCTGTCTCCACATTTGGAGACTGCTTCCTCCCAGTGGCCCGCCCGGACACCTGGGGCCCCCCACCACTGACCCCCAGCCCCCCCACATTCTGCGGACCCCAGCTCCTGGCCACCTCTCCCGCTTGCCCACCCCTTGCCTGCCGCCGCTCTCTCAGTCCTTCTCACACAGATCATGGTGAGAGCTCCTAACTGGTCCCTGTATCCAGCTTTGCTCCCCTGCAGACCCTTCTCCACCCTGCTAATAGGTGTTCTTCTTTAATTATTATAAATATACAGCAAAGAGCTGATGATAATATAACTAATTCTCATGTATCTACCAGCCGGCTTGGAGTAGGTTCCTTCTGAAACACAACCCTGGTTTGTCACCTCTGTATCCCTTGATCCACCCACATCTCAGTGGCTCCTAATGGCTTCTGGGCTACACCGTGAGCTCCTCAGTGCAGAGCTGCAGCCCCTGCTGCCCTCTCTAAGTGAGCCAAATGCTCATCCATATCAAACCGCTGGAAGCTCCTGGGAGACTTCCTGCTGGGCTGTGTCCATGCCACCTCGTCTGTGTGCCGTGCTCCCCTACTCTGGCCTGCGTGCCAAACCTTAGCCCATTGTGTTATCTTCAGGCAGCTTTCCATAACACAGTCCCCTCTTTGTCCCCACCTTCAAGCAGAACTAATTATTTCTTCCTCTGTGTCTTTAACGCACATCTAGTCACATATTTATCACAATGTACTGTAATTTCTTAACATTCGCCTAAATAATAAGCTCCTCAAGGGTAAGGCTGTATCTTTCCCATCTTTGGCAGTAGGCAGAGTCTGGCAACCTGATACATAGTTGGTGCTCAATAAATGCTTATTGATCTGGGCCCTGCTTTCCTCTCCAGTTTTATATCTGACTGCTTTTTTTTTGCCACTTCCTTCCTCCCCAGCTCAGTAAACACTGACCCCCATATCAAGACTCAGCTCCCCTGCGGTGGTCCATTGGACACCCTGTTACCTTAGTGCCCACAGCACACCATTGAATCTGTATGTTTTCACGCCCATGTTCCCTGCCAGCGCGTATGTGCTAGGAGTCCAGGGACTGTGCGGTGACGTCTCTGTGTCTCCACCCCCCAGTGCCAGCACTGACGCACATGAGGTAGCGAGCAAGCATCTGGGAACATGCATGTGAAGGACTCACACCTGCTGGCGCTGGGTTCTCCTCCCTCCAAAATGCATGAGTGGAGGTTCCAGAGATGTGACGTCATCTAGAAGTTTTCCCCCAGCAGATGATCAGAACAGTGAAACACCAATTCAAACAGTTGGCAAATATGAAGGTAAACATTTAAGAATGTGAGTCAAGATGAAGGCACCTCCCCCCAAAAGATGGGGAACATCAATGAAACAGTGTGTCCACGGAGTCCAGGTGCCCCCGTGGCACCCCACGGCGTGTCCAGGTGCCAGAGAGCCGCTTAGGAAGGTGCTGGGTGGCCTCCCCATGACTAACCCCTACGGGCTAGAAATGAGGTGAAAGCACAGTATTTCAGGGCAGCAAAAATTACTTTTTTTTCCTTTAGCATTTCATTTTAATTTGCTCATTTTTGTGAACTGACTGTGAAGTGTAATCATTTACTTAATATTTTTTTTCTATTCATATAGAACTAGAAAAACCCTAACCTAAAGGCTCTCTTATGATTCGGGACCTTATCTTTTCCTGTCACGAGGGTTGGTCCGTGTTCAGTATACTTCTAGTCTTAGTGTTGGGGGAGTAGAGAGAATTCCAAAAATTTGGAACACAGATCTTAAGATCTAACTGAACAGCCAAATGCAAGATAATTATGATGTAATGTGTGCATTAATGGGGCACAGAAAGAGGTAATTCCGACTGGAGACTTAACTCCAACTAGACAGTGAGAAAAAAAAATCACAGCGAAGTGAAATTAACCAAGAGAAATACTGGGAAGGCGGGGACCCTCCAGCAGCACAGACACACAGTTAAGGTGCAGATCACCAGAGGCGAGACGCCGTGAGGAATTGGGTTTAGGTGGGGAGGATGGAGACTGGTCTGTTCTGCTGGCTGCTCTTCAGAGGGGGACTCCAGGACTGCTCCAGGCCCCTGAAGGCAGCTCAGAGCATTTTACGCCCCCTCTCCCGCAGGTGCCCCAGGGACCGTTGCACAGTAGCATCCCTGGCATATTTGGGGTATGAGCTGTGAGTCCAGCTCCCTGGGGGAATGCATGTCTGCCTGTGGATTTCGGCATAGGCAGTTAGGCGTTGTTGAGGGCTGACTTGCTCCCCCTTGGCAGGTGAGAGTCTCTGCTTCGCACAGGCAGGCGGAGAAATTTTGCTGCACAGAGAGCACCAACATTTGGGGGGAGGGCGTTGGCTGTAGATGCAGACCGACCGGGTGACTTTGGCCAAGACAGAGGCTCAGTTTCCTCATTTCTGAAGTGAAATTATAATTATTATTTTCTACCACCTAGATTATGACAGTGGGGATTAACAAATGTAGTTCCTCCTCTCCTTCCTTGCTGTTTTCCAAACCAAAGTAAACACTCTGACTTGACTGACTCGAACAGGGAGACGTTCTGATGCAATCATTTTGCGATAGTCCTGTGAAAATAGCCACGTCAAAATGCAAGCACCACTGCCATTGCGATATCCTGAGCATTTACTACATGTCACGCACAGGGCAGTGCTTTCGTTATCTCTGTTTATCCTAATAACCCACCTAGGTAGATACTACCTCTCTTTTACAAATGAGGCTTAGAGATGACGGGCGACTTACCCAAGGTTACACAAGCAGGCAGGAGGGGTGAGAGTTGAGCTCGGCTCTCCTCCCGTAGGAGGGACACCAAAGACCCTAAAGAACATATTGGAGCTGGGGGTTTGAGAAATTGTTGCTGTGTGACAGGCTGTGTGGTGAGAAACAATGCAGATATCCTGTGGCATTGATGGCAGCCGTTGGCTTTTCTGTGAGACACTGTTCCAGCCAGAAGGTGGGATCTGTCAGGCTTCAGGTGACAGCTGAGACCCGGTTCACAGTTACTGTCCCTTTGCTTCATTCCCAAAGCAGGAGAAAACCAGTGCGAGGGGCATGAATGGGGCAGGGGGGCAGGTTGGCTCCCTGATCCCTGCCTCTCATATCGCAGAGGTGCACCGAAGTCTGGTGCGTCTGGAGAGCTGCAGAGTGAGATGCCCACCAGGCTCACAGCCCACAGAGCTGTGTGCTTACTGCTTACACCTAGAAGCCACCTGTGCAGTGACGTGAAGCCATTACTCTGCTACTCAGGCAGAGGCTGCGTCTCCTGGGCCTCACAGCCACATCCTAGGCCTTGAAGTGGCTGTTGCGTGTGCCAGGACTTGGGGCCATGTCCTGTCCTCAGCACCTATGCTGCAAGGCCTTAAGGAGCTCCGTTTATGGCCACTTGGCAGCTTTCCACGGGCAGGCCTGGCCATGACCTGCCACAAAGCATAAAATTACACTCTGTTGTGAATATTGAAGAATGCAACTTGTATTCTTACCCAGAAAGCCACCCCACCTTCTGGCAGAGATGTCTACAATCAAAGTTTTGTTCAAAAAAGCTCTAACAGAGACAGAGAACAGATCAGTGATTGCCTGGGGCTTGGGGTGAGGGAGCGATTCACTATAAATGGGCATGAAGGACCTTTGGGGCAACAGGAATGTTCTAAATAGACTGTGGTGATGGTTGCACAACTGCATGAATTTGCTAAAAATCATGAATTGTACACTTATAATGAGTGCATTTTACTGTATGCAAATTATATGAGAGGAAGAAAAAGAAAAACAGGTTTGGATCTGCTTGACTATGTAGCAGGCACTTCAGTGACACCCCAGGGTAACTGGCTACAGAGCACAGAAGAGAAGATTTTGGCTTAGAAAATGTTAAGGGCAGGAGTTAATCATTAAAATCCTAGTGTCCAAACATCCAGTTTTGAGTAATCTGCCCCCTTGGACAGATGAGAGTCATAATATCAAAAATGGGTGTGGAGGAACCGCCGGCTCCCTCCCGCCCTCCCACGGTAGAGAGGTTGGGAGGCACTGGTCTGCAAGAGGACTGACTGCAGCAGAGTCAGAGGTTAATAGCAAGTTGTCATTTCTAGCTTCCAGGAACCCTTTAAAATGTATCTGAATTGTGAAATAAACTCCACAGTATGGGTTGTTGCATCTGAAGAGAAATGCCAGGGTAAGACTGGCTAACAGAGGGCCCTCCATGCCACCGTTACTAAAATTGACTTGAAAAGGGTGTTAAAAAGAAATGATACTCTTCGTACCAGCTTCTGTCCATCTCCTCTGTGAGTGTGCGTGTTTCTGTCTGTCTCTCTGCACCTCCCCACCCCCTTCACCCCCTGCCTTTGACCACCGCCTCTTCCCTGCCTGGGTCAGAATTCTTGGAAGGAGGAGGACAGGAGCCACCCATGGTAGACGCAGGAACCTGGGGCCCTCGGGAAGGCCGGGGCAGCAGGCGGGAACGCCCCGGCTTGGTCTACCTTCTCAAAATGATTCTGATTACCTGCAGTGTGGCAGAATCTAGAGCCCAGCCTGCACTGAAAACATCGAGAAATCAGTGTGCTCATTATTAAGGACTGGCTTATGCTAACCAAGCTTATGAAACCGAGCTAGCATACTGATTTGCAGTAACCCAGATGCTACTTTATTGATTTACAATGAAAAATACACTTTCCCTTGGAATAGACAACTCCCTTCCGTCAGTGATCCAGGGAGCCCCTTTCCTGCTGTCTGGCTGTCTGGGTGCCACCAGGGGCCATGGACTTTGGCTTTCCACCTCTGCATCCCTGGAGGACAGTTGGTGTGAATATCTGCCAGACTGAACTGAATTTTGCCAGGGATAAGGCTTACGTATCTTCAGCCATTTTTGGTCAAACACCAAAAGGAGCCGGCGATATTTTACCCCACACACTGGCTTGGTCAGACGCCCTTTCTGACCCACAGGGATCCATGCTAACACCGCGTGGCAAGATTATGAAGTGGCCATTTGTTTGATTTTTGTTTCCCACACAACTGACTTCATAAAGAAAACTCATCTCAGAAAATTACCTGAGTGCAGGATAACACTCCATTTTGTGTTTTTCTTGCCTTTACATTTGAAATGAATGCTATAAAGAATTCCACTATGCCACAGGTAATAACAGCACACACGGTCATAGACTGTTCACTGCCTGTTCCCGAGAGATTCTTCAGCAGAAAGGACAATAGTGCTGCATTTACCAAGTATGGGGAGCAAGGATCGGAACTGAAGACATAAAAGGACTTATGAGTCAGTAGAGTCCAGTGTAGCCTTGATGGTAATGTGAGGCACATTATTAGGTCCATTTTCAGGGAAAATTACATCGTTGGGGGTGGAAGAGCCCTGGCCACTTGCCAGAGCCCTGGCGATGAGGTCCCTGGCAATAGGGAGGTCCTCTCAGCCTGCCCTCTCAAACTCCCTGCAGACCTGGATGCCCGTCAAGGTCCTCAAGCCTCCTGACAACTCTGTCCTCTCCCCACCCCCTGCCTCAGGCAGGGAGAATTTCTGGCCTGAGGTGGAGGAGGCCTTGCTTAGATCTCTCTGCGGCCGCCCTGTGCTCAGTGCACCCCCAGACGCCACCCTTGGCCTCCTCTCGTTCTCCGAGCGCTTCGCATGAAGTGTGTCCAGTCTGTGGCTTCCTCCGCCTCTGCGCCTTTGTGCTCCAGTCTCCGTGCAGGTACCCTGCGCCCGAGTCCTCTCCCACCCCCGTCAGGCAGCCCTGGTCCCTTTCCATCCTGCTGCCTGGTATTTACTGAATATGCTGGCAGGCACCTTCTGTTCTTATTGAGGGTACAAGGTTCTATTCTGTTTAAATGAATGCTCCTCTATTTAATGTGCAGGGCTTTTATTTTATTTTTACCATCTAGTAAACTGTTGGAGTCCCTGAAGTCTTACCTGTCAGCTACTATTCTTCTCTTTCTATCCCCACATCCTCCCTGAGATTATTACTAATATGGTTTCAATTTCAGAGAGATAATTTTTAAACATACGTAACTGGTTATGTTTACCTGTCTTAAACTGTCTCATTTAGTGCATTTAGGTGTTTGTCTCCTTAGGATAAACATCTGTTGTGACTTGTGCTGCTGGATCTCTAAAATGCAGAGGTCAGTGGGGAGATAATTTAATAAGTTGTGGTGTATCAAAAGAGTGCAGTTTTAAGCAGCTATTAAAAATGCTTACAAACAACTGTGGACAAATTCTGCTTTTCTATGCACTTTTGGAATTTCCCCAGTGAGAATCCCCTTCTTTTCTAATCAGGAAAGAAGAGAGGGAACAAGCGATGTGATCGTTATGCTGTAGGGGGGAAGGCGAAAGAGAGGCAGCCATTTCCTCGCCTTTGCCAGCAAGGCCTGGCTAATCCCTGGAGATTTCTCAGAACCCATCAGTTTGGATCTCTTCCCTTCCAAGTGCCTGGCTATGAAGGTAGCTGAGATTATGGTCAGCCTGATGCTGAAGCCTCTAGTATGTCTTTTTTTCTCCTTCTCAAAAGAAAGGACTTTTTAGACACTGAGCTGCCTGGAAAAAGGCCCATACTTCATTCATTATTGTAACCCCAAAGCACTCAGCACAGTGTGCAAAGCAGTCTAATGGTGGAATACTATGCAGCTGTAAAAAGGAGGAGGATGCTCTTTTTGTCCTGCTGTGGAATGAACCCTAACATAGTGAGAGAAAGCCAAGCGGTACACAGGATGCTGCTATTTGGGTAAAGGAGGGGAAGGAAGTCTTAATCTCTGGAGGGATGTGTAGGAAACTGGGTGCCTCTGGAAAGGGAACCGTGTGTTGGGGAAAGAGGTAGGAGGGAAACTTTGCCACAAACCCTTTGGAATTTCAAATGCTGTTGAATGTTTTAGTGGTAAATAAATAAAATTTAAATTGTAAAGATTATATGTTGAACTTATCCAGAATATCCAGAATTAGGTAAATCTGAAGAGATAGAAAGTAGATTTGGGGTAGCCAAGCACCAGGAGGAAGATGGAATGGGAAGCGAGTGACTGCTTATTCAGGGTGACAAATATTCTGAAACTGGATGGTGGTGATGATGGAACAACATTGTGAACGTACAAATGCCACTGAGTCGTACACTTCACTTTTTTATTAAGGTATAATTGACATATAATGTACTTCAAGTGGCAGAATGTTGAATTTTATGTTATATATTTGAACAAATGAATAAAATGCCTACATCTACAGATTTGCATTAGGTGGCCTCCACGTGCACTGAGATGCCTCTGCTTTGTGGAGTTTTCAATGGAAAATTCCCACGATATACAAAAGTAGGAGAGCATCGTGAACCCCACTTACCTACCACCCAGATTCAACAATTAGCAACTCATGGCCAACCCCTTTATACCCTAGCCCTTCTTCCCTACACCTACTGGATTACTTTGAAGCAAACTATAGATATTTCAGTACCCATCTCTAACAGCTAAGGACTCTTTTTAAAAGCTTGTTTATAATGTGCTGTTGTACCTACAAGGCTAAGTTATTCCTTAATATCATCCAAGAACAGTTCAGAATTCCACATTGCCTCTCTAATGGCATTTTTAGAGTTGACTTTAGGGTTTTGAAGAGGCAGACTGCTTTTCCTGGAACTGACCTGGAAACTCCCTTCTCAGCCATAATGGGATCTTGAGGAAGTTACAGCTTCTTATCTGAAGGTGACGGAAGCCAGGTGAGGTGTTACTAAGGTTCCACTCCCACTCAGGTGATTTCTAAAGGGTTTCGGAGGGACTTCTTGCCTCGCACGGCCTACCTTGCTGTGTGGCGTGTGGCAATAGATGTCAGTCATGAAATGCCAGTGAGATGATTGAAATCCTGCTTCGAGAGGCCCCAGTTTAGCACTGGAACTCACCAGCAAGATTCTCTATTCTCCGTCTTGGTTACTAGTACAGCAAACCCCCTCATCCACAGGGCACACCTTCCAAGATCCCCAGTCCATGTGTGAAACCATGGATAGTATCAAATCCTGCTTATAATGTTTTCCCTATACAAACATACCTATAATACAGTTTAGTTTATAAATTAGGCCCAGAAAGAGATTAAGAACAGTAACTAATAATAAAATAGAACAATTATAATAATACATTGTAACAAAAGTTATGTGCATGTGGTCTCTCTGTATCTCTAAATACCTTATTGTACTGCCTGGGCCTTTCCTGTGATGATGTGAGATGATAAAATGCCCACATGGTGAGACGGGGAGGGAGGAGCGCGTGGGCACCATGACCCAGCGTGAGGCCACCACTGACCTTCCGATGACGTCAGGAGGAGGATGGTCTGCTCCCAGCCCACGGCTGACCTCAGGTAACTGACCAGGGAGCGTGAAGCCGTGCCTGGGAGGGGACTTCTGTATCTCGGCTTTTCCCCACCTTTGTTTAATACAAGTCTGGATGACTCCCTTCTCCCTCTGGAGACTCCTTAGTTAAACCCGCCTCGCCGCATTGCCCGCACTAGTACCATAGGCTGTCAGCCTCCTAGTCAGGGCGCAGCGTGGTCCTCAGGGGACTCACAGGCTGCAGCTGATGTTGTCCTAAAATAGTCTGGGTTGACTCTCCTTTCTCCTCCACCTTTTTTCTCTTTTTGAGTTTATAATGCATGTGTCAGCCCACATAAGTACACATTCTGTGTTTCAGGCAGAGCTGGCTCTTCCGTTTTCCCCTTTCTCCAAGCCATGGCCGCCCCCTTCATCCCAGGCTGCCCTGGCCCGCCTCGCACGCCTCTCCATCACCGTGTCTCAGCACAGTGGCCCTGGGATGTTCTCCTCCCATCCTCCCCTCAGTCCTTCTAGACTCCCAAGTGTGCTCCACCCTCTCGGGTGACCACTGGTATGCCCCCGGGACGATCCAGCCCAGAGGTGGGCGAGAGGCCCCACAGGACTAGCTCAGCTCAGCGGAGGAACCGACATGGCCCACTGATGCCGGCGTTCTTGTTCACGAAGCTGAAGAATGAGCTTCACAAACACTCAAGGTAGGAGAGCAAGGTACAGGCTTTTACTTAGAGATAAAGTGAGAGGACAGAGCTCCCGGCTCACGCCAGGAGGGGACGAGAGAGTCCAGGGTGGTGCGTTCTCTAGGGGGTTTTATAGGCAATTGAGGATTTTTCGAGAACATGAAGAAAAGCTTAGGGGTGTGGACTTGTTAAGTGGTCCCACGATATTTAGAATTAACTTAACCCAAGCAGCTTCCTGCTCTGATGATTTGTCCCCGAGATACCAGCATCTTGGTCTGGGGGCATATGAAACACGGCCACCTGCTCAGCCTGACCCCAAGGTGGGCTGAGATATTGTTTGCTAAAAAGTTAAGAATTTCTAACATCTTAACTTCTTGGGTATTAAAATGCAATCTTATCTTTACGGTGGACTCCTTCTTGCCTTTTACTGTGTTGTGGCTGGGCCTGCAGGCTAAATTAGTTGCCCAGTTTGCAAAATCACCTCATCAGATCTGAAGGAGGAAAGACAGTGCATAGGCCTGGGCCGTCTAGCATGCTAAGGTGAGTCTTACACATGATTATAAATGATAAGCATAATATAAACATGTTCTAGTCTTCTTTATCTGGGTATATTAACGGATCTCACTGAAGAATGACTCTAGAGCTGAATGTTTAACGCAGAGTCCTAATAGGGGGTTTCCTTGCATGGAGTTACATTGCTCTGACTGCAAATATCCTGCCTTGCTTTTTTCAGAGGCCCTCCCCCTACTCTGACTACACCCACAGTCCCTGTCTCACCACTTTACAGATGGGAGTCAAATAACAGCCTGAGGCTGGCAAGTGGGGCGGCAGCCCCAGTGCAGTCCTGCTCACCTCCCAGCTGTGCTGTCCTGTCCTGCCCACCCTTGGCAGGGCTCCTGGGTCCCAGAGCAGGGCAGAGGGAGGAGGTCTCATCTGAGCTCAGGCAACCTCTGGCTGTGGTCTTTATTTCAGCGCCTCCCGACACACACTCCCTGCAAAACTACAGCTGGCCCTTGGACAACACGGGCTGCAACCTCACAGGCCCACTTACATACAGATTTTTTTCAATAAATATACCGGAAAAAGTTTTTGAGATTTGTGACAATTTGGAAAAACATTTTCTCTATTGTAAGAATACAGCATATAATACAAAATCTGTGTTAATTGACTGTTTCTGTTATCAGTAAGGCTCTGGTCAACAGTAGGCTATTAGTTAAGTCTTAGGGAATGGAAAGTTACCGCAGATTTTGGACTGGGTGTGGGGAATGGCTGTTGATGCTCATAATGTTAAGGTCAACTGTGCTTAAGGTTTCATTGTTAATATCGTCATTTAATTTAGAAAATATAGTACATTATATTCACTTCTTGGAGCTTCCTAAGTCTATACTGACATACGAAGAGTTCTTTAAAAAAAAAAAGGGCCAGTGAAGAAACCTATTTCACTTTGTTTAGCCCGGTATTGCCCAAACCTACCGAGCCTGGGGCTTTCCCCTGCAGCATCCGCTGTGGAGACACTGCTGCATGGAGCTTTCTGGAGTGGACATAAACAAGGAGCTGTTCCAGAAATTTTTTAATTTCTTTAATTAGTTTTAATTAAAACAAAGCCATACTAGCTTTATTCAAAGGAAGACATGTCTGAGTTTCCAGCCTGTTCTGCCATAAGTCGCTCTGACCTGTTGAACCCTGAGTGGTCGTGGGAGGGTGGTCATGTTTCCGTTCTGCTGCGTGTAGGTGTGGGGCTGCGGAGCAAGCTGGAAGGGGGTGAGCCTCTCAGGCGCCGTTTGGCCGGCTCGTGTTAGAAGGCCCTGGGTGAAGTTTCAGCTCCGATGGTATAGCTGGTGTCCAGTATCTCTCTCTGTAAACACTGACCTCCATCTGCAGATAGACGCTTCTCGGCTTGTTTTCCATTCAGTGACCCCTGTGGGTCTAAAGGTAGACCATGATGTCACGAGCCATTTGCAGTCATTCCCTAGTTAATACCTGGCCAGTGACTACCTGGCTCTTCTGTTCTAAATCAGGACGACATCTCATTGTCAACCCACAACTGTGGGGAACAAAGCCAGGGGTGGGGCTGCCAGAACTCGGGATCAGCTGAGGCCTTTGGCGGCAGAAGTAGAAATAAGAGGCGTATATACGGGCCCTGCGTGGGCTCAGGAAGCGCCCCACTGGTCTGAGTAGCTCCTGGGAGGATGAAGTAAGTCTGGCTGGGAACGTTTATCTGCAAAGCCCGGGGACGCTAGGTTGGCCCCACCTTGCTGATGAAACACTCTAGTTCATTCTTTCTCAGGTTTGTTTTTCACACGAATCCCTCCAGGCACTTACTAGGTATGCAGATTCCCATACCCCACCCAGAAGTATTGACTCAGCCTATTTACCCAGTGCCCTGAGTGATCTGTGAGGAGGCAGATTTGGGGAGCACGCCTCTGGTAGTTCAGGGACGGGAGGCCATGGGCAGTCCATTCCTCCAAGTGCTTTGGTTTGCTATGACTTAATTTCTTGGTCCCAACCTGGGACTCCGCAAGGGTCTCATGTTCTCTCGGAAGAGACGACAAGGGCCTCTCGCCCTCATCCTTAGCTGCTTCAGGGGTCCTGGACTCCCACCCCTCTGGCCGGGGCTGGGCCCCAACTGGAATAAACGTCCGTGTCTTCTCCCTGTCGCGGGTTGGCCTTCCCTCTCTTGTTTTAATGAGTAATTGTAGAAGAGGCGGTTTGCTGGGCTCTCCGCGCCCTTTCGGTGCCTTTTAAATGAACCCTCTTACCGGCTCTAAGTAGCCAAGAGTAGAGCACATCCCTATGTGCAGAGTGAGGAATAAAAAGTAAAGTAAATATGTCCCTACTTTCTGGGCATTGAAAACTGTTTGGATTTGGAGTAACAGAAAAGTTCTGGAAGTGGATAGTGGTAATGGTTATTCTTACTCCCACTAATCTGCAGCTTAAAAATGATTAAAATGGCAAGTTTTATGTTATGTATATTTTGCCACAATTAGAAGAAAAGATGCGAACTTGTTGAGGAGAATACACCCAAGAAGCAACTGAGGAAGACATTTACCAAGTGAAAAGCTAGCAAACGTAAAGAGGCACATGCATGTGAGGGTGACTGGAGGAAAGTCAAGCCGGCCCTCAGATAGCTTTTGTCCTGGTTTTGAGGGAGGTGAAGACCCAATAGATTGGAGAATTGTGCAAATGACAGAGATGCCTTGTGCAAAGAGAAGAATAGACCACGCATCACAGAGCAAATTTCTAAAGGGAAGGGTCAGCAAGGGGCAGTCTTCACACCACCAGCCCATCTGGGTGCAGGAAATGTTTGCTGGGGGACTGAGGGGTGAGCCATGGTCGAGCAAACAAGGATGGGGATGTCTCCGTGGGTGGGCGGTGGCTGTGAGGCGTCTTGCTTTCTGTGAGTGGAGAGGTATTGTCTTGACTCACAGTGATTTCTGCTAACTAGTCCGGTTTTATAACTCCGCAGGTACAGAAAAGAGAGTCCTAGAGGGCGAGCAGTTGGGGAGATGGTAAGAATGGCCAGATCATGCCTCTCTGCCCTGTGCAGGAGGGAGCTGGAGGGCGCCTTGCAGCAGATGCCACCTCCTACTGGAGAGCCAGAAACCCGCCGGGCAGTGGATGTGAACCAGGTAGCTTTCAGGAAAGGTGTTACCAGGAGGACCCCAGACTTGCAGGGGGACCTCACTTAGAACATGAGGTGGAGCTTTATGGGAGGTTTGTCACCACTGTGCTGTACAGGAGCCAGAGCCACTGTGGCCTCCCAGATGGGGCTGGGGAAGAGAGTGGGAGCGGGGCTGTGTGTCTGATACGGAACCTTGCCAGCCGCGCCATCTGGGGCTAGTCTGGCGCATAGTAGGCGTTCAGTAAATATTTGCTATGTTGAAATGAGTTGAAAACCCACTTGTTCCTATTTTGTTTGATTTGCTTTTTGTTTGTTTGTTTCACTCTTAGTTTCTGGTAAAGAGCTATTTCATTTTTTAAAGAAGATTTTTGATTTGGCTAAATCGAGGTAAAAGGGTACTGACCCCCCATGGAGAGCAGGCTGGCCCCTGGCGCCCTGGGTGCTCTCCTGTCCTCACGGCCCCTCTTCCCCTGGCGACCTCACCCGGGCCGTGTCAGCCCCAGCCCCGCGCCCCCCATGCTCTTCTTGATTCTGAGACTGTCCTGCTCACGGCTCCCAAGCCTCCCTTCCAAGCTCGGGAACCTGCAACAGCCAACTGCTCGCTGGGCGTCTCCTCCCGCTTGCTCTCAGTGTCCTGGATTCAGTGCCTGATGGCGCGCGCCAGGCCTCCTCCGACGGCTGCCGCTCTGCTCCCTTAGCGACTATAGGCCCCTGAGAGGTCGCCTCTGCACTGTTTCCAGGCAGCCTCAGGGCCACGCCAGACTTCACTGTCTTCCTGACTATCGTCCTCAGTCTTGCGGCGTCTGCCGCAGTTCCGCCTCGCCTGTCTGAGCCCACCCCACCCCAGCTGTCCTGGACGTACCAACAGGTGCCTGTCTGTTCTACTGCAGCCAGGCGGAGGCCACAATCCATACAACCCAGTCCTTCTCAGAGCTAGCAGGCTTCAGAATGAATCCCTCCTGCAGCTTCTCAGCCCCACAGATTCCTGGGTTCCCCCTGCCCCCAGCCCCAGCCCTAAATCTCCAGAAAGCCCATCAGTGAGCCAGGGTGTGTTCCTTTTGTTCCTGCCAGCTCCTAAGCTCCTGGGGCTCTGGAGCTCCTGTCTGCGTCCCTCTGGGCACCAAGGCTCAGAGCAATGGTTCTCAGCCTTGGCTGCACACGGGAATCACCAGGGGAGTTTAAAGGCTCATTTACCAGGGCACCACCCAGGCCTATTAAATCATTCTCTCTGGAGGTGCGGCCCTGGCACTGGTGATTTTTCAAGTCTCTCTAGGTGAATTTAATCTTCAGCCAAGGTTGAGACTGACTGGTTTAGAGCATATATTTGCATCCTCTCTGCCCTGGGGTCTCAGAATGGTGCCCACGCTCCAGCTCTCCAGAGTTCTTCTCCAGGAATAGCTTAACTTGCAATGAGTCTGTTCCATCCTCAATTATCTTTCATCCAACAGTGCATCCACCTACTCCATACTTGGCCCTGGGAAATAAATATAATACTTGCTTATAGTGGGCACCCATTATTTTGTCACCACCCCACATCCATCCGCTTCCATTTTCCTAAGCCTTGGTTTTCCTCGGACGTGTGCTCCCGTCCTCCCAGCCCATGGGTGTCCCCAGTCACTCCAGAGCTGCCCGTGACCTCGGCTAAGTCAGTCTGGACATTCCGTCCCTTGGCTGCGGTGGGGGACAGGTGCGCCCCTGCCCCCTGGCAGCCCAGGCAGACACAGTGCAACTCAATGCCGGCACTTCAGTTTGAACTGTTTGGGAATTTGCTTATTTCTTACTAGATCTGCATGTGAGACTAGAGCAGAGAGGAGAGCTTGTCTGAGGATCGAGCCCACGTGGAGCAAGGACACCCCAGGGAGGGACCCTGCGCTTGCAGATCGCTGTCCGATGGAGGACACGCGCCCGGGTCACAACCCAAAGCAGCAGGAGAGGCACCGGCCACGCGCCAGCTCAGGGCGGAGGGGCAGCATAGCTCGGGTGCCCTGCGGCCACTTCCAGCTCTGCTCTCCAAGCTGACTTCTTCCAGGCAGCAGCCAGTGGGATCCAGCCTCTCCTCCCGGCCTCCTGTTGGGTGAGTGATGCCTCCGCCCAGCCGCTGCGGTTTCTCAGGACCCTCGCGGCAGGAGTGCCTGGAGCCCTTGTAACCTCAGGCTCCCGTCCCCTACTGGGGGCCCGTCAGGACACCTCCTCCTCTTCCCCGGCCTTGGCCGCAATGTCTCTCACTTAGATCCTCCAGCGAGCTTCTCGCGCCCCCAGTCTGCCTCCTGAGGCCGGCCTCCCTCCGGCTGCCAGAGGATCCAAGACACTAACCCGATCGTGCTGTCGCCTCACTTCAGAGCTTCCACTCGCTCCCTGGGCCTCTCAGGGTCCAGTCCAAAGTCCTCACTGTGCCCCTGAGGTCTTTCCCACGTGGTCCCAGCTGACCTCCCAGGTCTGGCCACTTTCCACCACACTACTGAGCCAGCCCCGTGGGCGTCCCGTCATTCCCTGTGTGGGTCGGGCCCTTTGTGCCCCCATGCCTGAGCACATGCTGGTCTTTTTGCAGGAACTGGCCGCCTCTGCCATCCATCAAGATCCAGCAGAGATGTCTGCTTTTTGAAGCTTTCACCAAAGTGAGTATCTCGTGGAACTTTGCTCATACCTCAGTTCCATTATATTTTGCTTCTTAGGTACGTGTGGACACAGACTGGCTCGGATAGGTGCTTAGTTAAGGTTGAATGAATGAATGAATGCTTTCAGTACCCAAGACCATTAGGACAGGTAGACTTAGGACATCCCTAAGGATGAGAAGAGTAGAGGACATAGGGACAGTGGGAAACCATTAATAGCTTGCCTTTCCAAGGGTAGGTCCTCAGCCAGACTAAGGAGAGAAGGGGCAGGGGCTGGCAGTCCTGTGTCCACGTGGTGTCATCCCAGAGAGACGGCCCACAGTCTCCTCTGACTCCCAGGTGCTCTGAAGAGGAATCCTGCAGCTAAGGAAAGCTTCAGGCACAGGTTGAAGAAATGGTTTGGGGTGGGAAATGTATGAGCTGTTTCCATAGTTTCAGAATCCTCAAACTGACTCTACTAAATGTTAAAATGTTGACTATAAATACCATTTTGACAATATTAATTCAGTCACAGTAAAGAATAACAATTTCAGCCCCTTTCCACCGTGAGAGCCAGCAATAACAATGCCTGTAATGTATCAGGGAAGCAGCATCGCAGGGGCAGAGCGGAGCACGTCATGTGTATTATCTCACTGAACCTTCTGGCGTCGAAGGGGGTAGCTGCATTTCACAGATGAGGGATCATCTCAGAGAGGACAAAGACTTGCCCACGCCGCAGAGACAGTCAGCGGCAGAGCCACACGTAGCCCAGGTCTGTCTGACCCCCGTGTTTCTGCTTTCCGTAGATTCCTTGTGCTGTCCCAGCAAATCAGACCTTTCATTTTTTATATTTCCAGGCTTTGAGCGTGTGTACTAGTAGTTTTCATCTAATGATACTCCCAGCAAAGTGAGTGTAATGACACAGATTTTCTGAAGTTAACTTTATATCATAATACACACCCAATCCATCACCAAGTCCTGTTGAATCTCCCTCCAAAATATGGCTCCAGCCTGTGGTCGCCTTCCCTTCATCTCTCCCCTCACCGTTTGTCTGGGCTTCGGTAGGAGCCCCTTCCTGGTTTCCATACTTTTACACTTGCCCCCTTCTTACCTCTTCTCCTCCAGCAGCCCGAGTGACCTTTAAAACTGTAAACTAGATCGAGACCTTCCCCAGCCCGTCAGTGCATTTGAATAAATCCAAAATCTTAACCTGCCCCTGGGCCCTGCCCGCCTCTCCCCTCTGCCTCTCACACCTTGCTGCACCTCTGCCAGTTCCCTGCCTCCCCAGTGCCTTCTGGTCCCTCTGCCTGGGACCTCCTCGCCGCCCACCCCCCATCCTGCCTAAGCCCTCTGTTCCTCGGGCCTCTTCTTGTTTTTTTTACCATCTTAACCATTTTTTTTTTTAGATTTTTAATTTTTATTCTGTACGTACATCCATAGCTGCTGCTTTTTTTTAAAGGTATCATTGATATATACTCTTATGAAGGTTTCACAAGAAAAACAACATGGTCACCACATTCACCCCCATTATCAAGTCCCCCCCATACCCCATTGCAGTCACTGTCCATCATCATAGCAAGATGCCTCAGGCCTCTTCTTAAATGCTTCCTCAAAGAGGCCATGCCTGACCACCCTCGCAACCTAAATTAGGACCCTTTCACTCATGCAGACCACAGTTTACAAGTCTGTGTGCTTATTTAACACTTCTCATCCAATCTTATAGTTCCGTGACAGGAGGACTGTGTCTCTTTTGCTGAGTACTTTCTAATGCCCAGCACGGACCAGATACATAGCACGTGGCCACTATTTGCAGAAAGAAGAAATATTTTTCCATGTTACCATATAGTCTTCACAAATATAATCCAAAAGGTCCATGAATGTCCAGTAACTGATAGCTATCCCTTTAATGAATGGCTTTAAGGGAACATTTGTTTCATATGTTTTCATATGCACACGAGAGAACTGGCCTCTTATGGTTAAAGAAAAAAAACGTTCACAGTCCCTGGATCAGCAGTACTAGAAATCTGAGCACACTCACAATAGCACCATATGTATACATGGTGGGCCTGATTTTGCTGTTGAAAGGAAAAGCATATAGATGGCAAGTTTTGAAATCAATGCAGTGGGCTGTGAGCAGCGGTGCTTTTAAAAATAGAACAAAAGGGAAATGTCTGAATGCTTTGCAGGTGAGAGGGTGAGAATTGTTTTGTAAAACTTTCACTTATATTTTTTAACTTCTGCTTCCATTTTACACAGCTATAGCTATAGATGAAGCAGGTGCTGGGTTGCAGATATATTTCTCACCATGAGTGGCAGTTTAAAAAATGGACAGGTCTGGATCCCAGGGGCTTGCGTTCAGGAGCTCTGCAGACAGTTCCAAGCCCCAGGTGTCCCCTGATGGCCACTCGTTCCGCCTTCCACAGCCTCACCCTCCTGACGTAGCCAGTGACCAGTTTGCTTGGAGGACCTGCTGTACAGAAGACTCCCAGGGCTACTTTGTTTAATATACTTTTAATTTTGGACCAGTTTTGGATTTACAGAAAAGTTGTGACTACAATAGACCCCTCATCCGGTTTCCCCCATTGTTAACAGCTTTCATCACCACGAAACTGTTAAGTAAGGAACCCACACTGACACCTTACTCTGCACTAAACTCCAGACTTTACTGGATTCCACCAGTCCTTCTCCTTTCTCTTCCAGGATCTACTCTGGGACCCCAAATGCACTTGATCATTGTGTCCTCTGGTCTGTGACAGTTTCTCAGTCTCCTTGTTTCCTGACCTTCGCAGTTTGAGAAGTCCTGGCCAGGTATTTTGTAGAATGTTCCTCAGTGTGGATTTGTCTGGTGGTGTGTTTCTCATGGTTAGACTGGGCTTATGGGTTTAGGGAAAATATATTACTCAGGTGAAGTGCACCTCTCACCGCATCCTGTCAGAGGGGACGCGATACCACGTGGCTGACCCCGGGGATCTCATTTAACCTCCGCTGATTGGCCAGGGGGTGGCTGCCAGGTTTCTCCACTGCAAGGTCACTATAGTTCCCTTGCCATACTCTAGTCCTCAGAAGCGAATCACTGACACTGAGGCCAGCTGCTCTCAGAGGGTGGGGAGCCGGGGGGGTTAAACACCACCTGCCAGCGGGCAGTGTCCATACATGATGTTGGAATTCTGCTCTGGGGGAGATTTGTCTCTTCTCCGCTTCTTCAACAGTTTATTCAGTATGGGCTTGTGCATATTTATGTTTTGCCTTATAATCCCACGTTATATTATTTGTTTTGTGGCTGGACCCATCCCAGCTTTGGCCGTGGGGAGCTGCCTCGGTGGGCCCCTGTGTCCCTGGGCCCTGCCCCCACCCGTTCTTACTTTCTGGTGCTGCAGGATGCATTAGGCCCATCCCGTGTTTTCCCTGCCTGGCCTAGAATCAGCCGTTTCTCTAAGAGCTAGCTTTTGAGAGACGAGAAGCCAGACATCGGCTTCCTCGGCACAGAGGACGCAGGCGCTTTTCTGCCCAGGATGATGGAGAATTGGCTGCCACACGCAGGAAGGGTGCTGGCGAGGCTGCCCCCTGTTCCCCTAGCTCCTCAGGCCCACGTGGCTCTCTGGTGGGCCATCCGATTATCTGACCCTCCCCGGGCAGCCAGCAGGATGTTTCAGGCCAACTGTCCCTGGCTGGTGATCTGATCTGGAAGCCTCTGCTGCCCCCACAGAATAGCAGGGATTCCCAGTCCCTGAGCTTGTGCTGGCCAAGGTCTGGCCTCCCAGGCTTGCAGGGGCATCTCTGCCCTCCTCATGCCCACCTCCAGATCTATCCAAACATGAGTTTCATTTTCCCAAGGCTGTTGTTTCAAATTTGGCTCCCCCCACCTGCCCACGCATGTCCACCAGGGGCCTTGCTTCCTTTCAGGTAAGTACCCAGCAGGCAGAGGTTCCCTCAGCCTTTCTCACCATCCCCACTAGACCTTCGCCCTCCACAGCTTTCCCTCCCCTGGGCCCGGATCCCGTCCTCTCCAGCCTTTCCAGGTCTGCAGCCTTGTCCCCCCTCACTGGCATCTCCTGCTCAGCCTACAAGGATACTCAAGTCTCTTGGCCTAAAAAGACTCCCCCTGGCCTGGCCTCAACCCCCGGCCAGGTCGGAATCACCACAGGCGTCTTGAAAGGAAAGACTTGGCCAATCACATCCCTGACAACTGGGCCGCAGAGGCCAGGCTGGCGGGAGATTTTCCGCAGAAAAAGCTGACTCTGTAGTGTTGGCTTTCACGGAGCACAGAGGTACTAGCAGGAGAGTAAATGGCTCCTGTCCAGGGAAGATCCTAGAATGGTGGAAGGCTGCTGGGAAGGACGACTCCAGAAGCTCAGACGGGCTCGGGGGTCTGGGACAGCTCTGACTGGCAGGACTGGCCCTGGGCCTGGGGCTGAAGGAGAGCGAGGACCTCCACACAGGGTGAGTGGGCGGCCCGAAGTTGGAGGAAAGGAAGGGCACCCTTTCCTTTCCTCACATCCTGAAGAGTCTTTGCCCCAGGGAAAGCCACTTAAATGCAGCGTGTTTGACCTCACGGGGCTCACAGCCCCAGCTCGCCCCACCCCTCACGCTGCAGTGCAGCCCAGGTGGGTCCCCAGTCCCACCTGTGTGGTCTCACCACACCTTCCCAAGAGAAGGCAGGTGTGCCCTTCCATCCGCGGGGCAAAAGGAGGCTCCCGTTCAGGGTTCGGGCCACTACCTGGCCCCATGGCACGTGCATCTACCCCCGGGCGCCCCTGCTCCAGCTGAACCAACCCCCACCATCTATTGCCCTTCTGCTGACTTCTCCCTCTGCCACCACCAGGAACACACCACCTCCCTCCCCTTTCCTCCACCTCCACCCCCAGCTCAGCTCTGGTCTTTGGAGTGCAGCTGGTGATAGTTAAGTTTCCTCCAGGAGCAAGTGCTTATCCAGCCCTGGCTCAAAACAGATACACTTGTGCTTATAGAGCCTAGCCAGTTTGTGTGTCTGTGGCTTGGCCTACCTGCTCTTCAGTCATCCAACAAATATTTATGGAGGCCTTTCAGGCCCTGTTCTAGGCACTGGTGATACAATGATGCACGATAAGATACGGCTTTGTGGAGTTTGCGTATGTACCTGGGAGACGTGTTAAACTAATAGTTTTACAAATATGTATTACAAACAGTAAATGCAATGTAGAAAAAGCACAGGAACTCAGTCTAGTCTGGGGCCTTAGGTAAAGGTTCCATAAGGAAGTGACAGTTTAACTGAGATCTAAAATATGAGTAGGGATCCACTAGGCAAGGGGATTGGGATGTCAGAGACAGGAGGGGAGAAAATCATCTCAGCCTGAGGAATAGCGCTTGCAAAGGTCCTGGGCCTGGAAGGAGGCTGGACGGTTGGAAAGAGCGCAGAAGGCAAGGGAGAGACAGAAAGGGGAAGAGGCGGGAGATGGCAGTGGAGGCACAATGGGGCAGGGCCTTGCAGGCACGATGGTGTCTCGGTTCATCCCAAGGGCAGTGGGAAGGAAGCTACTGAAGGAGTTTAAGAAGCATGGCACGATTAGATTTGTAATTGAGAAAAATAATTGACCACCGTGTGAAGCACAGGGAGGAGGTCGATGCCTCCTATGAGGTGATTTCAAATCCTTGGGGTTAGCAGGTGAAGTCATGGCCCCAGGAGACAGAAGCATAAGACTGGGGTGATGGCCTGCGCCATGACTTCTTTACGGTGCTGAGAGGCCAGGTGCGTGTTCTCAGCAGATGACCCTGAGGAAGGTCCAAGGGGGAGGAGGGGTCGGTCAGCTCAGTTCATAGCCCGCCTTGGAAATGCGATTAAGAGGCTGTTCTTGAGTTCCCCTTTGCCACCTCCATTCCCTTGCTCTAAGTTAAAGCCAAGCTTGATTAAGCCTCCTTAAGAGTCAGCACCCCCTAGCTGGGAGCCCCTATGCCATTTTTACCAAGAGAAGAGCCCAGGACACCTGCTGGGGATGCAGGGTCCCCCTGCCACGTTGGGCCCCAGAACTTCATGGGGCCCGGTACCTGGGCCACCCAGCCGGTGAAGGGCAGCTAGCTGAGGGCTGGCTTCCGGACGGGGCGC
>JAQQAC010017683.1:21701193-21745176 GCA_029783875.1 Phataginus tricuspis | reverse complement strand
GCAGGTGCTGTGAGTCAGGAGCCGCTGTGCTAATAACACAATTAACTCCTGACGTCTGTTCACCCGGGCGCGCACACGTCGGCGAGGAGCCGGCAGTGCCGGGGACGGTCATCCTGCCCACCTTACAGATGAGCTCACTGAGGCCTGAACCGGTTGGGGGCTCCCCCAGGTTGGGCACTGCGCCCATGCGCAGAGGGGCAGCCACAGGGGGCGTGGGTGGCGGGGGGGTGGCCCAGAGTTCTTGAATCTGTATGACCTCTACTGCTGAGCTTAGCACCCACACACGGCCCTTTCTTGTCCCCAAAACTTCTGGGTGGGTCTGGAGGGCTTGCTTCCCCGTGTAGGATTGGTAAGGAGTGGAAGGGGGCACGACTGGTCCTGGGGGCCTGACTCAGCTCCCAAGGTCAGCGGCTTCACTGCGCCCTCCCTACTCCAGGTCAGTTTCTGGACTCATTTTGCTCAGTGAACTTTACCCACGGGGTCTGCGAAGTTTCGAGGAACCAGATGCAGGCCAAGAATTTCGAGGAAGAGAAGTCTGAGGGCTCCAGACCAGCGAAAACAGGACAGTGGGGACAGAGAGGGGCCAGGAGACTCGCTATGCTTGGTGCCGACCCCCATCTCAAATATACAGGAACCACGGGCGACTTCCCTAGGGCCCCCTGGCTGGGCAGTAGTTTTTCCGTGACATTCCCAGTGGCCTCCTGCTACACCATGAAAGGGCTGTTCTTTGTGCAGTAGGATCTTTGAGGCTCTCAGATTTCATACTTAAAAAAAATGTACAGGGGTGGAAAAGGAGTCGGCAAATGTAGGTCTCAAGATGGAAGATTAAAGGGATCTGGTGATTTTAACTCTCTCTGTCCCCCACCCCCACCCCCAGCCAGCCCAAAACCAGCCCAACACGCTTGCATGATCAAAAACAAATATTGAAACTCCGACTGTGGTTGAAATCAAAGAGTTCTGTGGAAATGAAAATGTTTACTCATAAAAGCTTAAAGAAAATGTCAGCAAGTATTTTTGTTTGTGGAGAAGCAGGGTGGAGTAGCTCGGGGATTCTGTGTACCCGTGGAATGTCTTTATGGGACTTTCACACCCAGTGCATGTCTATTACTCACTTCTTGTAGGTAAGGGCTGACTTGTAACTCCTGCCTCCTGCCATTTCTAATATACCCACTTCTGTAATTGGTGTAGAGGTACAGACTGTGGCTGTAATGGAGATGGAGCTAAAGGTTGGATAAGCAGTTCAGACAGCATGGAGGGGGCCATTTTAACCAAAAATAGAACCCATGTCATTCTTTCCAAGAGTTGAGTAGGATGGCGGGGGAGGCACTAAGAGAGGGCGGCCAGTAGGCAGCCTCACCGGGCCCTGTGACTGCCATGGCGGCTTCATACTTTCTGCCCTCCCCAGACCTCTGTCCCCCCCGGCACACATCCTGCCCCCCTCTGCACTGACAGAGTAGCAGCCACAGACCAGGTGAAGCCCCATCCACCTGCCACGTGGAGCCAGCATGCAGCCTGCCCTGCCTCTTCCTTCCCACGCCTTTGGCGGGACAGCCAGTGGCCCCGCTTGTCCTGCCGGAGGCCCACACCCCTGCCAAGCCAGGGAGCATTTCTGTCCTCCCACCCCACTCCCTCTCTCTGTCTCTCTCAGGTCTCCCCACCAGCATCCAAACATGCTTTAGTTCCATGTGTCCAGGAGAACTTCCCGCATAGATGGACATGGGTCCGCATGGGCCCGTCAGCTGCTGCCAGCCACACATGGCTATTGGGCACATGAAATGTGGCTGACACCTGAATCTTTAATGTAATTTAAACAGCCCCGTGTGGCTGGCCGCTGCCATACGGAAAGCACAGTGGTAGCCGCTCATTTTACATCTCTCCCCCGCTCCTGTGCCACCTCTTTGCTCCCGTTCATCTGGAAACTTCTCACAGGATCTGCCCCCGCCCGCCATGACCCTTCGTTGTCTTCGCCTACCGTGTGTGTACCTCCACCATCTGCCGCCTCTCTGAGGAAGCCGCTGGGGTCGCCAGGGACCCGCTCATCCCGGATCTCACTCCCCACTCCGCAGGGTCCTCACCAGGGGCCACTCCCTCCTCCTCACAACAATGCCCCTCCTGCCACCACACTCCCCCGGCTTTCCCCCCCCTCCCACCTGCTGTTCCAGGTCTCCCACTGGCTGCCCCTCTGGATGGCAGGGCTCCTTGGGGACTGGTCCTGGTTCCTTCTCCTGTGACTGTCCCCCTAGGTGGTGGTACCCCATCCCAACCCCTCCCCCAGGGCCTTAAATGCCATCTGTGTGCTGGTAATGCCACTTCTGTTAACACAGCCTCTTCCCAGGGCCTCCAACTCCCGTCTGCGTGCGTGGAGCTCTCCATCTGCCTTCCATTCTCTCCTGCCCCATCCTCCCATCCCAGACGGGGGCCCCGCCGTCCACCCACCGGCTTTGAGTCATCCTGGATGACATCCTCAATGCCGGCCTGTCTGCGGGTTCTACCTCCAGGATAGATCTGGAGTGTGTTCCCCTCTCCCTACAGTCAGAGCGCCCACTCCAGTCCTGGCTGCCGCGTATGTCATCTCGCTCCTGGGCCGACTTCCCAACAGGCCCCCAGTTTGGCCTCTGGGGCGCCTCCAGTGCATTCTCCCCACGGGAGCCTGAGGAACTGGCTTTGAAAACTGCGAATCAAATCACATCAGCCCCTTGCTTCAATACCCTTCAGCCAGCGAGGAGCTGGCCCGTGCCCCACCCCAGCGTTGCCAGCCACTCGGGCCCTCCACCTCCCGCCGCCTTCTGTGAACCCGGGCCCCTTTTTTTCCTGCCCTGCCTGAGGGGGGCTTTGCCCCTGCTGCTCCCCCCGCCTGGAGTGTGGTTGCCCTGGCTCTGCAAAATCTCCCTGCTTCTTGTCCTTTGGATGTTGGCAGCAGGGTCGCCCGCCCAGTCTTTCCCTAGCACCCCATCACTCACCAGCCCAGCCACACCTTTGCTCCCTGCAGCCGCTCTCCACCACGCCTGCAGCCATTTGGGCTCTGTCGACCTATTTACAGCATATCTTCCCCAGTAGCGTCCTGCTATGGTGGAGTCTTAGCTTCTTCCCCAGGCTACGCCAACGCCTAGCATGGGGTCTGGCCCCCAGCAGGTCCCCAGGAAATATACTCTGATTGAGCAGATGCTTGGATGTGGTGGGCTGCCTTGCTCGGACGCCGGCCTGGCGCTGTGATCATCTTGGGTCGCCTTTTATATGGGTTGCCTAATTGAGGGTTGCGCGGGCCAAGAGACAAAGAACTCCATTTGGATGCAGTTTTCTTTGAGTGCTAAAGCTTTTATTGTGGCTTGGGTTAATTTTCGAGCTGTCAGTTGTCACTGGAGTGTTGGGTTGTAAATTATCTTTTTACTCGCCTGCGAAAGGCTAACAGAAAAGCCGGCCTGTCTGCTGTTGTGACTTTTAGCTGGTTTTGTCAGTATTAACAAACAAGATCTACTGTACTTCTGTTTGGCTTCAGCTTACACTCATTTATTTTGTTCAGCCAGGATCCTGTTGCAATGTAGGGACACCATGATCTTTGTCATCTGACACTGCGGCCTCCTTTCGTCTATACTGATTAACTTTTTTTTGATGTTCATTCTCCTTGAATTCTCCATTCTGCCTGAATGACAGCTGACTAGGTAGCGCCTACAAATTCCGGACTTTTCTTTGGGGTTTGTATCGACTACAGTGGCCTCTCAGGTGTGTTTAGGGAGCTGGTTCTCTCTTGGGCCTATTGTAGGTTTTTTAAACTTCGCTCTTGAGGCTGTTCAGTCTCCTCACCTGTAAGGCAGCTGAGAGTCTGTTGGGGACCCAGGATGAGCAGCCCTGCTAGCTATAGGGAGTTCCTGCCCTTGTGGGCTTGATATTTTGGAAGACAAGATAAGCTGCATATACGAGTGTCAGCTTTATGTGGGTTTCAGCAAAATGTTATAATCCACAGGGTGTCCGAGGCAGTGCCCACCTTTTTGGGGAACTCAGGAAAAGCACCAAGTATGCTGGGGGAGTTGCAGAGAGCTGTTGTCATTTAGGGCCACCCTTCCTGTTTAGACAGCCCCTGTCAGGGTTGGAAAAATACACATCCCTGGAGTGGGGTAGACACTAGATACGTACTGAGTGAGCGAGTGAATATGAGTGAATGAACACTCTGTCTGGATTGACTTTTACTCTGGGGCAAGGCCATCATTCTCCTGCAAATAGCCCTGAAACCCCTGGCCTGCAGGGTTTTAGGAGAGAGCCGGGCGCACATTTGCTGCGAGTACACGGACTCCTGAGGAGGAGCTGGACCAGGTCAGGTAGTTTTTGTCTAATGGACACAGTGACTTGGGTAAATCACTGGGTTCCTTTTCTGCAGCGGCTCCTGAGGAACTTGAGGCTACGTGTGTGGCGGCCGCCCTCTGCAGTCACCGGGCCTCCCCCGTTGTCTTTTATGCTCTGCCCAGTTTATGGCCCTACCCTTATTTGCCTTCGCCCTTTCTCATCTACCACTTTTTTTTCTTTTTTAACAAAGTGAAAAGAGCTTTGCTTTTTTCTAATTATAAAAATGTTACATGTTCATACTAAAAATGGCATGAAGAAGGAAGTGAAAATTACTTGTCATCCCGTGTATCAGGGATACCCTCCATCAGCAGTCAGACGTCTGGCTTTGCAGGCTTTTTGACCATGTGTACATGCTCTGTCTAGATGGAGGTCCTAGGCAAATGTATTTCTAACAGAATGGAATCATATCATAATACATCTGTTTTGTAACATAAGTTTTTCAACTTGAGTGGACATCTTTTCATACCAGTGACTATAAATATACATCATTATTTAAATCCACAACTACTTCTAATTCATCATTTTGCTAAATTTTATGCATCTTGATACACTTGTTTAAATCCTTTCTAGAACAAGGCAGAGTACTCTTTAAAAAAAAAAAAAAAAAGGACGCTTCAACTATTCCTTAAAGCAGTTGTTTGCTTTAAATGAATTACCAAAGGAAAGAAATGGCCGAGAAAACCAAGATCACAATTAACGTTGGGGGATTTGTGGTGACTGTAATTTGGGGTGAGTCACCACTCCTTAGTGAATCTTCGTTAGAATAGCAAGGACTTGTCATTGTTGCTAAGGGCTGGTGGACCAGGGCCCAGCTGCTCGAATTGTTCTGCTCATTTGGAAATATCAGGGCAAAGTGATTTTGCTCTAAGACTGGATGAGAAGGTTCTCTGCGGGCAGAGAGCAGCAGGCCCACACCTGAGCATCCTTTCTGCTTCAAAACCCTTTGTCCGGTGGGCATCACACCCCCACCTTCAGAGAGTTCCCTTGTGGAGAGGATCGACAAGGACATATATGCAGGAAGGATATTATATCCCATGCTTGAAAAAACCCACAAAACCTGGAAAAAATCCTGTAACACATCACTTCAGCTAGCACGACATTTGAAACCTTTGGAAAAGGTTTCTCTCTGGTACATGAGGGGGAATGGGAGCCCCTTTTCCTTTTGAAAAGGAAAACTTATTTCACCTTGTAAAAGGGGAAGTGAACAACAGGTCAGAAAGAGATTTATAATAGAGAAAAAGCATTTTTCAGAATGTTAGAAATCTCAGCTCTACCGCAAGTCCTGACCTTACAGATCTTGAGAACTAGACTTTGGTTATGTTCCAGTGTGAAAACTAAACTGAGCACAAAGAAGCCCGGTAAGGAGCCGGGGCAGAAGGCTTCTGACTCGCATGGGTTCCGGCACGGGTCGCTGAGCACCGCCTGCTCTGTGGCTGCATTTCTAGGTATGGCGCAGACAGGCTGCCCCCGAGGCATCTTTATAGGCGTGGAGGTGAGCGCTGGCCTCGGGAAGCGGGGCCCAGGCGGGTGCGCTCTGCGTGGGAGTGGGAGCCGCTGCTGCCGGTGCGGTGAAGTAGTCCTGCCGCCGGGGGCTGTTAGTCATATGGAATCATTTGGGTAGAATTTATTTAAATTATATTTCAAATTAGCTTGTTAGAATAAAAATATGCAGTGAGGAACACATTTAGGCATTTGTCAACGACTAGAGAGATTTTCTTAAAAAACATTTTTATTCACAAGCCTGGTTGATAGCCGTCTTATTATTCCTGTGAGGGGCTGGCACCGTGGCGTCCCCTCCCCTGTGCAGAAGAGCTGGGCTGCGGCCTTGCCGCCCGCCGCAGCCGCCGGCCCGGAGCTGGAGAAGCCTGCGGCGCGGGGGCCCCGCTGCGGAGGTCCCCCCTGGGCCGCGCCTGGGGAGTCAGGCCGGAGGCCGCACCGAGCCCCCCGCCCCTGGACCTCCCGCTCCGGGGGGGTCCCAGCTGTGGGTTACGGGCAGGGGTGTCCGCAGGGACCCAATTAATGAGGAGTATTGCCGACCCCGCCGCCTAGGCACTGGGTCCCTTTTGGGATCTTTAATTGGAGAGCTTTTGATTGGAGTTGTTCAATAAGGGGAGAGAAGGAGGACGGCTTCAGCTTCTGTTGTCCTGGGGGAGGAGGGGGACAGAGAAGGTCCCCAGGGACCAGCCCGCTCCTGGAGGCCCCGAGGGCAGTGCTGCTGGCTTCAGGGGTGGAGGCTGGTGGGCAGAGGCGCACGTGGGCAGCAGTGGAGTGTGGTCGAGAACAGAGGCCGTGGACCCCATCCTGGCCTTGCACTGGGTGGGACCCTCTTGAGCCTCAGTTTCCTCATCTGATGTTGGAAGAATAATGGTACCCACATCACATGGTGGTTGTGAGGATGAAATGAACACAGTGGATTGCGTTAGTTAGTGGGCAGGGAGGTGAGGTACATAGTGCAGAGAAGGGTCAGGAAGGTTTGGGCGTGAGGGAGAGGCCCTGTGCTGGGCTGGGACCTAACCTGTGGGGGCAGGGAACCAGCCAGGGGTGAGGCTGGACGTGGGGGAGGACTTGGTCCTGGTTTCGAAGGCCTGATAGGCAGGGAGGCAGGAGGCTCACAGGGGAAGAGGTGCCTTGGGGCAGCAGGTAGGACATTCTGTATGCCTGGGAGTGTGGGCTTCCATCTAGAGACAATGAGGGCATGTTTCAATTTTGAAGAGAAGAACAATACTTGTATTAAGGAAATTGTTCCAATATTATGTCAACTCTACAAATAAAAACACTTTTTTAAATAAGTAAAAGTATGGAGACTTTGAACACATACACACAAAATTCAGAGATAGTAATGAAGGTTAGTATGGAAAGTTTAGAGACTGGAGAGAGGAGACCTAACAGGAACCAGCCACCATAGAGGCAAGAAATGAGAGCAGAGGGATGGAGGGGAGAAGAAGGTGGGCACAGATTGCTATGATGTGGGCCCTGCCCTGCCCCGTGATGGGGCTGAGGCGTCTCCAGGAATGTGTGCAATACAGGAAGAGAAGAACACACACCAGGCACTTTGCTGGGGACGAGAGGCAGAAGGCTGGAAGGTCTTTCCTATAGAGTTGCTGAATTAGGACACGGGTTCGGCTGTCCCTCAGTGAGAAGGCAGTGGGCCTGGAGTTCCCACTCACCATGCTGTCTGTGCAGCACCCCTTCTCATTCTCCCGGCCCCCACCTTCCTAGCTCGGGGACCTGGGCTCGAGCTGGCTGGTCGTCTGCTCAAGCTCCCAGCCAGAGCGTGGCAGAGCTGGGCACCAAGCCCCACCTGTTGAGAGCAGGAGCTGCGTTCTTAAGATGCACTTTCTGCAGCCGCAAGTGCCCCTGAGATGGCGTGGCGCGTGGCTCCACAGCTCTTGTTCATTGGGATGAGAGACGGGGAGAGGCTGTGTTGACAGCAGTCTGGATGTTTCTAGATTGTGTGACTGAGCCATTGACTGCAACAGGGAGTACAATTTTTTGTGTGCGTTGTGGGGGAAGAATGAGGTTTGTTTTGGATGGGTATGGTGGTGCTCCGTGGGGTGGCCCCGTAAGCAGAAATCCAGCTCTAGTGCTCCGCAGTTAGGGTGGAGTTGGGGGTACAGAAGTGGGACCCATCGCCATGCAGTGGAGTTGCTCTCCCAAGGAGAGAGAGGCCAGCACGATGGAGCGAGAACCGGGGGAAGCCCTACAGTGAAGGGAAGGAAAAAAAGCCAGTGGAGGAGCCTCAGGGGTGCTGCACAGGGGCCGAGGCCCAGAAAGCCTGGGGCAGGGTGGGGACCGAGGCGCAGCTGGCAGGTGTGGGAGGAGGTGGGACGCTGATGGGTTGGAGGTGCAGCTTCAGCCATGCGACAGCCCAGACCCATTTGCAGGCCATCTAGGGCGAGTGCACCTGCCGGACTGGAGAGGTCCGGCCCGAGGCGGAGGTGAGCTTCACGGTGAGTCATGTAGGGGGAAGGCTGGACTTTGTTGCCTAAGTTGAACATGTTGGGAGACTGATGGTGAAGCAGAGGAGATGGAAGATATTAGAGAAAGATGAGAGGCAGTGAGGCTGGAGGTGGGAGGGAGCCAGAGGAAGGGCTTCAGCGCAAGAGCCGACCTCCGAGGGCGCTGAGGCGTCACCCCGAGGCCAGGCAAGGCAGAGGTACGGAAGCATTTTGAGGCCATGGTAGGGAGGGGAGTGAGGGAGCTGGGGGGCTGGTTTTCCTTTGCAGCGTGGGCCACAGATTTAGTCTGAGAGCCAGAGGGTAGATGAGGAAGAAGGGAAATGGTTTGATAGAGCTGGTTGCAGGATTTGAGGCAGGGAGTCGGCTGGGGCTAGCACAGATTTGGGAGCAGCCTTGAGGGGCCAGTTGGGGATTCGAGAACATGAATTTGTACAGGTGACTGTTGTTGCACTAGACAGCTCACCAGCGCACCAGGTGACCTGCAAGCGGAGGGGTGGCACGCAGTCTGGACCCAGATGGCGGGCACGTGGGGGGACGGCCACCTGGTAGGACTGAGCGCTTTGCTGCCCACAGCCCTGGGGGACACTGCGTGGGGGAGGGAGAGTCTCTTCCATCCCCATCAGTCACCTTTCTGCCCTTGCTTTTCCAAGTAGCCAGTCACTGTTCTGTTGTTAATAATTCTTCCAGACCCCTTCTAAAAAATGCATTAAAATTCTTACCGGTGTGACCTCTTTGAGTAATGAGATCTGTGAGTTTATTAACCTCTGTGGGAAGTGGATTTCTTTGCTCCACGGGAGCGGTTAATCTCTTGGAGGGAATGAACATTAATGGGCTGACCTGGAGGGTGAGCTTGGTGCCCAACAGCAGAGGCAGCGTGGGGGCAGCTCCTCTGTGCCCTCCTCCTGGCGCTGCCAGCGTGGATGGGGGCCAGTGGCTTCTGCACATGGCTCTCCCCAAGCCCAGTCAGCGCGTCTCGCAGGGGCCCAAGCTGAGACGGCCAGAGCATCCAAGCCGGAGGACCTCATTCCTTTAGATGAGTCTCACCCTTTAAGTGTGTGAAGGGCAGAGGAGGGGATGAGGGCGTTGAGGTCTCACAGACAGTGTGCAGTCTGCGTGTCACTCACACAGGCCAGGGAAACGAGCTGCGAGGGCATCAGGACATTTGGTGTGTGGCCCCGCTGAAGCGCGTCGTCCGCAGCCCCAGTGTCGGCCTTCACGTCTGCACATGTGCTGGGTGGCTGGTGTGAGGCGTCTGGCTGAGTGGCAGTGACTGTGGCTTCATCTTTATTAGTCTGGCCTGCAAGCCTGCTGCAGTGCAGCCGGAGCCCCGTCCTCGGGGGGCGGCCTGAACACTTGGCCCGTGCCTCCCAGCATGTTCTGCCACACAGAACATTGGATTATAACACAGTGTTGTGTCCGCATACCGTCAGGATCCCTGTTCCCTCCGCTCCTGCCGACCAGACCGGCCATGGTCTGGGTACCACCTGTGCAAGGTCCCGTGTGCTAGTGTCCACATTTAGGAGAGCAAAACAAACAGGTGAAATAAGTCTTAATGTATTTTGACCCAGTATATCCCCAGTAGTATCATTTCTTCATGTAATCCATGATGAGTGAATCAGACATGGTCCCTCTTCCCCCAGAATTTACATGGTAGAGAGAAAGACCCCACCTGTCTCTGCACGCCCCTCCCCCGCCCAAAAAACCACGTCAGCGGATCCACAAGTGAAATAGCTGCAGGTGGGGCTCAGTGCCACTCGGGGAAGAAGCTGGGGCCGAGGCCGCCTCTGGCAGGGGCCCTGCGGAGAACAGCAGCCGAGCGCCCCGGTGAGAGTGGACGGGCACAGTCCTGGAGTCTCTGAGGAACTGGGGTCCGCAAGGGTGAGGGTTCAGCACAGCTGGGCACGGTCCCTCTCCAGCTGAGAGCGCCTCTCTGGGGCTCTGCGAGAGGGTGTGGGAAGGGGGTGAGAACGGGCACAGGGGGCGGGCTCGGGGTTCCGGAAGGGGGCAAGGAAGACGGGTGATGCCGTGGGTGGTTTGGAGCGGGATCTGGGGAGGGGCTGAGGGGCGGGAGGGAAGGGAGGGCTCCTTGGTTTCCGTGTAAGTGACCCGTAGGGGGGAAGCCTGCAGGGAGAGCGGGCGAGGAGCAGGCAAGGTGAGGGCCAAGCCTCCAGGGTCACACTTGAGGGGGCGCTTGGAGCCGGGAGGAGGCAGCTGCTGACATGCGTCTGGGGCACCGCGGGGGTCAGACTGCAGATGGAGGGCCCAGTGGTGGAGAGGCAGGCAGGGGACCCAGCCGAGCCGGGTTGAGGGGCTGGCAGAGGAGGCGGAGCCAGCAAAGAAGATGGGGGAGGGCGCAGGGAGGGAGGAGGAACCTGGGGCGGTGCGTCAGGATGGCCCATGAGGTGTCCTGGAGAGCAGGGCGTGGGGCTTGGTGCTGAGCAGCCACTGAGGCTGGTGACATGGCGAGAGCTGGTGGCCCCGACCTGGGCCTGGTCTGTGTCCGTGTGGGGCCAGGGGCCAGGTGGGTCAGAGGATGGATGAGAGGCGGGGCTGCATGGGGCATGTCTACAGGAAGGCGACCGTCAAGGGACAGAGAAGTTGGACAGTAATGTGTGAAGCTGTAGGTAAAGGGCAGGGTGCTTAAGAGAGGAGGGCGCCGCCTCGCGCCCATGGGGATGCTGCCGGGAGAGGGGGTGGCCTTGAGAAATGACAGGGTGGGGTCCGAGCAGCAGGGGCAGGATTGTCCCTCGAGGGCCAGGTGAGGCGCGGAGGCTCCCTGGGGGCCCCTGGGTGAGAGGGGCCGCCGGCTGGGCCCCAGCCTGTGGCCTATGGGGCATGTTTGAGAGGAAGAGTGAAATTGTCTGGGAGGGCGGCAAGCCTCCTGGAGACACCAAGCTGTGAGCCATTGCAGCGGCAGTTTGAGGTCGGAAAATAGGACTTAAAGTGAAACTTGTCCACCCAGTTTTGTGATGTTGCCCATTTGCTTGGGTGTGGCGTGGAGGCAGGCGGCGGACGGGCTGGAGGCAGGGTGTCTGCACGGCTTGCTGACAGTGGCAGGCCACGGGCTGGGTGCGGGCCACTCGGGGAGGACAGCGAGGCCAGGGAGTGGGCGGTGGGTGGGAGGGCCCAGGAGGAGGGAGAGGCCACGTGGGCCGGGAGGCTGGGCGGTGGGACAGGCAGGGGCTGGAGGCGAGGGTCCCATGTGTGGCCGGGAGAGGGTCCCTGCAGGGGCGCGGGGAAGAAGGCCTGCAGCCCAGGGCCCAGGACCTGCATCCAGGGTGTTGGGGTTGCCGTGTTGATGGTGACAGTGACAGGAGGTGGCAAAGGCGGAAGGTGGGCCTGGGGCCCAAGGCCTGACCAGTGGCGGGAAGTGACTTGGAGGCTGGTGAGAGCAGGGGACGGGCAGGTGGCTGGCATGGCCTGGCCTCCCTCCGGGACATGGACACAGCCCCAGGTCGCTCTCCCCTTGTGTTCTGCTTCTGTGGGAGGGGTGAGGAGCAGATCAGCTGTGAGTGGCCCGGAGGCGCTGTCCTCAGGGAACAGCTGGGTGGCCACCAAGGCTGAGGTGAGGGGAGCGCGCCGGCTGGGCTCCTGGGGCCTGCGGGTCTCAGGATTTCTGTGGGTCCCCCTAGGATTTGCGCAGGGAGAGAGGAGGCAGCGAGTGCCTCAGATTTGGGGCTGGACCGAGCAGGGGACCCAGGAGCCTGAATGAGGTGGGTGGTGGTGAAGGTTGGGTCCCGGCTCTCCCAGGTAAGGGTGCAAGCCTTCCTGTCTTGAGTGGGGAGTAGGGCAGATCTCCCTGAGTGTGGGAAAGAACTTGGGATTTGGAGTTGATGGGGAGTCCCCAGCAAGTCAGCCTGGTGACAGGGCTGTCCACAACGCCGCTAGAGCCGACGGCCTTGGGGGAAGCGTGAGACAGCTGTAACAAGGGAGGCGAGGCCTCTCCGTCTGCAGCTGGAACACGTTTGATCCTGGCTAGTGTGTCCACAGCAGACGTGCAGAGGGATCTTTGGAGGAGGGAGAGCAGAGCGGGAGGGTCCAGACACACGTCTGTGTGCATCATGTGAAGGAAGGTCTCTTACAGGGGGGTCTCCAGATGCAGCTCAGGGGTCCCGGACACCCCTCCCCCCACGGTGCATGAAGTGTGTTCTGCATGTATGTGCTTTTCAGGATAAGGTGTCCATAGTACTTTCAGCTTTTCAAAGGGCTCCTTGACCCAAAAGAGGCTAGGAGCCCTTGTTTAAGGCGTAAATCAGGGAGAACTGGGGGGGGCTGCTGTGGGGGGACGCCAGCTGTCATTTTGGGAGTGCAGCTGTGGGGACTCACGTAGTGAAACTTGGATTAGGGGCAGGGAGGCACAGGGAGCCCAGGTTTGATTCTGTGGGTGCCTGAGAGCACGTGTCTCAGGTGGGGTGTGCACAGGGCAGGCAACAGAGGGGACCTGTGCTGCTGGCAAAGCTTCGCCCAGACCTTCCTTTTCAGAGGAGCAAACTACTCCGGGTGTCGCCAGGTTCTGTGCCTCCTCGGGGGTGGGGGTGGGGGGGGGGACTGTCCTGCGTGCTGAGTGCGGCTGGGAGCGATGGAGCCCCTGCAGGTGCCCAGGCATGCGGCTCTGGCACAGAGGCCCCAGGACGCCTGCCTCTCTGGAGGGAGCATATTGTCATCTTGGGGGTCGGCCTCTGCTGATCTGGGGCCTCAGGTGATTCCTTGGATAGGGAACAGTGTTCTCCTATGGCATTAACTGCTCCCACATCTCGCTGTGGGGTGGCGCTGAGCCCCCCTTCACGGGCCCTCGCCGCCCACCTGGACGGCCTGGGGGGCTCCCTTCCATGAGGGGGAGTTGGGTGAGCCTGAGGCAGAGCAGGGACATGGGACGAGCATTCTGATTAATCTCTCCCGCTCGTGATGAAAAATGCTGAGGTATAAACAGTGTAGTAAGAACAGGAGGGACTCCATCCTAAGGCTAAGATTTCATTTTAAAAACCAGGGAGTTAAGAGGTGAGATTCCTGGCATATTTTATGGTGATTAGCTAACGGCCAAACCTATCGTAAGGCAGGGTGAGCAGTTTTCACTAATATGTCCCCACTGCTTTGAGGGTCACCTGTGCCTCAGAGACCAGGACCAATGAATTCCTTGCGTTAAGTTTATCCTGTGTACTATCTAGAGGACTGACTGTGGATGGTGACTCAGTGTCTCTCACTAAAGAGACATCATGACACCACGCATCAGCCTACGGCTCCCCTGGCCCTTTGCCCCGTTCTTGAAATCCTTAAAATCCCGTATCCTAAACCTTTAAGTGGCCCTCCCCTCTGAGGCCATCTGCGCCCCCGCCTGAGCGTGTACTGTCTTATCAGATCAGCTTTCCTGTTGCATAACCTACTGCACTTCATCTCTGAACTCGTTTTCATGATAAAGACAAGAACCACCGACTTCCACCTCCGATGGTAAATGTCTTTGAAACTTTACAGTTTCCTTCAAATTTCTAGACTTAAGCACAAGTCTTCACTCTCTCTGCTCTACTGAGAGTTCTGATTTGGGCTCTGATTTGAGATCCCAGCACCCGGGTGACCTGGACAGGACTGCAGCTGACCCATCATGCTCTTTGGTAGCCTGCCCAAAAATCTCCTTTCTTTGCCTTTGGGAAGTTCTCAGAACATAATCTCAGTCCATCCAGGGCTCTGCGGCTCCCCCAAAGCCTGGGGTGGGGCTAGGTTCCCACGCTGTGCAGTTCCAAGCGGACACTGGACGCCAGGTGAGCCTGGCTTCAGCAGCTGGCAAGGGAGCTGCCCTGTGCCGCGCAGGAGCTCAGTGAGCCTCCGTCTGCGCCTCCTTCGCTCTGCTGCCCGCACAGCTGCTGCCATTTCCTGCTACTCTCGCTTTGATGAATTCCTTCCTACCTGCACGCCTCCCACCTGCCCGGGAATTCTTTCTCGATCAGAGTCCAGAACCTCTTCCAGGTTGAGGTCTCGCCGAGCACGCAGGGAGATCCCGCCAGCTAGGACCGCCCGGCTACAGCACCAGGCCTGAATCGACCTTGCAGGCCTGGGCCGGGCACAGCTTTACCTCCTGGGGGGCCCTACACCCCCACACCCAGCGTGTTCCCCAGCCTTGGCTGGGGTCCTACCTTACCTTGGCACCCATGGAACTTATGTGCTCAATTTAAGACTCACTCCCATGGGACAAAACTGATGATTGAGTTTGGTTTTACCAGTTTCCTCCTTTTCTTTTTCTTTTTTCAGTGTTTGTTTTTTTTAAAGCATGCATGCCTTACCAAGGATGGAATGTTCCGGAAAACTGGAATTGGAATCCCATAGCCTGATTGAAAGCCATATAACTTGCTTTAAAGGAGAGAGCTAAAAAAAAGCCACTCGTTGGCTTCTCCTATGAATTTTAAATATTCTGAAAGCTTTGCCCACGAAGGAAACAATGCCTCATTCCTTAAATAATTAAGGAGAGTGGATATCGCCCAGGTGTGGTCACATGCTGCCCCTGGGAGCCTCTTGGTCAAGGGGAGAGCTTGGGCGGGTACCCAGAGAGGTTGTCCTCAGGAAAAACAGGCGCAGCTTCAAGCAGCTGCCTTTCAAGAATTTAGTGGAATTGGCGCAACCGTGGAAAAGTTCTGTGAGAGGATGAGGTGGTATGTGATCTCCTGTAAGTTTTCCTCTAGAAGTCTGCACCCATTACCTGTTTGTATCAGCCCTGTGAATTCACAGCTGGTTTTATTTGCCCCTTCAGTGCCACCTGACCGGCCCCGGGGGATGACTATGGCCTCGGGCCACGTCTGTGTCCTCCCAGCCACTCTAGCATTGGCCCTGGTCTCTGTAGGTCCTGGATAGAAATTTCTGGAGAACCTGTGTAGGGAAGACAAGGCTACTTTATCTTCCGGCAGAATACCCTCCCCTCAGGAGCAACGGTGGCATCTCAGAACTGGCAGATTCTCTCCTGGCTGTCTGTCCGGTCTGGGGTCACACAGGATTTTTATCACTGAAGCCACAGAATGGTATGCTGGACAGACAGACGGGCATGGCAGACAGACATCAGGGTGTCTTACTTGGTTTCTGTAGGAGAGTTAGTTCTGCCAGAGAAAAGGAAACTAGTATTTATTGATTACTGATAGGCATTATTTCATTTAAGCTTCCTGTTTTGTGGACGAGGAAAGTGGGATTCAGAGAGCTTATGTGGTTAGAGTTGCAGAGCCAGGACACAGAATGGGGTCATACGTGTCTGCAGCAAATTACCAAGTATCACACCCTGTAAGACTCGCAATTCCAAGAGAAAAACAATCTTTGTTTCAGAAGTACAGCTTGAGGTCTAAAAGGAAAGCAGAGACGGGCCTCCAGGAAGCTCTGTCAGGACCCCTTTCAAAGAGCAGGGGTCAGAAGGGGGCGTTGCTGGTGCTGTTTGCACAGCCTGCTGGGTTCTGCGCGGAACCTGCTGAGTGTCCTTCACCTTATCTCTCGGTTTCTCCCTGGTCCTTTCGCTCAGATTTCAGTAGAGCGTCCCAGAGTGAGTGAACCCTTCAGTCTTGTTGAGTCGTTATGTAGTGACCACATCTATTAAGACATTGTTCAGATCACGGAATAGGAATCTAGGTCTGCAGTAGGTCAGCCTGTCGGGCTGGGTGTGTGCCTGCTCAGTCACATGGGTGTCAGTCGTGACACAGAGCAGGGCTCTCAGCCCTCCGGAGCCCAGGTTGCTCGCCCTCCTTGTGGCCATGAAGCCGAATCTTTCCCCGTTTGTCAGCAGGTCGTGCCTTAGACGATTGTCACGTGTTGTCGGCCTCAAGGGTACATGAGAGCTCTTTTTTTTTCCTTTGCCTTTTTCGGCTAGGAAAGTGCCCTGGCTGCTTTGCTGCAGCGGGGGCCCCCCTGGCTGCAAGACTCACCTGGCAGGAACCTGAGCTGTACAGGGTGCTGTACAGGGGTGATTTTCAGGGCTGGTTTCCCAGTCAAGCAGCACTTTATCCCCTAGAAGTCAAGGGTTCTCAAGCCCCTGCATCCCAGATGAGAGGTCAGACTGGTTCTGAAGCAGTGAGATTTACTTCTGTCTGTGCATCTTGCCAAAATGGACTGTTTGGTGTGTTTCCATGTCCCTTTTCCTGGAGCAAATCTGCCCACCGATGGCTGACCCGGCCAGCTGAACCACGAGTGCAGCTTGCAGAGGATGTCACAGACTGAAATGATGATCCGACACCCAGATGGGTCCTGGGAAGTGTGTTTCGCTGGAAGGAGTTCATGGCTGAGGGTCTTCTAGGTCATCTATTTTGAGAATGAAAATGTTCACGTGGTCTCTGGAGCTGTTTTTTGGTAACAGGTAAAATGAGTTTCCTCCATACCAAGTACGGGCATGGCGGAGCCAGAGACCACTTACATGTGCTCAGATCTTTGTGTCTGAGGGCGTCTGCGGCTTTGTCCCTGGGCCCCCAGGACCAGCAGCTTCCTTCAGGGCGCCTGGGTTAAGGCGGTAGCCCACGGGAGCAGCTGCGTTCCCGGTAGGGTTCCCTCCCAAGCAGCCACGTAGCCCAGCAGTGCCCCTTCTCACATCAGACCCGTGCGCCACTTCCAGGAGTGGCCAGACGGACTTGGCCCCTGTCCCTGTAGAGCTTATACGGAGCAAGGAAATGGCTATTGAGTAACTGCAAAAACAATTATAATGCACTCATTCAACAAATACTTGTTTAGCATCTAGAATGAGTATCAGGGAACCAGATGGACAAGAATCGCCACGTTCATGAAGCTTACATTCCAATGAGACACACAATAAATTAAGATATAACAAGTAAGTAAATTTTATGGTATAAGTGGGGGAAGTTTTCCCTTCTTTCCTTCTAGGTTCTTCGGCTGGTCTGACAAGGCGGACTAATAGGGGCAAAACAAATTTAATTTCATATGTACAGGAACCCCAGAGATACGAGGCTCAGAGAGGTGACTGAAGTGGGCAGCTTTTATATCTTTTAGACAAAGAAACAAACATTTGTGAAGAACAAGATAAAGAAGTTTGGACCTGGGGGTAGTAAATCCGCGAGGAAGGGGCAAGGTTGGTTTGTTCAGCCTTCTGGGTCTTGAATTTCCCGTCTCTGGTGGTAAGGGTGCCTCCCACCCTCCCAGTCTGGGGAGGGCACCTTCGCAGGGAGAGCTGTGCCCTGCTTCCAGAGGGGCAAGGAGGGTCGCGGGGTCACTCTAGCACCGGCTGTTTCTCAAGTAACTTTAACCAAAATAGGCCATATGGCAGAGTAGTGTGTTTTGGGGTCGCATATTGTGCTCACCTTTGATGGCACGTCAGAAGGCGGTACGCTCCATGGGAAGCAGGCAGGTAAAGGTGTTTGGAACACAGGCTGCGTTGGGCGGGTGTCAATGGCAGAGAGAGTGGGATGGATGAAGTGAAGATTATAGGCGGTTGGGGTTTTGGATAAATGACAGGTTATGACAGAGAGTTGGAAGAGGGAGGGGGAGAGAAGAGAAATTCAGGCAACTGGGGGGCCAGTTGGAAGGATGGTGTGTGTATTGAAATGACTGAGCAACCAGACAGGAGTGGTGCGGCAGCTGAGACCATGGAGAGACAAGGCGCAGGGGCGCGGGGGCGGTGGCTGACGCTCTGATGGCAGGAGAGCCAGGGTGGGGGGTTTAGGGAGGAGGGAGGGGAGCTGTCTGGAGGGGGCAGAGCCGAGTCTGGCAGGCTGAGTACTCTGCAGCTTCACAGATGCCCGAGGCGGGTTAGAGCGTGTCTGGCCCGGAATGGGAGGCTGTGACAGTGTGACTTATAATAAGGAATAACGTACTGGGCGTCATCCCATCCCTGGCACAGAGCCCCTCAGGCCCTAGAGCTGTCTTCTGTTATGTTAATTAGGGCTCTTCCGGAAAGCACCTCTGAGGGGGCTGGTTGCTGGGGAGACAACCTCAAGTCAGAGGGCTGGATTTTCAGTGTCTCTGATCCCCCTCCACGGAGGGGAGAGAGGGGCTGGAGGTGGACTCAGGTGTCAGTGGCCTGTGTAGTGAAGCCTCCATCAGAGCCCAGAGGATGGAGTTCAGAGAGCTTCCCAGTTGGGGGGCCCTGGAGACCGGGGAGGGTGGTGCCCATGGAGAGGGCGTGGGAGCCCTGGGCCCTTCCTCCATACCTGCTCTGGGCATCTCTTCCACTGGGATCTTCCTGAGCTACATGCTTTTATAATAAACTGTTGATCTAGTGAGTAATATGTTTCTGAGTTGTGTGAGCTGCTTGCTCTAGCAAATGAATCGAACCTGAGGAGGGGGCTGTTGGAACCTCGAGTCTGTAGCCAGCCGGTCGAAGCCCAGATGACAACCAGGACTTGAGATTGGCATCTGAAACGGGACAGCTTGTGGGACTGAGCCCTTAGCCTGTGGGATCGGATGCTTTCTCCAAGTAGGTAGTGTCAGGATAGAGTTGAATTGCTAGACACCCAGCTGATGTCCCAGAGAATCGTTGGTGGCCGGAGGGAAAAGCCCACACATCAGTGCTGGGTGCAGGATCTGAGCTCCGCTGAGGATGTGCTGTGCGAGAGGGTGCAGGTGCGCAGGTGTGGGCCAGAGGAGGTCAGGAGGGAGCGGAGCTCCCTCTGGCTACACTGTCAGGAGGAGGCCTGCCTCCTGGGGTGGAGGTGCGGCACGAGTGTGGACAGGAGCTAGAAAAATGGGACTTCCCGAGGTATCTGCTTAGTGCTGCCATGCAAGAGAGCTTTCAGTAGTTGGCGGCTGCGGAGTGAGCCAGGGGTCAGGGGAGGCCGGGTGGCGATTCTCTGTGCCACCCTGAAGGCTGCTGTCAAGCACAGGTGAGCCAGCTGCTGCCTGTGGCCGCATCGTACTAACCTGGTGGTCAGTCTATCAACATGGTCCAAACAGGCCTGAGAGGACCGATAGGGACTGTGAACCACTGGGCAGGAACTTGAAGGTTTGGGGAACTCAGGAGGTGCCTTGTGGGCTCTCTGCTGACAGCTGGGCTTCTGGGAAGGGCTGTGGGGACACTGATGGAAGACAGCCTTGGTGAGACATGGAGGAGGACGACCCGTTTGCTCAGAGGCCGGCTGAGCTCAAGGGGGTTCAGCCTGGCATGGGAAGCAAAGGGCTGAGGGGAGGGGGCCATAGAGCGCAGCTGTAGGGCCGGTGACGTGCCGAGGACAGGCGTGAAGGGGGCCGGGAGCAGGTGGCTTGGGTGGCTCTCGTGTCATAGCTGCGTGTGGCCTGGGGCAAGTTCATCTTTCCCCACTCTCTGTTTTCCTCTGTAAAATGAGACTCCGGCTCTGATTTTTTTTATCAAGGTCGTTGGGAAATGTAGTTGAGATGCATGTCAGTGCCCAGCACGACAGCAGCACCTGACAGGCGATCAGTACATGCCAGAACCTCCCGAAAATAAATACCTTTTCCGGGGTGCTGCTGGGACCTAGGAGGGGAGGATGTCAGTGCTGCCGTAAGACCCCAGAAAGGCATTCCTTCTCAGAGAGCAGATCGCTCAGGAGAGGAACGCTCATGGCCCTGAAGATGTCAGTGTGCATGGAAAGAGATGAGGATGGAAGCTTGAAGCGGGGCACTTGGACAAAATGCACATGACATGAGAAGTCTGCACGAGCCATCTGGTCCTGTGGAGGAGCCGGGCCCTGCGTCCTTGGTGCATGGGAACAAGCACGGGCCATTTTGGGGCCAGACTCCGGCCAGCACACGTGCACCTCACTGTCTGACACCTGCTGGCCGCCTCCTTCTGTTCAAAGTCAAGCAAAGGAGAGAAGAAACCATAGGAGACCCAGTTCTTAATCCCACACTGAACTCATCCTCACCTGTCACACAGCACTCAGACCCATCAGTCTGCTAGTCACTCGGTTCCGTCTGCTGCAGACCCACCAATCCTCTGCATACTTGCCTTGCAAGCGCGGAGAGGCAGAAGGAACCGTCCCGGCTCCTGTACCCTCCTGTTCTCTCCGTGTGCCCTGCTCTCTCTCGCCTTTGTTGAGACATGTTTTCTGGAGGCCAGGCTCCGGCTGTGACATGGCACATAAGACATAGTCATGGCCCTTGAGCTCCCCCTGACAAGAGTGATGCTTTCAGGCCAGGCAGGGCACGTGGGGTCATGTGTGCAGCATGCTGAGGTGAAGTGGGGAGGCTGCTGGTGGGCAAGCCGCAAGCCAGGCCTGCAGCTGTCCTGGGCAGCCTGGAGCTGAGAGGGTCAGGGTAGCTCAGCATGCCCATGTGCACGCACGTGTGCGAGGGTGTGCATGCCCAGGAGGGACACATCACCTAGCAGTTCAGCTGTTGCAGGTGCCCCCTGCTGTCCAACAGGACCTGCTTATTTGCCTGTGGACTGTGTAGGGTCCCACCAGCCGGCAGCTGATCACCCGGGCCCCTGGCAGCTGGAGTTCGTTGGGCACTTTTGGCCACAACATCACATGTTTCCTCTATTAAGGCACTGCAGGAGTTCTGGAAATGAGCCCTGATCCCTGCCCAAGGGGGCTTACAGCCCAGTTTGGGGGCTACAACACCCCTATGGCTTCCCAAAGACAAGCCAGAGTATGAGGGCCACCAAGGAGGTACAGAGCTGGGCCCCAGGGAGAGAATCGGTCTGCAGGTGGAGTGGGGTGCCGGTGATGGGATAGGTGACCAATTTGCACTCTGCCTTGAAGGACATAGGATTCTGACTTGGGGTGGGGTGGGCTGAGTGGGCTTGGACATGAGCCAGGGGCATTCTGGGAGGAGGGCACAGCTCCCATGAAGGCACGGGTGTGGAGTGCACATGCATGGGCATCTGTTAAGCCTGGAGGTTGGGTACAGGGATTGATGGGAGGAGGCCCCAGAGTCAGATGGAGACAAAGGCTGGGTGAGACTCGGGAGTTCGGTTCTGCGATGGCCTTCACAACCCGCACACGATCGGCTGGACAGGGTGGACGCCTGTGGTTGTTTTGAAGGGGCTGCGGTCGGCACGGCGTAGTACCGGGGCTCAGGCACAAAGACGCGCCCTTCCCTCATGTGGCTCCTGTTTGAGGTCCACAAGGGCTCCCTGGCCACTGAACGTGGCCTTTCTCGGTTCCTTCCGCGCCAGCATAAGCCTAGTGCCGTGGGGCTCTGTAGGGCTGCGGGCACAAGCTATTTTTGTGTTCCTTCAAATGCCTGTGTTTATTTTTAACCTTGAGCCTTTGTAAAGTAGGGATGTATCCTGCCGGCTTTGCTTTTGAGTAAAATGGTGCCTTTGGGCTGATGGAACCAACACAAGATGTTCTTGATTTAATGTTGTGCGTTCTCCTCGTTGAGTGCCTCAGAGCATGTATTCTGACATTATAGGGAAGGCCCCAGAAATAATTCGCTTTTAAAAAAATCCTGGAAAGAGGAAGCCCTTATGCGGTTTGCGACGTCCTTAACTTGCACCGGCCGATCTGTCTCGGGCGCTGGTGCTCAGCGAGGAGGTCTGTGGGTGCTGGAGGCGGGGTGCAAGTCTGAACCCTGCCGTGCAGCCCCGCGGGAGCCCGCGGACAAGCGCTTAGACTAGAATGTCTGTTACCTTTCAAGCATGTGCAAGTTATTAACTGAAAAGCTAATGAGATTAACTTAGAGTGAATATGGAAGATTCAGCCAGTGCTTACTTACACTTTCCTCTCCAGAACCCATTAAAATGATAATGAAGAGATTTTATTAAAAGTATAATCCTGTGATGGCAAAGTGAATGGCGGGAGGGAATTCGCAGCAGCTGGAAAGACGGCAGCGAGTTCCTGGATGATGGGGAGCCGGTGGAGGAACGTCAGAAAGGAGCAGAGGAACCGAAGCATGAGATGGGGCGCCGGGGCGGGAGTCGGGCCAGTCTGCCCCGCGCGAGCTCGCAGGCCCGGCCAGGCTCCCGAGGGCGCCGTGTCTGTTAGGGGAGAGTGAGGACCGGAGAACTGCCGGCAGGGGCGGGCGGGGAGTGCGGGCGCTGGCCTTCCGCAGGGAGTCTGCCTTGGTCTGGCACGGAGCCGGCTGGGGGGGTGTACTTGAAGCCGGTACCGGGTCGGATCCGCTGGGGAGCGAACTCGGAGCGCTCCAGCGCGTGTCAGGAAGAGGAGGGGCCGGCAAACAAAGTGCTTGGATGCCATAGATGCAAGGGACAGGGAAGCAAGGCCTTCAGGGCGCTGGGGACAATCACCTTTTAACCATTGAAGAGATTCCACATCCCGTGGCAGCCGGAACAGTGTCTCCAAAAGAGACTCGGTCCTGACCCCTGGATCCTGTCAGTGTGACCTTTCATGGGGACAAGGCCTTGCAGGTGTGAGTAAGGTGAGGCTCTTGGCCTGGGAGAGTGTCCTGAGTTACCCGGTTGGCCCTGCTGACCATGGCGAGTGCCTTTAAGATGGAGAGGCGGAAGGAGATTTACTGCTCGAGGAGGGGAGGGCACTTCAGCAGAGACAGACTCGAAGATGCTAAGCCGCAGACTGTGACCAGGGAGGAGGCAGCTCCGGGAGCTGGAATGGCCGGGAAACAGATTCTTCCCCGGAGCCCGCAGAGGGAGCACGGCCCACCAAGCACCCTGGTTCTAGCCCAGCGGACCTGATTTCGGGCTTCTCGCCTCCGCACGGGAGAGAATAAGTTCCTGCTGTCACCAGGTCAGTGGTGATTTGTCTCAGTAGCCCTAGGAAACAAACACCCTCAGCCAAGCCAGTAAAGGGTAAGGGGGAGAGTAAAACACGGGGCCTGAAGTTCACTTCCCACTCATCCGGGCCCAGGACTGCACCTTCGGGACAGACTGGGCCTGATCCCAGGCCAGGACAGAATGAAAAGCAGAAGACACTCGGGTACGGCAAGATGGGCTGTTTCCTTTCTCGATAGGAAAACTCCCCAGAACGTGAAACGACCCCAAACATGCTCTACTCCAAACAGGAAGCATGCAGACCGGCTTCTCAACCGTTGGGAGCTGCGAGAGCAGCTTTCCTTTGACCTTGACGCTAGGAGCCTTTTCCTCGGAGGAGCCCTTGGCTCTTGACATCGACACTGGGCAGAAAGGAACGTGATCCCAGCACACTTCTTGGCTCTGCAGGGACGATATTTATATAGTCAAAATACTGTTCCCATCTATGCTGGTTACACAGTACTCCATTGTATTCAGCTATTGACTTCCCTCTTCCTGGTACTGCACGTACCATTTACTTTCTGGTTGTCCTTTTTGTAGATAATGCTGGAATCTGAGGTCAGTTGGTCCATGAAGCCTCTTTGCTATAAACACTGGAGAACTGAATTGTTATGGAGTATGGGTAAAGACGTCTAATGCTGAGAGGGGTTCTGAGGGGAGGTGGTTGAGTGGCTTGTCTGGGCTGTCCTCCGGTGCCGGGCCCGTGGCCAACAGCCAGCCCACCCGTGGTCCTCCCAGTCCTGTATGGGCAGGCAGCCTTGGGCCACCCCCTGAGCAGGGGCCCGTGGGCAGAGGGATGTTGGGTGAGGCAGGCATGCTGACTTACAGTCTGGTACAAATGGGAGAAACCTGAGCTTATTCATGTGCTGACAGAAAGGATCCAGAAACAGGAGGCTATTGTTGCAACTGAGGTCGGCATTTCTCTATCTTTCTAATGTCGTGGACACATGGGAAGTATTTGTACAGCACACTGGAAACACACAAGAGGCTCTGCTCTGGACCTGGGGGCTGAGGAGATCCCCTGTCAACAGGCTAACTCCCTCCCAGTCCAGGACGTCTTTGTACAAAGGAGAAAAAGCCATTTCTTTCTCAAGACGCCTTCTGGATATCTGCTCTCTGCCAGATGTTATTTGACAGAATTTGTGTGCACGTGTCTTGTGCACACACTATGATCGACACCCTCAGAGTTCTGGACTGTGCAGCCATTTGCAGGGTGTTGAGGACGCCGCTGAGAGAGGACACACACGTGCCAGATGCCGGCAGGAGACTCATGGGTTTCCTCTACAGGTGCAGTGGTGGGCACCACTGCAGTAGGGCTGCAGGGAGAGCAGTGGCAGGGAGCTAAGGCGTGGGCGCTAAGCCCAGGACAGACACCTGGGCTGGTGGGATACATCTGGGCACTGCCCCATAGAGACGGTTCTTGCAGCTGTGGAGGTGAGCACGGGAAGACCTCGGGACAAGCAAGCCCCTGTAGGCTGCCCTGCCCCCTGCCAAGGGGGGGCCTGGGAAATGGGGCCCCAGCGGGAGGGGCATCTGAGCAGCCTGGCATCCTGCCCTGTGGCTACAGACTGTCCCAACAAGCTCATGCTCCCCTAGGTCCCTGGCTGAGACTGCTGGCTGCCATCCCCCGAGCCCGCCAGCCCCCTGAGCACCTGTACCCTCAGGTGCTGGCTGTCTAGGTGCACCTGCAGTCACCAGCAGGTTGGGGGGGACAGTGTCTCAGTCATCACTGTCCCGAGGGCCAAGTCCAGATGCTTGGAGGGCTCTCATGGGTGTAGACGTCCAGGATGTGTGCGTGACCCTGGGCACCAGCAGCCCTACCTGCTCTCAGCCTGGGTTCCCTGTGGGGCACTTGCTGCCCAGCTGTTCTCCAAGACCCCGCTGTCAGCCACTCCACGGACCGGGCTGGCCTGGGCCTGCCGAGCTCTGGCCGCAGCTGTCCCAGGGACTGAAGGAGGCCCGCTCATGGGCCCCCACCTGTCCATTTGGACCAGATGAGCTGATCACACTTTGTCCTTGGCATGTGGGCAATTACAGAAAGGTGTTGTACCTGGCGGGGCACATATGCTGTCATTTCCACATCACATCAGAGGCAGATTCAGTAGAGCGAATATTTTGGACATACTGTGGGGGTGACGCTGCAGCATGTGAAGGGTTAACTTCCGTGCTTCACAGTAAACTCACTGGGACTCTAGAGTAACAGGTTTATCTTTATTTACTAGGTTTCCTTCCCTTCAGACATACAGCGCCTCAACCTCATAATATTAAATTCTAAACACGCCAGTTCTCCCTTACATGTGCTGAGATTTGTTCCTGTCCCTCGGGGACGGATCCTTCCTGTGGGCTCCTTCATGCGTGTGTCTCCGTGTCACGTGTGGTGACCTGGGGCCATGGCAAGTGGCTCCTCCGGCTGTTCCCACCGGGGGCCTGGGAGCCGGGGCAGGTGCCATGCTGCTTCATCATCTCCCCGAGACAAAGGGCGGGTGCCCCACTTCCGGGTCGCTAGAGCTGGTGACTAACGTGCCTTCGTCCTTGGCTGGAATCCTATCGAGTCTTGAGGCCGCCTTGGTGAAACCATACCGATTAGAAAGCTATTTGGCTTTTATATGTGACTTCGGTCAATAAAGAAATGAGAAAACAAATTATCGTTTCCCAAATACTGCCTGGAAGGCCAGAATCTTTCAGTAAGTGGTTCCACAGGGAAGAAACACATAGTGAATGGTGCTGCCTGGCCACAGGGGGCAGACCCCAGGGATTGACTGTGAGTTAGAAACAAGCTTGCGCAACGACCCACGCTGAGGCCCCTGGCTTTTCCCAGAGCAGCTGACGGTTTGGAGAGACCTGCCAGGGCTCCTCGGGGGCTCAGGCCCGTCGGCGCCCCACCCACCAGCCTCACTCTGTTCCCCTGCTGTCTCAACTCATGGTTAAGCCACCTTGTTGGTTGAATTGACATACAAAAAACTACACATTTAACATCTACGACTTGATGAGTTTGCAGCTGAGTGTGCGCCTAGGAAAGCATGACCTTGATCTGTGTGTGTGTGTGTGTGTGTGCGCACCAGGCTTTACGAGAGCACCTACCTCTGTCAGCCATGGGTTTGGGGCCCTCTCACACCTGTCTTATTTGATCCAGGTGGTTGTACATTTGACCTGGAGCTTGGGAAGGAAGAGACACTGGCCTCCCCCCCGGCCCAGACACAACTTCACACTGTGGCAAGGTTCACTGACCTCACCCTGCATGCAGTGGATAAACCTGTTGTTCCCCCACCACAGGAAGGCCCAGCCATGTTGTCACCATCCCGCACCCTTTTCCATGGAGCCCCCAGTTCTGGGGCACAGTCGGTGGCTGTCTGGTTCCCCGGCGCACAGCTCTCCTGGTTCGTGCTTAGTAAGGATGTGTTAAGTTGATACGTATTTCTATCAGTTCACATCTTTGTCAGAATAGGACCCCGGCACGATGCGCATTCCGAACCTTCTCTTTTCACTTGATACCACGTCCCTGACATCTGCCAGCCCAGTGCGGGCGAGGCTTTTTTGGAATTCTGGAACCTATGAGGTTTTCTCCTTCTTTGTTTTGTTTTCTCTGAAGAGATTTTGAGTGACATTCAGGTCCTTCAAGGTCTAGCTGGCTCTGTTCAGAAGGAAGGCGCAAAGATGGGACTCACCAACACCTGGCGCCCTCTTTTGTGATTTCTGGATGTAAATCACTGGACTCTAATAAAGCAGAGAGTAAATCATAATATGGGTAAACAAAGAAGGAACATCTTTCCATGTTAATAAATACACAATGACAATTTTTAAAGGCTGAATGTTTTTTCTTGGATTATTATATTATACTTTGGTTAGCCAGCCCTGCACTTTGGAGCATTTAGATTATTTACAAGGGGTGATGTGTGTGTGCATGTGTGGATATGTGTGGATGTGTGTCTGTATGTATATATATGTGTATGTCTGCATGTGTGTGTGTGTGTATATGTCCATCCGTCTGTAGCAAGCAACTTCTCAGAGACTGTCCCTCGGCCTGCGTGCCTTTGCGTGCCCTCATTTATTGGGCAGATCCCTAGAAAAGGAGCTCTGGCTTCAGGAGCGTACAGTCAGTTTCAAGGCTTTTGGTATCTAATGATAAATTGCGTCCCAGAGAATTCTGTCAAGTCACACCCGTTAGTTGTGTAAAAGAGATAGATGCATTCCACACTAGCAGACTGGGTTTTTTAAATCTTTGTTTATTGTGGTAAAACGTACATAATACAAGATGTCCTGCCTCCACCATGTTTATGTGCATGCCAGCAGCCTAAGTCCCTGCGCGTCGGGCCTCGGCCACCACCCCATCTCAGAATCAGTCCAGCAGGCGGTTGATTCTCCGTCTCTGTGGGGTCCCAGGCCCATGTCGGCACACTCCTTCCCACTCAGCAGCACTGAGAACCTTCACGACACTGTGCGCCTGTTGCCTCTGTCCGTTTCTAGAGCTTTGGCCTCGTTCTGAACAGAAACTGTACCCACGGGGCAAGATCTCACCACCGCCCCTTCCCAGCCCCTGGCGACCACCATTCAGCCTCTGCCTCTAGGAATCTGGTGAAGCGCAGCCAGACGGGGTTTATCTTTTTGTGTCTGGCTTATTTCACAGAACATAGTATCTTTAAGGTTTGTGCGTGTGTCAGAATTTCCTTCCTTTTTCTGTCTGAATGCTGTTCCATCGATGCAAAAGCCCTGTCCGGCGTATCCTCCCGTCCGTTGGCGGGCACTTCTGTTTTTCCTTGTGGCTGTTGTGGCCAACGCTGCTGTGAGCGTTCATGCACAGCCGTCTGTTCAAACCCCTGCCCCAGTGCTCTGGCATGTGTAGCCAGATGTGGGATCACTGGGTCATACGGAGATTCTATTTGTAACTTTTGGAGGGATCAAACTTTCTTCCACAGGCCTAGCATACTTTCTGAATAAATGATCAAAAAAGAGATGTCGCCTGAGACTTCCCAGGGGGCTGGGCCGAGGGACTGTGCCGTGTGGGGCCCATGAACCTGGGAGTCCAGAGAAAGGGGCCCAGGCACAGGGCTGCGGCACGAACTGCTGCCTGAGGCACTCAGAGCTGGCCTGTGACGGCCGGCTGCCTGTCGGCACTTTACGCCCCTGAGCTGGGCTTCTGTGGCTTTAGGCAGCTGGCCCCAGAGAGCGCTGCTGTCGGGGTGAGGGGACAGACCAGGGCAGGGGGCGGGAAGGCTGTATGCTCCAGGCTGGAGGTCAGTCTTGGGCCCTGCCGGCAGGCACCATTGGCCAGGAGCAGCCACGGGGGTCCAGCTACACAAGAGAACTTCTAGAAGAATCTGGAGCTTTCCTCTTCTTGTGGCCCAGGCCTCTGCAGGATGGTCAGAGTACCTAAGAGCAAAGTAAGAAAGGGCGTGTGCTTCTGGGACACTGGCGACTGCTGTGGCCACCCCTCCTGGGCCCAGGGATGCCGAGCCTTAGCTCCGCCCAGGCCACTCCAGACAAGCAGGGGATGGGGGGCCCGGGAGTTCATCCTCCTGGTTTTGAAAGCGGCTTGCCCCCCCCTCCCCGATACACAGGGTTGCCTGTATCTGCCAAGGTTGCCTGATAAGAAAACCTCCCACTGTGCTGTTTGCTGGACCCCTTTCTTGCGTCTAAAACAATTGTTTGTTTTCAGTTTTTCTAAAAGCATTTTTTTAAATCCTCCTGTTAATAAGAGACCCTGAAATAGCAAAGTGGGGTTTCCTTCCTTGGACGGCAGCTACCCAAGAAAGGCAGCGGAGGCCCTGCGTGAGCGCCCACCCTGCTGAGTCCGGGTGCTGGTCGTCTGTGGCTAGGTGCATGGTCTAGAGACGTGCTAAGTGTGCTGGCCCCACTGCACACGCACCGGGACGGCCGCAGTCGAAACGGCGACAGTAACAGGGATGGTGAGGACGTGGGCGCCCTGGAGACCTCGTACGCTGCCTGCGGGAAGGCAGAGTGCGCGGCCCCTTTGGAAATCAGCCTGGGGTTCCCCGAAATGTTGAACACGGAACTACCCTTGGACCTAACCATGCCACTCCTGAGTGTGTACCCGAGAGCCAAGGAGACAGATGTCTACATGAATCCAGTCCACGACTATTCATAGCAGCATTATTTATAATAGCCAGATGGGGGAACAATACAGATGTCCCTCAGCTGAAGAGCTAAGAAATGGAATGGAGTCTGTCCCTACAGTGGGCTAGTATTCAGCCATAAAGAGGCATGAAGTCCATGCACACCAGAACATGTGTGAACCCTGAAAACATTACGCTCAGTGACAAGGCCAGACACAGAAAGCCACATATTGTAGGATTCCACTTACATGAATTGTCCAGAATAGGCGGATCTACAGATACAGAGAGGCTGCCTGGGGCTGGGCGAGGGGAGATGGGGGGAGGCTGATGAGCATGTGGTTTGGGGGGTAATGAAAATGCTTGAAATTAAACGGTGGTGGGGGTCACACCACTCTGTGAATAAAAACCACTGAATTGTACACTTTAATGGTATTCTTACTCAGTAAGAATAATTTTAAGATTATCCATTGTTTATATGAAATTTAAAATGAGCTCAAAGCCCTATATATTTCTGGTGCCTCCATGTGCCACATCTGGCAACTCTATCTTCGCAGCCTTTTTTTGTAAAGTTTTATTAATACATACGTAACATCTGCTAGCCTGAGAGACCAACGGATAGTGTGAATGGAAACATCGCAAGCACTCTTTTGAGGTATGTCTGCATCTCTGGTTCTGTGTTTTACACCTTCTCCAGTTGACTTGGCAAGTGACCAAGTGACCCACCCGTCATGCCATGCATTCTATTTTTAAACAAGAGTGATTCCTAGGAAAATAAAAATAGCTTTTTCCCCAAAACCCCAATTCATAGAATGGTACCCATACATTCAACAAGGGTTGGCTTCTAGAACTGGTCCTAGAATACCCGTAACAGCCACTCAGGAACCTGAAAGGGAAAAACAAACTGTGAAGCTACGTGACCACAACCCGTACACATTTAGCAGTAAAGGAGAAAACAAGTCCCAGACTTCCGAATTTTTTAAACTTTAAAAAGGAAACATCTTCATTATGAAACCTCAGTTACTCTTTTTGAAGATTTTTAAATTTGGGTAATAACAGGGAGAGGGCAGTAGATTCTCTTTGGGTGAGTGGCGCTGCCTTAGGTGAAAACGGATGGGCACCTATAATTAGCGTATTGTCCTGTTCCTTTAACAGGTTGCTATTAATAACAAAAGCCTTCTGCATGGTTAATCCTAACAGTCCCTTGAGGCGGTTATATTAATGTCCCCATGTCACAGAGTGAAGCGACTTGGCCAAGGTCACACGGAGGCGACAGCTTCCAGGGCCTCAGTTAAATCTTCGTCCGCCCGTTTCCCTTCCTGGGGAAGGAAGGGCGGCGTGGAGGCCCCCGGTGCGGCCTCTGCAGCCCCTTCGCGCCGCTGGGGGCGCTCGCGGGCGCTGCCTCCCGCCGCCCTGCAGGCCCTGAGCGGCCTCGCGCCCCTGGGGTTTGGCGCGGCTGCCCCGGTGGGCTGTCTGTCCAGCCCGGGCCTGCGACCCTACCAGCCGCCCGAGGAAGGGTCCTGTTTGCCCCCGAATCTCCTCTGGGTGCTCCGCAGGCCGGTGCTTGCAGCGCGCCCCAAACTTCCTCTCAAGGGTCCGGGCCAGAAAACTTGGTCACTAAGCCTTTTTTCTCCCTAGCCTCTTCCACACTTGATTTTTAAAAACATCCAGAACAACAAAGCAGCTTTACTGAGATTTAACTCACAAGCCTTACAATTCACTTATAGAAAATACACAATTCACAGGATTTTTTAAAACTACATTCTGAGCTTGTGCAGCTACCAGCACATCTCGTTTTAGAACTTTTTTGTCCCCAAAGAAACCCAGGACCCTTCAGCTGTCGTCACCGCTCTTCCCATTTGATTCGTACTCTAGGCGGGCGCAGAAGCCCTCGGCATTCAGACCTGAGAACGTGGCCTCCGCAGTCCCATCAGACAGTCACGCCTGCCGAGTATCCGCCCAGCAGGCGTGGCCTAAGGGCGTCTGTGTTCTGTCTTCATTGCAGGGTGACGCAAACCTCTGCGCTCAGGTGTACAGCAGCAGAGCGAGATCGCAAGCCTGTGCTTTCGAAAACATTCCGTGTGCTCTTGAATTAGCTGTTCCTGGAGCCGTTCACCATGATGACTTAAGCAGCTTGCCACCAGCTTTGTTCTTGACTTGGGTATATTCTGGTTCTTGGCTCTTGGTGTCCACAGTGTGTGTATCATGAAACTCTGGTTTTCTGTTTAAAACTCCCGTTTTTCATCATATATTCAGACAGAATGGGTTTTGATAGTGTAAAGTTCGATAGGCCACAGATGGAATAAAGTGCTGGACATCTGTGGAAATCTTAAGACAAGATGCCTTCCTCAGGCGAAACATTGCGAGCCGGTGTCTGTCCATGCGAGGGCCAGTTTGCACATGCCGGTCACACACCTGTGCGCAGCTCAGGTGACAGACAGTGGGTGGCACAGCTCCCGTGTGACTTCCCAGGGGTCCCGGGTAGAGAACGCCATTCCGTCCAGGTGACACCACACAGCTGTGAGAACAACCATCCAAGTGCATTTGACCATTTTCACACACGTGTATTTCTCGGAATGCATTTGGAAGAGGATAGAGTTTTGACAGAAATTTTCCATGGGGCACAGCTGGGAGATGGTGGCCCCCAAGATAAAGACTGGTTTCCTTAGCGTGGCACCCAGCCCATGGCTCTCCAGCTTTGGCCAGCCCATGGCCTCCTCTCCTGCTGCCCCCTCCAGTAGCCACACAGTCACCTCTGCCTCCTGGAGAGCCATTTCCCCCTCACCTGCCAAACCAGAGATTTGCCAATTCTGGGCTGGGGGAGGCAGATGGTGAGCGGAGGAGGGAGAGGGTTTCCCAGGGGGATGGAGGGGTGCATTTGAACCTGAGATGGCTTTGTGTTGCTGCTGGAGAGGTGGTGGTTGTGTTTGTAATTCTCCAATCAGGCTTATTTCTGGTGTATCCTCATTTTTGTCCCTTGTGTATGTATTTTTAAATGTTTTAGTGTTTTCTATGTCATATAACATACATAAGGCAAAGCGCATATATAAATTGTAAGGGTGCCGCTCCATGAGCTTTCACAAAGCGAGCACAGCCGTGCAACCATCGCCCAGATCAAGACAGAGCACGTGACCTGTGCCCAGAGCTCCCTCTTGTCTGTCTCAGTTGTCACCCTAGCGAATTTTATTTCTAACCTTGATCCTGGCCTTGGTCTTGGCCTCGCACAGTCTGTTTCCCTATCCTGCGTCCTCAGGAAAGCGCCCACCCCAGCCTGACGCGTGCATATGTTTGCCTTCCATCCTGGCTCGGCTCTTCTGAGGCCACCTCTCCTGTCGGACCCCCACCCACCACTCGGGAACCGCCACCCCTTCCCACCCTTTGCCAAGCCCCTGGAAGTGGGTCTGATGGCTTCGCTGGGGCAACCCCCCGCCTGCAGGCCACACGGCACCTCACCACATGGCACGGGGAAGGTGTGTGGAGAGGCCCGAAAGCCAAAGCCGAGGGTGTGTGGTGGTGTCACTAAGGAGCCCGGCCAGCATTCAGCAGGGCCACTGTCTCGCCCCATCCTCTGGCATAAGTGTGACCCCACAAGGGAATCCCCAGTCAGGGGAGAGGGAGGACGTGTGAGAAATTGTGACATGAGTGAACTCTGCCATTGACCGGGTTTGTCAGTCTGAGTCTGGGCAGTTGGGGGCAGGTGGAAATCTCTCGGACAGCCTGGATCTGCTGTGACCCCCCTAAAGGTGCTCAGACCAGGCAGGGAGATGCGCTTCTGGCTACGGTCCAGTCAGGTGGGTTTTCCCCGGGGAGCTGCTAATCCACTGCTGTTCCAGGGTGTGTGGAGTGATTTCTGTGTTCCCGCTGTCGGGCACTACCACTTGCACCATGTACATAATTCCCTGGGCTTCTATTTCTGGACTCTGTTTGTACTATTAGTCTGTTTATTTTCTAGTCTTGCCTTATTTCATTTGCTGTAACTTTATAACAACGTATTTCAACATCCGATACGGCCGACCCCCCCCTTTGCTCCTCGATCTCCGGCTGCTCTTGGCCGTCTCCATATACTGAGTTTTCCACACGAATGACCTTAATTCTAAAAATAATCCTGTTGACATTTGTATTGTGTTAGATGTGAAGTATTAATTTAGGGATAAGTGACATCTTCATATTGACTTTTGCCCTTTAAGAACAGACATGTCTTACTCGAGTTTTCCTTTGCTTCTTAGAAGTTCTTTTTGTTTTAAATAAGGATCTTGCATACTTCTTTAATTCCTAGAAATTGTATCTTTGGTTGTTACTGTAAATGAGATCTTTAAAAATCCATTATGTTGTCCCTCTGGGTGTTTGTGTGTATAGGAAGGCTTATTGATTATATTTTCTATTAGCGATTTTAAACTTAGCCACCTTAGTGAACTTTTATATTCATATTCATATTCCCCTTTTCAGCTGGTTTTCATGGGTGTTATAGATGTGTGATCCTATTACCTGCAAATAATAACATTATTGTGTTATATCCATTATGGGGGTGTATGTGTATTTATTAGGGAATTTTGTATGCATGACGAACCACAATGTGCTCATGAATTAGAGTCTTTGCACGGGAGAGTAGACCACAAGAGCCTTTTGTCCATTATCTCCCTTCTTTCCCATGCTGCCCTAGGCTCTGGGAGTTTGACCCTGTCCGCTAGGGGGCCGTGAGCCACCGAGAACAGGGCTCGGAGCCAGGTGAGCCCATGCTTCCGGTCCCTTGTGACGGGTGCTCAGGCTGGGCCCGGCCCGTGTCCTGAGAGCACGATGCTGTGAGGGGCCTCAGTGACTGACAGGCGCTCTCCCGGCTGAGGGAAGGGACTCGTAGGCACAGAGAAGGGCACAGGCACGGACAGTGGAAAGTGCAGGTGGCTCGGCAGTGCTGGAGGAAGGCAGCGAGGCCCGTCTGGTGAGGGTCTTTCTAAGGCACCTGGGGCTGGTCCCAGGAGGGGTGAGCCGGGGAAGGCCTCTGAAGCTGGTGGGCAGTGTCTTCCCACGAGGCCAGGCACACCTTTCTCTTGGTCTGGCAAGGCAGGTAATCTAATATGAAACTATTTAAGTGGCTCTACAATAAAGTCTGCATGGTTGTTTTTGTTCAAATAAAATAGAAGTAGGAATAATAAGAATTGTGAGGTCTTACACGTTCATGCCAGAAAAACCATGAAGCTGAGCACTGCAGTGGAAGGATTACAATAAACTAAAGCATCATTTTTGCTTTATTTTCTACAAAAAGTAGTCATGCCAGTTCTTTGAAGAATCATTTTCCAGGGAGCCAGAAATCGTTCAAAGCAGGAGTGGTCTCTCTGCTGATGGTTTTCCTATTCCAAATGTACGTATGTTACACAAAGTGTCTAATTATTCTTGGGGACAATTACTGTCGGGCCCCAAACTGTGTTCAGTGAGCAGCACTCAGTGTTTATTCGACTCTAAAAAGAGCCTGCGAGGGAACATTGGTTATACTGTCCGCCTGAAGAACCAGTTTGCCGTCCAGAAACATCTGCTTTCTATTTAAAGCACTGAAGAAGGACCGGGAGTACATCCGCGATGCCTCCCTCAGCATCAGACACCAAAGACAGGAGAATAAAACTGGGTATGAAGGTAGTTTCTGTCCTCTGATACGCACTCTCTTCCGCTTCTGCCTGCTGGGAAGGACAGCGGCCTCCTGGGTTGGAAAGTTCTGCTTCTCTCGTATTTTTCTATTTATACTAATTTGCACACTGACAGAAACTGACTTCTGTGTCCTAGTTCCAGCTCTTGAACTTTCTCAGGTGAGACAAGATGCTCTTTCAGAGTAGAGGGTCTGCATTTCTGAATTTGTGGTACAATTTGTAGACTACTCTGATTTTGCTCATAAAGACATAAAGATTCATTGGCCTAAAATCATCTCTTGACCCTCAATTTTCTGTGTGGGGTGCACTCACAGCCCTGTGCAGAGGATTAAGTGAGAATGTATACAGTTTGCTTGGCATGTAGAATGCTTTCTGTGAAGGTCAGTGTATCAGTTATCTATTGCTGTGTAACAAATTGCCACAAACGTAGCCACTTAGAACAAAGCACTCTGTGGCTCACGAGTGTGGGCCTAACTTAGTGGGCCCTCTGCTTCAGGGTCTCAGGAGGTGCCATTGAGCCATCTGGCAGGGCTGGGGTCTCATCTGAAGGCTCAACTGTGGGAAGATCCACTTTGTTTTTGGCAGAACTTCAGTTCCTCTCTGGCTGTTGACTGGAGACCAGCCTCAGTTCCTGCAAAGTGGGTACAGCAACACGACAACTCGCTTCATCAAAGCCAGCAAGAGCGAAGCAGTCAAGAGAATTTGTCAGCAAGACAAAAGTGACAACCTTGTGTAACCCTACTCACCCTGTGACATCCCAGCCCCTTTACCATGTTCTCTTGCTTCCATATTTGTACGTTTCATCGTGCGATTCTTCAAACACCTTTACCGTAACTGCCCTTTCAGTCACTCCGTTGCCTTACATATGCAAGGAAATTCCACATGAGCAAGTGTCCTCTTTTATGGTGTTGTATTAGATGATTTGCAGATATGGCACCTGGGCCGGCAGTCGTCCAGCTGGGAGATCCAGACATCACACTTCCCCGTGTGGCCTTAATCACGAGGGCTTGTATGCATGTGCACAGCGCCCCCCAGGGGCTGCCCCTCTTGACAACAGATGCGGGAAGTTACCGTGAGAATATAAGTTTGTTTCCGCAGCTGTCACCCTGCACGGGAAGCCTGTTGGTTGAGTATTGAATGGGAGGGTGAACTTGGTCGCTGTTGAGGGGAGACAAGTGTCCTAGTAATCCACATCCCCAGGGGCACTGGTCCTGCTCCCGGGATCTAGAAGGGATGATTCAGGGGACTAGGAGTGCTGGTCTGTCCATTCTTCTGGAAAGCTGGCCTCTGGAAACAGCTGCGTGGAGCTTGAAAGAAGAGCCCTTGGCTTTTGTTCAGTCAGAGAGGCCGTCCTGGAGAAGTTTCTGCATCTCTGTATCCCACAATTGATGGATGATACTGGTACTCATGGTATTATTTGGTAGCCCTTGCATAAGGCTCAAATATTCAATTGCTTTTCCAGGAAAATGTTTTCTTTCCAAGAAATAGCTTTCTTTCCAATAGTGAGCCTTTTATAGGCAGGATGGGCTCAAAGACTGCTTTACCTAAAACCACTCCATCTGGAGACCTGAACACTTAAAATTCACTTTTCCCTTATCTTTTTTTATCCACTTGAGTGTCCTTTTATGTCATCTCTTTGACATTGTGCAGAGTTAAAAAACTGATTTGTCTACATTACTTTGGATTTAATTTTTACTCTGATAAGTGCTTATTAAATCAGTAGCGTCTTAGGAATGATGGGATTATATACAACCTGTTGGCTTTTTTCCCCTATTTTATCTTATTTTGAACACTGAAAAGGTTTTGTGAGCTAGGGTGCCTGAAGCCCCTTTCTTCAAAAATACATTTTGTAATGTGTCTGTTTCATTTTGTGAAGCAGACACCTTAAAATATGAAATACAGTGAAATCCATTGAGATTTTTCTCCATCTGCCTTATCTCTTAATGCTTATTGTCAGGATCTGGTTAATTCCCCACTCAACAGAAACAAACATAGATAATGTGCTAACCTTGTCAACAATCACATTAAGAATTTACAGGCATGCAGAGTGAAAAAACAGCAGCAGTACAGAGGCAAGACAGCAAAAGGGATGAATTTGGTGAATTCTACATAAAACTCGAAAGACTTATGTCAGAAACATCCAATGTTTAAGGCATGGTCAATTAGGAATGGATGCATCATTTATAAAATGCTGCAAATTTGAGAGGTACTTAATAGAAATGTAATAGGAAGTTGCAAATGGATTGTAAAATCTTGAAATTATTGTAGAACGTCCCCAAATCAACTTGTTTCAAAATCTAAAAATGCCACTGGGATGTCAGAAAAAGAACAGGACACTTGCCAGAGGCAAAAACACTGGCCAAGGAGTTGCCTTGTAAGCAAATTGCTTGTTAGGCCGGTTACCCTGCAGCCTAAGAACACTGCAGGGTACTGTCTCAGTGAGGACTCTGCTGGTGTTTCTTCTCCTCCCCTTTCCCTCTCCTTATTCCAATTGCCTTCATGCATATGCGTCTTTCCCCAGAGCTGCTGAAATCTCCGGGGGCAGTAGGAGGCTTAGGAATCATGAATACTGCATAAAGCCGTGTACCCGTCTCTCCTCTTGCAGAGAACAGCCCATCTTCACCACCCGAGCACACGTCTTCCAGATCGACCCCGGCACCAAGAAGAACTGGGTGCCTGCGAGTAAGCAGGCAGTCACTGTCTCCTACTTCTACGACGTCACGAGGAACAGCTACCGGATCATCAGTGTGGACGGAGCCAAGGTATGGCCCCGCCGGCCCGTCCTGGCATTCTCTGTCACCTGCTTTTCATCAAAAGCAATGTGATACATTTGAAAAGTGGAGGGAAAAGGACTCATCGCAAATCCTGCCCCCTTAGCACAGATATTGTTGTTTAATGTCAGAATATTCACACATCCTGCTTTTTTCACTTAAAAGTATGGCAAATGGAAAAAAAAAAAGGAGATTTCCCTGTTACCCATTGTCCTCATAACTAGCACTTTGATATCTGTGTAATAGTTCCACAAAGGGCCTGTAACATTCTTAACCTCTCCCCTTATGGTCAGATATTTAAGTGGTTTCTGATTTTTTACTATTACAGATAATGAGCATCTTCATGCAAGAAATACCCTCTTTCGTATGTTTTGTATTATTGCTCTCTTTTGGTTATTTCCTTAGTCTGTACTTCTGGAAGTACTGTTATAGGTCAGGGTATCGACCCTTCCTGCCCCTGATGGATCTTGCCAAATTGCTTTCCAGAGGGTTCTTTCATCCAGAGTGGATGAGAATGATGGTTTGCCGTACCCTTCACGACACTGGGTGTCATAACTAGTGTGGTTTCGGTGTTACTATGTGCAGGAGTTGAATTTTATTAAATGGTTTTGGCATAGGTCTTGAAATTAATTTTGTCCTGGTGCTTTCATACCTGCTGTATTCCTCAATATTTTTGCCCTCTTGCCATGGGAGCAGAGTAAAGAAGGAATACCAACAGAGGTATCACCAAGGTTGCAAAAAAAAAAGGCAAAAGATTTGATGTTTTATAATTTCTTCTAGGTTTTTAACCTGTGCTCACCCCATTGGACAGGGGTCATTTCCTATCAGCAGCAATTCAGTGTATCTGAAATGGAATTCTGCTTTTTGCCCTCTAAACCAGCTCCCCATTTTCATATCCAAGTAATTTGGGCTAAAAAAAAAGAAAGAAAACACAAAAACACAGACTTGTTTCCTTTTCTATCAGTCGGATGGCTGCCCTTGCAGAGTCTCGTGCTCATGTCTGATGTCTCCTCCCAAAGCCACAGTGTCTCCTGGGCAGCCTGGCCGGTGCCTCCTCTCCCGCCAGTGCATCCTGCCTCTGCCTCCGCCGGCATGCCTCGCAGGGGGCAGCGGGGCGTTTGGAGGCTGGGAAGTAGGCGGGGGCCTGGTTGTAGGCTTCCCCCCACCGGAGGTCCCCCAGCCACAGAGCAGAGGGCACAGAGAAGCCTCCACCAGAAGGTCGGCCAGGAAAGATGGGAGAGCCTGCTGGGCCCCCGGCCTCCCCTGCGCTCAGTGCGGACATCTGCTTCCAGCCTGTGCTCAGGTGCTCCTCTGTGTTTCTGCCTTGATACCAGCGCCCAGCTCTGTGGGCGGAGCGGGCCTCCCCCTGCTGGTAGAGGACTGAGCTCTGACTCCACGGGTGCAGGCTGGGCGCCTCTCCTTCCGAGTTCAGACAGCAGCAGTTGGGGTGGTGAACGTGCCTAAGGGGACGTAGGAACTGGCCTTCTCACTGAAGCCAGCAGGACAATAAGGCGGGGTTGTGGTGTGCTCTAAGGAAGTGTGAGAGTGCTGGCACACAGTAGGCATCTCGTGTTTGATGAGTGAATATCTGAAAGGCGCCTTTCTCCTCCTCCTTCTGGGAGACAGGGCGATGCCAGTTGTATCACCACTTCCCTTCTCTGTGCTTTCGAGATGGAATTGCCTCAGCTCTTGCCAGCCGTTCTGACAGGGGCGGTGAGGAAGCTGCCCGCTTTCTTTTATCTATAGATTCTGTCAGTTTGTCGGTCATCCTTGAGGTGGGTTGTGCTCTTGTCAGTTGAGTTATCCAAGGCTATACTGGGCTTAAGTGTGGATAAAACGACTTCCATAGAGAAGGTGCTTTCGTCTTATTAGCTGGGCGTTTAGCCGTTTGTTGAACTGCCAGCCCCTGTATCGTGTGGCTCTGCAGTTGCTGAAGGCTGTCGGCGCCGTTGGCTCTGAGCCAGGCAGACCACCTGCGAGAGGTCAGGTGGGTGTAGGAGGGCGGCCCAGCCCCTCGCTGCAGATCAGAGCTAATTCAGGCTCAGTGTTGGGGATCCATCAAGTTATGGAGTTACTTAAAAAGTGGGAACTGGAAACCTAGGCCATGGACACCACTGGAGTTCAGATCTTGGGCTCCCCTCCTGGGGCACCTGGCCTCCCCGGGCCCCCGGAGCCCACTTACCCTGCACACAGGACCTTGGTGAGCCAGGTTCTCTAGAAGGGCGTGTCCCGAGGGATCAGAAGGCCAGGGATGGGGATGTAGCCACCTTAGTTGTTTAGCTTCTATGACTGGCACTCAGGGCTGAGCTGGGGCAAGCTTCCCGCTCTGAGAACTGGAGCATCAGACGGGGGCCCCCGCAGCACCTCAGCCCTGCCGACCGCTGCCCCAGCTGGGGAGCCGCCCAGGCCCAGATCGGATCCCCGGCCTCCAGCCGCTGCACAGGTGGTGGGCCAGGAGAAGGCTTTCCCAGGGGGCAGCAGCTACTGGCGGGCGCTGGCCCCCTGCGCCTCCCCCCACCACCCCGGGCTGTGCCCAAACTCTCCGGCCCCAGCTCCTGCCCTCCTGAACGACCCACAGGCCCTCCTTCCTGCCGCGGGACTGGGGGCGGCCCGTGCTGCCCTCACAGCGCTCTCGTTTGTGGCCCCGACTCCCGCGCGGGCCCCCCACCATTGTGCCCCACCACAGTGGACAGCCCACTCTGGTTTAGGCCTTGATGCCAGTGTTGGTCCATCTGAGGCGGCAGATGGCCAGACGCCTTTAGCGTCTGGGGCTATGTCTTGGCCGTGGGCCGCCCGGGTCCTGCCTCTGTCTTGGCCTGACCGCCTCAAGCCCATGACCTTGGACCTCCGCCTGGTGTTCCTGGACCAGCCGTCGATCCTAAGGCTGCTGTGGGCTGGGAGGGGAGGCCTGGCCTGCCCTCCCTCCCAGGGAAGGGGTGGATGCACTTCAGGAGCGGATCGCTGGTGTGGAAGGGAGTTGGAGGCCGTTTGCCACCATGGACTTGGCCCTGAGTGGGCTGCGGGCAGCCCGCAGAGCACAGGCTCCCCGGGGAGGGAGGAGGGGCGGCCAGCAGCCTGAGCAGCTGTCACCCCACAGCAGGCTTCCCTGCCCCGGCCCGGCGTGCATCAGGCCCTGCCTGGGGCAGGATGCGTGGAAGGCCTCTCTTTCCCGCTAGAGCGGTCGGTGCTCTCATCACAGGATAAGCCTGTGCTCAGGATGGTCTGCGTTCTTCCAGAATCACCAAGGCGTTTCCTTCTCAGGGGAAACATTTCAGTGTCACCCCGCGGCTGCCAGAGACCCCACTGGGTGGGAATACCGTGGTGTGTCGCCCCAGCTCCGGGGTTATGAGGAGCCAGGCCTGCACTCCTGGAGGTCTGGGACCAGGCCCGGCTCGGCTCTGGAGTCCCAGCACCAAGCCAGAGGGGCGGCCCCGTAGAGGCAGGTGGGAGAGTGTGTGGGCAGTGAGGGCAGGCCTGGCCGCATCCTCCCCAGGCCTGCAGCTGGGGTGCAGCCTCCACAGGACGGCCGAGGGAGCCAGCCCCTCCGAGTGTCCCCAGGGACGTCATCTCCCAGCCCCCCAGGGCACGGATGGGAGCCCTCGCACCACCCACAGCGCGGGATGGGCGGTGAGCTCTCGGGCAGAAGAGCCCAGCTCCACCGCGAAGGAGCTCCGTCCCCAGGGCATCCTCTCGCTGTGCTGCCGGCCACCTTGCTGTTCGGGTCAATCATCGCCTGCCTGAAAGAACCTGCCCTCGCCAAGGACAAGACTTGCCTGGAGCAGGTGTTTCTCCCGGGTGCGCTGGCTGGCTCTGTTGCCCTTGGTTCCAGTTATTTATAGGATCACAGAAACCTACACTGGAAGAGATGCTAGAGGGCAGCCATTCTGCAGATACGTAGCAGGACCCCCAAGGAGCAGGTGACGCCTGATCGGGACAGGCCGGGGATATAAGCACCGGAAACCCTGGCCTGATCGGCATTCTTGTCTGAGGATGCGAAACGGCTTCGAGGGGCACAGGCAGAGTCCCCTCCTGCACCCGTCACTATGGTGTCCTCCTGTGGATGAAACAGACCACCTTCTGGAAGAGGGGCGAGCATTTGGACAGCTCTCAGCACACAGTAGGTTTTCAGTGAATGCCAGTTTCTTTACCTTGACTGTGATTGAAGAGAAAAAGCATCTATGATATCTACTCTGGAAGCAGGCAGCATGTCTTTGAATTGCTGTAAGTCAGTCCCAGCCCCTTGGGGAAAACTTCCCAGGCTCTTCCACTGTCCGTCTCCCTGGACCTGGGGCTCTCCGTGAAGAGGCGTCCAGGGCCTGTCCCCCGCTCTGGGACGCGCACGCCCTCTGAGGTCCAGAGCAGGGCTGGGGACTGCAGGACCGTAGGTTTTTGCTTCTTCCAAGTAGGTCTTGGTTACATGTGTTCGGTGCATCTTCTGAAAACTTGGTTCCCATGATCTTCAGGGAGTCTTTCTCCATTAACGTTTCAGTGATAACTCAACGGAAGAGGAAGAGGTTGTGCACAGGAGGTGGGAGCCCCCATGAAAGCACCTTCTGGGCTTTACTTTCTGGCCCACCTGTCCCCGGGAGGCCCGCTCTCACCCTGAGTTGTTCTGCTGCACTCGCCGCCCGCCCTGTGCTCTCCTCCTCGGCACCCAGGACAGTGTTCTCCCCGTTCCTTCTGACTTCCCCTCTGCACCCTCACCCGCTCTTCCGTGGTGCTGCCTCCAGGTGTCCTTCTGCCCAGGCTCTTCCCTGGTCCCCCTGTCCCCTCTGGGTGACATCCTCCACCCCTGTGACCTCACAGACTGCTGAGCCCCCGTTTCCCTGAGGCCGGAACCCCCACGTCCACCACTTCTCTGTCCCCGACAGCTTCCCAGTGTCCCGGGACAGGGTGCCGCCCCTCTGCTCCTGAAGATTAACCTCCCTGGCACCTTGTTACCCTTCTGTGTACTTTATTTTAATTTAACACTTTACCTGTACTGTTTAACACCCAATAATAGAGCAGACATGCCTGTACCCACTGCCCAGCGGTGGAGGCCCCCCACCTGCCCCTTGAGAGGTTCCCACTTTCTCCTGAGATTTGTATTAAGCTTTCTCTTCTCTCTATAGTTTTTCCACCTGTGTATATAACCCTAGACCAGAGGTTGGCAAATGTTTTCTCTAAAGGGCCTGATAATAACTTTTTTAAATGAGCCTTACAGTCTCTGTCAAAGCTATTCAACTTCCCTCTTATAGCAAGAAAACAGCCTTAGACCAATACAGAAATGATGGGTGTGGCTGTGTGCCAATAAAACTTTATTTACAGAAGCAGACTCTAGGCTGGCTTTGGTCTGAGGGCCCTAGTTTCTTGACCCTTGCCCTAAGTAATACATTATTTAGTTTTGGCTGTTTTTGGCCTTATAGAGATAGAATCATACCGGGAACTCATACTGTATGTTTCCTTTTATGGGTTCCTTTTTATTTTTTTGCTTAACCTTTTTTTCCAGGTTTATTGAGAAATAATTGACATACGCCACCGTATAAGGTGAAAGTATGGTCCGATTGGGTAGACTGTGGAATGGCATCCACGGTAGGTTTAGTTCCCATCCATCATCTCATATAGACAAAATAAGAAGGAAGGAAAAAAAATTTCTCCACGTGATGAGGATTCCTAGGGTCTCCTGTCTTAATTTTCCTGCATCGTCACACAGCCGTGTCAACTATAGTCGTGTCGTGCATTACGTGCCCACCGCTCACGCATCTCGTGCCTGCAGGTCTGGACCTGCTGACCACCTGCAGCATTAGGTCTGGGGATCGATCCGTGTTGACGTGTGCATTCTTGGTTCATGTCCACTGCTGGCTAGTATTCCATTGTATGACTACACACATTCATCCACTCTGCTGGTGGTGGGCGTTGGGGTTGTGAGCGCTCCTACTGCGAGCATTCTGGTCCATTTCTATTAGCATACCTATGCAGAGGTTTCTCTCAGGTGTGCACCTAGGAGGGAAATACTGGGCGGTAGGGAATGTGCTTTTTCTTTTTAATCAGAGGAAGCCCCACACTGTGTTTTGAGGTGGTTTTACCAGTCTTAGGAGAGCTGCAGTGCCCTCCACCTCTGGCATCGTCAGACTTATTTTGCATTTGGTGAGAATATGATGTTAATGGTAAAGCAGTTCCCACAGTACTCATGTAATCAGCTTAGACTTATGTCCATCGGACTCACCCTACCTCATTCTCGCCAGCATCACAACAAGGGATCCGCTCACCTGCCCAGAACTAAGCGTCCCTCCGGTCCCAGCCCCGGGATGTCCTGCCTACCCACACAGCTGTGCCGGCGCGCACCGCCGCACCGCCAGAGGAGACGCCCCATATGGGTCCACTTTCTTTCGCTCCTTCATGCCTGAGGGTGGGGAAGGGCAGAATGAGCCAGAGCCGCGAAGAGAAACAGAAGCAGCGAGGCGCATTCCAGGGACAAGTTGGCCAGACGTGGTCGAGGGCCTGAGAGGGGCACCCGGGAGCAGCGTGTCATGCCATCAGCCAGCTCGTCGGGAGGGCCTTCTTGGCGCCGAGCCAAGCGTAGGAGACTAGGATGGAGGTCCTGCGCTAGTGGGGGTGAGGGAGGAGACCAGGATG